>NC_069405.1:28472296-28644796 GCF_026875155.1 Cherax quadricarinatus
ACACACACACACACACACACACACACACACACACACACACACACACACACACACTGTATACTGTTTAGAGTGACAGTGTGATAGGTAATTTATAAATTTAATCTAACATAAACGACTGCCTACCACTTTAATTGGCTATTAAAGATTATTATACTGTGATATCAGACGCTTGATTTATTAAACGCATTATTAATGATTTCTGATGTTGTTGATTGATGACTATTGATGAAGAATGTCGTCATTCTGAAGGCCGAGTGCTGGGCATGTAGTGATTTAGTGAATCTTTTGAAGTGTGCTATCCGAACGTTTCTCGAAATGTATATAATTATATAAATAGTTATAAAAGAATAGGAAATAAAGTGTTTGTCTTCTATTAGCAATAAAATGTAGCTTAAACTTTATTAAGTAGAGATATATGTTGTAATTGTGAAAGAAACTTAACGAAGCATAACCTAACATGACCTTCTATGATAAATGAGACATTTTCTCAACGTTTCGCCAGTCAGTGGCTTCTTCAGTCCAATGCAGACAAAGGTGGAAGATGAGGAGTTTGACGTAATCAGTCCATCAGCCTGAAGTCGATGTGTTCTGTCCATCAATCAAGACTGATGGACTGGTTCATACAATCACCACCGTCAGTCCCATGTGGCACTGTGCCTGGTTCATACTACCGCCATCAGTCGCATGCGGCACCGTGCCTGGCTCGTACAACCACCACCAGTCGCATGCGGCACCGTGCCTGGCTCGTACGACCACCACCAGTCGCATGCGGCACCGTGCCTGGTTCGTACAACCACCACCAGTCGCATGCGGCACCGTGCCTGGCTCGTACAGCCACCACCAGTCGCATGCGGCACCGTGCCTGGCTCGTACAGCCACCACCAGTCGCATGCGGCACCGTGCCTGGCTCGTAGAACCACCACCAGTCGCACGCGGCACCGTGCCTGGTTCGTACAACCACCACCAGTCGCATGCGGCACCGTGCCTGGCTCGTACAGCCACCACCAGTCGCATGCGGCACCGTGCCTGGCTCGTACAACCACCACCAGTCGCATGCGGCACCGTGCCTGGCTCGTACAACCACCACCAGTCGCATGCGGCACCGTGCCTGGCTCGTACAACCACCACCAGTCGCATGCGGCACCGTGCCGGCTCGTACAACCACCAACAGTCGCATGCGGCACCGTGCCTGGCTCGTACAACCACCAACAGTCGCATGCGGCACCGTACCTGGCTCGTACAACCACCACCTGTCTCAAGCGGCACCGTGCCTGGCTCGTACAACCACCAACAGTCGCATGCGGCACCGTGCCTGGCTCGTACAACCACCAACAGTCGCATGCGGCACCGTGCCTGGCTCGTACAACCACCAACAGTCGCATGCGGCACCGTGCCGGCTCATACAACCACCAACAGTCGCATGCGGCACCGTGCCTGGCTCGTACAACCACCAACAGTCGCATGCGGCACCGTACCTGGCTCGTACAACCACCACCTGTCTCAAGCGGCACCGTGCCTGGCTCGTACAACCACCAACAGTCGCATGCGGCACCGTGCCTGGCTCGTACAACCACCAACAGTCGCATGCGGCACCGTGCCTGGCTCGTACAACCACCAACAGTCGCATGCGGCACCGTGCCGGCTCATACAACCACCAACAGTCGCATGCGGCACCGTGCCTGGCTCGTACAACCATCAGCAGTCGCATGCGGCACCGTGCCGGCTCATACAACCACCAACAGTCGCATGCGGCACCGTGCCTGGCTCGTACCACCACCAATAGTCGCATGCGGCACCGTGCCGGCTCATACAACCACCAACAGTCGCATGCGGCACCGTGTCTGGCTCCTACAACCACCAACAGTCGCATGCGGCACCGTGCCTGGCTCGTACAACCACCAGCAGTTGCATGCGGCACCGTGCTGGCTCATACAACCACCACAAGTCGCATGCGGCACCGTGCCTGCAACTTGCCTGACGTGCTCCGCCTTCCTCAAGTCTGGTAGCGCCACAGTTCCTTCATACGCCCCGGCAACTTCGATACAATACGACTGGCTAACTTAGAGCAAAGTACAAAGTTCACTCTCAAAACGGCGTTGATATAAGTAACGAATCACTTCAGGGGGTGGAAAAAAAAATGCGAGTAATAAGGGAAAACGACTGGAAAATGCGGTCAGCTCGGTTTTTTTGTGGAAGGAATTATAGGGCCGCTGGCAGCCTACGCCGTATCGAACCCTGCCCGTCCTCGGCTTTACTTGGCCCGGGCGACTAAGGACAAGAAATCTTGTAATTTTTCAAGCTTTCTGTCTGGGATATGTGATTTTTTTTATAAATTTCGAATTCTGCTACATTTTGCGTTCCTTCAGCGGCGGGTTGGAGTTTTTCCTTGCTCGATACATGCAAACACACTTTTACGGCTAGTCAATGTGTGTGTGTGTTTGTAAGAAGAATTGAGGTGTTTTC
The DNA here is from genome assembly GCF_026875155.1 of Cherax quadricarinatus. Classification (NCBI taxonomy): domain Eukaryota; kingdom Metazoa; phylum Arthropoda; class Malacostraca; order Decapoda; family Parastacidae; genus Cherax; species Cherax quadricarinatus. The sequence continues at coordinate 28,474,760 of NC_069405.1, forward strand.
ATAGTTTATTTATTAAAAGGTCCATATTTCGTGAAAGTCAATATTAAGGATTCTGAAAGCAAATAATTTTACTCGATTAAAATTTGAGACAAATGTATATTCAAATTATATTTATAAAGAGTATAATGTAAAGTTTTTAATAACCTATCATGGGATCATGTTACTAAATCAGTCGAGTAGATATAATGATCTACAACATACATAACCAACCAGATAATGTACATCAAAATCGACCAATCAGGTAGAGAATGATGTAACATGCTTCACCCATGGAGGCAAAAATGGGAATATACCAGAGTAAAGCAATACCAACTCTCTTATACAGGTGTGAAGCGTGGGTTTTAAACGTAAAAGGGAAAACTAGAGGCAGTGGTGATGTGTTTGAGGGTAACGTGTGGTGCAAATATAATGCAGAGAACTGTTGGTTGGAGATTAGAAGGATGTGTGGGGATTACCAAAAGTATTATATAGAGGGCTGAGGAAGGGCACTTAAGGTGGTTTGTAAATTTACAGAAGATGGAGCAAAATATGACAAAAGGGTGTATAAATCTGGTGGGTAAGGAAGGAGGGGTAAAAGTCATCTTGGGATTGGTTAGAGTAAATGAGGTTTTGAGTGCTAGGGGCTTCGACATCCAACAGGCTTTTGTGAACATATTTGATAGGAGTGAGTGGAGGCAAGTGATTTCTATGATTTGGTGTTGTGCTGGAGTGTGATTAAAGTAATACTTATGAGGGGATTCTGGGAAAACCGGTTAGCCGGTCTTGAGTCCTGGAAGTGAGAAGTACAGTGCTACACTCAGGATGGGTCGGGATGTTGCAGTTTGGATGATCATCTGAACTGTGATGCTAGCACGCTTTTAGCAAGACACTGACTGAGCAATGGTGAAAGTTTTATTATTTTACGGAACAAACTACATCGGTGGAAGACTGGCAGATTAGATTGTTAAAAAAAAAAAACCCGAGCCAACTGAAGGCAGGCAGACAAGAACCTACAACATACAACCAAACAGTAGGTAATGAACTACAACATTCACTCAGCCTTATTTTGGGTAGAAAATGATCAGAAACACACACCCAATTAAGCAGTTAATGAACTACACAATCGCAGTTTAATGGGAAAATCGAATTGGATAAATATTATTTAAATCAAACAGCCCTGTTGTAGAAACCTTAACATTAATACCTGATGTTAAATGTGCCTTTATCGTCTAAGCGTAACTGGTGACAAATTATCTGTCAGTGCAGTGATTTCACTGCACTAGTTGCAGCAGTGGTTTCACTGCACTAGTCACTTGCAGCAGTGGTTTCACTGCGCCAGTCACTTGCAGCAGTGGTTTCACTGCACTAGTTACTTGCAGCAGTGGTTTCACTGCACTAGTTACTTGCAGCAGTGGTTTCACTGCACTAGTTACTTGAAGCAGGGGTTTCACTGCAATAGTTACTTGCAGCAATGGTTTCACTGCACTAGTTACTTGCAGCAGTGGTTTCACTGCACAGGTTACTATCAGCAGTGGTTTCACTGCACTAGTTACTTGCAGCAGTGGTTTCACTGCACTAGTTACTTGCAGCAGTGGTTTCACTGCACTAGTTACTTGCAGCAGTGGTTTCACTGCACTAGTTACTTGCAGCAGTGGTTTCACTGCGCTAGTTACTTGCAGCAGTGGTTTCACTGCGCTAGTTACTTGCAGCAGTGGTTTCACTGCGCTAGATACTTGCAGCAGTGGTTTCACTGCGCTAGTTACTTGCAGCAGTGGTTTCACTGCGCTAGTTACTTGCAGCAGTGGTTTCACTGCGCTAGTTACTTGCAGCAGTGGTTTCACTGCGCTAGTTACTTGCAGCAGTGGTTTCACTGCGCTAGTTACTTGCAGCAGTGGTTTCACTGCGCTAGTTACTTGCAGCAGTGGTTTCACTGCGCTAGTTACTTGCAGCAGTGGTTTCACTGCTCTAGTTACTTGCAGCAGTGGTTTCACTGCGCTAGTTACTTGCAGCAGTGGTTTCACTGCGCTAGTTACTTGCAGCAGTGGTTTAACTGCGCTAGTTATTTGCAGCAGTGGTTTAACTGCGCTAGTTATTTGCAGCAGTGGTTTAACTGCGCTAGTTATTTGCAGCAGTGGTTTCACTGCTCTAGTTACTGGCAGTAGTAGTTTCACTGCACTAGTTACTTGCAGCAGTGGTTTCACTGCACTAGTTACTTGCAGCAGTGGTTTCACTGCGCTAGTTACTTGCAGCAGTGGTTTCACTGCACTAGTTACTTGCAGCAGTGGTTTCACTACGCCAGTCACTTGCAGCAGTGATTTCACTGCGCCAGTCACTTACAGCAGTGGCTTCACTGCGCCAATCACTTGCAGCAGTGATTTCATTGCGCCAGTCACTTGCATCAGTGGTTTCACTGCGCCAGTCACTTGCAGCAATGGCTTCACTGCGCCAGTCACTTGCAGCAGTGGTTTCACTGCGCCAGTCACCTGCAGCAGTAATTTCACTGCGCCAGTCACTTGCAGCAGTGGCTTCACTGCGCCAATCACTTGCAGTGATTTCATTGCGCCAGTCACTTGCATCAGTGGTTTCACTGCACCAGTCACTTGCAGCAATGGCTTCACTGCGCCAGTCACTTGCAGCAGTGGTTTCACTGCGCCTGTCACTTTCAGCAGTGATTTCACTGCTCCAGTCACTTGCAGCAGTGGTTTCAGTGCACCAGTCAGTTGCAGCAATGGTTTCACTGCTCCAGCCACTTGCAGCAGTGGTTTCACTGCACCAGTCACTTGCAGCGATGGTTTCATTGCACCAGTCACTTGCAGCAGTGGTTTCACTGCACCAGTCACTTGCAGCAGTGGTTTCACTGCTCCAGTCACTTGCAGCAATGGCTTCACTGCGCCAGTCACTTGCAGCAGTGGTTTCACTGCGCCTGTCACTTGCAGCAGTGATTTCACTGCTCCAGTCACTTGCAGCAGTGGTTTCAGTGCACCAGTCAGTTGCAGCAATGGTTTCACTGCTCCAGCAACTTGCAGCAGTGGTTTCACTGCACCAGTCACTTGCAGCAGTGGTTTCACTGCACCAGTCACTTGCAGCAGTGGTTTCATTGCACCAGTCACTTGCAGCAGTGGTTTCATTGCACCAGTCACTTGCAGCTGTGGTTTCATTGCACCAGTCACTTGCAGCAGTGGTTTCACTGCACCAGTCACTTGCAGCGATGGTTTCACTGCACCAGTCACTTGCAGCGTTGGTTTCACTGCACCAGTCACTTGCAGCGATGGTTTCACTGCACCAGTCACTTGCGGCGGTGGTTTCACTGCACCAGTCACTTGCAGCGATGGTTTCACTGCACCAGTCACTTGCAGCGGTGGTTTCACTGCACCAGTCACTTGCAGCGATGGTTTCACTGCACCAGTCACTTGCAGCGGTGGTTTCACTGCACCAGTCACTTGCAGCAATGGTTTCACTGCACCAGTCACTTGCAGTGGTGGTTTCACTGCACCAGTCACTTGCAGCAGTGGTTTCATTGCACCAGTCACTTGCAGCGGTGGTTTCACTGCACCAGTCACTTGCAGCGATGGTTTCACTGCACCAGTCACTTGCAGCGATGGTTTCACTGCACCAGTCACTTGCAGCAGTGGTTTCACTGCACCAGTCACTTGCAGCAGTGGTTTCATTGCACCAGTCACTTGCAGCAGTGGTTTCACTGCACCAGTCACTTGCAGCAGTGGTTTCACTGCACCAGTCACTTGCAGCGATGGTTTCATTGCACCAGTCACTTGCAGCAGTGGTTTCATTGCACCAGTCACTTGCAGCAGTGGTTTCACTGCACCAGTCACTTGCAGCAGTGGTTTCACTGCTCCAGTCACTTGCAGCAATGGCTTCACTGCGCCAGTCACTTGCAGCAGTGGTTTCACTGCGCCTGTCACTTGCAGCAGTGATTTCACTGCTCCAGTCACTTGCAGCAGTGGTTTCAGTGCACCAGTCAGTTGCAGCAATGGTTTCACTGCTCCAGCAACTTGCAGCAGTGGTTTCACTGCACCAGTCACTTGCAGCAGTGGTTTCACTGCACCAGTCACTTGCAGCAGTGGTTTCATTGCACCAGTCACTTGCAGCAGTGGTTTCATTGCACCAGTCACTTGCAGCTGTGGTTTCATTGCACCAGTCACTTGCAGCAGTGGTTTCACTGCACCAGTCACTTGCAGCGATGGTTTCACTGCACCAGTCACTTGCAGCGTTGGTTTCACTGCACCAGTCACTTGCAGCGATGGTTTCACTGCACCAGTCACTTGCGGCGGTGGTTTCACTGCACCAGTCACTTGCAGCGATGGTTTCACTGCACCAGTCACTTGCAGCGGTGGTTTCACTGCACCAGTCACTTGCAGCGATGGTTTCACTGCACCAGTCACTTGCAGCGGTGGTTTCACTGCACCAGTCACTTGCAGCAATGGTTTCACTGCACCAGTCACTTGCAGTGGTGGTTTCACTGCACCAGTCACTTGCAGCAGTGGTTTCATTGCACCAGTCACTTGCAGCGGTGGTTTCACTGCACCAGTCACTTGCAGCGATGGTTTCACTGCACCAGTCACTTGCAGCGATGGTTTCACTGCACCAGTCACTTGCAGCAGTGGTTTCACTGCACCAGTCACTTGCAGCAGTGGTTTCATTGCACCAGTCACTTGCAGCAGTGGTTTCACTGCACCAGTCACTTGCAGCAGTGGTTTCACTGCACCAGTCACTTGCAGCGATGGTTTCATTGCACCAGTCACTTGCAGCAGTGGTTTCATTGCACCAGTCACTTGCAGCAGTGGTTTCACTGCACCAGTCACTTGCAGCAGTGGTTTCACTGCTCCAGTCACTTGCAGCAATGGCTTCACTGCGCCAGTCACTTGCAGCAGTGGTTTCACTGCGCCTGTCACTTGCAGCAGTGATTTCACTGCTCCAGTCACTTGCAGCAGTGGTTTCAGTGCACCAGTCAGTTGCAGCAATGGTTTCACTGCTCCAGCAACTTGCAGCAGTGGTTTCACTGCACCAGTCACTTGCAGCAGTGGTTTCACTGCACCAGTCACTTGCAGCAGTGGTTTCACTGCACCAGTCACTTGCAGCAGTGGTTTCATTGCACCAGTCACTTGCAGCGGTGGTTTCACTGCACCAGTCACTTGCAGCGGTGGTTTCACTGCACCAGTCACTTGCAGCGGTGGTTTCACTGCACCAGTCACTTGCAGCGATGATTTCACTGCACCAGTCACTTGTAGCGGTGGTTTCACTGCACCAGTCACTTGCAGCGGTGGTTTCACTGCACCAGTCACTTGCAGCGATGGTTTCACTGCACCAGTCACTTGCAGCGATGGTTTCACTGCACCAGTCACTTGCAGCGGTGGTTTCACTGCACCAGTCACTTGCAGCGATGGTTTCACTGCACCAGTCACTTGCAGCGATGGTTTCACTGCACCAGTCACTTGCAGCGGTGGTTTCACTGCACCAGTCACTTGCAGCGGTGGTTTCACTGCACCAGTCACTTGCAGCGGTGGTTTCACTGCACCGGTCACTTGCAGCGGTGGTTTCACTGCACCAGTCACTTGCAGCGGTGGTTTCACTGCACCAGTCACTTGCAGCGGTGGTTTCACTGCACCAGTCACTTGCAGCGGTGGTTTCACTGCACCAGTCACTTGCAGCTGTGGTTTACTTTGAAAGTTGATAGATACTTGAGATACATCTTAATATTAAAATTAAAAGCTGAACATTGCACAGCGTGTTAAGCAGTAGAGGAGAGGCATCATCATCATCATCATCATCATCATCATCATCATCATCATCATCATCATCATCATCATCATCATCATCATCATCATCATCATCATCATCATCATCATCATCATCATCATCATCATCATCATCATCATCATCATCATCAGTTGCTAGTTAAGGGATGGACAAGGTGAATTTAATTTGTGGCTTCCAGTAGTTTCAAACACTATTTCCTAACACTATTAACTCGATCACATAATCAGAGGGACTAAAACAAAAGGTATAAAAGGCAAAAAGCTTTTTTGTTGAGAATATTTGAACTTCTGAAACAATGATATAGGTTAACTATAATGTGAGAAAGATCTCACCAAAAAATTCATCTCACTACCAATACAGTGAAAAGAAACCTTACAGTTATAGTTTTCTTTAAAAGCAAAATCTATGCGCAAAACATAGATTTTGTGTATTGCTGAAGCGATCATCAGTGTGTGCGTCTCCGCTATAAGTCTGAATTTAGAATTCATCTCTGAGCATTTATGAGACACGAACAAAGAATAACAAACTCAGATCGTGGAGAGAGATAAATGGCAGTCTTTGTAGCAGTGATGTGGCAATGTTTCAGCAGTGATGTAGAAATATTTAAAGTATTGGAGGTGTAGCCAGGCAAGCGAGGAGTGATAGAACAAAAGTGATGTGCGCTCTGGAGTGTACACCAGCACAGACGACCTGTGTACACTAGATGTGAGGGAAAAGTTCAATAGATAGGAGTAGAGAGGGAGTATATAGTAACAATAGTTTCATTGCCGGCTACATGTTAAGGTAGGGTAAATCAAGCTCCCGCTATCCCTTCCCCTCCTTCTTCCCCCCCCCCTCGAAAGGTGACGTGTGGGGCTCCGGTCCAAACAGTAATCACTAGACTCGCAGCTCCCAGCACTACTGTAAGTACATGCCTGCCTTGTATTCTAGTGGATTTATTGGTTGAAAGCTTCACTTTTGACCAATAATAAACTTAGTCCTTTCAGTCTTGCTCTAGGTTGACTGTTGTAATAATCACCACATCTTTTAGGTATTGTACTTATCATGGAGAGTGATTTCTTAAGCAGTGGGTAACCTGTCTATCTTTCCAGCTTGGATGACAGAGAGGGTCACCTGCCAATCAACGAGCAGAATGGAGATGGACTAACGTCCTGAGACTTCCCCTTTTTGGATTTAATTACCTGTGCACCTGTATGAAATTGCAGGACGTAACCCCTCATCATTGCAGAGGTAAAGAACCTGCTTTCCTGTCATCGGGATGTAATACTCAAGGCTATACTGTGAAGAACGAACCGGTGGGTTGTAACCAACACCTGAGACCCTCCCCCCATCATCAGCAACTGCTACGATTTCAACAACACTCAGTGTCACCAACACCAGACACCCCTTTATATATTAGCGTTGAATTCAGTTATCATTTATGTTTTTCATTTTTCATTTTCTTTAATGTAGGATTAATATTTCATATTTAAGTGTTTTATATTTTCTATATAATAAAGTGTTTGTTTGTCTGTTATTTCTTTTTCTATTCACTAATTTTCCTGAGGAGGAGCCAGCCTTGGTAATACTGTCTGAAGTTGTTACAGGGCTGAGTAAGCCTTCACACTAGAATACACACCATCAGAATCACACGACTGTCTATCTATTTACCTATCTATCTATCTAACTTTGTTTACAAGCTAAGAGCTGTTACCTACAGCAGCTCATTTGAAAGTTTTTTTTTTTTTTTTTTTTTTTTTTAAGAAATATACAAATATGGAGCAGGATGAACCACATTCATTCAATTTTTCTATGATATTTTTCTGTGTGTCTCTGTCTCTCTTTGTCTCTCTCTCTCTCCCCAGCTCTCACTATCCTGCTTTGTATTGACAAAGGCACAGTAGAAAAGCAATGAAAATAGCGTGTAAAGCAGAAGATGCAACAGCTGCAGCTGTAGGAGTAGCAACAGTAGGTGCAGTACCCATAGGTGCAGTAGCAGTAGGTGCAGCAACAGGTGCAATAGAAGCAGGAGTATAAGGTGCAGTAGGAGCATGAGGTGGAGCAGGAGCTTCAACAGGAGCACGAGGTGCAGTAGAAGCAGGATTTGGAGCAGGAGCAGTAGGTTGAGTAGGAACAGGAGATGGAGCAGGAGCAGTAGGTGGAGTAGGAGCAGGAGGTGCAATAGAAGCAACAAGATTCCACTGCCTTTACTGATGCACCAGTCCTGGTGGGTGAAGCACCAGTCCTGGTGGGTGAAGCACCAGTCCTGGTGGGTGAAGCACCAGTCCTGGTGGGTGAAGCAACAGTCCTGCTGGGTGATGCACCAGTCCTGCTGGGTGATGCACCAGTCCTGCTGGGTGATGCACCAGTCCTGCTGGGTGATGCACCAATCCTGGTGCTTCACCAAGATTGGTGCAACGGTGGAACTGCTGGACCAACGGTGGAACTGCTGGAACTATGGTGGGACTGTTGTAACAACTCTGCCAGTGTAATAATTTCTCGGTATAATTATCAAGCTGGTTCCATTTTATCCATGAGAGACTTTTGTCTGTCAAAATGTTTCACCTGTCTTGTGTGGGATTCATCAGCCAAATTCAGAGATGAATTATATTTATGGATACAGGAGAAGTGATGAGGTAGTTTAAGGTCATCAGTCCCTCAGTCTTGGTGGCACAGCCTCCCAGCCTCCTCCGCAGGTGAGACGTTTCGCTGATATTCGTAGTTTTGCACATGTGCGTGGCCCGTGGCCTGGTAGGGAAATCTCTCGTTTCACACGCTGAGGGTCCTTGCTTCGATTCCCGGCAAGGGTGGAAACTTTGGGCGTGTTTCCTTAAATCTGTTGTCCCTGTTCACCCATCAGTAAAATGGGTACCTGGGTGTTAGTCGACTGGTGTGGGTCGCATCCTGGGACAAAATTCACCTAATTTGCCCGAAATGCTCTGCATAGCAAGAGGCTTTTTATATAGTAGTATGCCATTGATATCAGCTAGGACTGTATACCTTGTACTCGTAGAAATAAAATTATTTTTTTTCATTAACACATCGGCCGATTCCCACCAAGGCAGGGTGGCCAGAAAAAGTAAACCTTTCACCATCATTCACTCCATCACTGTCTTGCCAGAAGGGTGCTTTACACTACAGTTTTTAAACTGCAACATTAACACCCCTCCTTTAGAGTGCAGGCACTGCACTTCCCATCTCCAGGACTCAAGTCCGGCCTGCCGTTTTCCCTGAATCCCTACATAAATGTTACTTTGCTCACACTCAACTGCACGTCAAGTATTAAAAATCATTTGTCTCCATTCACTCCTATCAAATATGCTCATACACGCTTGCTGGAAGTCCAAGTCCCTCGCACACAAAACCTCCTTTACCCCCTCCCTCCAACCCTTCCGAGGCCGAGCCCTACCCCGCCTTGCCTCCACTGCAGACTTATACACTCTCGAAGTCATTCTGTTTTGTTCCATTCTCTCTACATGTCCGAACCACCTCAACAACCCCTCCTCAGCCCTCTGGATAATAGTTTTGGTAATCTCACACCTTCTCCTAATTTCCGAACTACGAATTCTCTGCATTATATTCACACCACACATTGCCCTCAGACATGACATCTCCACTGCCTCCAGCCTTCTCCTCGTTGCAACATTCATCACCCATACTTCACGCCCATACAAGAGTGTTGGAACAACTATACTCTCATACATTGCCCTTTTTGCTTCCACGGACAAGGTTCTTTGCCCCCACAGACTCCTAAGTGCACTGCACCACTCACCCTTTTCCCCTCATCAGTTCTGTGATTCACCTTCATAGACCCATCTGCTGACACGCCCACTCCTAAATATCTGAATATATTCACCTCCTCCATACTCTCTCCTTCCAATCTAATATCCAGTCTTTCGTCACCTAATCTTTTTATCCTCATAACCTTACTCTTTCTTATATTCACTTTTAATATTCTTCTTTTACATACCCTACCAAATTTAGCCACCAACCTCTGTAACTTCTCTTCAGAATCTCCCAAAAGCACCGTGTCATCAGCAAAGAGCAACTGTGACAATTTCCACCTCTTGTTTGATTCTTTATCTTTTAACTCCACACCTCTTGCCAAGACCCTAGCATTCACTTCTCTTACAACCCTATCAATAAATATATTGAGCAACCACAGTGACATCACACATCCTTGTCTAAGGCCTACTTTTACTGGGAAATAATCTCCCTCTCTCCTACATACTTTAACTTGAGCCTCACTATTCTCGTAAAAACTCTTCACTGCTTTCAGAAACCTATTTCCTATACCATACACCTGCAACATCTTCCACATTGCCCCACTATCCACCCTGTCATATGCCTTTTCTAAATCCATAAATGCCACAAAAACCTCTTTACCCTTATCTAAATACTGTTCACCTATATGTTTCACTGTAAACACTTGGTCTACACACCCGCTACCTTTCCTAAAGCCTCCTTGTTCATCTGCTATCCTACTGTCTTACTCTTAATTCTTTCAATAATAACTGCCATACACTTTACCAGGTATACTCAACAGACTTATTCCCCTACAATTTTTGCACTCTCTTTTATCCCCTTTGCCTTTATACAAAGGAACTATGCATGCTTTCTGCCAATCCCTTGGTACCTTACTCTCTTCCTTACATTTATTAAATAATTGCACCAACCACTCCAAAACTATATCCCCACCTGCTTTTAACATTTCTATCTTTATCCCATCAATCCCAGCTGCCTTTACCCCCTTTCATTTTACCCACTGCCTCATAAACTCCCACACTCACAACTGGCTCTTCCTCACTCCTACTAGATGTTACTCCTCCTTGCCTTATACACGAAATCACAGCTTCCCCATCTTCATTATTATTATTATTATTATTATTATTATTATTATTATTATTATTATTATTAACGTATGAACCACGTATGTACACTTTAGGCATCCATAAAATGTTTTTATTTACATTCTTAAACCATAAATTCGAACTGAAATTACACGATGTGTTCGGTTCAAGACGAACTGAAATGTGTGGTTCTTTACTCTGTGGGTTTGTTGTGAATTTTTCCACGTCTTGTTGAAGTTCTATCCTGAGCGAAACCTTGTCATTTTTAAAAGCCTGCTAGGCATATTCTCTCTCCATACCCATGACTTGAGGTATTGTGCACATCCAACCACGATATTGTGACTTTTAGCCACGATATTGACTTTTTTTGTTACGATATAATGTGAATTTTTACGATGATAGTGCTTTTTTACGATAGTGAGAATTTTTATTTGTGACGATAGTGTGATTTTTTAGCATTCATTTTGATAAACAATTACCGCGATATACTCTTTCACCAGCCTTCTGTGTCGAATGCATGAACCTTAGTGTTAAAACCACTGGCGGGGTATACCGACTTTCTGAACCTTTGTGTCACTCGAACGTTTGAGCCTGTGTGTGCCAACCACCTGCCCGGTGTGTCGTATATGTCAACCACCGTGCTAGTGTGTTGTATATGTCGGTCACCGTGCTAGAGTGTCGTATATGTCTACCACCGTGCTAGTGTGTCGTATGTATGAACCTTTGTGCGTCAGCCACCGTCCCGGTGTGTCGAATGTCTGAACCTTCGTGTGTCAACCACCTTGAATTTGGCATTCCTATGAAGCACCCCGGCTATTGGTTTACATAGTACACACGTGAACGTTCCGTGAGTGGGCCTTGTGCTGAGTGAGGAGGTAAACACTCCTCGTCTGGTCCAAGAGTGTGGTCTGTCGGTGGTGCTGAGTGAGGAGGATAAACACTCCTCGTCTGGTCCAAGAGTGTGGTCTGTCGGTGGTGCTGAGTGAGGAGGATAAACACTCCTCGTCTGGTTCCAAGAGTGTTGGTACTGTCTGTGGTGCTGAGAGGAGGTAAACACTCCTCGTCTGGTCCAGAGTGGCGTCTGTTTTCGTGTGGTGTGCTGAGTGAGGAGGTTTAAACACTCCTCACGGGTCCAGAGTTGGTTTGTCTTGTGCTGGCTGGAGGTATACGTAGTGCTGGTTCCAGTGTTTACCATGGGATTCGCTGAGGTGATGGAGATATAACTGGTTGGTGTGCTGTAGTGTGCTCTCGCTATTGACCTGGTACTGGTTTGTTGGTATTGTCTGCTGGTAAGATTGACTGCGTGGTTAGTGCATTCAGTGTGGTGGCTGGATGTTGCTTGAGGTGCTGGTAGTGTATTGCTGTTGTGAGGTGCCGGTATGTGTGTGGTTGGTGTTGGGGGTGGTTGAGGTGCTGGAAGTGTGGCTGGTTGGCTGAGGTGCTGGTAGTGTGTGGTTAGTTGAGGTGCTGGTAGTGTGACTTGGTTGTTGAGGTGCTGTAGGTGTGACTGGTTGGCTGAGGTGTGGAGTGTGGCTGGTTGGCTGAGGGCTGGTAGTGTGCTGGTTGTGAGGTGCTGGTAGTGTGACTGGTTGTGCTGCTGGAGTGGGGACGGGTTGTGCTGATGGTAGTGTGGCTGGTTGTGCTGAGGTAGTGTGTGTTGTGTGCTGAGTGTTGACTGGTTGCTGCTGGTAGTGTGTGACTGGTTGTGCTGCTGGTAGGGTGACTGTTGTGTGCTGGTATGGAAGGTGTGCTTGTTTGTGCTGATGGTGCTGATGTGACTGGTTGTGCTGCTGGTAGTGTGGACTGGTTGTGCTGCTGGAGTGTGTGACTGGTTGTGCTGCTGGTAGTGTGTGACTGGTTGTGCTGCTGGTAGTGTGTGACTGGTTGTGCTGGTAGTGCGACTGGTTGTGCTGCTGTAGTGTGTGACTGGTTGTGCTGCTGGTAGTGTGTGACTGGTTGTGCTGCTGGTAGTGCGACTGGTTGTGCTGCTGGTAGTGTGTGACTGTGTGTGTAGTGTGTGACTGTTGTGCTGGTTGGGATGTTGGCTGGTAGTGTGTGACTGGTTGTGCTGCTGGTAGTGTGTGACTGGTTGGGCTGCTGGTAGTGTGTGACTGGTTTGGGTGCTGCTGGTAGTGTGTGACTGGTTGGGCTGCTGGTAGTGTGTGACTGGTTGTGGCTGGTAGTGCGACTGGTTGTGCTGCTGGTAGTGTGTGACTGGTTGGGCTGCTGGTAGTGTGTGACTGGTTGGGCTGCTGGTAGTGTGTGACTGGTTGGGCTGCTGGTTAGTGTGTGATGGTTGTTGCTGCTGGTAGTGTGTGACTGGTTGGGCTGCTGGTAGTGTGTGACGGGTTGTGGTGTGGGAGGTGGCTGGAGGGACTGGTTGTGTGGTAGTGTGTGGGTGTGCTGCTGGTAGTGTGTGACTGGTTGGTGCTGCTGGTAGTGTGTGACTTGGTTGGTTGTGCTGTGGTAGTGTGTGACTGGTTGTGATGCTGGTAAGTGTGTGACTGGTTGTTGCTGCTGTTAGTGGTGACTGGTTGTGTGCTGGTAGTGTGTGACTGGTTGTGTGCTGGTAAGTGTGTGACTGGTTGTGATTGCTGGAAGTGTGTGACTGGTTGTGCTGCTGGTAGTGGGTGACTGGTTGTGTTGCTGGTAGTGTGTGACTGGTGTGTGATGCTGGTAGTGTGTGACTGGTTGTGATGCTGGTAGTATGTGACTGGTTGTGCTGCTGGTAGTGTGTGATTGGTTTGTAGTGGGGATTCGTAGGAGATATGATGATTGGAGTAAAACACACTTGTTGGATGGATGGTAACACTATATTGCAGTGTGTGAATGGGGAGAGTCCAAACTGCTGTGTCTTTCCTGGCGTAGACCTATGCGGGAACTGAGAAGGATCCCAGGCGCAAAGGGCTCACAACAGCGTCACGTGACGTCACACATGCTAGTCACTGAGCCTACTGACCAGGGAGCCTAAATATATATATATGAATGACACGATCCACAATATACTACACAAGTATACATATAAGGGGATTCAGTAGCTATACTGACAGCTCGGTCATGTTACGTATGTCGTCTCGACATACAATACTATGCTATAGGATGAACAGGCAGGTGGGTCTGGGCTGATTCTATACAATAGCAAGGACGTATGTAACTTAGAACTAATGGATGATATCGTAATGGATGTTAACATAATGAGTTTTAACGTAATGCATTACGAATTATAAGAATAAATCATGGTATAATAAAGGATGGAATTGATCGATCGATCTGTATTCATGCACTCTACGGATTCTGAGGAAGAAAAAAATGTATTTACAAAGGTGAAAGTAATTAACAGCAACGGCAAATCTGGCGCGCACAGATCAGTACTGCTAATCTCAGAATTCAGACGGAACGTGAACACGCACAAAAATTTCTGAAAAACTGATCAGCTAATAACAAAACACACAGTTGACAACTTCATTCATCTTCGACATCTAATTATACAGCCTATGTACATTTAAACCCAACTCTGCGAGGGTAAGATTTACATATGCAGAATGGTTATCATCTCTGGGTAGATCGAATTCTTCTGCAATGGCTAACACATGCCTTGACTGTGGGCGATCTGAACAAATATCTACAAAAGATACTTGAGGGTTTCTCATCACTTGTCATGTACACAAAGAATAACGACATTTGAGTTGATTATCTATCTGAATATTAGAGGTAGAGAGTACAGAGTCAGGAGGATTATCAGCGACTGACACATTAGTCTGGGTAGAATTATCATCCTCGACATTGCATACTAATTTCATATGATCTAAATGCGATTCTTTATACTGACCAGTACTAATTTCTCTAACCTTATACTTATTGCCATTGATATGTTCAACTACTCGATAAGGGCCAACAAACCTTTGATCAAGCTTATGCATTGCGGATGTTTTGTTGAAATTAGCAATAACTCTCGAACCCACTTTAACTTTTGCCGGCTTAGCACGGCTATTAGTTACTCTAGTAAATTCTGCTGTTGATTTATGAAGTGTTTCACGGATTCTTCTAAAAACACTTTGAGCTATGCTGGTACAAGTTGCTATGACATCATCAGGGTTATAATTGGGTTTCGGCGTGGAATATAACAACTCATAAGGTAAACGCTTGTCTACACCTTACAATGCATAATGTGGAGTGTCACCTATGGAAGCATTGTAAGCAGAATTTATGGCACATTGAATATCTGGTATAACTTCATCCCAAGTTTCACTATTGGGGTTGATAGTGGCTCTCAAGACATCAAGTACTTTCTTATTGGTTCGTTCTGTTAACCCATTGCTGGCAGGATGATGAGGAACAATGGTGGATTTAGAGATCTTGTACAAGGTACACAAATTTTCAAGAATCTCATTACAGAATTCACCTCCATTATCTGTTACTAAGGACTTCGGGGGGGGGTATGCCTGCAGATAATGTGTTCTTTAAATGCTTTAGCTACTGTCTCGGCAGTCTTATCTGCAATAGGAACTAACTCACAATATCTGGTGAATTGGTCTACCATAACACACAGATGTTTGTTGCATTGGAGGGAACATTTAAAATTGGTTAACAAATCTAGCGCAACTCTTTCCCACGGTTCGCTAGTAGTTGGATACACCTGGATTGGGTTAGGACCATTGACATTTCCTTCATGCTGCATACAGACTACATTTCTTAACATACTCAGAAATGTCAGTTGACATACGTGGCCAAAAGTATTTCATTCTGGCTTGTTTCACAGAACGATCCATACCGGGGTGTGCAACACCTGGTGCATCGTGAACTAGCTGTAGACCTACATTCACTAGTGACTGTGGAATTACTAATTGGTATAGTCTTCTGCTTGGAGTACCCAACTCGGCTGTGCGATACAGTAATTCTTGACTCATGACAAAGTCACTAATGGGTGCTGGTGGCTTCACAGTCAGAATAAGATCATCCTGGAGCAGGAATCGAATCACACCAGACCACATGGGATCTGTTCTTTGGCATTCTTTACATCCTCGGCAGTAAATGGAGGGTCTACAGTTACTCTACTAACATGTTGCGATAAAGCATCTGCGACTACATTGGACTTGCCAGGTAAATGTTCAAAAGTAGGATTGAACTCTTGGATAGTCAAGGTCCATCTGGCTAACCTTCAAGTAGGTTGTTTGTTCTGGAATAAAGGTATTAGTGGTACATGGTCTGTCAAGACATGAACAGGGTACTGATAAATAAAGTCTCGGAAGTGCTTTAAAGACTTGGAGTAGCTGGCTTGGGATGTTGAGCGTCAGCAGGCCTAAGCGGGAATTGGCGACCCGCTCAGTAGAAATTTATCTCCAGAAATCGCTGTAATCGTCCGAATTACAGGCCCTCCGCTGGCACCATTTGTAGTGGGGGTTGGTAGGAGATATGATGATTGGAGTAAAACACACTTTTGGATGGTAACACTATATTGCAGAGTTTGAGGGGGGAGAGCCCAAACTGCTGCGTCTTGCCTGGAGTAGACCTATGCGGGAACTGAGAAGGATCCCAGGCGCGAAGGGCTCACAATAGCGTCACATGACGTCACACATGCTAGTCACTGAGCCTACTGACCAGGGAGCCTAAATATATACATGGATGATACGATCCACAATATACTACACAAGTATACATATAAGGGGATTCAGTGGCTATACTGACAGGTTGTGCTGCTGGTAGTGTGTGACTGGTTGTGCTGCTGGTAGTGTGACTGGTTGTGCTGCTGGTAGTGTGTGACTGGTTGTGCTGCTGGTAGTGTGTGACTGGTTGTGCTGCTGGTAGTGTGTGACTAGTTGTGCTGCTGGTAGTGTGTGACTGGTTGTGCTGCTGGTAGTGTGTGACTGGTTGTGCTGCTGGTAGTGTGTGACTGGTTGTGCTGCTGGTAGTGTGTGACTGGTTGTGCTGCTGGTAGTGTGTGACTGGTTGTGCTGCTGGTAGTGCGACTGGTTGTGCTGCTGGTAGTATGTGACTGGTTGTGTTTCTTGCAGTGTGACTGGTTGTGCTGGTGGTAGTGTGACTGGTTGTGCTGGTGGTAGTGTGACTGGATGTGCTGCTGGCAGTGTGACTGATTGTGCTCCTGGTAGTGTGACTGGTTGTGCTGCTGGTAGTGTGACTGGTTGTGCTGCTGGTAGTGTGACTGGATGTGCTGCTGGTAGTGTGACATTGTGCTGCTGGTAGTGTGACTGGTTGTGCTTCTGGTAGTGTGACTGGTTGTGCTGCTGGCAGTGTGACTGGTTGTCCTGCTGGTGGTGTGACTGGATGTGCTGCTGGTAGTGTGACTGGTTGTGCTGCTGGTAGTGTGACTGGTTGTGCTTCTGGTAGTGTGACTGGTTGTGCTGCTGGCAGTGTGACTGGTTGTGCTGTGGTAGTGTGACTGATGTTGTGCTGTTTGTAGTGCGACTGGTTGTGCTGCTGGTAGTGTGATTGGTTGTGCTGGTGGTAGTGTGACTGGTTGTGCTGCTGATAGTATGACTGGTTGTGCTGCTGGTAGTGTGACTGGTTGTGCTGCTGGTAGTGTGACTGGTTGTGCTGCTGGTAGTGTGACTGGTTGTGCTGCTGGTAGTGTGACTGGTTGTGCTGCTGGTAGTGTGACTGGTTGTGCTGCTGTAGTGTGACTGGTTGTGCTGCTGTAGTGTGACTGGTTGTGCTGCTGGTAGTGTGACTGGTTGTGCTGCTGGTAGTGTGACTGGTTGTGCTGCTGGTAGTGTGACTGGTTGGAATCAGTGAATTCATAGCAGTTACTAAGAATTCCTTTTCCGAGAGGATTCGAAACCTTAGCGTTGGTGTATCGTAATAAAAAGTATTTTTTTTTTTATTTAATATGGGCTTTATATGTGCCAATTTGCTTTTTTTTAAGGATTTTTTTTCTATCAAAATTGACTTTCCTATATATACCGTATCAAATGTTTTCACTGTGGAAAGAAAATAGAGAAATTTTGTTAATTTGAGTTTTTATAGAATTTTTAATTTTCACCCTTAAAAACTTTGCGCCAGACTCGGCTCATTGTAAGCTATTGCTTTTAAGTTCAGAAAGAATTATCCGATCGGCTTCAAATCTTGAACCCTGGTTAACTATTAGCAGGTGAAGGCTGGTGGAATAACCGACACGGGCAGCTACTCTACACTCAATCTTATGTAGACCATTTCCGTAATTGGTTTGCACGAGACAACGTTGAAAGATTCTCTTAATCGTCTTCACTATTTCAGTTCTCTTGTATCTTAGTGAGAAGAAGACTGGTAATGTTACTGCAGTATCTTGGTCCTGTTTTCCTGCTTTTAATCTCCAAGTAATATTTTGCTGTATGTAACTGGATTATGCTTCCTGAAGCTCTCGTGGGTAATATTATTTATTATTATTATTATTATTATTTATTATTATTATTTATTATTATTTGAGAATCTTTGTTCAGGAAAAGCTTTGCCAGCTAGTCAGTTCTTCAGTACAATAGAGAGAAGAATGGTAGAAGGTGAATGGTAGTTTGAGGCAATCAGTCCCTCAGCCCCCAGCACCAGCATCAAGCACCCCAGGGGTGCTTGAGAAAACTGGGATATTGTTCCATACGAGTTCTGCATTACAAGCTGATACGTCTCACACGGCGTCCATGGAGCTGCAGGAGGCTGGCCCAGGCAATATGTGAATACCTTACATAGTTATTTAATAACTTGGAATCCTTGCCAGCATCCTTCATTGGGGCTTCACACACAGTGGAGCTGCATCAAGTACGCGTCACCCACGGTGAAGCTTCATCAAGTACGCTTCACCCACAGTGGGGCTTCATCAAGTACGTTTCTCCCACAGTGGGGCTTCATCAAGTACTCTTCACCCACCGTGGGGCTTCATCAAGTACGCTTCTCACAGTGGGGCTTCATCAAGTACGCTTCACTCACAGTGGGGCTTCAGGTACGCTTCACCCACAGTGAGGCTTCATCAAGTACGTTTCTCCCAGAGTGAGGCTTTATCAAGTACGCTTCACAGTGGGGCTTCATCAAGTACGCTTCACCCACAGTGGGGCTTCATCAAGTACGGTTCACCCAAAGTGGGGCTTCATCAAGTACGTTTCTCCCACAGTGGGGCTTCATCAAGTACGCTTCACCCACAGAGGGGCTTCATCAAGTACGCTTCACCCACAGTGGGGCTTCATCAAGTACGCTTCATTCACAGTGGGGCTTCAAGTACGCTTCATCCACAGTGGGGCTTCATCAATTACGTTTCTCCCACAGTGGGGCTTCATCAAGTAAGCGTCACCCACAGTGGGGCTTCATCAAGTACGCTTCACCCACAGTGAGGCTTCAAGTACGCTTCACCCACAGTGGGGCTTCATCAAGTACGCTTCACTCACAGGGGGGTTTCAAGTACGCTTCACTCAGTGGGGCTACATCAAGTACGCTTCACCCACAGTGTGGCTTCAAGTACGCTTCACTCAGTGGGGCTTCATCAAATACGCTTCACCCAGAGTGAGGCTTCATCAATTACGCTTCACCCACAGTGGGGCTTCATCAAGTACGCTTCACCCAGAGTGGGGCTTCAAGTAAGCTTCACCCACAGTGGAGCTTCAAGTACGTTTCTCCCACAGTGGGGCTTCATCAAGTACGCTTCACCCACAGTGGGGTTTCATGAAGTACGCTTCACTCAATGGGGCTTCATCAAGTACGCTTCACCCACAGTGGGGCTTCATCAAGTACGCTTCACCCACAGTGGGGCTTCAAGTACGCTTCACTCAGTGGGGCTTCAAGTACGCTTCACTCAGTGGGGCTTCACCAAGTACGCTTCACTCAGTGGGGCTTCATCATGTACGTTTCACTCAGTGGGGTTTCAAGTACGCTTCACTCAATGGGGCTTCATTAAGTACGCTTCATCCACAGTGGGGCTTCAAGTACGCTTCACTCAATGGGGCTTCAAGTACGCTTCACTCAGTGGGGCTTCATCAAGTACGCTTCACCCACAGTGAGGCTTCATCAAGCACGTTTCTCCCACAGTGGGGCTTCAAGTACGCTTCACTCAGTGGGGTTTCAAGTGCGCTTCACTCAGTGCGGCTTCAAGTACGCTTCACTCACAGTGGGGCTTCAAGTACGTTTCACTCACAGTGGGGCTTCAAGTACGTTTCACTCAGTGGGGCTTCATCAAGTACGTTTCACTCAATGGGGCTTCATCAAGTACGCTTCACTCAGTGGGGCTTCATCAAGTACGCTTCACTCAGTGGGGCTTCATCAAGTACGCTTCACTCAGTGGGGCTTCAAGTACGCTTCACTCAGTGGGGCTTCAAGTACGCTTCACTCAGTGGGGCTTCATCAAGTACGCTTCACTCACAGTGGGGCTTCATCAAGTACTCTTCACTCACAGTGGGGCTTCAAGTACGCTTCACTCAGTGGGGCTTCAAGTACGCTTCACTCAGTGGGGCTTCATCAAGTACGCTTCACTCACAGTGGGGCTTCATCAAGTACGCTTCACTCAGTGGGGCTTCATCAAGTACGCTTCACTCAGTGGGGCTTCGTCAAGTACGTTTCACTCACAGTGGGGCTTCATCAAGTACGCTTCACTCACAGTGGGGCTTCATCAAGTACGCTTCACTCAGTGGGGCTTCAAGTACGCTTCACTCAGTGGGGCTTCAAGTACGCTTCACTCAGTGGGGCTTCATCAAGTACGTTTCACTCAGTGGGGCTTCATTAAGTACGCTTCACTCAGTGGGGCTTCATCAAGTACGCTTCACTCAGTGGGGCTTCATCAAGTACGCTTCACTCAGTGGGGCTTCATCAAGTACGCTTCACTCAGTGGGGCTTCAAGTACGCTTCACTCAGTGGGGCTTCATCAAGTACGCTTCACTCAGTGGGGCTTCATCAAGTACGCTTCACTCAGTGGGGCTTCATCAAGTACGCTTCACTCAGTGGGGCTTCGTCAAGTACGTTTCACTCACAGTGGGGCTTCATCAAGTACGCTTCACTCACAGTGGGGCTTCATCAAGGACGCTTCACTCAGTGGGGCTTCAAGTACGCTTCACTCAGTGGGGCTTCAAGCACGCTTCACTCAGTGGGGCTTCATCAAGTACGTTTCACTCAGTGGGGCTTCATTAAGTACGCTTCACTCAGTGGGGCTTCATCAAGTACAGCTTCACTCAGTGGGGCTTCATCAAGTACGCTTCACTCAGTGGGGCTTCATCAAGTACGCTCACTCAGTGGGCTTCAAGTACGCTTCACTCAGTGGGGCTTCATCAAGTACGCTTCACTCAGTGGGGCTTCAAGTACGCTTCACTCAGTGGGGCTTCAAGTACGCTTCACTCAGTGGGGCTTCATCAAGTACGTTTCACTCAGTGGGGCTTCATTAAGTACGCTTCACTCAGTGGGGCTTCATCAAGTACGCTTCACTCAGTGGGGCTTCATCAAGTACGCTTCACTCAGTGGGGCTTCATCAAGTACGCTTCACTCAGTGGGGCTTCAAGTACGCTTCACTCAGTGGGGCTTCAAGTACGCTTCACTCAGTGGGGCTTCATCAAGTACGCTTCACTCAGTGGGGCTTCATCAAGTACGCTTCACTCAGTGGGGCTTCAAGTACGCTTCACTCAGTGGGGCTTCATCAAGTACGCTTCACTCAGTGGGGCTTCATCAAGTACGCTTCACTCAGTGGGGCTTCATCAAGTACGCTTCACTCAGTGGGGCTTCATCAAGTACGCTTCACTCACAGTGGGGCTTCATCAAGTACGCTTCACTCAGTGGGGCTTCATCAAGTACGCTTCACTCAGTGGGGCTTCGTCAAGTACGTTTCACTCACAGTGGGGCTTCATCAAGTACGCTTCACTCAGTGGGGCTTCATCAAGTACGCTTCACTCAGTGGGGCTTCAAGTACGCTTCACTCAGTGGGGCTTCAAGTACGCTTCACTCAGTGGGGCTTCATCAAGTACGTTTCACTCAGTGGGGCTTCATTAAGTACGCTTCACTCAGTGGGGCTTCATCAAGTACGCTTCACTCAGTGGGGCTTCATCAAGTACGCTTCACTCAGTGGGGCTTCATCAAGTACGCTTCACTCAGTGCGGCTTCAAGTACGCTTCACTCAGTGGGGCTTCATCAAGTACGCTTCACTCACAGTGGGGCTTCATCAAGTACGCTTCACTCAGTGGGGCTTCATCAAGTACGCTTCACTCAGTGGGGCTTCGTCAAGTACGTTTCACTCAGAGTGGGGCTTCATCAAGTACGCTTCTCTCACAGTGGGGCTTCATCAAGTACGCTTCACTCAGTGGGGCTTCAAGTACGCTTCACTCAGTGGGGCTTCAAGTACGCTTCACTCAGTGGGGCTTCATCAAGTACGTTTCACTCAGTGGGGCTTCATTAAGTACGCTTCACTCAGTGGGGCTTCATCAAGTACGCTTCACTCAGTGGGGCTTCATCAAGTACGCTTCACTCAGTGGGGCTTCATCAAGTACGCTTCACTCAGTGGGGCTTCAAGTACGCTTCACTCACAGTGGGGCTTCATCAAGTACGCTTCACTCAGTGGGGCTTCAAGTACGCTTCACTCAGTGGGGCTTCAAGTACGCTTCACTCAGTGGGTCTTCATCAAGTACGTTTCACTCAGTGGGGCTTCATTAAGTACGCTTCACTCAGTGGGGCTTCATCAAGTACGCTTCACTCAGTGGGGCTTCATCAAGTACGCTTCACTCAGTGGGGCTTCATCAAGTACGCTTCACTCAGTGGGGCTTCAAGTACGCTTCACTCAGTGGGGCTTCAAGTACGCTTCACTCAGTGGGGCTTCATCAAGTACGCTTCACTCAGTGGGGCTTCATCAAGTACGCTTCACTCAGTGGGGCTTCAAGTACGCTTCACTCAGTGGGGCTTCATCAAGTACGCTTCACTCAGTGGGGCTTCGTCAAGTACGCTTCACTCAGTGGGGCTTCATCAAGTACGCTTCACTCAGTGGGGCTTCATCAAGTACGCTTCACTCAGTGGGGCTTCATCAAGTACGCTTCACTCAGTCGGGCTTCATCAAGTACGCTTCACTCAGTCGGGCTTCATCAAGTACGCTTCACCAGTCGGGGCTTCATCAAGTACGCTTCACTCAGTCGGGCTTCATCAAGTACGCTTCACTCAGTGGGGCTCCATCAAGTACGCTTCACTCAGTGGGGCTTCAAGTACGCTTCACTCAGTGGGGCTTCAAGTACGCTTCACTCAGCGGGGCTTCAAGTACGCTTCACTCAGTGGGGCTTCAAGTACGCTTCACTCAGTGGGGCTTCATCAAGTACGCTTCACTCAGTGGGGCTTCATCAAGTACGCTTCACTCAGTGGGGCTTCATCAAGTACGCTTCACTCAGTGGGGCTTCATCAAGTACGCTTCACTCAGTGGGGCTTCATCAAGTACGCTTCACTCAGTGGGGCTTCATCAAGTACGCTTCACTCAGTGGGGTTCATCAAGTACGCTTCACTCAGTGGGGCTTCTAAGTACGCTTCACTCAGTGGGGCTTCAAGTACGCTTCACTCAGTGGGGCTTCAAGTACGCTTCACTCAGTGGGGCTTCATCAAGTACGCTTCACTCACAGTGGGGCTTCATTAAGTACGCTTCACTCAGTGGGACTTCATCAAGTACGCTTCACTCAGTGGGACTTCATCAAGTACGCTTCACTCAGTGGGGCTTCATCAAGTACGCTTCACTCAGTGGGGCTTCATCAAGTACGCTTCACTCAGTGGGGCTTCATCAAGTACGCTTCACTCAGTGGGGCTTCATCAAGTACGCTTCACTCAGTGGGGCTTCATCAAGTACGCTTCACTCAGTGGGGCTTCATCAAGTACGCTTCACTCAGTGGGGCTTCAAGTACGCTTCACTCAGTGGGGATTCATCAAGTACGCTTCACTCAGTGGGGCTTCATCAAGTACGCTTCACTCAGTGGGGCTTCAAGTATGCTTCACTCAGTGGGGCTTCATCAAGTACGCTTCACTCAGTGGGGCTTCATCAAGTACGCTTCACTCAGTGGGGCTTCATCAAGTACGCTTCACTCAGTGGGGCTTCAAGTACGCTTCACTCAGTGGGGCTTCAAGTACGCTTCACTCAGTGGGGCTTCAAGTACGCTTCACTCAGTGGGGCTTCATCAAGTACTCTTCACTCAGTGGGGCTTCATCAAGTACGCTTCACTCAGTGGGGCATCAAGTACGCTTCACTCACAGTGAAGGTTGATTAAAGTCTCTCTTCATTACCACTTTTAAGCTTAAGTCTTTGTCTACAAAAATTTATATAGCTTATGATAATTATCATAATTTTAATATGGATAATGATCAGGTAACGAGGATAATAGAACCATTATCACACAAGTATCTGTGATGACTTGTGTCCTTGTACTTACCTGACGTAGGCTCCTGCACGGCTGTGGACACAACACACTGTCTAGAGTAAAACATTTTTGAAAAAGATATTTTAATTTGTGATATTGATATTGCTGATGTAAAATGTGTGTGTGTGTGTGTGTGTGTGTGTGTGGTGTGTGTGTGTGTGTGTGTGTGTTTGTGTGTGTGTGTGTGTGTGTGTGTGTGTGTGTGTGTGTGTGTGTGTGCTATCTAAAATATACAATTAACAGCTGTACATTAACTATGAGAATAACCTCCAGAAATGAAACATTAGTAAATCTTGTTTAGTTTCGACGTTGAAAAGTTAATCACACAAAATCTAAACTGATATGGACAGAAGGATGTTATAAGAACTTTACTACCTGGGGTATACTACCTGGGGTGTACTACCTTGGGTATACTACCTGGGGTGTACTACCTTGGGTATACTACCTGGGGTGTACTACCTTGGGTATACTACCTGGGGTGTACTACCTGGGGTATACTTACCTGGGGTGTACTACCTTGGGTATACTACCTGGGGTGTACTACCTGGGGTATACTACCTGGGTGTACTACCTTGGGTATACTACCTGGGGTAGTACTACCTTGGGTGTACTACCTGGGGTATACTACCTGGGGTGTACTACCTTGGGTATACATACCTGGGTTGTACTACCTGGGGTATACTACCTGGGGTGTACTACCTTGGGTATACTACCTGGGGTGTACTACCTGGGGTGTACTACCTTGGGTATACTACCTGGGGTATACTGCCTGGGGTGTACTACCTGGGGTGTACTACCTTGGGTATACTACCTGGGGTGTACTACCTGGGGTATACTACCTGGGGTGTACTACCTTGGGTATACTACCTGGGGTGTACTACCTTGGGTATACTACCTGGGGTGTACTACCTTGGGTATACTACCTGGGGTGTACTACCTGGGGTATACTATCTGGGTGTACTACCTTGGGTATACTACCTGGGGTGTACTACCTGGGGTATACTACCTGGGGTGTACTACCTTGGGTATACTACCTGGGGTGTACTACCTTGGGTATACTACCTGGGGTGTACTACCTGGGGTATACTACCTGGGGTGTACTACCTTGGGTATACTACCTGGGGTGTACTACCTGGGGTATACTACCTGGGGTATACTACCTGGGGTGTACTACCTTGGGTATACTACCTGGGGTGTACTACCTTGGGTGTACTACCTGGGGTATACTACCTGGGGTGTACTACCTTGGGTATACTACCTGGGGTGTACTACCTGGGGTATACTACCTGGGGTGTACTACCTTGGGTATACTACCTGGGGTGTACTACCTTGGGTATACTACCTGGGGTGTACTACCTGGGGTATACTACCTGGGGTGTACTACCTTGGGTATACTACCTGGGGTGTACTACCTGGGGTATACTACCTGGGGTGTACTACCTTGGGTATACTACCTGGGGTGTACTACCTTGGGTATACTACCTGGGGTGTACTACCTTGGGTATACTACCTGGGGTGTACTACCTGGGGTATACTACCTGGGGTGTACTACCTTGGGTATACTACCTGGGTGTACTACCTGGGGTATACTACCTGGGGTGTACTACCTGGGGTATACTACCTGGGGTGTACTACCTTGGGTATACTACCTGGGTGTACTACCTTGGGTATACTACCTGGGGTGTACTACCTTGGGTATACTACCTGGGGTGTACTACCTGGGGTGTACTACCTGGGGTATACTACCTGGGATGTACTACCTTGGGTATACTACCTGGGGTGTACTACCTTGGGTATACTACCTGGGGTGTACTACCTTGGGTATACTACCTGGGGTGTACTACCTGGGGTATACTACCTGGGGTGTACTACCTTGGGTATACTACCTGGGGTGTACTACCTGGGGTATACTACCTGGGGTGTACTACCTGGGGTGTACTACCTTGGGTGTACTACCTGGGGTGTACTACCTTGGGTATACTACCTGGGGTGTACTACCTTGGGTATACTACCTGGGGTGTACTACCTTGGGTATACTACCTGGGGTGTACTACCTTGGGTGTACTACGTGGGGTGTACTACCTTGGGTATACTACCTGGGGTGTACTACCTTTGGTATTCTACCTGGGGTGTACTACCTTGGGTATACTACCTGGGGTGTACTACCTTGGGTATACTACCTGGGGTGTACTACCTGGGGTATACTACCTGGGGTGTACTACCTGGGGTATACTACCTGGGGTGTACTACCTTGGGTATACTACCTGGGGTGTACTACCTTGGGTATACTACCTGGGGTGTACTACCTGGGGTATACTACCTGGGGTGTACTACCTGGGGTATACTACCTGGGGTGTACTACCTTGGGTATACTACCTGGGGTGTACTACCTTGGGTATACTACCTGGGGTGTACTACCTGGGGTGTACTACCTGGGGTATACTGCCTGGGGTATACTACCTGGGGTGTACTACCTGGGGTGTACTACCTGGGGTATACTACCTGGGGTGTACTACCTTGGGTATACTACCTGGGGTGTACTACCTGGGGTGTACTACCTGGGGTGTACTACCTGGGGTGTACTACCTGGGGTATACTACCTGGGGTGTACTACCTGGGGTGTACTACCTGGGGTGAACATTAAAATGGTATAAAATACCGACAAGTTGTTAGGTTAGACACATATGCAACAGTTAGGTATCTTTATTATGAAACGTTTCGCCTACACAGTAGGCTTCTTCAGTCGAGTACAGAAAAGTTGATAGAAGCAGAAGAGACTTGAAGACGATGTAATCAGTCCATCACCCTTAAAGTTTTGAGGTGGTCAGTCCCTCAGTCTGGAGAAGAGCATTGTTCCATAGTATGAAACAATATCAATATTGTTTCATACTATGGAACAATGCTCTTCTCCAGACTGAGGGACTGACCACCTCAAAACTTTAAGGGTGATGGACTGATTACATCGTCTTCAAGTATCTTCTGCTTCTATCAACTTTTCTGTACTCGACTGAAGAAGCCTACTGTGTAGGCGAAACGTTTCGAAATAAAGATACCTAACTGTTGCATATGTGTCTTACCTAACAACTACCTGGGGTATACTGCCTGGGGTATACTGCCTGGGGTATACTACCTGGGGTATACTGCCTGGGGTATACTACCTGGGGTATACTACAGTTCAGTCATACGAGTGTGAAATGGAGCTCCTGTTAAATGTTTTACAAACTGGCAAAATTAAAAAAATGGTTATAAATTTTAAAGGAGTAAGCAAGTAAGCCAGCAGAAGGCCTCGGTCAGATGACCAGAAGCTCCAGCGGCGGGTCATCATATGACTAAGACCCGCGTCAGGAAACACTTGTCCTGTTTCCTGACAAATCTTACCTAGCCTAACCAGACTTAAACTGGCAGAATGGCCGGTCTTTTCTTACATTCTCATAAACACGTAAGATAACGGGTAAATCTTTTTGTTGTTGGGGAGAAACTTGAGGTTAAGATATAATGAATCTGATAGGAAATAGTTGTTACAACAGCTCTTGGCTGATGAGACACTACTTCTGGGAGATGGAGTAGTTTTAACGATTGGTGGAAGAGTTTCGTCGAAGGGAATGTAGAGAAAAATATAAAACAAAAAGAGCAAAGTGATAAGAACCGTCTGGACCATGAAAGACTGGACGAAAGATTAGGGATAAAGACTATGAAAATTATTATATTTAAATATTCTGGAGTTGGCATAAAAAAGACGTAATGAATCAAAGAATTGTATTGTGTGTACACTCACCTAATTGTGGTTGCAGGGGTCGAGACTTAGCTCCTGGCCTTGCCTCTTCACTGATCGCTACTAGGTCCTCTCTCTCTCTCTCTCTCTCTCTCTCTCTCTCTCTCTCTCTCTCTCTCTCTCTCTCTCTCTCTGCTTCCTGAGCTTTGTCATACCTCGTCTTAAAGCTATGTATGGTTCCTGCCTCCACTACATCACTTGCTAGGCTATTCCACTTCCTGACGACTCTATGACTGAAGAAATACTTCCTAACATCCTTCTGACTCGTCTGAGTCTTCAGCTTCCAATTGTGACCCCTTGTGTTTGTGTCCCTCTCTCTGGAACAACCTATCTCTGTCCACCTTATCTATTCCACGCAGTATTTTGTATGTCGTTATCATGTCTCCCCTGACCCTCCTGTCCTCCAATGTTGTCAGTCCGGTTTCCCTCAACCTTCGTAGGACATACCCCTGAGCTCCGGAACTAGCCTTGTTGCAAACCTTAGCAGTTTCTCTAATTTCTTAACGTGCTTGACCAGGTGTGGGTTCCAAACTGGTGCTGCATACTCCAGTATGGGCATAATGTACACAGTGTACAGTGCCTTGAACGATTCCTTACTAAGGTATCGGAACGCCATTTTCAGGTTTGCCAGGCGCACATATGCTGCAGAAGTTATCTGGTTGATGAGTGCCTCCGGAGACATGCTCGGTGTTATGGACACCCCTAGATCTTTCTCCTTGAGTGAGGTTTGCAGTCTTTGGCCACCTAGCCTACACTCTGTCTGCGGTCTTCTTTCCCCTTCTCCGATCTTCATGACTTTACATTTGGCAGGGTTGAATTCGAGAAGCCAGTTGCTGGACCACGTGTCCAGCCTGTCCAGGTCCTGCCTGATCCTCATCTGATTTAATTCTCATTAACTTCACATCATCTGCGAACAGGGACACCTCTGAGCCTATCCCTTCCATCATGTCATTCACATACACCAAAAATAGCACTGGTCCTAGGACAAACCCCTGTGGGACCCCGCTCGTCACAGGTGCCCACTGTGATACCTCATCCCGTACCATGACTCGTTGTTGCCTCCCTGTCAGGTATTTGCTGATCCATTGCAGTGCCCTTCCTGTTATATGCGCCTGATCCTCTAGTTTCTGCGCTAGTCTCTTGTGAGGAAGTGTGTTGAAGGCCTTCTTGCAGTCCAAGAAAATGCAGTCACCCCACCCCTCTCCCTCGTGTCTTGCTACTGTAACTTTGTCATAAAACTCCAGAAGTTTTGTGACACAGGATTTGCCTTCCATGAATTCATGCCGGTTGTCGTTTATAATCTTGTTACTTTCCATGTGCTCCACCACTCTCCTCCTGATAATCTTCTCCATGACTTTGCATACTGTACACGTCAGTGACTCTGGTCTGTAATTTAGTGCCTCTTTTCTGTCTCCTTTTTTAAAAATGGGAACTACATTTGCGGTTTTCCATACCTCAGGTAGTTGTCCAGTTTCAAGGGATGTGTTGAAGATTGTGGTTAATGGCACACACAGCATATCTGCTCCCTCCATGAGGATCCACGGGGAGATGTCTGGTCCCAACATCTGCCTTTGAGGTATCAAGGTCACTTAGCAGCTTCTTCACCTCCTCCTCAGTTGTGTGTATATCATCCAGCACTTGTTGGTCTATTCCCTGTTGGTGTCCCCCATTTCCTGTCTTCCTAGAGTCCTTCCTGTCTCCACTGTGAATACTTCCTTAAATCTCGTGTTGACCTCCTCGCATACCTCTTGATCGTTTCTTGTGAGTTCCCCACCTTCTTTCCTCAGCCTGATCACCTGGTCTTTGACTGTTGTCTTTCTCCTAATGTGGCTAAACAGCAGTTTTGGGTCAGACTTGACTTTCGATGCTATGTCATTTTCGTACTGTCGCTGGGCCTCCCTCCTCATCTGTGCATATTCATTTCTGGCTCTTCGACTGATCTCCTTGTTTTCCTGGGTCCTTTGCCTTCTATACCTCTTCCATTCTCTGATGCACTTAATTTTTGCCTCCATGCATCTTCGGGTAAACTAAGGACTCGCTTCGGTCTTTCCATTGTTTGTTGCCTTTGGGAACAAACCTTTCCTCTGCCTCTTTGCATTTTGTTGTCACATATTCCATCATTTCATTTACCGACTCTCCTACCATGTCCTCTGTCCCACTGCACCACCCACAGGAAGTTCCTCATACCTGTGTAGTCCCCCCTTTTATAGTTTGGCTTTTCCCCTTCGACAACTGTTACCCTCTCCACTTGTAACTCGACTATGTAATCAAAACTCAGGACTACGTGGTCACTAGCTCCGAGGGGCCTCCCATGTGTGATGTCATCAATGTCTGAACTACTCAGGGTGAACACAAGGTCCAGTCTTGCTGGTTCATCCTCCCCTCTCTCTCTAGTAGTGTCCCTGATGTGTTGATGCATGAGGTTTTCCAGTACCACATCCATCATCTTGGTTCTCCATGTTTCGGGGCCCCCATGAGGTTTTCACAATCGATCTCCCTGTGACTGAAATCACCATAACCAGTAACTTTGCTCTGCACGATTGAGCTCTTCGTGCGTGTGTGTGTGTGTGTGTGTGTGTGTGTGTGGTGTGTGTGTGTGTGTGTGTGTGTGTGGTGCCTAATAGGTAAAACTGGTCACTTAGCAAGAAATCATTTAAAATTCAGTCCTTTCTAAAATTTTCTCCTATGCGTTTTAAGATGTATTTTTTCATTTATATTACTGTCAGAAATAATTTTGTACCAAAAGAACGTTAGAAAACTTACCTAACCTTTATTATAACAAGTGTAATTTAATTTAGCCTAATCAAACTAATGTTTTAGATAAGCTTACAATAATTTAATAAAATAAATTAAAAATATTTTTTGTTAGGTTCAGAATGATTTTGACTAAATTATTGCGTACACAAATTTTCGCTTGCCTTATTCGCCAAGGTTTTTACAAAGAAGTGATGCAAGGAGGGGAGTATATGAAGAGGAAGAGAGAGGGTAAGAGAGTGGTGAAGCAATGTAAAAAGTCAGCAGAATGAGAGAGTGGGTGAGATATTATCAACAAATTTTGTTGAAAATAAGAAAGTTTTGAGTGAGATTAATAAGTTGAGGAAGCATAGGAAACAAATATATTTGATTGTTAAAAACATAAGAGGAGGGTTATTAAATGGAGAATTAGAGGTATCGGGAAGATGGAGGGAATATTTTGAAGAATTGTTAAATGTTGATTTCGTGCATAAGGCAAGGAGGAATAACATCTTGTAGGAGTGAGGAGGAGCGAGTTGTGAGGGGGGGGGAAGTTTGTGAGGCAGTGGGTAGAATGAAAGGGGGTAAAGCAGCTGGGATTGATAGGGTAAAGATAGAAATGTTAAAAACAGGTGGGAATATAGTTTTGGAATGGTTGGTACTTTTATTTAATAAATATACGAAAGAGGGTAAGGTAACTAGGGATTGGCAGAGAGCATGTAAAATCCCTTTGTATAAAGGCAAAGGGGACAAAAGAAAATGCAGAAATTATAGGGGAATAAGTCTGTTGAGTATACCTGGTAAAGTGTATGGGAGAGTTATTATTGAAAGAATTAAGAGTAAGATGGAGTGTTTACAGTGAAACATTTAGGTGAACAGTATCTAGATAAGGGCAAAGAGGATTTGGTAGCATTTATGGATTTGGGAAAGGCGTATGACAGGGTAGATAGGGAGGCAATGTGGCAGGTGTATGAATACGAGGTAGGTTATTGAAAGCAGTGAAAAGTTTCTTCGAGGATAGTGAGGCTCAGGTTAGAGTATGTAGGAGAGAGGGAGATTATTTCCCAGTAAAAGTAGTCCTTAGACAAGGATGTGTGATGTCACCGTAGTTGTTCAATATATTTATAGATGGGGTTGTAAGAGAAGTGATTGTGCGGGTGTTGGCAAGAGGTGTGGGGTTAAAAGATAAAGAATCAAACACAAAGTGGGAGTTGTCACAGTTGCTCTTTGCTGATGAGACTGTGCTTTTGAGGGATTCTGAAGAGAAGTTGCAAAGGTTGGTGAATGAGTTTGGTAGGGTATGTAAAAGAAAAAAAGAAAATGAGTATAGGAAAGCGTAAGGTGATGAGGATAAAAAAAATTAGGTAACGAAGGATTGGATATCAGGTTGGAGGGAGCGAGTATGGAGGTGAATGTATTCATATATTTAGGAGTATACGTGTCAGCAGATGGGTCTGTGAAAGATGAGGTGAATCATAGAACTGACAAGAAAAGGTGAGTGGTGCACTGAGGAGTCTGTGGAGACAAAGAACTTTGTCCATGGAAGCAGAGAGGGGAATTTACGAAAGTCTAATTATACCAATGCTGTTATATAGGTGTGAAGCATGGGTGGTGAATGTTGCAACAAGAAGGCTGGAGGCAGTGGACATGTAGTGTCTGAGGGCAATGTGTGGTGTGAATATATTGCAGAGAATTCGTAGTTTGGAAATTAGGAGGTGTGCGATTACCAAAACTATTATCCAGAGGGCTGAGGAGATGGTTCGGACATGTAGAAAGGAAGAAACAAAATACAATGACTTTGAGAGTGCATAAATCTGTAGTGGAGGGAAGGAGGGGTAAGGGTCAGCCTAAGAAAGGTTGGAGGGAGGGGGTAAAGGACGTTTTAGGTGCGAGGAGCTTGGACTTCCAGCAAGCATGAGTGAGCATGTTACATAGGAGCGAATGGAGACAAATGGCTTTTAGGTCTTGACGTGCTGTTGGAATGTGAGCAAAATAACATTTATGAAGGGAGTCAGGGGAAACTGGCAGGCTGGACTTGAGTCCTGGAAATGGGAAGTACAGTGCCTGCACCTGAAGGAGGGGTGTTAATGTTGCAGTTTGATAACTGTAGTGTGTGTGCCTCTGGTAAGACAGTGATGGAGTGAATTTTGGTGAAAGTTTTTCTTTTTTGGGCCACCCTGCCTTCGTGGGAAACGGCCGATGTGTTAATAAAAAATAAAAAAATAAGTTTCTAAGGTTCTTTTGGTGCAAAATTATTAATTTTTACATTAACATAAATGAAAAATATAATCTTTAAACGTATAGGAGAAAATTTTAGGAGTTAGCCTTAAATGAATTCTTGCTAATGGACCAATGTTACATATTCAGCACGACACATGCATATCAATAGCACTGTGACTAGCCTGGGGATCGAACCTGTGTTGTTTTAGCCTGACTCATGGTGAGTGAAACTTCCCGATGCTCTAACCCACTGGACCATACAATCCTACAAGAATCACGCACCCAGCAGAGCTAGGTATTGTACTATGATCTGATTACATGCGATGTTGTGGGTGCGTCAGAACTAATTTCATTCTACTCCCCATTTGGTGTACTAGCCTCCACAAGCAGTATATATAATATAGTATTTAACCACGAACGAGTGGTATTTAATCAATAACACTGCGACTAGCTGGGGAATCGGACCTGTGTTGATTAAATGCCACTCATTCGTGGTTACAATGTATATTGCTTGTGGAGGCTAGTACACCAAATGGGGAGTAGAATGAAATTAGCTCTGAGGCACCCACATCTTTGTATGTCCTCAGATCATGGTACAACACCTGCTGGGTACATGATTCTTGTAGGATTGTATAGTCCAGTTGTACACAGCCTGTACTGTCTGCACAGACAGCCTATGCTGTCTGCCAGCTTAGTTCATATTTTGCGCCACTCAGGTGCTTCCCTCTGGGCCTGCTCCAGGCCTGTGGGAAGCTGGTCCCACACTCTCTCACTCACACAGAGCCTAGCAGCAAGACAGAAGGCCTACTAGTTCTCCCTCTCGTGGGATGGCCCTCCTGGGCCATGGGCACAACACACAAGCCTGTATACCCACCACGACATTTTTCAATAAACAAAGAAGCCACCGAAGACGTTTATAATTCACACCCCGCTTTCAGTTCACCAAATAATTTCGTTATAAATGGTGGGAAGCGGTGGTCGCAGCAGTTGTTTGCCGGAGAGGAAGGGATGAAGTCATCTTCACTTAATCACCCCATGCAAGAAGCATCTGTCTCTCAACGAATTATCTGATGCGTGTCTGCACGTTTGAGTAGACCGGTAAAAGCAGGATCTAGCTGAAATTTGCCGAATTTCATCGAGAATTGTAAGTGGCGTCCCAGTGACCCTACACTACACCGTCCCACGCTGTTTCTCAAGTCACGTGTTCAGCATCACTTGTATGTTGCTGTTGTTGTTCAGCTCAGCACAGCTGTTTCAGCAAGCAAGAGGTGAGTTTTGTGGTTATTTCTGCGTCCAGTGTGTCTCCCTGTGTTTGTGGGTGGGAGAGGAGGAAGTGGCCAGATCCTCCCTCGCCATACACTCACCCACGCTCGCCCTACTCACACCTCACCAGCCTACCACCACACTCCACCACTATGTACTCACTCCCTCTGCTGTGTGTTTCTGCTGTTTTCCGTGTGAAATGGTTGCCAGAGCTGTGTATCCGAGTGCCCAAGGCCACGTGAAGCCCTGTGGATCAGCAAGCCCTGTGGATCAGCAAGCCCTGTGGATCAGCAAGCCCTGTGGATCAGCAAGCCCTGTGGATCAGCAAGCCCTGTGGATCAACATGCCACGTGGATCTCGACGCCACGTGGGGTGTGGACGATGTCACGTGGATCTACAAGCCACATGGGTTACCAAGCCAGATGTCCCAGGCCTCATGCTGTGGTCTGCTGCCTGCATCACATTGACATCACCGACGATGCTGGCCGACTTCATGATGTCACGAGTCTGTGCGTCACTCGAATGTCTGCTGACTCACATTTGCTCTGTACCCCTCGGGGAATCAGCCGAATTACTGATGTCAATCGGTGTTTCAATAAAATTTCGGTTTGTCGGAAGATTGAGAGAAGATAATGGGGGTGTGTTAATAATTTTTCTCGTGTTATCCATTTTAGATATAGGTAAATGTATTTGTGCACAAAAAAGTTCATTGCTAGTTAAGCCATGTTGTACGCATGTACCGCGGGTGTGCGAAAAAGTTTCCATGTGTCCAGTGAGGTCTGGGGGCCGCCCCTGGTAGCCCACGTGTTAAGTCACCCGGTGTGCCCCAGGCATTTGACAGCTGATATCAGTCAGCTCGGGCCCCAGCCCCTTGTACAAAAAGCTCTTACGTCGTCGCTCTAGATTTTCTGCGAATCGTCCCGCTATGATTCCCTCGAGATTAGTTTCACTTCATCCCGACCTTCAGAGTGCAGTTTAGTAGAGAAACAAGTGTGGGGATGCTTAATAAACTCTGCTATAAATCCAACTGCCAAAAGAAGACATGTCAAAAAGCGTTGCCCTGTCGGAAGGCGCTGTGTCGGCCTCGTGTCACAAGCTTCAGTGAGCAGCCTGCACAAAGATGATGTCACTTTGACTGCTAGCTCACTCACTGCAGTCTGGTGTATGATGTTACGACTCCCAGATGTTTCGCCCAGTCGTCTCTGCCACAACTCGCTCCACGACTTGCTCCACGCTCGCCAGCAGTGACAGCCCAGCGACAGTACCAGTCGAGAAGTGTCCTCCTGAGTCGCTTGCCAGAAGTCCTGCCCAGTTGCCGAGTTTTGTCGACGCCTCACTCGAGGGCACCAGCGTGTAGTGCCCCAGGTTGAGTGAAACCTGCAGCGACTCTGATGTCTGCTTCACCGTTCCAGAGGAGACCGTAACCTGTTACGTCACAGCTCAGCCGCAGCGATGTCTCCTGTGTTGCAGTATCTGTCCAGACGCAGGAAGGCATGCAGTGATGCCCTTCAACGCTCACTGCCTATGACCACGATGTTTAGCACACCCCACATGTTTTTTTCTTCCCTCCCTGTAGGAAGTTTTTTCCATGTCCATATATGTATGTTTTTTATTTTGTGTTCTGTGCCCTGTTCCTATGAGAGACAGTTTTTTTTACCACCAGTATTGTTGCGTCGGGACGACGCAAGGTAGGTGGCCGAGCGAATGTAGACAGCCTGTACTGTCTGCACAGACAGCCTATGCTGTCTGCCAGCTTAGTTCATATTTTGCGCCACACAGGTACAGCGGCCTAGCAGCAAGACAGAAGGCCTACTAGTTCTCCCTCTCGTGGGATGGCCCTCCTAGGCCATGGGCACAACACACAAGCCTGTGTACCCACCACGACTTTTTCAATAAACAAAGAAGCCCCCGAAGACGTTTATAATTCACACCCCGCTTTTCAGCTCGCCAATAATCTCATTAAACACAGTGGGTTAGAGCATCGTAAATTATCGCTCACCATGAGGTGGGCTAAAACCACACAGGTTCGATCTCCTGGCTAGTTGCAGTGTTGTTACTGATTAAATGCCACTCGTTGTGTGTGTGTGTGGTGTGTGTGTGTGTGTGTAAGACAAACCACGGGGGGGGTCAAAAATCTTTAGTTAAACTACTTTCACAATTTTTAGTGCATCATCGGGAGCTGTGCAGTGTTGCAAGGCAGCAACTGAAGGATTGAGGTGGAGTTTTTTCTCAGTGTAGTGCAGCATAGGTTGACACCAGCCTCAGTCTCTCTGAATGTGAGGCAACTGTCTGTGTGCCACTTGCCCTACGACTCTCATTGTCCTCCCCTCCCCCACAAGGGGCAAGAGACAGCCTCTGGGTTTTTAGCAGTCAAGGAATAGGACACTAAGAGATGCAATAGCCAGCCCCAAGTTTCTTCTAGTCGCCTAGAACAAGTCATATGATTTGAGAAAATACGTTTCACAGTGGATAATTTACATATGATTCCTATTATTCTGTGTAACCTCTAATTGATATAAGAAAAGAAATGAATGTACTCTTTTGTTCATTTATATTCCGTGGTCTGGGGTTCTAGAACGTTCCCAGGGGTACTCAGGAGTATCGCTTCATATATTCCTAAATATTGTCTGCCGGTTCTCTCAATAGTTAATATGCCTTATTTGGGTATCTTCTATACCTTTCCGATAATATTTCTACGATCCAAATTTCTTCTTCAATATTTAACCTCCGTATTTATGTTATCACTTAATCTTGTGTACCCGTCCACATATGGTACAATAACAGCTAAACAGGTTATATAATATGCCACGTGTAATATAAGCGATACTCCTGAGTACCTCTGGGAACATTCTAGAACCCCAGATCACAGCATTTAAACGAACAAGAGAGTACATTCATTTCTTTTCTTTTATCAGTTAAGGGTGACATAGAATAATAGGAATCCATATGTATATTATCCACTGTGAAACGTATTTTCTCAAGTCACATGACCTGTTCTAGGCGACTAGAAGAAGCATGAGACTGGCTATTGTATCTTCTAATTGACCATTCCTTGACTACTGAAAACCGGAGGTCGTAGTGGGAAGGCTGTAGGGTTGGCACACAGACCGTGACCTCACAGACAAACTGCGGCTAGTGTCAACCTACGCTGCGCTACTCTGAGAAAAAAAGCTTCCCCTCAGTCCTTCATTTGCTGCCTTGCAACATTGCATAGCTCCTGATGACGCACTAAGAAGTGTGAAAGTACTTAAGTTAAAGATTCCCTCTCTCCCCCCCCCCCGTGGCTTGTAATTGTACTGTTAAGATCGCCTGTCTGCGATTGTGTGTGTGTGTGTGTTAGTTACCATTTTGTCCTAGGCACATGTCGATTAGACATGTGTGTGTGTGTGTGTGTGTGTGTGTGTGTGTGTGTGTGTCATTGGAAGTAAAACAAGGTACGTACGAAAGGATCGTGATGCGAAATCTTTTATATGGGTAAGAGCCTCAGTCTTTCAGCGTTGTAGCTCGGGGCATTGGAGATGTCATATTTGAGATCACTGTATAATGTGAATATTATACAGTGAATAAAGAACAGGGCATAATAGGAAAGGAATAAAGCAGATGGCTGAGGAGTTGAGACGATTTGGTCACTTAGAAAAGCAACAAAATAGAATTCCCAAGAGGGTGTACAAATCCGTCGTGTACTGAAGAATGGGTCAGGGTCGTCCCAGGAAGTGTGGGAGTGAAGGGGATGGAAGAGATTTAGTGGCAGGGGAGTGAGCATCCATCAGGCGTGTGTGAACGTATTAGATCGGAATGGAGGAAAGTTTTTTTTTTTTTTTGGGGGGGGGGTTTGACATGTTAATGGAATATAAGAAAGGTACCATTTATGAAGATATTTAGAGAAACTGGTTAGAGGATTTAAGTTTTGAAGGTGAGAATTGCATTACATGAATACTGAAAGAATATTTCGAGGGTCATTTGAACTGTGATGTATGAGCATATCTAGCAAGATAACTATTAAATGAATGATGTTGAATGTAACTTCTATTATCTGGGTCACCTTACCTTGGTGTGTTAAAACAAATAATCTTGTTACAATCAGATACTGTCAACACCTGGTAACTTACCCTTCCAGGAGAGTCAAGGCGGCAGTGATGCCATTGAGGGATCTTAATTCTAGGAATTAAGATTAATCTCCCCATCATATCAAACCCGATTACCTCTCATTTCCCAGGGCTGTGTGACCCATACGGGTTTAGTTAAGCGGTGATGGCTGGTGGCGGGTCTTCCTGGCCCATGATAAGAGACGGGATATTGAACTCTGGGTATTATATAACGCTGGCCCCGGCAATATGAATTTATGAAACCTTTATGGCAGCATAAAGTCCGGAAAAAGAATTTGGGAACCTCCGAAGCGCGTTTCTAATAATTGAAAACTTTTGTGTACGTATGAATGTCCGACATTTTGACTCCCCGACAGGACTGGGAAATTTCGTTTCAAGTGAAGAACTTAACCAGTTAAGGTATGATAATCATGCATATTTTAGCGGGCTCCTGGATTGCTGTAATTGCATTTGCATTCAACAAACTCATTGCTCTGCAACGGCAAATTTTCTCCCATAAATATCGCTCAATTCATTTCTCTTCCTCAGAAATTGAATCGTAGAGGCGCCTCAATACTCTCTTACATAAGTTTGAAACTGCTTTTACTTGTCCTCTGATGCTGATGAAGAGTTCTTGATCAAAGGAATTGGAGCTAATCCCCTCCTTCCCTTTAATCGAGGGAACCTTAACCTGCTGGAAAGGAAGGAAGGAAGTACTGAACCCTTGGACGAGTTCAAAGAAGAGATGAAGCGTTGCTTCAACCTGGTGGCAATGAATGGAACCAAAGGCTCAATTTTGAAACTTGTGAAGCTGAAGCCTGGACATAATGAGACATTATGGAACTGAAGCTTTAACCTCGTGTGAAAATATTGAATTGAAGCTTTAATTTACTGGAAAGGCTAAGAACTCAAATATTAACTTGTTGGGAAAAATGAAACTGAAGCCTTTTTTTCTGCCATAAGAATAACATTAAAATCTAACATGCTGTCAAGAAATGGAACTGAGGCTTAACCTGCTGGGAAGTGTTGTAAGGAGACCTGAAGCCTCCGACCTGCTGGGAAGTGTTGTAAGGAGACCTGAAGCCTCCGACCTGCTGGGAAGTGTTGCAAGGAGACCTGAAGCCTCCGACCTGCTGGGAAGTGTTGCAAGGAGACCTGAAGCCTCCGACCTGCTGGGAAGTGTTGCAAGGAGACCTGAAGCCTCCGACCTGCTGGGAAGTGTTGCAAGGAGACCTGAAGCCTCCGACCTGCTGGGAAGTGTTGCAAGGAGACCTGAAGCCTCCGACCTGCTGGGAAGTGTTGCAAGGAGACCTGAAGCCTCCGACCTGCTGGGAAGTGTTGCAAGGAGACCTGAAGCCCCGACCTGCTGGGAAGTGTTGCAAGGAGACCTGAAGCCTCCGACCTGCTGGGAAGTGTTGCAAGGAGACCTGAAGCCTCCGACCTGCTGGGAAGTGTTGCAAGGAGACCTGAAGCCCCGACCTGCTGGGAAGTGTTGCAAGGAGACCTGAAGCCTCCGACCTGCTGGGAAGTGTTGCAAGGAGACCTGAAGCCACCGACCTGCTGGGAAGTGTTGCAAGGAGACCTGAAGCCACCGACCTGCTGGGAAGTGTTGCAAGGAGACCTGAAGCCTCCGACCTGCTGGGAAGTGTTACAAGGAGACCTGAAGCCACCGACCTGCTGGGAAGTGTTGCAAGGAGACCTGAAGCCTCCGACCTGCTGGGAAGTGTGTTACAAGGAGACCTGAAGCCTCCGACCTGCTGGGAAGTGTTACAAGGAGACCTGAAGCCTCCGACCTGCTGGGAAGTGTTGTAAGGAGACCTGAAGCCTCCGACCTGCTGGGAAGTGTTGTAAGGAGACCTGAAGCCTCCGACCTGCTGGGAAGTGTTGCAAGGAGACCTGAAGCCTCCGACCTGCTGGGAAGTGTTGCAAGGAGACCTGAAGCCTCCGACCTGCTGGGAAGTGTTGTAAGGAGACCTGAAGCCTCCGACCTGCTGGGAAGTGTTGTAAGGAGACCTGAAGCCTCCGACCTGCTGGGAAGTGTTGAAGGAGACCTGAAGCCTCCGACCTGCTGGGAAGTGTTGTAAGGAGACCTGAAGCCTCCGACCTGCTGGGAAGTGTTGTAAGGAGACCTGAAGCCTCCGACCTGCTGGGAAGTGTTGTAAGGAGACCTGAAGCCACCGACCTGCTGGGAAGTGTTGAAGGAGACCTGAAGCCTCCGACCTGCTGGGAAGTGTTTAAGGAGACCTGAAGCCCCGACCTGCTGGGAAGTGTTGTAAGGAGACCTGAAGCCCCGACCTGCTGGGAAGTGTTGTAAGGAGACCTGAAGCCTCCGACCTGCTGGGAAGTGTTTAAGGAGACCTGAAGCCTCGACCTGCTGGGAAGTGTTGAAGGAGACCTGAAGCCTCCGACCTGCTGGGAAGTGTTGAAGGAGACCTGAAGCCTCCGACCTGCTGGGAAGTGTTGCAAGGAGACCTGAAGCCTCCGACCTGCTGGGAAGTGTTGCAAGGAGACCTGAAGCCACCGACCTGCTGGGAAGTGTTGCAAGGAGACCTGAAGCCTCCGACCTGCTGGGAAGTGTTGCAAGGAGACCTGAAGCCTCCGACCTGCTGGGAAGTGTTGCAAGGAGACCTGAAGCCTCCGACCTGCTGGGAAGTGTTGTAAGGAGACCTGAAGCCTCCGACCTGCTGGGAAGTGTTGAAGGAGACCTGAAGCCTCCGACCTGCTGGGAAGTGTTGTAAGGAGACCTGAAGCCTCCGACCTGCTGGGAAGTGTTGCAAGGAGACCTGAAGCCTCCGACCTGCTGGGAAGTGTTGCAAGGAGACCTGAAGCCACCGACCTGCTGGGAAGTGTTGCAAGGAGACCTGAAGCCACCGACCTGCTGGGAAGTGTTGCAAGGAGACCTGAAGCCTCCGACCTGCTGGGAAGTGTTGCAAGGAGACCTGAAGCCTCCGACCTGCTGGGAAGTGTTGCAAGAGACCTGAAGCCACCGACCTGCTGGGAAGTGTTGCAAGGAGACCTGAAAGCCACCGACCTGCTGGAAAGTGTTACAAGGAGACCTGAAGCCTCCGACCTGCTGGGAAGTGTTGCAAGGAGACCTGAAGCCTCCGACCTGCTGGGAAGTGTTGCAAGGAGACCTGAAGCCACCGACCTGCTGGGAAGTGTTGCAAAAAAGACCTGAACCCACCGACCTGCTGGGAAGTGTTGCAAGGAGACCTGAAGCCACCGACCTGCTGGGAAGTGTT
The DNA here is from genome assembly GCF_026875155.1 of Cherax quadricarinatus. Taxonomy (NCBI): domain Eukaryota; kingdom Metazoa; phylum Arthropoda; class Malacostraca; order Decapoda; family Parastacidae; genus Cherax; species Cherax quadricarinatus. The sequence continues at coordinate 28,515,986 of NC_069405.1, forward strand.
GCAAGGAGACCTGAAGCCACCGACCTGCTGGGAAGTGTTACAAGGAGACCTGAGCCTCCGACCTGCTGGTAAGTGTTGCAAAAAGACCTGAAGCCACCGACCTGCTGGGAAGTGTTGCAAGGAGACCTGGAGCCACCGACCTGCTGGAAACGTTGCAAGGAGACCTGAAGCCTCCGACCTGCTGGAAAATGTTGCAAGGAGACATGAAGCCTCCGACCTGCTGGGAAGTGTTGCAAGGAGACCTGAAGCCACCGACCTGCTGGAAGTGTTGCAAGGAGACTGAAGCCTCCGACCTGATGGGAAGTGTTGCAAGGAGATCTGAAGCCTCCGACCTGCTGGGATGTATTGCAAGGAAACCTGAAGCCTCCGACCTTCTGGAGAATGTTGTAAGGAAGCCTGAAGCCTCGATGTGCTGGGAAGTAATAAACTGGCACTACTTGGTAGAAGTGGGAAGAGAACTTAAGCCTCAACCTGCCTGGTAGGTGAAAGGAAGCCTCATTTTGCTTGGAAAGCAGAAACCTTGACCTTCATTGAAGGGTTGGAAGGAGGCCAGCAGCCTCCGACCTCCAGGACCACACCTCAGCAGGTAATCTATGACAGCAAATAAAACACGTCAAAATTTCCCTAGGCAGAACGAAACCTCATGCACAGGGAAACTGAGGTCGTGAGCGCGAGTGGTGGGTGAGTGGGTGCTAGTGGTGACTGCGAGTGATGGGTGGGTACTAGCGGTGAGTGCAAGTGGTAGGTGGTGCTAGTGGTGAATGAGTGCGAGTGGTGAGTGGGTGCGAGTGGTGGGCAAGTACTAGTGGTGAGTGTGGTGCTAGTGGTGAGTGGTGGTGTTTACCCTTATGATGCAGTGCATTTTCCCCTCGCGTAAGTTGAGGGGACACTGCCTAGGGGAAAATCAGGAAGGTAAACATAGAGCTTGCTCCCTTCAAGAGAGGGGTGGCGGGAAAGGTGGTCCTCGAGACTTGAATTGCTCTTGATCCTGGGAACATTAGCGACCTTGTTCTTGGATCAACCTTGATTACCTTCCTTTCACCAGGCTAAATATCCTCTCCACAGCAAAGGTAAACACGGCAGATGTTAGTGTATCCTGAAGGAGTGTGAATGTTTGGTGGAGTGATTGGAAAAGCTTAAGGAGTGTGAATGATTGGAGGAGCTGAAGTGAAGGTGATATGCGATCATACACGACTGTCATTATTTATTGTATATGCTCACGTGAGAGTCCTGCGCGCGCGCGCGCACACACACACACACACACACACACACACACACACACACACACACACACACACACACACACACACACACACACACATCTGTAGGCATAGAGAGGAGGAAGGTCTAGTCAGATGTATTGTCAAATAAACACTTACCCAGCAGCAGGCAACGCTGGGGAGGAAGACAAAGATGATTCAATATCTCGAAGCAGATTCATTCACATATGCATGGAGAAGCAGACACAAAAGCCCAGAAACAGATCCGTTAGGACTTGGAAGCAGATCCGTTAGGAATCCAGAAATAGATCCGTTAGGAATCCAGAAATAGATCTGTTAGAATTCCGGAAACTGAAACAGATCCGTTAGACTCCATATACAGACCCGTTATTTATCAGAAGACAAAACATGACTTGAGAGAATTTTCAGTCCCTGATTTAAGTGAAGATTGTGTTTATTAAAGCGTCCTGATTCTTCTTGTATGTACGTATATGTCTTTGTATAAATATTTGTATGTGTTTACTAAAGTATTTTTATGTTTAACATTTATTTGAGTTTGCATACTTCAATGTGTATTCCTACAGGTCACTATAGGGGTTTGAATGTTGCTGTGTGTTATAATTATTGTTCAATAGTTTCCTCCCTTGCTTTACAGCTATGTGATTGTATACTTTTGCAAGCTGATAAAGTGATTCCTTTTTCAACTTGATGTAATACCGTGGAGACATTAGTAGTTGTACGTGTTGGTGTGTATTGTTGTGTTATTGTTGTGTGTTGGTGTGTTGATGTCTAGCATATAACATCTTCAACTCGCCCAGACAAGATACCGCCGAGAGGAGATGCGGTGTTAGTAGGGGTACTAACTCCACTGACAAACAGGTCTCAAATATCTTTTCCAATGCCACATTCCAAGTAGCTACCTCAAACATGTATTTTAAAACACCAATACTCAGGCACCGATACACACCAATACATCGAAACTTTTACTGTTATTTAATCTATTGCATAGACGCAAGACTCATCGCCAGGGAAGAAGACACGTAAGATCTTGGAATCATCACTTGTCTGTATATCTAACAGTTTCAACCAGAACAACGACTTTTGTAACATAGCTGAACCCCTTGTCAGGAAATTTCTTCATCGTTATCCTACATAGCAACAACCTACTTGCCCATTCCGGGCAGGTTGTTCTCAAGTCCAGTCTCAGCATTCTCCACCTAACTCTGCATCACTATGCTCCCTATATATACTAATGTACTCTTTACTGTTTGTGACCTGATGAAGCCCACTCTGTGGGCGAAAAGCAGTCAATAATGAATAAAATTATATTATATATGTCAATTTTTTTTCCATCGTGCCGGTATTTTATACCATACAACTCCTTAGTTGTGTGTGTGTGTGTGTGATGTACTCAACTAATTGTGGTTGCAGGGGTCGATTCACACCTCCTGGCACGCCTCTTCACTAGTCGCTACTAGGCCCACTCTCCCTGTTCCATGAGTTTTATCGTACCTCTTCTTAAAGCTATGTATGGATCCTGCCTCCACTGCATCACTTTCCAGACTGTTCCACTTCCTGACAACTTTATGACTAAAGAAATACTTTCTAACATCCCTGTGACTCATCTGAATCTTCAACTTCCAATTTTGACCACTTGTTGTTGTGTCCCATCTCTGAAATATCCTGTCCCTATCCCCCTTATCAATTCATCTCAGTATATTTTATGTCGTTATCATGTCCACCCTGTCTCCAGTGTCGTCAGGTCAATTTCCTTTAACCTCTCCTCGTTGGACATGCCCCTTAGCTCCGAGACTAGTCATGTTGCACTTTCTCTAATATCTTGACGTGGTTGACCAGGTGTGGGTTCCAAACTGGTGCATGCATGCTCCAGTATGGGCCTGGCGTACACGTAATAAAGAAACTTGAATGATTCCTTCCTGAGGTGCCGGAACGCTGTTCTTAGGTTTGTCAGGCGCCCATATGCTGCAGCAGTCATTTGGTTGATGTGCGTCTCAGGAGATGTGCTCGGTATTATACTCACCCCAAGATCCTTTTCCTTAAGTGAGGTTTGTAGTCTTTGGCCCCCTAGGCTGTATTCTGAGACTATTCCTTCCATCATGTCCTTCACATATACCAGAAACAGCACCGGTCCTAGGCTGACCCCTGTGAAACCCCGCTCGTCACAGATGCCCACTCCGACACCTCGTCACGTACCATGACTCGCTGTTGCCTTCCTGTCAGGTATTCTCCGATTCATTGCAGTGCCTTCCCTGCTATACCTGCCTGGTCCTTCAGCTTTTACACTAATCTCTTGTGTGGAACTGTATCAAAAGCCTTTTTACAGTCCAAAGGAATGCAGTCTACGCACCCCTCTCGCTTTTGTCTTACTGCTATCACCTTGTTTTAGAACTCCAGTAGAATCCGTGCTGGTTGTCGCAGATAAGCTCATTCCTTTCTAGGTGTTCCATCACTCTCCTCTTGATAATCTTCTCCATGACTTTGCATGCTATACATGTCAGTTACACTGGTCTGTAGTTTAATGCTGCATGTCTGTCTCCTTTTTCAAAAACTGGGACTACATTTGCCCTGTTCCGATAGATGTGTTGTAGATTGTTGTTAATGGTACACAGAGCGCCTCTGCTCCCTCTCTCAGGACCCACGGAGAGAGGTTATCTGGCCCCATCTTCTTTGGGGTATCTAGTTCGTTTAGCAGCCTCTTCACCTCCTCGGTTGTGTGTATTGTATCCAGCACTTGAAGTACCCCACCTCTCCGTGTTTCTGGAGTTGTGAAGTACTTGTTGAGCTCCTCACATACTTCTCAGTCATTTCTTGTGAGCTCCTCTCCTTCCTTTTTCAGCCTGATTACCCGGTCCTTTACTCTTGTTTTTCTCTTGATTTGGCTGTACAACAGCTTTGGGTCGGACTTGGCTTTCGCTGCTATGTCATTTTCGTATTGTCACTGCGCCTCCTTCCTTACCTGTGCGTATTCATTTCTGGCTCCTTAACTACTCTCCTTATTCTCCTGGGTCCTATGCCTTCTATACTTCTTCCATTCTCTGTTGCATTTGGTTTTCGCCTCTCTACATCTCTGGGAGAACCACGGGCTCGTCCTGGCCTTCTCGTTATGTCTGTTGCTGCCCCTGTGTACAAACCTGTCCTCTGTTGTCTTGCATTTTGTTGTCACATATTCAATCATCTCATTTACTTATTTCCCTGCCAGCTCTCTGTCCCACTGAACTTCATACAGAAAGTTTCTCATGCCTGTGTACTCCTGTCTCTTGTCTGGCTTTGTTCGCCTTTTCCTTCCTGCTCCCCTCTGCACTTGTAACTCCACGATGTATTCAAAGCTCAGAACCACGTGATCACTAGCTCCGAAGGGCCTTTCGTATGTGATGTCCTCAGTATCTGCATTGCTCAAGGTGAATACTAGGTCTAGTCTTGCTTGTTCATCCTCTCTCCTCTCTCTGGTAGTGTTCCTAACCTGTTGATGCATGAGGTTTTCCAGTACCAGTTCCAGCAGCTTAGCCCTCCACGTTGCTGGGCCCCTATATGGCTCCAGGTTTTCTCAGTCAATTTCTTTGTGGTTTAAGTCGCCCACAATCTGTGTGTGGGTGTGTATGTATGTAACTGGTGTTTGTGTGATACTTTCGTATTCACAGCTTGATTTTTTTTTTGCTAAGATTAATTTTAAGCATGACACCAACACTAATACAAACACCAGTATCAACATCACTAATACCAGTACCAGCACCAATACTAATGCCAGTACCAGCACTAACACTTGCCATCATGAACAAATATGTCCACACTAATACCAACAATAACGGAAAGTTAATAATAGAAGTTTTATCAGGGAGAAATACGACAGACCAGGTCTCATGCTATTGGCCAGGTTAATACCACAGACCAGGTCCCACTCATGCTACTGGCCAGGTTAATACCACAGACCAGGTCCCAGGTCCCACTAATGCTACTGGCCAGGTTATACCTTAAGCCTAACACAAGTTAAAGGCTGGCATATGCTAGATGAGTGGGAAGTCTCTCAGTGAATGAGAGTGGGTGTTCTAATGAGTGATTTTCTTAATGACAATATTCAGATTAAGACCTAAATCACGTTTACTCTTTAATTCCCTTTTCAGAGAGAAATATTCAGCAAAACTGATTTTTATGCATCATGGATGTGTCCATCTATCAATATCTATCTCCTCTCTGTCTTCTCTGGCATAAATCCCTCCTTCATATTGAAATACAGTATCGTAAATATCACTTAATGTCATAATTAAGTTCTCTGATAATGGAACCAGAGTCATCTAAGCTTCCTCATATACATTGTCATTTTTGTCTTTCTTCATGTCTGCCAACGATGGTTTTTACTTCCTAAGAATGTGATATGTATGTGTAGAATGTAGTAACAGCAGTAGCAGTTACTAGCTGTCAAAAGCACTTGTCGATACACTTTTTTGTATGTGTTCGTTTCCGTGTACATTTCCGTGTAAAGTAAAAGGACACAAGTGCAACTAATGTGACATTTTGTCACATTAGTTGCACTTGTGTCCTTTTACTTTACATATTGTCGGTAATTCTACCAACATTATTACATTTCCGTGTGCTTATGTGCGTGGGTAAGCACTCTGAGTTCTACTTGCAGGGAGAGAGTCTTGGCTCCTGGCCCCACTTCGTGACCTACGATCGACTGGTTAAGCCTCTTAGCCCTGATTTATTCACTATTGAAACTATATATGGAGTCTGTTTCCACCCTTTACCGTCCCAGCTTATATATTTTTATCAAATTGTAAATGAAGTTTTTGACATACACGAGATCCATTTGTCTTTCCTGCTGTTATTTGCGCTCCCTATTTCAGTTATAATAATAACAGCAATATAATATATAATAATTTTATTTCTACAAGTACATGTACAAGGTATACAAGCCTCGCTGACATCAATGACATACCACTCTACAGTAAGCCCCTTGTTATGCTGAGCATTTCGGACAAATTTTGTCCCAGGATGCAACCCACACCAGTCAACTAACACCCAGGTACCCATTTTACTGGTGGGTGAACAAAGACGACAGGTGTAAGGAAACACGCCCAATGTTTCCACCCTTGCCGAAAATCGAACCTAGATCCTCGGTGTATGAAGCTAGAACTTTGCCTACCAGGCCACAAGCCACCTTTTAATGCAAGTCTCTTCATATTAACCCCTATCAATATTTTAATATATTGTACGTCGTGATCGTTTCTTTACTGGTTCTACAGTCCTTTCAGTTCGTTAGATTCGGTTCCTTTCATCTTGTTTCAACGTGCCTCGCTCAGTACTGGAACTAGTTTAGTTGTGAATCTGAGTTTCTAGTTCTTTGTTGGGGTATGACTAGGATTGGTATGACGTATATCATGTATAATGTTCTAGAAGACTTTCTTTTAAGGTCTTTTATTTGGGGCAGCTTTGTAAACACGACTAATTTTATAATGTGTGCCTATAGCCAGGTGGTCGTCCTCACTACCTCGTTCCTTTCCTTCAACGATGTACGGAGTTGCTTCCCTCATAGCCTCTGCATCGTTCACATCCTCATCACTTTACACTCGTCACGGTTCGACTCCACTAGCTACTTATTTGTTCACTCGTGTAGCCTTTTCAGGACTTCATATAGTCTCTTCCTATGTCCATTCCTTGCCATACTTTTCGTTAATTTCTCTGAATTGATGTATATCCGTAAGGAGTAACTCCAGTGTTTTTGAGTATTAACCTCGCACGAGCATTACACTCTCCTCTCTCCTCTGTAATAATACACAAAGACAGTCTCTTATATTCTGATGGGTAGATATACACACACAATCCGCACTTAGAGGAAGTAATGATATTTCCGTTCGATCTGGACCATTCAAGTCACACACGTGACCAGTCAGCGGTCCAATAAAGACCGAAACATTGTCGTTACATCATCTAAGCGAGAGTTATTTGTGTATTGTTAGGTAAATGGACGCAGGTGCAACTAATGCGATATTTTATTGTAGCAACGTTTCGCTCTCCAGTGAAGTATTTGCGCATTGTTCCAGATATGATATCAAAATTTCTCCTTCTTCTGTCTCCTGTATATAATTTCTGTTGCCCTCTCTCCTTCATCCATGAGATGATGGAGAAATCTTCATAAAAATAATCTTTTTCTCTTGTGTATGGGATAAGCCTTTCTGAAGAAAGGTGATTCCTGTGTAATAGTTAATCCAGCTCTCCAGGAACGAGACCCCTGAGAGGTTGTTATAGCTGAAGAACCCATACTGGAATACTTGACATCCTCATTGCCATACTGAAGTCTCCAGCTCAAACTGACAGATTTAAGCACTGTATTCGCGACCTATCCCGCGTGATATAATATAACAGGGAACATAGCTTTTGTTTCCACTATGTAATTATCATAAAGAATAATGTAACAATACACTCCTAATATATCCAGGTTTGCTTTATTAAAAGCTTTATCTTGAGGGTCACCTCGTTAACCATGTTTATTCTTATACTTCCTCCTTATCCCTGAGGGCTCCCTCGACTACCATCTCGTCCTTATACTTCCTCCTCATCCTAAAAGACTCGGCTCCTCACTCTTGGCAGGAGTGAGAAGACTGAGACTCTCGTGTGCTTTGTGTTAGAGATCTACAGTTGGTGGGAGAGGCACTTTAGTAGTGTTGTTACATCACAAAAGCAGAAAGTTTTATTCTGGGACGTGTATATCTCCAATGTAGAAAGGAGTGTTATACTGATGGTTTCAAAGAACTGTGAAAGATGTTATGCCAATAAACCATGAACATTATATTATATATATATATATATATATATATATATATATATATATATATATATATATATATATATATATATATATATATATATATATATATATATATATGCAAAACAACCACTCTGAAAGAATAGAGAAATTCCAAGCGCTTTCGTGACTACTCACATTATCAAGGAACTATGAAAGTAAAGCATCCAAGGAAGCTATATAAGGGGTCTGGCCAGCACCTCACTATCAGATCCCACAACGGTTAAACACCTGACGCGCGCCGACCCAACTTGGATAGGTCCTTTGCACAACTCGCCCCACAAACTATTCTACCCAAGAAAATTTAAAAATTATTTGTCCAGTGTATTATTAAATTCTAACCAAATTCTATTAATTATAAATGGATCTAATTTATATAAACCAAAGGAAATATTCATATTATTGTCAAAACTGCTTTTTATGAAACAAGATTCAATTATATTCCTGTCGACCATGGACTTAGATCCATTTATAATTAATAGAATTTGGGAAGAATTTAATAATACACTGGACAAATAATTTTTAAATTTTCTTGGGTAGAATAGTTTGTGGGGTGAGTTGTGCAAAGGACCTATCCAAGTTGGGTCGGCGCGCGTCAGGTGTTTAACCGTTGTGGGATCTGATAGTGAGGTGCTGGCCAGACCCCTTATATAGCTTCCTTGGATGCTTTACTTTCATAGTTCCTTGATAATGTGAGTAGTCACGAAAGCGCTTGGAATTTCTCTATTCTTTCAGAGTGGTTGTTTTGCGCATATATATATATATATATATATATATATATATATATATATATATATATATATATATATATATATATATATATATATGTCGTGCCGAATATGTAAAACTGGTCAATTAGCAAGAACTCATTTAAAATTAAGTCCTTTCCAAAATTTTCTCTTATACGTTTAAAGATATATTTTTTTCATTAATGTTAATGTAAAAATTTTTAATTTTGCACCACAAGAAACTTAGAAAACTCACCTAACCTTATTATAACAAGAACAATTTATTTTAGCCTAACCCAACTAAATATATTTTAGATTTGTTTACAATAATTTAATACTAAACAAACACAGTGAAAAATATTTTTTCGTTAGGTTCAGATTGATTTTGGCGAAATTATTGCATACACAAATTTTCACTTGTCCTATATGGCAAGATGAGCGTTGCTATTTAAGCCAAGATCGCAAGTTCTGCCTATTCGGCACGACATATATATATATATATATATGTCGTGCCGAATATGTAAAACTGGTCAATTAGCAAGAACTCATTTAAAATTGAGCCCTTTCTAAAATTTTCTCTTATACGTATAAAGATATATTTTTTTCATTAATGTTGATGTAAAAATTTATAATTTTGCACCAAAAGGAACTTAGAAAACTTACCTAACCTTATTATAACAAGTGCAATTTATTTTAGCCTAACCCAACTAAATATATTTTAGATTTGTTTACAATAATTTAATACTAAACAAACACAGTGAAATATATTTTTTTCGTTACGTTCAGAATGATTTTGGCGAAATTATTACATACACAAATTTTCACTTGTCCTATATGGCAAGATGAGCGTTGCTATATAAGCCAAGATCGCAAGTTCTGCCTATTCGGCACGACATTATATATATATATATATATATATATATATATATATATATATATATATATATATATATATATATATATATATATATACACTCGCCTCTTTGCGATCAGCGATCAGGAGTTATGACTCGACCTCTCCAACCATAATTATGTGAGTACAAGAGAGTACAGAGATACAAAGACAGTCGTTAATAACATACACAATTCTCAACAAAATGTTCTCCCTTAACTACATAAACACTGCATATTAACCCCGGGATGAGACATAATGAAGGACTATCAGGAAATAATCAAAACAATAGACGTGGACTAAACAGCTGTCCTTGCATACTACAGCCCAACTCTGCAGTATGCAGGATGATTTTACGACCAGTACGACTGTGATTTTACTGTTTCAACGATACCAACTGTGTGACATAGTCATAAACTCGGGTCGTAATAAAGACAGTCACTGAATCTGAAGAAGGAACGGGGACTCGACCCAAGGTCCTCACATGAAGCAGACACAACGCCTACACAGCTTACGTTTTATGAATGATATGGCTTTGAAGGGTATGGCAAGTCGTAATGAAAGATTCTTGTTCTGTGTGGGATGAGACAGTAGGGTGTAACTGACACAAACATGTCACAATAGGTGTGGTTGTGAAACCATAATGGTTGTGTGGTAACAGTGTTGGTTGTGTGGTAAGTGTTGATTGTGTGGTAACAGTTTTGGTTGTGTGGTAACAGTTGTGGCTGTGTGGTAACAGTGTTGGTTGTGTGGTAACAGTGTTGGTTGTGTGGTAACAGTGTTGGTTATGTGGTAACAGTGTTGGTTGTGTGGTAACAGTGTTGGTTGTGTGGTAACAGTGGTAGCTGTGTGATGACAGTGTTGGTTTTGTGGTAACAGTGTTGGTTGTGTGGTAACAGTGTTGGTTGTGTGTTAACAGTGGTAGCTGTGTGGTGACAGTGTTGGTTGTGTGGTAACAGTGTTGGTTGTGTGGTAACAGTGGTAGCTGTGTTTGTAACAGTGTTGGTTGTGTGGTAACAGTGTTGGTTGTGTGGTAACAGTGGTAGCTGTGTGGTAACAGTGGTAGGTGTGTGGTAACAGTGTTGGTTGTGTGGTAACAGTGGTAGCTGTGTGGTAACAGTGTTGGTTGTGTGGTAACAGTGTTGGTTGTGTGGTAACAGTGTTGGTTGTGTGGTAACAGTGTTGGTTGTGTGGTAACAGTGTTGGTTGTGTGGTAACAGTGGTAGCTGTGTGGTAACAGTGTTGGTTGTGTGGTAACAGTGTTGGTTGTGTGGTAACAGTGGTAGCTGTGTGGTAACAGTGTTGGTTGTGTGGTAACAGTGTTGGTTGTGTGGTAACAGTGGTAGCTGTGTGGTAAGTGTTGGTTGTGTGGTAACAGTGTTGGTTGTGTGGTAACAGTGTTGGTTGTGTGTTAACAGTGGCAGCTGTGTGGTAACAGTGTTGGTTGTGTGGTAACAGTGTTGGTTGTGTGGTAACAGTGTTGGTTGTGTGGTAACAGTGTAGCTGGTGGTAACAGTGGTAGCTGTGTGGTAACAGTGTTGGTTGTGTGGTAACAGTGTTGGTTGTGTGGTAACAGTGGTAGCTGTGTGGTAACAGTGTTGGTTGTGTGGTAACAGTGGTAGCTGTGTGGTAACAGTGTTGGTTGTGTGGTAACAGTGGTAGCTGTGTGGTAAGTGTTGGTTGTGTGGTAACAGTGTTGGTTGTGTGGTAACAGTGGTAGCTGTGTGGTAACAGTGTTGGTTGTGTGGTAACAGTGTTGGTTGTGTGGTAACAGTGTTGGTTGTGTGGTAACAGTGGTAGCTGTGTGGTAAGTGTTGGTTGTGTGGTAACAGTGTTGGTTGTGTGGTAAGTGTTGGTTGTGTGGTAACAGTGTTGGTTGTGTTAACAGTGGTAGCTGTGTGGTGACAGTGTTGGTTGTGTGGTAACAGTGTTGGTAGTGTGGTAACAGTGGTAGCTGTGTGGTGACAGTGTTGGTTGTGTGGTAACAGTGTTGGTTGTGTGGTAACAGTGTTGGTTGTGTGGTAACAGTGTTGGTTGTGTGGTAACAGTGGTAGCTGTGTGGTGACAGTGTTGGTTGTGTGGTGACAGTGTTGGTTGTGTGGTAACAGTGTTGGTTGTGTGGTAACAGTGTTGGTTGTGTGGTAACAGTGGTAGCTGTGTGGTAAGTGTTTGTTGTGTGGTAACAGTGGTAGCTGTGTGGTAACAGTGTTGGTTGTGTGGTAACAGTGTTGGTTGTGTGGTAACAGTGTTGGTTGTGTGGTAACAGTGGTAGCTGTGTGGTAAGTGTTGGTTGTGTGGTAACAGTGTTGGTTGTGTGGTAAGTGTTGGTTGTGTGGTAACAGTGTTGGTTGTGTGTTAACAGTGGTAGCTGTGTGGTGACAGTGTTGGTTGTGTGGTAACAGTGTTGGTTGTGTGGTAACAGTGGTAGCTGTGTGGTGACAGTGTTGGTTGTGTGGTAACAGTGTTGGTTGTGTGGTAACAGTGTTGGTTGTGTGGTAACAGTGGTAGCTGTGTGGTGACAGTGTTGGTTGTGTGGTGACAGTGTTGGTTGTGTGGTAACAGTGTTGGTTGTGTGGTAACAGTGCTGGTTGTGTGGTAACAGTGGTAGCTGTGTGGTAAGTGTTGGTTGTGTGGTAACAGTGTTGGTTGTGTGTTAACAGTGGTAGCTGTGTGGTAACAGAGGTAGCTGTGTGGTAACAGTGGTAGCTGTGTGGTAACAGTGTTGGGACTGGTACGTGCAGGGACAACTGTGACAGTCCCCACAATTCTTCTCTTTATTCGTAAACATTCCTTGACTACGTAAACATTCCTCCTCAATTACATAAACATTCCTTGACTGCGTAAACACTCCTTAATTACATAAACATTCCTTGACCAGGTAAACACTCCTTAATTACATAAACATTCCTTGACCAGGTAAACACTGCTCATCTCCATACATACACCTTAACCACCAACATACTTTTCCTTAACTAGATGCTTCTCTAAGCCCTCATCAGAGTAAAGTCTTACTGTTCCATTCCCTTAAGAATTTAGGTGGAGGCAGTTAAGTTTACAATTGAGATTCAGATTGGAAGGTTGGACGGGGGAGGGGGAGGGTGAAGGGTTCTCCTGATAGTTGTGATGGGCTCTTGATGTAAGGAATTGGAGCTACTCTTTCTTTCATCGGCTCGAACCTTACTACCTTGCATTCCCCAGGTACTGTATAAACCCCTACTGATTTAGTGATTTCCCAAGAAAAAAAATCATTACTTTTTTTTATTTTATTAAAATATACTTTCTTTTGGTATTTATAAAGATTTTTTGAGATCTGCCATTTATTTCGAGTACGATCATAACCCTGTCATTTTTAAAAATTTGCAGAAGAGTGAGAGGTTCAGCATCGCGCTTGTGCGTGCAGATACCAACGCTCTGAGAGACGAAGTCGTGTCCTGCACTGCCTGACGTAAGTACCCCATTTATGTTAGCTCACTGTTGGTTAATAAGGTTAAAGGAATAACAGGAATAGTTGGTAGATGGATTTATAACTTCCTAACAAATAGATCGCAAAGAGCAATAGTAAACAGAGTAAAGTCATAGGTGGCTACAGTGAAAAGCGCTGTTCCACAAGGTACAGTACTCGCTTCCGTCCTTTTCCTTAACTACATATCTGACATAGAAATGCAAGCCACTGTACCGTGTCGCCTTCTACGGATGATACCAGAATCTGCATGGCTGTATATCTCCCAGCGGACATTAGCCAAGTCTATGAATGGGCTTCAGAAAACAGTATAAAGTTCAATGAAGGAAAAAATCAATTACTCCGCTCCGAAAAACTTGAGAAAATAACTGGATTGGAGTATAAAACAAATTCCAACCACATAATAGAGCGATAAACTAATGTGAAGGACCTAGTAGTGATAATGTCAGAGAATCTCATTTTCAAACATCACAGCAATATCTCTTCCACATATATGCTAAGAAAATGACAGGGTGAATAATGAGAACCTTCAAAACTAGGGATGCCAAGCCAGTGATGATACTCTTCATATCACATGTTCTCTCTAAGCTGGAATATTGTTGTACACTAACGGTCCCTTTCAAGGCAGGCGAAATTGCAGACCTGGAAAATATACAGAGAACTTCACACCACGTATAAGAACAATAACGCACCTAAATTACTGGGAATGATTAAAGTCTCTTGAACGGTAGTCCTTGGAATGCAGGCGAGAAAGATGCATGATAATATGCACTTGGAAAATCCCAGAAAGACTCCCAAATCTGCACACGGAAATCAGATTTTTATTATAATCAAAAAGAAGCGCTAAGCCACAAGGGCTATACAGCACGGAAATCAGAGTACGATAAGAGACAACACATTAAGTGCCATGGGCCCAAAACTGTTCAACCACCTCCCAGCATACATAAGTAGGATTGCCAATAGACCCCTGGCTGTCTTCAAGAAGGCACTGAATTGGCACCTAAAACGAGTATCTGACCAGCCGGGCTGTAGTTAGTTCGTCAGTTTGCATGCGACCAGCAATAACAGCCTGGCTGATCAGACCCGATCCGCCGCGAAGCTTGGTCATGGACCAGGCCGTGGGGGCGTTGACCCCCGGAGCACCCAGGTATACTCTAGGTACACCTAACCTAGAATTACAAATATATTAATTTCGTCGAGGAAGAGATCTAGCAGAAATCGTGTAATGCGTACTAAAACGAACGCTCTATTTACAGAACATGTTGCACTAAGAGGCCGTGTTGCGAGCGCCCAGTACATCAATTGCACTGTATGCTGTTTACCTTAGTTCCTTGTATTCCTTTATTTGCCGAGTGTTCGGCACATGCAGTCCGGAACAACGATCCTGCCAGTCATCTCTGCCAACTGTAAGCACAGCAGGTAGTGTCATCTGGCAGTGGTATTCAACACGAGCGGGTATGGCTGAATATTGAAGTGTTTTATGGCTGGCTGTCAGAGGAGGGCTGACTGGCTGGTTCAGTCACCTCATTTATGGAACAAAATATCCAGTCACATCACTTTCAAATCGACAGCTGATTCACATTATATTTACTATCTCTTTTAGTTAATTATAAGTGTGAATTCACTGTTTGCAGCTGAAGGATTACTCATATATGAACTGGATTATTTGATATATTGTACACTGTGTACACCCGTGTACATATTCATAGAAATAACCCGCAGGAGAAACTTATGACGACGTTTCGCTCCGACTTGGACCATTAACAAGTGACATGTTAACGGACCAAAACGTCGTTATAAGATTCTCTTTCCTATATGAAGGCAGTTTGTGTGTGTGTTGTTCCAGTGATGGTATTGTGCCTTGTTACTCCGTGTATACAGTTTTATTTCTCTGCTTTGTTCATTTTAGCACTGAAATGAAGGCTTGCTAGACTAATACCCGAGTTCCTCATTGATTCAAGGAACTTGAGCTGCCGCACCCTTTCTGGGGTCAGATCTGCTTACCTCCTGGTTTTTTTTTTTTTTTTTTTCTCTGAAGCATTATGACCACTACTGGTTTTATGCTTCAGCAAGAGTACGATAATTGTATTATACTTTTTGTCAGTGTATATATTTATATTTTCTTGTCATGTGGTGAGTCACATTTATGGTGACATTTAGTGAATCATTTATATGGTGTCATGTAGTAAGCCACTTATTTATGTGGTGTCATGTGGTGAATCACATTTAGATGCGTCTACAATATATTTTGTTTTTTTTGTTAAATCATAAAGGTTTGCTTTAAGAAGATTGGATTCATTAGCAGTGTGATGCTAACCTATTCTATATGATGATTACACAGTGGGAACAAAAGCATAGGGGAGGGAAGAGACAAAGAAAACTAGGGTAGGATAAAGTAATAACTGGATGAAGTCATGGTTAAATAGGAGGGGCAGGGAAAATAAAGTTTGAGATTCCTAATCCACTCTAGCTAGGGAGTAGGGTGAACCTTGTGTCATCAATTTCGTGAGGATTTATGCCATCGTGAGTCAGTCCTTTCTCTGGGAGTTTCAAGTAGATACTGATAGTCTATTTCAGTCTCTGGGGAAGTGTGTGTGTATTTCACAGGTCCAGTGAGTAGAGCCTGGTAGAGGGAACGTTTATAAAATTTCTGTATTTTAGAAATTAATTTGTAGAAATGGATAGTTTTCGGCACTGTCTTCCTGCAAGTGCGGCTGAAATTTCTGATGGTGCTGGAGTGAAGATTGTTCAGTGCGTGTTAGTGAGGGGTTGATCAGAGGGTGTTGTTTGTGTGAGATTGTTCAGAGGGTGTTGTTTGTGTGAGATTGTTCAGAGGGTGTTGTTTGTGTGAGATTGTTTAGTGGGTGTTGTTTGCGTGAGATGTTAGCTGAAGAGTTTCCTCGGGTGGGGAAGCCAGAGTGGGAGATGAGTAAGTTACTGTTTGATTATAATCACTGGCCCCTCAAGGAAGGTTCTTTAACGCTGGTGGGGGATTCTTGATCTAGGGGAACTGTATCTGTGCTCCAGTTCCCTGAATTGATCCTGAATGCCTTCCATAACCTCCCGCCCTATAAGTGCTGTATAATCCCTATGGGTTTAGCGCTCCCCCTTGATAATCACTGGGAAATTATTGCTCTCTTGCTTGGCTGAACCAGGATGGTAAACAGTGAAGGGATGAATTTTAGTATATCGCTGATGGCGTGTCTTTGGGAAATTTAATTTCCGGCAGGCATTTTTTTGGAAATTTTAATGTCCCATAAATTTAAAATATTTTTGGTTAAAATTAATTTCGGGTAAAAATCCATAATCCTGTGGATTTTAATTCACTTTATATATAATGAAAATAATTAGTGAAATGTTTGGTTGGAATATTTCGTTGACTTTATCACTGAAGGATCCTGTGCGAGCTACATTGGCATAAATGATGCTCGTCAATATCTTACTGGCTGAGCCATCTTGAAAGATTGAAGCCGCATCTTGGAGGCTGCAACGGCGGCTTTGACTGGTTATTAGATGGCCTGAAGAATCTTTTGTGTGATAAATGTGACACTTGCGCAATATTTGGGTATCTTTATTTTGGCTTCTTCAGTCCAATGCAAAAAACGGTGAAAGAAGGGAAGTTGAGAAAATCAGTCCCTCAGCTGAGGGACTGAAGATTTAAACAAGGTAAATTCCGACATGCAAGGCAGAACTCAAAACATCTTCCACTGACAAAATTAATCCTCTGAGAGATGAATTAAGAATATGGCTGTCAAAGTGAAGGATGGCAACTTGGGTATGCACCCACATGTTGCTGCTGCAACAAAGAATGAAAGGATCATTCCACTGATTGTTAAGCATCTTGAAGTACTTGCAGGAAAAAACTTCAGTACTATTTCCCAGGCATATGTACGGAAGACTATGATTGAGAACCCCATTTATTGCATCAATAACAATCCCATCGAAGCTCAGGGCCACACAAGCGGAATTGAAATACGTCATAATGGCAGTCTGAAATTAAAGCATAATAAGTGCCTCTGGACGAATTCTGGATAGATATTAAGAATGAATATCCTCAAGTTGCGGAAAAAAACTCGCAATTTTCATGCAATTTTCCACATCTTACCTGTGTGAGTTGGAATTTTCTGTGCTCACAAACAAACAAACTAGTGAGAGGTTGAGGTTACAAGTCGGTCTAGGAAGAAATGAGGGAATGTTTGTCCAATATTTCTCCTAACATCAAAAAGATCTACCAATTATATCAAGCGCAAATATCTCGTTAAAAAAAAGAGGTTCTGAAGACAAGTTAGTTTGTTTTCGTTAATTTTGTGATCTATAATGCTTGTGTATTACTTATACTAAGTAATGTTTTATGCGATTGCATATTATTATTGTAATTGTGATTGTTATAATTATATTAAGACTAAGTACTCTTAATAGAAAATTAACAAGGGGTGCCACAGAATAAAATGTGATTTGAAGGTACCATCACTGAAAAAAAAAGTTGGAGAATTTACCGTCCATTTCATTATAATTCCTCATGAAATGAAGTGTGATAAGTCGATCCAGTGGTGGAGCGATGCCATCCCGTATTAACTAAAAATAGTCTAAAATATTCTGATAAAGCAATAAAGTTTTTCCAACATTTTTTGTAAATATGTATATAGAGTTTCATCATGTATTTATCCTTTATTACAGGAACTGATTAGGATCAATACTGGTTACAACGTGTGTGTAGGATATATATATATATATATATATATAATTTATATATATATTATATATATATATATATATATATATATATATATATATATGTGTGTGTGTGTGTGTGTGTATTATAATTACACATATACGTGAATCCATTTGTTTTTTAATAAAAATATTTGTAGCTCTGAATGGAAACTCAATAATTTAATATTTCAACTATATGATGGTTATTACACAATTCAAGGCGGTACCTTGATGCTGGTGATGGTCTCTTGATAACTGAAACTGACCATTTCCTTCATTGGATCAAACCTGATTTTCTTACATTCCCCAGGAGTTGTGTGAACCTAAGTTTCCAGCACTTCTCAGTGCCACTCACTACGGTAACACATCAATGTCACTCACCACAGTAACACACGAGTGCCACTCACCACAGTAACACGTGACTAGTGCCGCTCACCACAGTAACACGTGACTAGTGCCACTCACCACAGTAACACGTGACTAGTGCCACTTACCCCAGTAATGTTGTATGTCTTATACCTCAAAGAAATATAATATGAATATACTAAAAGGTCACGTAAGGTTTGTCAGGAAACGGGACAAGTGTTTCTTAACGCGGGTCTTAGTCATATGGCGACACACTGCTGGAGCTATTGGCCATCTGACCGAGGTCTTCCGCTGGCTTACCTGTCCACCTCCTTAAATAAGGTTAAAATTATAACCAATTCTTAAATATCCTAAAAAGATAAGCTAAATTATCTTCAGTTACTGTACATCACACGACGTTAAACTACTTATAAAAAAAAACTTCGACAATTATATCAGCTTAAATTAATCCAGTTGTTAAGTTAATTCAATTTAAATTATTCATTTCAAAAATATATCACTGAAATTTTAAGCAATATATTATGAAATACAAAAATTTGACCTTCCCTAATTAAAAATAAAGCCACAGACTGAACCTTCCATGAAAAAATAACCAAAGACATTTTAAACTTTTAAGCATTCTTCCTTGAAGAGTTAGACTTATAAAGAATAAGAGCACTAAGACTTACCTCGTACCTGCTCGACAGTAGAGGCTTTAAAACTCTATACGAGGCACAAGTGCGCTGACACCCTGAATGTGCTCTACTGCCTTGAATTGTCCCCCGTCTCATCATCTGGATACAATAGAGAACCGAGCAAGACGAGTTATCTCTTGCCTGGACCCTGCCTGGATAGATGTGTCCTTCCAGCAGAGCCTTCACTACCAGAGAGACGAGGGTGGTCTTACTGTTATGTACAAGCATAATGTTGTCAAGGTAGTACACTTGGCTCCACTTGACGGATACCTACTACAAACAAAATCTACATTCTGGCTGTGTCTTTAAGAACATCATTTCATTCTTAGAATGACTCAAGTCTGGAACTTGTTCGTACAATAAAACATAAATGAAAGAGTGATCAGACCGCAGGACATCACTGCCCCACAGCTGTTTACCTGGAGAGAGTTCCGGGGGTCAACGCCCCCGCGGCCCGGTCTGTGGCACCAACTTCATCTTGTTCCCCCACTTGTATTAGTTGATATAACAGCTCTCAGTTTGTAAATAAAATATGTAGCTCATAACTTTGTAATAACTTTGCGTAGTTAAAAGAATTCCTTAAGAATGACACATTCTCCCTTTAAAAAGTAGCAATTCTTATTTAAACAAACGTTCCCTAAGTATTTAGACTTTAAATATTAGAGATCTCTTAAAGAATAAAAGTTGAGAACACTGAAGGAGAGGTGTTGATAAGTTACAGTTTTATAACTGTAGTGTAGACGCGCCTCTGGCAAGACAGTGATGGAGAGAATGATGAAAGTGTTTCTTCTTTTTTGGGCCATCCTGCCTTGGTGGGAGACGGCCACTGTGTTAATAATAAAAATAACAACACTAAACTTTATTCTTTAAAGAATCAAACCCCAGGAAATTTGGGGCACTAAATAAAACACTTTAATTCTCCCCTCTATCCTCTCACATACGTCGACGACCCTTCAAGGTTTAGCACTTCCCATAAATATAACTAGTAATGATCTGAAATAACATTATATAAAACTTTTCGTTAACATTTGATTTGCAACGCTTTCCTCCAGAATTTAATATTCTGCATTTAAGTACTCTTGTTGCTCGTGGCCTCGCTCTGCAACAAGAATCTGCAACCTTGCTAATGATCTATGAAACTAATTGGGTCTGCCATGCAACCTTGTTACCTCTCGGTGTTTACATCACAAACCCATTAAGGCTTCTCCTCTGCCTTTGCCACGCCAGCAATACTTCCCCTTGCTCATCCTCGCCTCACAACACTCTCCATGAGTGAAGAGCCTCAGGAGAGGTTATGGCATTTATGAATGAAGATAATGGGATTTTGATGTAAATTACGGGATTTAAATGTAAGTTAGGGGATTTATATATAAGTTAGGGGATTTATATTTCAGTTAGATTTATATGTAAGTTAGGGGATTTACATGTTAGGGGATTTATATGTAAGTCAGGAGATTTACATGTAAGTTCGTGGATTTACATGTAAGATCATGGATTTATATGCAAGTTCATGGATTTACATGTAAGTTCGTGGGCTTGCATGTAAGTTCGTGGAGTTACATGTAAGTTAGGGGTTTTATACGCAAGTTAGAGGATTTACAAGCATTGCTGGATGAAATGTGTTGAGTGCTGGAGTGTCACAGGTGCTGGAGTGTGTGTCAGGTGCTGAAGTGTGTCAGGTGCTGGAGTGTGTCGGGTGCTGGAGTGTGTCGGGTGCTGGAGTGTATCGCGTGCTGGAGTGTATCGGGTGCCGGAGTGCGTCGGGTGCCGGAGTGCGTCGGGTGCCGGAGTGCGTCGGGTGCCGGAGTGCGTCGGGTGCCGGAGTGCGTCGGGTGCCGGAGTGCGTCGGGTGCCGGAGTGCGTCGGGTGCCGGAGTGCGTGGGGAGGCCGGAGTGCGTGGGGTACCGGAGTGTGTCGGGTGTCTGTCGGGTGCCGGAGTGCGTGGGGGCCGCAGTGCGTCAGGTGTCGGAGCGCGTCGGGTGCCGGAGAGTATCAGGTGTTGGAGCGCGTCAGGTTCTTGAGCGCATCAGGTGCACCAGCGTGTCAGTCAGGTGCACCATCGATTCAGGTGCTCCAGCGTATCAGGTGCTCCAGCGTGTCAGGTGCTCCAGCGTGTCTGGTGGTGGGGTGTCAGATGCTCCAGCGTGTCACGTGGTGGAGTGTCTGGTGGTGGGGTGTGTCAGGTGTTCCAGCTTGTCAGGTGGTGGGGTGTCAGATGCTCCAGCGTGTCAGGTGGTGGGGTGTCAGGTGCTCCAGCGTGTCAGGTGGTGGGGTGTGTCAGGTGCTCCAGCTTGTCAGGTGGTGGGGTGTCAGATGCTCCAGCGTGTCAGGTGGTGAGGTGTCAGATGCTCCAGCGTGTCAGGTGGTGGGGTGTCAGGTGCTCCAGCTTGTCAGGTGGTGGTGTGTCAGATGCTCCAGCGTGTCAGGTGGTGGGGTGTCAGATGCTCCAGCGTGTCAGGTGGTGGGGTGTCAGATGCTCCAGCGTGTCAGGTGGTGGGGTGTCAGGTGCTCCAGCGTGTCAGGTGGTGGGGTGTCAGGTGGTGGGGTGTCAGATGCTCCAGCGTGTCAGGTGGTGGGGTGTCAGATGCTCCAGCGTGTCAGGTGGTGGGGTGTCAGATGCTCCAGCGTGTCAGGTGGTGGGGTGTCAGATGCTCCAGCGTGTCAGGTGGTGGGGTGTCAGATGCTCCAGCGTGTCAGGTGGTGGGGTGTCAGATGCTCCAGCGTGTCAGGTGGTGGGGTGTCAGGTGCTCCAGCGTGTCAGGTGGTGGGGTGTCAGATGCTCCAGCGTGTCAGGTGGTGGGGTGTCAGATGCTCCAGCGTGTCAGGTGGTGGGGTGTCAGATGCTCCAGCGTGTCAGGTGGTGGGGTGTCAGATGCTCCAGCGTGTCAGGTGGTGGGGTGTCAGATGCTCCAGCGTGTCAGGTGGTGGGGTGTCAGGTGCTCCAGCGTGTCAGGTGGTGGGGTGTCAGGTGCTCCAGCGTGTCAGGTATCTTCGACACACGTGTGTGTCAAGTAACACTTCAGGAGAAGTAATTAAGGATGGAATTAAGGCTTTTATTGTATCATAATCTCCTAATCATCGCCGTTACACTTTTTAACGACTTAATTACGTATTTAATTAATTAGATATTTCAATACCGTCATTTTAATTAAATTGCTAATCGTTTGGAGATCAATAAAATTTAATAAAACTATTTTTCAAGTCGTATTGTAGATTAAGGTCGTATGTAAAGATGTACCTTGATACTAGTAGATGTGTGCCTTGATGCTGGTAGATATGTGCCTTGATAAGCCTGTCATATGTCAAATAAGTATTCCTGGTTCTTAATTAAGGTTACTGAAGATAATCTGTGGTTCAGTAGGATGATGCGTGCCTCTAGTGACATCCTCAGCCCTGTGATCGCTGGTACCTCCTCCTCATTGTATGAGCTTTGCCACCTCTGTACCTCTAGTCGGCCCTCCCTTTACAGTCTTCTCATTCGATTTTAAAAATTGTTGAGAGTAGCAAGGAGAGCCCGGGGAAGTGGACTGATCAAGATAAAATTGGTGTGGTATTGCTGGGTTGAAACGAGTGTGTTACTTTCACTGAAGTCAGGCCAAGTGTTGGTCTACAATCTCTAGATGGAAACGGTCACGGTGGTACTGAGGTCAAACTACGGGCTACTCTGGACACAGTAGTAGTAGTAGTAGTAGTAGCAGTAGCAGTAGCTGCAGTTGCAGCAATTGTATTAGTAGCAACAGCAGCAGCAACATGAATGACCGTAGCAGCAGTAATAACGGTAACAGTACGGTAAGTCCAAGTATTCTTTCTTTTCACTGGCAAGTGGTGTTTCTCTTCCCTTTCTTCCATGGCAGTAGTGTGGCTGGAATCATTATAGTTTGGTCCTCATTATAGTTTGGTCCCTTAAAGACCATAAGGTCTTTTGTGTTTGGTCTTTCCCTTTTGTTGCCTCTTCTCTCCCTAACTCCCCCTTGTTTAATTCTCTCTCACTCCCCTTTCTTCCTAGCTATACCTCTTACCCTTCCCTGTCCAAGCCTCCTTTACTCGGCCAATAATGACAGCGAGAATGAGAAAAATCAGAGGTGGAGAGTTTGAGAGTGAGTCACGAGTCGGCCAGGTAACAGAATTAACACCAACCAATTAGTGTCTTCACTCTGCCTCCTTGTAAAACATTCTCTTCCCTCCGCTGATAGAGGGACGTGGCTAGCCTGCTCACGGCCACTTGTGACCTCTAGCTCCCACGGTCTCTGGCTCTCCCGGTCTCTGGCTCCCAAGGTCTCTGGCTTTCAGTCTCTGGCTCCCATGGTCTCTGGCTCTCGCGGTCTGAGACATTCGCTTCATACGGCTCCTGCGGTCTTGGGCTTCCGAGGTTTCTGGCTTTTGTCATTGTCTTGACATGTCAGATGTGAATGTCATGTTTGTTATCTTTCCCAACTCTCTCTCTCTCTCTCTCTCTCTCTCTCTCTCTCTCTCTCTCTCTCTCTCTCTCTCTCTCTCTCTCTCTCTCTCTCTCTCTCTCTTTTCTCTCTCCCCCTCCCTCCCTCCCTCCCTCCCTCCCTCCCCCCTTTTTTTTACCCAAGGATTTTACGGGCTTAGATCAAGAGTTCCTACCATTATTTACAAGCCAAGAGCTGCTGCCTACCTCAGCTCATTTGAAAGCCTTACCTAGCATTACTTTTTTCAGTTTTTTTTTTGTATTGTTTCGATGCATACAAATAGGAAACATGATGAAGCTGGAGCTAACTGTGGGACATATATTTCATTTTGTAAACTGACTTAATTTCATCAGTGTTATACTAAACGAAGACATTTCAGACTCGAGTCATTCATTCTATGAGTGAATGATCTCAGATGAAGAAATGATCTTGACTAAAGTATTATAGCCAGTGTGTAGTTTTGTTTGCTCCCTGTCTTGTGATAGCTGTCGTCTCGCTGTCCGCGAAGTGGAGCCAGTTGTGGTACCTTGACCACATTGGAGTTGTACATAACAGTAAGATCACCTATATCTCTTCGATGCTGAAGGCTCTGCTGGAATGACAGTCCTATTTAGGCCGGGTTCAGTTGAGAAATAAGTTGTCTTTCTCTGTTCTCTGTTTTGCCCAGAAGTAGCAAACGAGACGGAGGGTAGGCAATCCAAGATAGTATGAGCGCACTTGTACCTCACACAGAGTTTTTGCAGCATCTACTGTCGAGCAGGTGGGAGATACGTGGTAGTACTCTTAGCTTCTTGACTGACTTCCTTACAAGATCTACAGCGTCGTCATTCTTCAAAGACATTATGGAGTTAAATTTTACCCCTAGGATATTCACCCCATCCCCTGGTTCTAACGCTCTTGCATTCATTCTTAACACTGCTACAGAATTAATATCCTGCCTAGAGATCATTTCGGTTTTCTCAGGAACAAATATAACCTGTTATCATTTTCCATAGGCTTATTTAGCTGTAAGATGGTGATTAGTGTGCTTCATAGTAGCTGGCTTTTTCTCTCTTGGATAAGTAAATATCAGAGTACAGTTACCGGATTCTGGGAAGAGGTGAAGGTTATTGAAGTAGACATTACATAAAAATGGACCAAACACACTTCCCTGCGGAACACTAGTGCCGACTCGTGAGTTCTTTATTGGCTCTGTCCCATTGACAACTGCATTCGAGATCTACGTTGAAGGTAATAACGGCGTCTGTACACAACATTTTCAACTCGCCCAAACGAGACACCACAGAAAGAAGATACATAGAACTCCCCAACAACTCTGTTGTTAAGCACATCTCCAGCATTCTCTCCAACACCAAATTCCAAACGTCCACCACTGCCTCCACTAGAGTCAAGAACATCACAGTAAGGGACATATACAGAGGCATATACAATCTCAAGCAGTGACTGTGACCAAATTTAGGTGGATGAAGCATCACAAGACTTCCACATATGCATTTTTAAACACAAATATGCCAGTAGAACGAACTACTTGAACATCGCCTGTGTTCCACAAACTCCCACAACCACCTGATGAATTATAATGCAACACGACTCAGTCACTTCCTTCACTGTTTATACGCACATCCTCTCTCTCCAGGCAGATTTGTTTGTGACTTGATAAAGCCTACTATGTGGGCGAAACATTGTCAGTAAAAGTTTGCATTATACTGCACTTGTGGCATTATCCATCGTGTAGGCATTTTATATAATGTCATTCCATCGTGTGATTGATCAAAGGCTGGCTGCGTTTTTGGGGAATAGATCTGTTCCCACTGTGGTGGCCAAAGAAGCTGTAGTGGAATTTTCAGTTACGGTGTTTAGAGCCCCCAATTTTTTGTTGTGTTAATCCAGGCCTTATCACCAGTGTCAAAAACCAGCTGAGCAACTTCACTTCATGTTCTGATGTAGGCCTCGTTGTGTACTTTAGTTTGAAGCAAATCTAATGATATAAGTAGCTCATGAAACTTTTCCTTTCGTCGAATATTTTGGTTATAACCTTACAACACAGTCCACTAGAGACGAGTTCCTGAGGCTTCACTAATCCGTATTGTTGTGGCGCCAAGCTTGTTTCTGGTACATATATCACAGGTTCATGGATGTGTGTCAAGTTGCTGAGATGAACCACCTGGCTACAACAGTCTATCTCAGTCTCTTATCTTGCATGTCGTGTGGCAGTAATTGGAACACGAGGGCTCGCACGTATTTAAAATATGTCTGGCATCTTGTTGTGTATCCACAAATGCTGCAAATACTTTAAGGGCAATAACCAAATAGTGAATATATTCTTGAAGTTTTCCGATGCAAATGTCATGAAAGAAATTCATTTATTTTATTTACATAATGGCATAAATGATATCTCAGTATTCAGCAATTATTCATGTCCTGAAGAAAATAAATTAAGCAATATTTTTGTCACCAGGGACATGGTTATCAAACAAGTGGATAAACCAAAACAAGTCCCCGGGCCCCGACGAATTGTTATCAAAAGGTACTTAAAGAGTTCAAGTGGGAACTTAGCTACTAACAAACCTTTTTAATGCATCAATCCAAACTAGTTTTGTGCCGAAGATGTGGAAGATGGCTAATGTAATTCCTACATTTAAATCAGGAGAAAAGTCAGTTAAATCAAATTACCATCCAATGAGCCATAAATCAATAGTAGGCAAATTATTAGAATCAATTTTAGCCGATATTAGAAGTCACCTTAATGAGTATTATATGATTAATGAATCTCGGCACTGATTCACACGAGGTCGATCCTGCCTGATAAATTTACTGACATTCTTTAATAAAGCATTTGAGGCAGAGGACAACGATAAAGAATATGATGTTCATTTGGATTTCAGTAAGGCAGTCGGTAGAGTGCCTCACAAAAGACTTAAGAAAACTGAGAGCTCATGGTATAAGAGATTGAGGCATGACTGACCAATAGAAAGCAGAGAGTTTACATGAATGGGGTCAAATCTGAACGGGGACCTTCCACAAGTGGTGTTCCGCAAGGATAAATTTTAGGCCCTTTGTTGCTCGTAATTTACATTAATGACCCTGGCGAAGGAATTAAAAATGACCAGACTAAATGCACTGATGACACAAAAACAGGCCGAATAATAGATTCTGAGGAAGTTACCTATGAACTTCAGGAGAATTTGGATAAATTAATGTCATGGTCTGAAAAGTGGCTGATGCAGTTAAATATGGGCAAGAGTAAAGTTCTAACCCTTGGGAATGAAAATAACCCTCGTAGTTATAAACTAGGTTGTCATGGTAAGTAGAAATCTGATGCCAAGACAACAGCGCATTAGTGTGAGCAATAAGTCTAACAGATTAGTTGGATTTATATCAAGAAATATGAGTAACAGGAGTCCAAAAGTTATTTGGCAGCTCTGCGCATCATTAGTAAGGCCTCTGATTATGCAGATAAGTTTTAGTCGTTATTCTACAGAATGTTATAAATTCACTAGAGAACATACAGAAGGTTGACAAACTTAATCCACTGTATGAAGAATTTCTCATATGAGGATAGATTAAGAACCTTGAACGTTCACTTCATTGAGAAATGTAGAGTGTGAGGAGACATTATTGAAATATATAAGTGGATAATGGGCATAAAGGTGATATAACTAAAGTGCTGAAGATATCGAATGAAGTAAGAACAAGAGAGAGCGGATTTAAATTAGATTAATTTAGATTTAGAAAGGACGTAGGAAAGTACTGGCTTTCAAACAGAGTTGTCGATGCATGGAAAACACTGCCAAGTACTTGGCCACCAGGCCACGGGCGCCCCTTGTTCTGATGGCTAAATCTCTCGCTTCAGTCGGCGAGTACCGGGTTCGATTCCCGGCGAGGGTAGAAACATTGGGCGTGTTTCCTTACACCGGTTGTCTATGTTCCCCATCAGTAAAATGGGTACCTGGGAGTTAGTCGACTGGTGTCGGTCGCATCCTGGGACAAAACTGACCTAATTTGCCCGAAATGCTCTGCACAACAAGCGGCTTTCTATATAGTAGTATGTAATTGATGTCAGCTAGACCTGTATACCTTGTACATGTACTTGTAGACATAAACATGTTTTTATATTAAGAGAAGCTAAAAAATTGGGTATCTTTAAAAGGAGATTAGACAAATACGCGAGTGAAAAGGACTGGGTGTGATTAGTACCCGAGGTATTGAAGGAAATTCTTGGATGGCTTTGGGGAAGGTTGGAAAAATAGGTGGGAATGGTCAGTTTTGAGAAGGATGTCTTGTAAGAGCCAGTGAGCCTGTTACAGTATTCCTTCATTCTTATGTTCAGTGGCTTTGCAGGGTTAGATTGTGGTTCCTACCTTTATTTACAAGCTCAGAAGTGTTACCTACTTCTGCGCATATGTTAAAAGGCATACAGATAGGGAATAGAATGAAACTGGAGCCATCTGTAGGTCAGTGATTTCATTCGGTCAACCGACTTTATTTTATTGTCATTATGCTGTACGAACATGTTCCAGATTCCAGTCATCCTAGGAATAAAGGATCTTAGCTGGAGTAACGTTCTTGATAAGGGTATAGCCAGAGTGTAGTTGCTGCTTGCTGCCCGTCTTGTTGTATAAAAGCTCTTTTTTTCTGCTAACTACAAAGTGGAACGAAGTTTGGGACCATGATAACACTGGCCTTGTACATAACAGTAAGGCCGGCAACATCTCTCCGTCGTTGAAGGCTCTCCCGAAATGACAGATCTGGCCAGGCAGGGTACTGACGAGACAGGAGTCGTCTTGCTCTATTCTCTTGCCTGTCAAGAAGCAGTAAATGAGATGGGAAGGCGAACGGGTGCAGGCACTCCAGGAAAGAAGTGCATACTTAAGGTGTGAGCTCGCTAGTGCCTCATACAGTCTTGCAACCTCTACTGTTGAACAGATGCAACGTACATTTTAAGAGCTGTAAGCTCACTGGTCGCCTTGTTTGCAAGATTTGCTACGTGGTTCTTCTAAGTTAATTTGGAAGCAAACTTCACAAGAATATCAGCGTCATCCTCAGGTTCCAACAGCATTCTCTCATTCATTCTTATTAATGCTGCAGCATTATCACCATGGTATATAAACATCATCCGTTGTAATGTTCCTGTATGTTTTCTCAGGAGCAAACGTGAAAAGCCACCGCTGTCTCCTCTCCTCAGTCTTCTCTATCTCTTCTCCTCTGTACCCTCTCCCTCCCTAACTCCCTCCCTCTCCCTCCTCGAAGTATGACCCAGTTTTCGAAATATAGCACAAGAGTAAATCCTCGTTAAGGAAAGTCATTAATCAACAAGACAACCCTTTAAATAACCAGTGTAATGGTTCAGACATAGTTGATGACTGGAGTAAGTGTAGAGTGGCTGGATCCACCCCTCACTGATGCAAGTGTATTGTGTCTGGATCCACCAGTCATTGATGCAAGTGTAGTGTCTGGAAACACCTTTCATTTATGTAAGTTTAGTGTTTGGATCCACCCCTCATTGATGTAAGTGTAGTGTGTGTGGACCCACCCGTCATTGATATAAGTGTAGAGTGTCTGGAAAAACCCCTCATTGATGCATGTGTAGTGTGTCTGGATCCACCCGTCACTGATGTAAGTGTAATGTCTGGAAACACCTCTCATTGATGTAAGTAGTGTGTTTGAATCCATCCCTCATTGATGTAAGTGTAAAGTGTCTGGGCCCACCTGTCATTGATGTAAGTGTAGTGCCTGGGCCCACCCGTAAATGATGCAAGTGTAGTGTGTCTGGATTCACCCCTCATTGGTGTAAGTGTAGTGTCTGGAAACACCTTTCATTGATGTAAGTAGAGCATTTGGATCCACCCCTCATTGATGTAGGTGTAGTGTGTGTGGACCCACCCCTCACTGATGCAAGTGTAGTGGGTCTGGGCCCACCGCTCTTTGATGTATGTGTAGCGTGCCTACGAGGAACCTACTCTACACTGATCCTTGTGGCACGCTACAATGATTCTTGTGGCACGCTGCAGTGATCTTTGTGGCACGCTACAATGATTCTTGTGTCACGCTACAATGATTCTTGTGGCACCCTACAATGATTCTTGTTGCACTCTACAATGCTTCTTGTCGCACGCTACAATGATCCTTTTGGCACGCTGCAATGATTCTTGTGGCACGCTACAATGATTCTTGTGGCACGCTACAATGATTCTTGTGGTACGCTACACTGATTCTTGTGGCACGCTACAATGATTCTTGTGGCACGCTACAATGATTTTAGTGGCAGGCTACAATGATTCTTGTGGCGCGCTACAATAATTCTTGTGGCACGCTACAATGATTCTTGTGGCACGCTACAATGATTCTTGTGGCACGCTACAATGATTCTTGTGGCACGCTACAATGATTCTTGTGGCACGCTACAACTGATTTTGTGGCACGCTACAATGATTTTGTGGCACGCTACAATGATTCTTGTGGCACGCTACAATGATCCTTGTGGCGCGCGCATCATCTTGAGCTACAATGATTCTTGTGGCACGCTCAATGATTCTTGTGGCACGCTACAATGATTCTTTGTCGCACGCTACAATGATCCTTTTGGCACGCTGCAATGATTCTTGTGGCACGCTACAATGATTCTTGTGGTACGCTACACTGATTCTTGTGGCACGCTACAATGATTCTTGTGGCACGCTACAATGATTTTAGTGGCAGGCTACAATGATTCTTGTGGCGCGCTACAATAATTCTTGTGGCACGCTACAATGATCGTTGTGACACGCTACAATGATTTTTGTGGCACGCTACAATGATTTTTGTGGCACGCTACAATGATTTTTGTGGCACGCTACAATGATTTTTGTGGCACGCTACAATGATTTTTGTGGCACGCTACAATGATTCTTGTGGCACGCTACAATGATTCTTGTGGCGGGCTGCAATGATTCTTGTGGCACGCTGCAATGATTCTTGTGGCACGCTACAATGATTCTTGTGGCACGCTACACTGATCTTGTGGCACCTACATGATCTTTGTGGCACTACAATGATTCTTTTGCAACTACATGAGTGCAGTCATGATTCTTTGTGGCACGCTACAACTGATCCTTTTGGCACGCTGCAATGTTTTTGGCACGCTAAATGATTTTTGGACGCTGCAAGATCTTGTGGCACTACACCGATTCTTGTGGCACTCTACAATGATTCTTGTGGCACGCTACACTGATTCTTGTGGCACTCTACAATGATTCTTGTGGCACGCTGCAATGATTCTTGTGGCACGCTTCATTGATTCTTGTGGCACGCTACACTGATTCTTGTGGCACTCTACAATGATTCTTGTGGCACGCTACGCTGATTCTTGTGGCACGCTACAATAATTCTTGTGGCACGCTACACTGATCCCTTAGTGGCCCTCACTGAAATCTTTAGTGGCACTCAATCTTATTTTCTTAAACCTTGAGATGCATTCATTGAATCTTTGTGGCACTCACTGACACCTTTAGTTTCGCTCAACGTTAATTGGCTCACAGAAAATAAATTTTGGCGCTCAGTAAAACCCTTCGAGGCACTCACTGAAGCCAATGGCACTTACTGGAAGTTTGTGGCACTCAAGCTCTGCCATCTTTAATGGCACTCAACTCAACCATCTTTAGTGAAACATGCTTTGAGTCTGGTTATGCATCACATTCTCGCACCAGGAGTGACAAGCGTGAGGAACTGAACGTTTTCTCTTTGTACTTGGTCACCTCGTTGCTAAATCTGTCAGTCGCGCGCGCGCGCGTGTGTGTGTGTGTGTGTGTGTGTGTGTGTGTGTGTGTGTGTGTGTGTGCGTGCGTGCGTGTGCGCATTATTAACAATATTGGTTTCTCTATTAAAACTACTAGTTTTAAACCTGTGCATTCCAGATGAGTAAAACAAGTGTGCAGGAGTCGAAATATTTTCGCTGTGTAGGCTTAACAGCCGATGGACTGGGAAAGTTGGCAAACACTGCAGATGGCAGAAGCCGTGGAAAGGTAAAGATCACGTACTCAGTCCATCAGCGACTGGAAGTGGTGGTCTTGAGAATATCAGTCCCTCAGCCTTGAGAAGTGCTCAGCTCCATAGTCTGGATGAAAGTGTCGGCATTACCTTCCGATATTATAATGATACTACTCAGTCCAAGACTTATACAACCCTTTCACTGAAAAGGAGACTCCAGTGTTGAAAGTCAGAAGCCGATCAGATGAAGCACATTCTCAAGTTACACCAAGGAAAAGTTATACCAAAAAGTTGATTAAAACTGGCAGATTAAGACAGGCACAGACCAGTAACAATGAGAACTTTTGGCAAAATACACCAGTGCTGAAACCATTGATCTCCAATTTTCTTTTAACTGTTAGTTAATTGTCAATTTCGTGCCGACAAAGTCTAAACCTTTAAAACTATACATCAGAATTTAATTGTTTGAGGTGTCCAAAAGAGGCAGTCCGAACTCAGCGCCTTAAAACACTGGCTTTTAATTTCAAGTACCTGTTTTCCCCTCGGTAGCCTTCATTTTTTCACACCTGTCAAAAACAACTTACAACTTACATTGCTATCCGAAAACTTCCTTATTTTTACAGCAAAAGTAAATATAAAGCTGAAGTAGATCAATGACAATTATGAATGAGAACTTCCATATTTTCAGTTAGAAAAAATATAATTAGTGGTTCTTGTCAAAGTTCTTATTTACAAACAGCCTCACCTATGTCATCACTTGCATCAAGACGGTTTCTAACTTTAGTTTTTATGTGAAGAAGTGTTGAAAAGCTCGTCTCACACAGATGGTGGTAAATAACAAGAGAATCTCCCAAAGTTTTTCCTGCTGTGGGAAGGTTGGGAGTTGTGGACACCAGAAGTTTTCTACCCTCACTTATTCAAATTACATTTACATAACTTAATTGGCTTTCAGTTCAACAAGATCACGTTTCATTATATTACTATCATCCATGGAATAATTAAAAACAAATTTTTGAATGCATATCCATCCCTGAGCCACAGAAGTCTCTGCATGGTGAAAGTAACCTGGTAAAGTCCGAGTCAGTTCCTATAAATGATTTTTCACTTTAGTGACGACAAACAGTTCTTTTCCAGTACTAGCAGCCTCTTCGAATAAAGAAAAATTAGCTAAATTTCCGTAATGAGTGCGATTTATTCAAACTGGAAGTTTTTGGGTGTAGGTTGACATTTTTATTACTGGCTGGGATCATATTCATTCCAGTTCTTTGTGTGAGTGTGTTCAATTTATTGTGTTTGAATACATTCACCAGAGACAAAATAAACTTTTCTGAGACGTCAGCAATATTGTCTTTGTTTCTAAGAAAGTTCTTGATTTCTTGATGTAGGTCAATGACACGAGTGAGCACCCGGCCACATGAAAGCTCTGTTTCACTTCTATATGGAAAAGAAAAACACTGATCATCTTCACAAAATACACTGAAGTGGCGGTGATTCGGGGATTATCCTCTGATAAAATTTACTGAAAGGACTGCAGTTAAACCATAGTTCAGTTTTTCTGGCAGTGTTTTTGTGGCAAGATACACAGTGTATCTATATGGGACGCCGCCTTCACATGGCTGGCAAAACTTGATTTTTTTTTCCCAGTAAAACAGGAGTTCCATCAGTGGACAGTGAACCCTTTCCCCCCCCCTTCCCACAGACACACACACGAGAGTCATTCCCTTCTTCAAGAAGTCTTTCATGTCGACTTTTCAGCGGCTGTTTTAAGGTATACACGTAACATGAATTCTTCCAACACTTCTTCAGGTGCTGCAGAAATCCCATCGACTGACGTCGGTGATACATCTGAAGACTTGCTATGACGTCAGTGATCACCTGCTGCGACATATCATGGCTCACATCTCTAATCCTAGACTGGATGATGCCACAGTTCCTAACACAACTGTAGATATTTGTAGTGCACAAGTTATTACCAGTTTTTCAACAACTGTGTGGGGTTTTTTTTTTCTCTTGGCACAAAAAATGCAACTTGATAAGAGGCTTAAATCACAAAGGTTTTTTCTGATGACAAAAATCCTCGTGCTGGAAAGAACTACAAAGATCAAATCAATCTCTTTCGATTTTTAAATTGTTGAAATCATGTTCATTGCTGAAATGCTCGTTACGTTTTGAATGTTCAAGATTCACACTTGTAAACACGGTGCCATAAAGTATTCACTGTAGTTATTAAGTTTCATCCGTTTATATCTTCTTTTCCTTCCTCCCGCTTTTCTGTTATATTTCGCTCATTTCGAGAACGCCTCATCAAATCGAAATCAAATTTTTAGCATTTGTGTATGGTAATGAAATCCAAATTAGTGGAGCAATTGGCATGTTCACGTGTCCTACGACCAGAGTTGTCGAACCTATCCCCAGCATCCTGGAATAGCTCGGAACATTTCCAAAATCTCCAGCGGCGGAGCTTCAAACGATACAAATAGGTGCCCAAAAAAATATGAGGAGAGCGGAGAGTAAAATCAAGCAGTGTAGGAGCAGATTTGACAATTTTTATTAAATGAATTTCAATTTACCTCTTCTGTACAGCTTCAGTATTTATTGGCTGATGCATCTTACGGCTAAGATAATGCCTGTTAAGCATTATCTGTTAGAAAAATTGTAAAAGACTGAACAGTTTGAATCCGTAATAACTGGGGAATGACATGTGATCGGTTTTAAATTTTGACTAATAGTGTGGCTTCCTACTTTTGAGTGGCATGAGTCTGTCAATTTTATTGAATAAATTGTGATTTTTTATTCAATAACTGACGATTGCTTCTGACTGGCTTTGAAATATTATTGATAATGCATTCTATAACAAAAATAACCCATAGGTGCAAATTCAAAATTATGCTGAAAGTTAAAAGAACTTTCAGTTCTTCGAGTCTTCGGAAAAATATTGTGATTGTACTGTAGAATCACTTCTCCGATCGGCTTCACACTTTTACTATTGGTGGGCTTTATTAAAACACGGCTTGTCACTCTGAGCTTTGTAGATTTTAATCTGCCAATTTCATTAAGCAAATTGTTTCCCATGTAATAACCTGTGAATGTCTCTTCTGGTCAGCTGGTGTATATAATAAGTATTTTTTAGCATTTTGAGCTGTCTGGATACAAGTTTGCCATTTTTTGCCAGTTTCATCAAATTGGGTTTTTAAATAATTTAAAGTAAAATATTTGTCTTATTGTGATGTGGAAAATTTTGTTAATTTTCCTGGGATTTCTATGTAAGAAATGATGGGGATGATAATGTTTATATAAAATTGTGTAGGTATGTATCATCAATGATTTTTAAAAGATGTTCTGTGACATGAGAACTAATATTCTCTATTATTTCCTTATACGTATTCTGTAAGGAGATGAACAAGTAAGTGAAAAAATTGCGTAATTTAGAGGAAATTAATATTTCAATAATAAAAATGTATTACACACCTGGAAGTGTTATTAAATTAATTGAAAAGTTCTATTGGCAGACAAAACGTGGAAGAGCAATGAAAATGGCGGAGTAATACAGATTGAACCGGGAATTTTGTGGAAAATTAATCTCATTTAATCCAAGCCGATAGAAATAGTATCGGAAAATATAGTGTCCTGTGTAATAAGTGGATTTAACGTGTGTCTGGAAGCGTTTAGATATAAAGTGAAACTATCAAATTAAAGATGATACGAATGAAAACGTGAGCTATTGCTAGAGAATCTGTGTTGTCCACCCTATGCATCGTCATATATATAATGAACTCCTCCCAGTGCAAATTAAATCTCACTACAGGTAATGTATCAATTATTAGCCAATAGTAGTTTACCAGACTGCTAGGGAAGCATTAGGATATATCATCAAGGTCATAATTTAATAAGATATATTTCTTTTTCGTATAAAGTATAAAGATTTAAAAGTACAAAAAAATCCTTAGTTGCCGAGTTCACAATAATTTTTGCTTAATCATGTACAGTCGATTTTTAGTACAGCCATTGCTTGAAATATTTCACTTAAGAATACAAGAACTATCTGTTCAGATAATTGAAGGTCCAGATGTGTGAGTTTGGGAAGCTGAGAATGTGGGCATCGAAGGAGGAGTAATGTGGTGACCCATTATTCCTAAGTCACACTTGTGTCTGTGGTACATCAATATCAGTAAGTGTAATAATCTGTGTTAGATGAGCCAGAGTTCTCTCCAGTTGTGTGTGTGAAATATTGATTCAGGATTGTACCCGTGAAATTCACCCACATAATTTCTCACAGTAGAGAATTTTAGAACGTAAATGCGAAAACAATAAAACAATACAAAAAAATCCGCCGTTTTATGGCGTTTAAAAGTTTAACGCGAAAAGACTTTCATATTTTTCACACATTCTCTGCAACATTTTTGTATGTTTTCTCTCAAATTTTTGTTTACTACTCGAGAAAGCCTTATTCAAACAGCTTCAAATTGGGCAAAATTCGTGGGACTGTTTGTATGCGGGGCGCCCTGTGCACAGTGCTACGCAGGATATTCCTAGATTTGTTTCCGTGTGATAGGTGGAGACAGGCTCCTCTGATCGGCCTCAAAATTTCAAGACTGGTTTATGGTACTTAGAAGAAGCTTTTGTGTATTTAATGAAGTGTGTCGATGATATTTTGTCACTTTTAATCTCGAGGCAGTGTAGTATTATTTTACCTCATTGCTTTATTTTTTTCTTGATACCAGTGAGGGGCTCTTGATCCTAGAAACTAGATTTACCTTCCCCTTGCTGGAATCAAATTTGAATGCCTCTCTTTTCAGAGGCGCTATACGACCCCTTCGGGTTTAGTATTCTTCTCTGATTAAAATATAACTGTGAAAGGCATCAATATTCAGCGGTTGATGCATCATATGAAATGGATGTAATGTTTCATGGGTTTAGGATGTGTAGGCGGCACAAATTTTGTTGGATACTGTGCAATAACTGGAAAATATATCTACTGGTCAGCTTTAAAGTTTCAGTGATGTGTTTCCCTCAAGGGAAACATTCTCTTGATGTTAGATTGTGTAAGTTATCATGTGCCAATGTTATTAATCAAATTGGTTTCTGTAAAATAATATGAGAATGTCTCTTCTGCTCAGAAATAAATTGCAGTGTTTGATTTTATTCGATTATTTTAGGTTAACACAACATTATGTTCCATATCAATGGTATATAATACCTACAAGATGAATTAGACACCTGTGCAACGTCTGGGAATCTTTTTTCTGTTGATGTTTCACCAACCTGTGGCTTTACGACTTAAGAAATCGTAATGACACGATTGCAAATAAACCATACCCCCGGTTTATTTGCGGGTTCAATCCCGGCCGGGGGTATGGTTTTTTCTGTGGCTTTACATAAGATTGAAGAGGTAGAAGATAAGGTAATCAGTCCCTGAGCCTAGGAGCAGGTATTGATAAAGCCACTGAATGGCGAAACGTCTACAGAATGAAGATTGCAAGATGTTGCACACGTGTCTTATCATCCTGATATACACCATGTCAGACACATTGTGGAATCTTGGTACAAAGATCTCCACAACTACTTACTACGGCTGGTCCACCTCATGGGTATGATCTACTTCCACCGGGATATCCCACCACCAGGGACAATACCCTCATCTCATGTGACTCCAGTATATACGCTTACGTCTTGCTGCCTGTGATTCCGATTCATCAAGATTATGGTACTGAACACCTGCTCCTAGGCTGAGAGACTGATTACCTCATCTACCTCTTCTGCTTTATATTAATAAAGCCACTGGTTGGCGAAACGCCTACAAATATGCAGTTGTTGCACAGGTGTCTAATTCATCAACATAATATTCGTTTGTGTGTACAACATGTGAGTCCTCAAGACCAATCTTAAACTTTGTCCGTCTTACTTAGAGAAAAACTTGGATTGATTTTACGCTGTGTAGATCCCAATTCACTTTTTTGGAAGAAACTGAGAAATTTAAATACTGTGTTGTGTCTAACTTCCATGCTCGTACCTTGATAATACAACTTCTGAGCGGCTTCAAGCTTAATGTGCTTGTGTAGTTTAGGATACTGGTCTCTTTGAAGGGTTTGAATTAAATGTGGGACGTGTATGTCTAAATTTACATTTTTTATTGAAATGTGGATATTAATTTCCATAAGAAAAATTAAGAATGCCTCTTTTGATTTCGTTCAAAGTTTCAACACTAATATCTGATTACATTACGAACTTGTGCCGCACTCTGCACTATTCTAATCGCGTGCATTGAGGCACAAGGAACTAAGGTTAGGGAATCCGGGGTCACCTTAGTTGGATCGCTCAGTAACCGTAGTTCTTCTAGTTCTACTTGCGTTTCTTGGACATTGCAAGTCAGATCCGTGTCAGACATAACTTTAAATAAATACGTAACTAATTTTGTGTTATAATTATTATTTTCATAAAATTATGATAATTATCTTTTCATAATCATTTTCATAATTATTCCTGTTGCACAGCAACACCAACATTTTGCAGCAGGTTACCTGAATTTAACAGGACAAACCTGGTACACAGGCACCTAGAACATGACTTAACAGGACAAACATGGTACACAGGCACCTAGAACATGACAAAGTAACAGTGTCCAAGGAACTGTGCCAGCAGTGAAACTCAACACTTATGACCTTCTAAATAACTCTACAACATAACATCACTCTACAAAATTAAAACCACTCTGAAACTTCAAAATTACAGGATTAAAACCAGTCTACATCGTTAACATGACAGAATTAAAATCAGTCTACAGCATGATCACTTTACAGTCATGATAGTTTTACAGGATTTAAATCACTCTACGGTAACTAAATCTGCTCCGGTCAATAAATCCCACTGCAGCATATAAACTAGTTTCTGGGTCAGCATACATCATCCTCAAGCGTATAAATGACCTTCCACTCTATAAATCTCCGCCTGTCTATAAATTAAACTCCAGCTTCTATACCACCCTCCATCCAGGTGCTATATCACTCAACACCCAAATGCTGTATCACCCACTATTCAGTTGCTATAGCGTCCACCATCCGGATGCTATATCACTCTCCTTACAGATGCTATATCACTCTCCATCCAGATGATATATCACACTCCATCCAGATGTTATATCACACTCCATCCAAATGCTATATCATTTTCCATCCAGATGCTATATCACACTCCATCCAGATGCTATATCATTTTCCATCCAGATGTTATATCACTCACCATCAAGTTACTGTATCACCCATCAGTCAGAGGCTATATCACTCTCCATCCAGATGCTGTATCATTCTCCATCCAGATGCTGTATCATTCTCCATCCAGATGCTGTATCATTCTCCATCCAGATGCTGTATCATTCTCCATCCAGATGCTGTATCATTCTCCATCCAGATGCTATATCACTCTCCATCCAGATGCTATATCACTCTCCATCCAGATGCTATATCATTTTCCGTCCAGATGCTATATCACTCACCAGCAAGTTAATGTATCACCCATCAGTCAGAGGCTATATCACCCTCCATCCTCAATCGAGCTTCTGTATCACCCTAGATCATCCATCATGCTTCTGTATCATCCTAGAGCATCCATCCTGCTTCTGTATCACCCTAGAGCATCCATCCTGCTTCTGTATCACCCTAGAGCATCCATCCTGCTTCTGTATCACCCTAGATCATCCATCCTGCTTTATCACCCTAGATCATCCATCTTCTGTATCACCCTAGATCATCCATCCTGCTTCTGTATCACCCTAGATTATCCATCTTGCTTCTGTATCACCCTAGATCATCCATCCTGCTTCTGTATCACCCTAGATCATCCATCCTGCTTCTGGATCACCCTAGATCATCCATCCTGCTTCTGAATCACCCTAGATCATCCATCCTGCTTCTGTATCACCCTAGATCATCCATCCTGCTTCTGTATCACCCTAGATCATCCATCCTGCTTCTGTATCACCCTAGATCATCCATCCTGCTTCTGGATCACCCTAGATCATCCATCCTGCTTCTGGATCACCCTTGATCATCCATCTTGCTTCTGTATCACCCTAGATGATCCATCTTGCTTCTGTATCACCCTAGATCATCCATCTTGCTTCTGTATCACCCTAGATCATCCAGCCTGCTTCTGTATCACCCTAGATCATCCACCCTGCTTCTGTATCACCCTAGATCATCCATCCTGCTTCTGTATCACCCTAGATCATCCATCCTGCTTCTGTATCACCCTAGATCATCCACCCTGCTTCTAGATCACCCTAGATCATCCATTCTGCTTCTGGATCACCCTAGATCATCCATCCTGCTTCTGTATCATCCTAGATCATCCATCCTGCTTCTGTATCACCCTAGATCATCCATCCTGCTTCTGTATCACCCAAAATCATCCATCCTGCTTCTGTATCACCCTAGATCATCCACCCTGCTTCTGTATCACCCTAGATCATCCACCCTGCTTCTGTATCACCCTAGATCATCCATCTTGCTTCTGTATCACTCTAGATCATCCATCCTGCTTCTGTATCACCCTAGATTATCCATCTTGCTTCTATATCACCCTAGATCATCCTGCTTCTGTATCACCCTAGATCATCCATCCTGCTTCTGGATCACCCTAGATCATCCATCCTACTTCTGTATCACCCTAGATCATCCATCCTGCTTCTGGATCACCCTAGATCATCCATCCTGCTTCTGTATCACCCTAGATCATACATCCTGATTCTGTATTATCGCCCTAGATCATTCAGCCAGCTATGTAACACCCTAGATCATCCATTCTGCTTCTGTATCACCCTAGATCATCCATCCTGCTTCTGTATCACGCTAGATCATCCATCCTGCTCCTGTATCACCCTAGATCTCCATTCTGCTTTTGTATCACCCTAGATCTTCCACCCTGCTTCTGAATCACCCTAGAACATCCATCCTGCTTCTGTATCACCCTAGAGCATCCATCCTGCTTCTGTATCACCCTAGATCATCCATCCTGCTTCTGTATCACCCTAGATCATCCATCTTGCTTTTTTATCACCCTAGATCATCCATCCTGGTTCTGTATTACCCTAGATCATCCATCCTGCTTCTGGATCACCCTAGATCATCCATCCTGCTTCTGGATCACCCTAGATCATCCATCCTGCTTCTGGATCACCCTAGATCATCCATCCTGCTTCTGTATCACCCTAGATCATCCATCCTGCTTTTGGATCACCCTAGATCATCCATCTTGCTTCTGTATCACCCTAGATCATCCATCTTGCTTCGGTATCACCCTAGATCATCCATCCTGCTTCTGTATCACCCTAGATCATCCAGCCTGCTTCTGTATCACCCTAGATCATCCACCCTGCTTCTGTATCACCCTAGATCATCCACCCTGCTTCTGTATCACCCTAGATCATCCATCCTGCTTCTGTATCACCCTAGATCATCCACCCTGCTTCTGTATCACCATAGATCATCCACCCTGCTTATAGATCACCCTAGATCATCCATTCTGCTTCTGGATCACCCTAGATCATCCATCCTGCTTCTGTATCATCCTAGATCGTCCATGCTGCTTCTGTGTCACCCTAGATCATCCATCCTGCTTCTATATCACCCTAAATCATCCATCCTGCTTCCGTATCACCCTAGATCATCCCCCCTGCTTCTGTATCACCCTAGATCATCCACCCTGCTTCTGTATCACCCTAGATCACCCATCCTGCTTCTGTATCACCATAGATCATCCACCCTGCTTCTGTATCACCTTAGATCATCCATCTTGCTTCTGTATCACCCTAGATCATCCATCCTGCTTCTGTATCACCCTAGATTATCCATCTTGATTCTATATCACCCTAGATCATCCATCCTGCTTCTGGATCACCCTAGATCTTCCATCCTGCTTCTGTATCACCTTAGATCATCCACCCTGCTTCTGTATCACCCTAGATCATCCACCCTGCTTCTGTATCACCCTAGATCATCCATCCTGCTTCTGTATCACCCTAGATTATCCATCTTGCCTTTGTATCACACCAGATCATCCATCCTGTTTCTGTATCACCCTAGATCATCCATCCTGCTTCTGGATCACCCTAGTTCATCCATCCTGCTTCTGGATCACCCTAGATCATCCATCCTGCTTCTGTATCACCCTAGATCATCCATCCTGCTTCTGTATCACCCTAGATCATCCACCCTGCTTCTGTATCACCCTAGATCATCCATCCTGCTTCTGTAACACCCGAGATCATCCATCCTGCTTCTGTATCACCCTAGATCATCCACCCTGCTTCTGTATCGCCCTAGATCATCCATCTTGCTTCTGTATCACCCTAGATCATCCATCCTGCTTCTGTT
This sequence comes from Cherax quadricarinatus, assembly GCF_026875155.1. Lineage (NCBI taxonomy): Eukaryota > Metazoa > Arthropoda > Malacostraca > Decapoda > Parastacidae > Cherax > Cherax quadricarinatus. The sequence continues at coordinate 28,557,627 of NC_069405.1, forward strand.
TCACCCTAGATTATCCATCTTGCTTCTGTATCACCCTAGATCATCCATCCTGCTTCTGTATCACCCTAGATCATCCATCCTGCTTCTGGATCACCCTAGATCATCCATCCTGCTTCTGTATCACCCTAGATCATCCATCCTGCTCCTGTATCACCCTAGATCATCAATCCTGCTTCTGTATCACCCTTGATCATCCACCCTGCTTCTGTATCACCCTAGATAATCCATCCTGCTTCTGTATCACCCTAGATCATCCATCCTGCTTCTGGATCACCCTAGATCATCCACCCTGCTTCTGTATCACCCTTGATCATCCACCCTGCTTCTGTATCACCCTAGATAATCCATCCTGCTTCTGTATCACCCTAGATCATCCATCCTGCTTCTGTATCACCCTAGATCATCCATCCTGCTTCTGTATCATCCTAGATCATCCATCCTGCTTCTGTATCACCCTAGAGCATCCATCCTGCTTCTGTATCAGCCTATATCATCCATTCTGCTTCTGTATCACCCTAGATCATCCACCTTGCTTCTGTGTCACCCTAGATCATCCATCCTGCTTCCGTATCACCCTAGATCATCCATCCTGCTTCTGTATCACCCTAGATCATCCATCCTGCTTCTGTATCACCCTAGATCATCTAGCCTGCTTCTGTATCACCCTAGATCATCCACTCTGCTTCTGTATCACACTAGATCATCCACCCTGTTTCTGTATCACCCTAGATCATCCATCCTGCTTCTGTATCACCCTAGATCATCCACCCTGCTTCTGTATCACCATAGATCATCCACCCTGCTTCTAGATCACCCTAGATCATCCATTCTGCTTCTGGATCACCCTAGATCATCCTGCTTCTGTGTCATCCTAGATCATCCATCCTGCTTCTGTATCACCCTAGATCATCCATCCTGCTTCTGGATCCCCCAAGACCTTCCATCCTGCTTCTGGATCACCCTAGATCATCCATCCTGCTTCTGTATCACCCTAGATCATCTAGCATGCTTCTGTATCACACTAGATCATCCACCCTGTTTCTTTATCACCCTAGATCATCCATCCTGCTTCTGTATCACCCTAGATCATCCACCCTGCTTCTAGATCACCCTAGATCATCCATTCTGCTTCTGGATCACCCTAGATCATCCTGCTTCTGTATCATCCTAGATCATCCATCCTGCTTCTGTATCACCCTAGATCATCCATCCTGCTTCTGTATCACCCTAAATCATCCATCCTGCTTCTGTATCACCCTAGATCATCCCCCCCTGCTTCTGTATCACCCTAGATCATCCACCCTGCTTCTGTATCACCCTAGATCATCCATCCTGCTTCTGTATCACCCTAGATCATCCACCCTGCTTCTGTATCACCCTAGATCATCCATCTTGCTTCTGTATCACCCTAGATCATCCATCCTGCTTCTGTATCACCCTAGATTATCCATCTTGCTTCTGTATCACCCTAGATCATCCATCCTGCTTCTGGATCCCCCAAGATCTTCCATCCTGCTTCTGGATCACCCTAGATCATCCACCCTACTTCTAGATCACCCTAGATCATCCATTCTGCTTCTGGATCACCCTAGATCATCCTGCTTCTGTATCATCCTAGATCATCCATCCTGCTTCTGTATCACCCTAGATCATCCATCCTGCTTCTGTATCACCCTAAATCATCCATCCTGCTTCTGTATCACCCTAGATCATCCATCCTGCTTCTGTATCACCCTAGATCATCCACCCTGCTTCTGTATCACCCTAGATCATCCATCTTGCTTCTGTATCACCCTAGATCATCCATCCTGCTTTTGTATCACCCTAGATTATCCATCTTGCTTCTGTATCACCCTAGATCATCCATCCTGCTTCTGGATCACCCTAGATCATCCATCCTGCTTCTGTATCACCCAAGATCATACATCGTGCTTCTGTTTCACCCTAGATCATCCAGCCAGCTATGTATCACCCTAGATCATCCATTCTACTTCTGTATCACCCTAGATCATCCATCTTGCTTCTGTATCACCCTAGATCATCCATTCTGCTCCTGTATCACCCTAGATCATCCATCCTGCTTCTGTATCACCCTAGATCATCCACCCTGTTTCTGTGTCACACTAGATCATCCACCCTGCTTCTGTATCACCCTAGATCATCCACCCTGCTTCTGTATCACACTAGATCATCCACCCTGCTTCTGTATCACCCTAGATCATCCACCCTGCTTCTGTGTCACACTAGATCATCCATCCTGCTTCTGTATCACCCTAGATCATCCATCCTGTTCTGTTCACCCTAGATCATCGTCCTGCTTCTTTATCATCCTAGATCATCCATCCTGCTTCTGTATCATCCTAGATCATCCATCCTGCTTCTGTATCACCCTAGATCATTCATCCTGCTTCTGGATCACCCTAGATCATCCATCCTGCTTCTGGATCACCCTAGATCATCCATCCTGCTTCTGTATCACACTAGATCATCCATCCTGCTTCTGTGTCACCCTAGATCATCCACCCTGCTTCTGTATCACCCTAGATCATCGACCCTGCTTTTGTATCACCCTAGATCATCCATCCTGCTTCTGTATCACCCTAGATCATCCACCCTGCTTCTGTATCACCCTAGATCATCCATCTTGCTTCTGCATCACGCTAGATCATCCATCCTGCTTTTGTATCACCCTAGATTATCCATCTTGCTTCTGTATCACCCTAGATCATCCATCCTGCTTCTGTATCACCCTAGATCATCCATCCTGCTTCTGGATCACCCTAGATCATCCATCCTGCTTCTGTATCACCCTAGATCATACATCCTGCTTCTGTATCACCTAGATCATCCAGCCAGCTATGTATCACCCTAGATCATCCATTCTGCTTCTGTATCATCCTAGATCATCCAATCCTGCTTCTGTATCACCCTAGATCATCCATCCTGCTCCTGTATCACCCTAAATCATCCATCCTGCTTCTGTATCACCCTAGATCATCCACCCTGCTTCTGTATCACACTAGATCATCCACCCTGCTTCTGTATCACCCTTGATCATCCACCCTGCTTCTGTATCACCCTAGATCATCCATCCTGCTTCTGCATCACCCTAGATCATCCATCCTGCTTCTGTATCACCCTAGATCATCCATCCTGCTTCTGTATCATCCTAGATCATCCCTCCTGCTTCTGTATCATCCTAGATCATCCATCCTGCTTCTTTATCACCGTAGAGCATCCATCCTGCTTCTGTATCAGCCTATATCATCCATCCTGCTTCTGTATCACCCTAGATCATCCATCTTGCTTCTGTGTCACCCTAGATCATCCATCCTGCTTCTGTATCACCCTAGATCATACATTCTGCTTCTGGATCACCCTAGATCATCCATCATTTTTCTGTATCACCCTAGATCATCCCTCCTGCTTCTGTATCATCCTAGATCATCCATCCTGCTTCTTTATCACCGTAGAGCATCCATCCTGCTTCTGTATCAGCCTATATCATCCATCCTGCTTCTGTATCACCCTAGATCATCCATCTTGCTTCTGTGTCACCCTAGATCATCCATCCTGCTTCTGTGTCACCCTAGATCATCCATCCTGCTTCTGTATCACCCTAGATCATACATTCTGCTTCTGGATCACCCTAGATCATCCATCATTTTTCTGTATCACCCTAGATCATCCACTCTGCTTCTGTATCACACTAGATCATCCACCCTGCTTCTGTATCACCCTAGATCATCCACCCTGCTTCTGTGTCACACTAGATCATCCACCCTGCTTCTGTATCACCCTAGATCATCCACCCTGCTTCTGTGTCACACTAGATCATCCACCCTGCTTCTGTATCACCCTAGATCATCCACCCTGCTTCTGTATCACACTAGATCATCCACCCTGCTTCTGTATCACCCTAGATCATCCACCCTGCTTCTGTGTCACACTAGATCATCCACCCTGCTTCTGTATCACCCTTGATCATCCACCCTGCTTCTGTATCACCCTAGATCATCCATCCTGCTTCTGTATCACCCTAGATCATCCATCCTGCTTCTGTATCACCCTAGATCATCCATCCTGCTTCTTTATCATCCTAGATCATCCATCCTGCTTCTGTATCATCCTAGATCATCCATCCTGCTTCTGTATCACCCTAGATCATTCATCCTGCTTCTGGATCACCCTAGATCATCCATCCTGCTTCTGGATCACCCTAGATCATCCATCCTGCTTCTGTATCACACTAGATCATCCATCCTGCTTCTGTGTCACCCTAGATCATCCACCCTGCTTCTGTATCACCCTAGATCATCCACCCTGCTTTTGTATCACCCTAGATCATCCATCCTGCTTCTGTATCACCCTAGATCATCCACCCTGCTTCTGTATCACCCTAGATCATCCATCTTGCTTCTGCATCACGCTAGATCATCCATCCTGCTTTTGTATCACCCTAGATTATCCATCTTGCTTCTGTATCACCCTAGATCATCCATCCTGCTTCTGTATCACCCTAGATCATCCATCCTGCTTCTGGATCACCCTAGATCATCCATCCTGCTTCTGTATCACCCTAGATCATACATCCTGCTTCTGTATCACCCTAGATCATCCAGCCAGCTATGTATCACCCTAGATCATCCATTCTGCTTCTGTATCATCCTAGATCATCCATCCTGCTTCTGTATCACCCTAGATCATCCATCCTGCTCCTGTATCACCCTAAATCATCCATCCTGCTTCTGTATCACCCTAGATCATCCACCCTGCTTCTGTATCACACTAGATCATCCACCCTGCTTCTGTATCACCCTTGATCATCCACCCTGCTTCTGTATCACCCTAGATCATCCATCCTGCTTCTGCATCACCCTAGATCATCCATCCTGCTTCTGTATCACCCTAGATCATCCATCCTGCTTCTGTATCATCCTAGATCATCCCTCCTGCTTCTGTATCATCCTAGATCATCCATCCTGCTTCTTTATCACCGTAGAGCATCCATCCTGCTTCTGTATCAGCCTATATCATCCATCCTGCTTCTGTATCACCTAGATCATCCATCTTGCTTCTGTGTCACCCTAGATCATCCATCCTGCTTCTGTATCACCCTAGATCATACATTCTGCTTCTGGATCACCCTAGATCATCCATCATTTTTCTGTATCACCCTAGATCATCCATCCTGCTTCTGTATCACCCTACATCTTCATCCTGTTTCTATATCATCCCACATCTTCCATCCTGCTTCTGTTTCGCCCTACATCCTCCATCCTCTTTCTATTTCACCATTCATCCTCCATCTTGTTTGTATTTCACCATTCATCCTCCATTCTCCTCCTTTATCACCCTACATCCTCCACCCTGCTTCTATATCAACCTTCATCCTCCACCCTGCTTCTATATCACCCTGCATCCTCCACCTTGCTTCTATATCACCCTACAACCTCCACCCTGCTTCTATATCACCCTACATCTTCCATCCTGCTTCTATATCGCCCTACATCCTCCATCCTACTTCTATATCACCCTACAGCCTGCTGTAGACAACGTATCGAAACTTAATGGGTTGGATAGTGGTCTAGAGATTCCATACAAATTGGTGTTAGTTGTGAAGTGTTGCATTCATGGCATTGTGAGTTCACCCATGGTGCTGTTCACTTGTTTTGAATTGTTTCAGCCACGACGTTATGGGGTGTGAAATGTTTCAGCCATGGTATGGTGAGGTGTGAATTGTTTCAGCCATGGTATGGTGGGGTGTGAAATGTTTCAGCCATGGTATGGTGGGGTGTGAAATGTTTCAGCCATGGTATGGTGGGGTGTGAAATGTTTCAGCCATGGTATGGTGGGGTGTGAAATGTTTCAGCCATGGTATGGTGGGGTGTGAAATGTTTCAGCTATGGTATGGTGGGGTGTGAATTGTTTCGGCCATGGTATTTTGCTGTAGTAGATCCTTAAGCACAAATAAGAGAGGTAAGGATAGACTATAAAGTAGTATAGAGTAACGGTGCTAGAGAAACATAGCTAATTTATGATAGAATGCCCCGTTTTGGAAATTTTCTTACATATGTGTACGATGTGAATTTTAAATTTCAAGTATGAAGTCTTGGTGTATTCCTAAGGATTTTGTCATCTTGCCTTTCTATGTGAGAATTATTTCCTTGTTGAAATTGGCAATTTTTTTTTTAGCTTTATTACCATACAACGTGAATAAAGTTTTGTCAAAATTGAAAGTAAGTTTCACAAATAACCCGCACATAGAAAAGAGGCCCTTACGACGACGTTTCGGTCCGACTTGGACCTTTTACAAAGTCACACTAACGAAAAGGAGAGCAGGATGGGTACATATAGGCAGGAGTTGCTAGTAGTAGTAGTAGTAGTAGTGGAGGTGGAAGGTAGTAGGAGTCGGGAGGTAGTAAGAGTAGGAGGGGCCAGTCAAATACTAAGAAAGAGGAGCACTGCAAGGGAGCTAGGTGCCCACAGAGGGTAAGAGCAAGAACACCGAGGGGGGGGGGAAAGCAAATAAATAAATAAAGAAGGAACAAATACACAGGGCAGAAGAAAGACAACCCAAAGGAGAAAATGGAGAGAGGATAGGGGAAGAGGGAGAAGAAAAAAGGAAGAATCAGGTTAGGTCACGAGTGTTCTGAAGTTTGAAGCATTTTACAATGTAGTGGGAGAGGAAGGCATCTACAGAGACGAAGACGGGACTAAGATTCATACAAGGGAAGTTGTGTATTAGGGAGGATTCAACCAGACGGCAACTGTTAAAGATGGAAGTAGGGAAGACAGTTTTGGCAGAAGACCAGTCAATAGGATGGCTGTGATCTCTGATGTGACAGAAAAGAGCATTATTAGTGTCGGCAAGCCTAACACTATTTTTGTGCTCCCTAAGTCTGTCAGAAAGAGATCGACCAGTTTCTCCAAAGTATTGAAGAGGACAGGAGAAACAAGAAATAGAGTAGACACCAGGAGCATCTGTAGAGGGAGGAGAGGTATGAACGAGATTAGTGCGAAGAGTGTTAGTCTGGCGGAAAGTAAGTTTGATGTCTAAGGAACGGAGATATTTGTTGAGATTAGAAAGACCGGAAATGTAGGGAAGGCAGAGGACAGAAGTGTTCCCAGGAGTAGAGAGTTTGGGAAAGAAGAAACTACGTTTAGCACGTGAGAGGGCAGAGTCTATAAAATGGGAAGGGTAGCCAAGACGGGAAAATGAATTGTGAAGAGTAGAAATTTCTGACTGAAAGAACTGAGGTTCACATATGCGGAGAGCACGGAGAAGGAGGGAGATAACATTATTCTTGACAGAGAAAGCATGATAAGAAAATAAATGAATGTACATGCCACTGTGCATAGGCTTGCGGTAAACGGAAAAGGCAAAACCTGTATCTGAGCAGTGGACATGAACATCAAGACAGGGAAGCAAGGAATTAGATTCCCATTCAGCTTTAAACTTTATGGAAGGGGCAAGATTATTAAGAGCTTCAAGAAATGGTTGGAAGAGACAAGAGTCATGAGGACACAGAGCAAAGATGACATCCACATAGCGGAGCCAGAGTGAAGGTCGCACATCGATGGTAGGAAGAACAGTCTCGAAGTATTTCATGTAAAGATTAGCAAGGACAGGAGAGAGAGGAGAGCCCATAATAATCTTGCCCCTTCCATTAAGTTTAAAGCTGAATGGGAATCTAAATCCTTGCTTCCCTGTCTTGATGTCCATGTCCACCGCTCAGATACAGGTTTTGCCTTTTTCGTTTACCGCAAGCCTATGCACAGTGGCATGTACATCCACTACTTTTCTTATCACGCTTCCCCTGTCAAGAAAAGTGTTCTTATCTCCCTCCTTCTCCGTGCTCTCCGCATATGTGATCCTCAGTTCCTTCAATCAGAAATTTCTACTCTTCATAATTCATTTTCCCGTCTTGGCTACCCTTCCCATTTCATAGACTCTGCCCTCTCACGTGCTAAACGTAGTTTCTTCTTTCCCAAACTCTCTACTCCTGGGAACACTTCTGTCCTCTGTCTTCCCTACATTTCCGGTCTTTCTAATCTCAACAACTCTCTCCGTTCCTTAGACATCAAACTTACTTTCCGCCAGACTAACACTCTTCGCACTAATCTTGTTCATACCTCTCCTCCCACTACAGATGTTCCTGGTGTCTACTCTATTTCTTGCTCCTCCTGTCCTCTTCAATACTTTGGAGAAACTGGTCGATCTCTTTCTGACAGACTTAGGGAGTACAAAATAGTGTTAGGCTTGCCGACACTAACAATGCTCTTTTCTGTCACGTCAGAGATCACAACCATCCTATTGACTGGTCTTCTGCTAAAACTGTCTTCCCTACTTCCAACTTTAACAGTCGTCGTCTGGTTGAATCCTCCCTAATACATAACTTTCCATGTATGAATCTTAGTCCGGGGTTCGTCTCTGTAGATACCTTCCTCTCCCACTACATTGTAAAATGCTCCAAACTTTAAAGCACTCGTGACCTAACCTGATTCCTCCTCTTCCCCTATCCTCTTAACTATTTCTCCTTTGGGTTGTCTTTCTTCCGCCCTGTGTATTTGTTCCTTTATTTATTTATTTATTTATTTATTTGTTTTCCCCCCTCGGTGTTCTTGCTCTTACCCTCTGTGGGCACCTAGCTCCCTTGCAGTGCTCCTCTTTCTTAGTATTTGACTGGCCCCTCCTACTCTTACTACCTCCCGACTCCTACTTCTTTCCACCTCCACTACTACCACTACTACTACTACTACCACCTGCCTATATATACCCATCCTGCTCTCCTTTTCGTTAGTGTGACTTTGTAAATGGTCCAAGTCGGACCGAAACGTCGTTGTAAGCTCCTCTTCCATGTGCGGGTTATTTGTGCATCGTTCCAGTCACGGTATTGTGCCTTTTTTTGTTATTTGAGAGTAAGTTCGTTGGTTGCCATCCAGGAAGTCTTGGAGAGCCTCGTTCACTGTGTTGCTGAAGACATCTGGATGTGGATTAAATATAACAAATGTTGTGCCACGGCATTGTGAGTTGCTAATGGATTGTGTTATACAGGGTATTGTGGGTTGTGAATTTTTTCACCTACGGTATAATCAGTTGTGAGGTGTTCCAGTCAGGGTATTGTGGGTCAGTTGTGAAGTGTTCCAGTCAGGGTATTGTGGGTCAGTTGTAAAGTTTCACTGGGGGTATTCTGGGTTTTATTCTCCTTCCAATAAAACTTAAAAAATGAAGATGAATGATCAGAGAGCCGACAAGTTGATAAATTAGACACACTTGCAGCACTTGGGTATCATTATTCAGGATACCACCTACGACTGCTGCACCTCTCCTGCCTACAGTATATAAGCCACTGCTTTGCACATATGCTGTATTCTTTTCAAGATTGATGGACTGACGACATCGACTCAAGGCTGAGGGACTGATTACCTCAAACTCCTTCTGTTCCTCACCATTCTCCTTTGTATGGACTGATGAAGCCACTGTGTGGCGAAAAGTTTCCTCAATAAAGATACCCAAGTGTTGCACATGTGTCTAATTTATTAAAACTTAAAAAAAAATGTATCCGGAGTCCCTTGATGCTGGCAGATGGCTTTTGATCAAAGAAATTGGATTTGTCCTTTCCCTCTTACGATCAACAGTTGTAGAGCCCCTACGGGCTTAGGGCTTTCCTAGGCGCCCCGATGGACATTGTTGACGGGTAGATTGGTTAATTCAAGGTGAATATCTATCGACTACACGATAGGTAACTATGTGGGAAACCTCTGTGTATAAGATATACGCGTCACGGTGTTGAGAGACCGAGATCAAGACCCGACCCGACCCGACCCGACCCGACCCGACCGGTCGACCTCTCGGTATATGAAACACATCTCCCGTCGTCTGCACTCTGACAAGAGTGGAAGAATCACGCGGTTTGCAACTTCACCCCAAAAAATCAATCGAGTTGAGTGGTTAATGGTTGAGAGTTGAGGTTAGTTTGTAATGGTGGTTGTGGCTGCGTGTCGGTGGTAATTAAACTCTAACAAGGAATTGCCTAATGACTCGTGATGTTAATTTAGTGTTTTGGTGTTATTGTTAATTGAGCCACATTTAGTGAGTCGCATCCTGGGGTTACTAATCTGGGGTTACTAATCTGGGGTTACTAATCTGGGGTTACTAATCTGGGGTTACTAATCTGGGGTTACTAATCTGGGGTTACTAACCTGGGGTTACTAACCTGGGGTTAATAACCTGGGGTTAATAACCTGGGTTTACTAACCTGGGGTTAATAATCTGGGGTTACTAACCTGGGGTTAATAATCTGGGATTACTAACCTGGGGTTACTAATCTGGGATTACTAACCTGGGGTTACTAATCTGGGATTACTAACCTGGGGTTACTAACCTGGGGTTACTAACCTGGGGTTACTAACCTGAGGTTACTAACCTGGGGTTACTAACCTGGGGTTACTAACCTGGAATTACTAACCTGGGGTTATTAATTAACCCGGGGTTACTAGCCCTCCAGGTTAATCTGAATAAAAACAGCAGGCGTTTCTGCTGCTTCTGTTGCTGCTGCTGCTGTTGTTGCTGTTGCTTCTGATGTTGCTGCTGCTTCCGTTGTTGCTGCTGCTTCCGTTGTTGCTGCTGCTTCCGTTGTTGCTGCTGCTTCTGTTGTTGCTGCTTCTGTTGTTGCTGCTGCTTCCGTTGTTGCTGCTGCTTCTGTTGCTGCTGCTGCTTCTGCTGCTTCTGGTGCTGTTGCTGCTGCTTCTGTTGTTGCTGTTTCTGTTGCTTCTGTTTTTGCTGCTGCTTCATGCTGTTTTTTGTTTTCGTTGCTGTTTATTCTGTTGCTGTTGTTGCTTTGGTGTGTTGCTGCATCTTTAGGTTGCTGCTTGTTGCTGCTGCTGTTTATTTGTTGTGCTTCTTTTGTTTCCCTTGCTTTCTGGTGTGTTGCTGCTTCTGTTACTGCTTCTGTTACGTCTGTTGCGCTTTGGGGCTGTTGTGCTTTGGGGCTGTTGCTGTTTTTGGTGGTTTGCTCCCTTTTGCTGCTGTTGCTGTTTGGGGCTGCTGCTCTTTTGTTGTGCTGCTTTTGTTTTCTGCTGTTTCTTCTGGTGTTGTTGCTGCTTCCGTTGCTGTTTCTGTTGCTGCTTCTATTGTTGCTTTTTTTGATGCTGCTGTTGTTGCTGTTTCTGTTGCCTCTGTTGCTGTTTCTTCTGCCTTTTTTTTTATCTTAAATCTCTGATCATCGTATGGTCGGGAGGCACAATGAACAATCTGAGCGGCACCTTGAAACTGTCATGACATCAAGTCAGGGTGATCATGAAAGTAGGCAGTAACGAAGCTACAGATAATATCCTCAGTGTTGTCTGGCAGACAAGTAAACTGATCTGCAGTTATGTGAAGTAGTCTAGCAACTAGAATGGTCAGTAAACTGCTGACAAAAGCTTGTGATGACAGCTGGTGGGATATGTACACTCAGGTTCTTTATTGGTTCTATAAGATCATTCATGTTAGGTTGACCGACTCAGAAGTTCTTCGTGCTGTCTTCTAAGGGGTAGACAGTATGTGTACTTGAAGGAGAGTCATAGTCAGAGGGCTGATACTTCTGACAGTCCTTGTGGATGGCACTTAACACTCTCATTATACACTTGACAGGGATAAGGAATCGCTGGAGAGTGCAAGGAGGGTAAGTTGTGGACTGATTGATCATCCCAGTGATGATAGTGCACATTTTTGTTACAGAGATAGAAGTAAATTTCTTGCAACTTCTCTAAGTATTGAGAGGAATAGTGTTACTTTTTTTAAGCATCGGGTCACTGGAACAGTGCCAGATACATCACATTTGTGGTCACAGTGCGGCCCATACCAACCTTCCTATTGTGTATAAATATACCTAGTTGGATGATGAATATTATTGTAACCAGCTGGCCCAGTGGCTTAGGCACTGGCCTAGAGTTTTACGACTGACTTGCCATGGGTTCTAACCCCACCCGTACCGTGGTTTGTTTGCAATCGTATTATTGTGATTTCGTGAATCATACTTAAACCTTTCCATCAAAACTCCGGAGCTTTAATATAAAGTGAAAGATGTTGTCTATGAACAGCACACGTTAAGTGTAAAAACACAGTTACAACACAAAGATCATTATGGGATATACAACGTCTTCAAATTCCCCATCTGAATTATTTTCCAGTAATATTGTCTCAAATAATGTATAACTGAAGAAGAGCAGATATGTGTTTTCTTTCCTACACAAGTCTTCTCATTGATCAAGGCAAAATAAACATTCAAGTTAATACAGGCGACACTGATATATTTATTCACTTGATGTGTAAAACTGGCACAATCCCGAGGGTCTCTGTACAAATGAAATACTTGACGATTCTCCAGCATCCGCTAGTTACCTCGGTGCTGTGTGTGGATATCCTCCTCGCTGCACACGCCCTCACTGGATATCCTCATCCCTACACACGCCCTCACTGGATATCCTGCTCCCTACACACGCCCTCACTGGATATCCTCCTCCCTACACACGCCCACACTGGATATCCTCCTCCCTACACACGCCCACACTGGATATCCTCCTCCCTACACACGCCCTCACTGGATATCCTCCTCGCTAAACACGCCCTCATTGGATATCCTCCTCCCCTACACACGCCCTCACTGGATATCCTCCTCGCTACACACGCCCTCACTGGATATCCTCATCCCTACACACGCCCTCACTGGATATCCTCATCCCTACACACGTCCTCACTGGATATCCTCGTCCCTACACACGCCGTCACTGGATATCCTCGTCCCTACACACGCCCTCACTTGATATCCTCCTCCCCTACACCCGCCCTCACTGGATATCCTCCTCGCTACACACGCCCTCACTGGATATCCTCCTCCCCTACACACGCCCTCACTGGATATCCTCCTCGCTACACACGCCCTCACTGGATATCCTCCTCTCTACACACGCCCTCACTGGATATCCTTCACGTTACACACGCCCTCACTGGATATCCTCCACGTTACACACGCCCTCACTGGATATCCTCCTCGCTACACACGCCCTCGCTGGATATCCTCCTCGCTACACACGCCCTCACTGGATATCCTCCTCGCTACACACGCCCTCACTGGATATCCTCCTCGCTACACACGCCCTCACTGGATATCCTCCTCGCTACACACGCCCTCACTGAATATCCTCCTCGCTACACACGCCCTCATTAGATATCCTCCACGCTACACACGCCCTCACTGGATATCCTCCTTCGCTACCCACGCCCTCACTGGATATCCTCCTCGCTACACACGCCCTCACTGGATATCCTCCTCGCTACACACGCCCTCACTGGATATCCTCCTCGCTACACACGCCCTCACTGGATATCCTCCTCGCTACACACGCCCTCACTGGATATCCTCCTCGCTACACACGCCCTCACTGGCTATCCTCCTCGCTACACACGCCCACACTGGATATCCTCCTCGCTACACACGCCCTCACTGGATATCTTCCTCGCTACACACGCCCTCACTGGATATCCTCCTCGCTACACACGCCCTCACTGGATATCATCCTCGCTGCACACGCCCTCGCTGGATATCCTCGCTACACACGCCCTCACTGGATATCCTCCTCGCTACACACGCCCACACTGGATATCCTCCTCGCTACACACGCCCTCACTGGATATCTTCCTCGCTACACACGCCCTCACTAGATATCCTCCTCGCTACACACGCCCTCACTGGATATCATCCTCGCTACACACGCCCTCGCTGGATATCCTCGCTACACACGCCCTCACTGGATATCCTCCTCGCTACACACGCCCTCACTGGATATCCTCCTCGCTACACACGCCCTCGCTGGATATCCTCCTCGCTACACACGCTCTCACTGGATATCCTCCTCGCTACACACGCCCTCACTGGATATCCTCCTCCCTACACACGCCCTCACTGGATATCCTCCTCGCTACAAACGCCCTCACTGGATATCCTCCTCGCTACACACGCCCTCATGGATATACTACTCGCTCAGCTACACACGCCCTCACTGGATATCCTCCACGCTACACACGCCCTCACTGGATATCCTCCTCGCTACACACGCCCTCACTGGATATCCTCCTCGCTACACACGCCCTCACTGGATATCCTCCTCGCTACACACGCCCTCACTGGATATCCTCTTCACTTCACACGCCCTCACTGGATATCCTCCTCGCTACACACGCCCTCACTGGATATCCTCCTCGCTACACACGCCCTCACTGGATATCCTCCTCGCTACACACGCCCTCACTGGATATCCTCCTCGCTACACACACCCTCACTGGATATCCTCCACGCTACACACGCCCTCACTGGATAGCCTCCACGCTACACACGCCCTCACTGGATATCCTCCTCGCTACACACGCCCTCACTGGATATCGTCCACGCTACACACGCCCTCACTGGATATCCTCCACGCTACGCACGCCCTCACTGGATATCCTCCTCGCTACACACGCCCTCACTGGATATCCTCCACGCTACACACGCCCTCACTGGATATCCTCCTCGCTACACACGCCCTCACTGGATATCCTCTACGCTACGCACGCCCTCACTGAATATCCTCCTCGCTACACACGCCCTCACTGGATATCCTCCTCGCTACACACGCCCTCACTGGATATCCTCGCTACACACGCCCTCACTGGATATCCTCCTCGCTACACACGCCCTCACTGGATATCCTCCACGCTACACACACGCCCTCACTGGATATCCTCCACGCTACACACCCCCTCACTGGATATCCTTCTCGCTACACACGCCCTCACTGGATATCCTCCACGCTACACACGCCCTCACTGGATATCCTCCTCGCTACACACGCCCTCACTTGATATCCTCCACGCTACACACGCCCTCACTGGATATCCTCCTCGCTACACACGCCCTCACTGGATATCCTCCACGCTACACACGCCCTCACTGGATATCCTCCACGCTACACACCCCCTCACTGGATATCCTTCTCGCTACACACGCCCTCACTGGATATCCTCCACGCTACACACGCCCTCCCTGGATATCCTCCTCGCTACACACGCCCTCACTGGATATCCTCCACGCTACACACGCCCTCACTGGATATCCTCCACGCTACACACGCCCTCACTGGATATCCTCCACGCCTACACACGCCCTCACTGGATATCCTCCACGCTACACACGCCCTCACTGGATATCCTCCACGCCTACACACGCCCTCACTGGATATCCTCCACGCTACACACGCCCTCACTGGATATCCTCCACGCCTACACACGCCCTCACTGGATATCCTCCACGCTACACACGCCCTCACTGGATATCCTCCACGCCTACACACGCCCTCACTGGATATCCTCCACGCCTACACACGCCCTCACTGGATATCCTCCACGCCTACACACGCCCTCACTGGATATCCTCCTCGCTACACACGCCCTCACTGGATATCCTCTTCACTTCACACGCCCTCACTGGATATCCTCTCACTTACACACGCCCTCACTGGATATCCCTCCTCGCTACACACGCCCTCACTGGATATCCTCCTCGCTACACACGCCCTCACTGGATATCCTCCACGCTACACACGCCCTCACTGGATATCCTCCTCGCTACACACGCCCTCACTGGATATCCTCCCACGCTACACACGCCCTCACTGGATATCCTCATCGCTACAACACGCCCTCACTGGATACCTCCACGCTACACACGCCCTCACTGGATATCCTCCTCGCTAACACACGCCCTCACTGGATATCCTCCACGCTACACACGCCCTCACTGGATATCCTCCACGCTACACACGCCCTCACTGGATATCCTCCACGCTACGCACGCCCTCACTGGATATCCTCCTCGCTACACACGCCCTCACTGGATATCCTCCTCGCTACACACGCCCTCACTGGATATCCTCCTCGCTACACACGCCCTCACTGGATATCCTCTACGCTACGCACGCCCTCACTGAATATCCTCCTCGCTACACACGCCCTCACTGGATATCCTCCTCGCTACACACGCCCTCACTGGATATCCTCGCTACACACGCCCTCACTGGATATCCTCCACGCCTACACACGCCCTCACTGGATATCCTCCACGCCTACACACGCCCTCACTGGATATCCTCCACGCCTACACACGCCCTCACTGGATATCCTCCTCGCTACACACGCCCTCACTGGATATCCTCTTCACTTCACACGCCCTCACTGGATATCCTCTTCACTTCACACGCCCTCACTGGATATCCTCCTCGCTACACACGCCCTCACTGGATATCCTCCTCGCTACACACGCCCTCACTGGATATCCTCCACGCTACACACGCCCTCACTGGATATCCTCCTCGCTACACACGCCCTCACTGGATATCCTCCACGCTACACACGCCCTCACTGGATATCCTCATCGCTACACACGCCCTCACTGGATATCCTCATCGCTACACACGCCCTCACTGGATAGCCTCCACGCTACACACGCCCTCACTGGATATCCTCCTCGCTACACACGCCCTCACTGGATATCCTCCACGCTACACACGCCCTCACTGGATATCCTCCACGCTACACACGCCCTCACTGGATATCCTCCACGCTACGCACGCCCTCACTGGATATCCTCCTCGCTACACACGCCCTCACTGGATATCCTCCTCGCTACACACGCCCTCACTGGATATCCTCCTCGCTACACACGCCCTCACTGGATATCCTCTACGCTAACGCACGCCCTCACTGAATATCCTCCTCGCTACACACGCCCTCACTGGATATCCTCCTCGCTAACACACGCCCTCACTGGATATCCTCGCTACACACACGCCCTCACTGGATATCCTCCTCGCTACACACGCCCTCACTGGATATCCTCCACGCTACACACGCCCTCACTGGATATCCTCCACGCTACACACCCCCTCACTGGATATCCTTCTCGCTACACACGCCCTCACTGGATATCCTCCACGCTACACACGCCCTCACTGGATATCCTCCTCGCTACACACACGCCCTCACTTGATATCCTCCACGCTACACACGCCCTCACTGGATATCCTCCTCGCTACACACGCCCTCACTGGATATCCTCCACGCTACACACGCCCTCACTGGATATCTCACGCTACAACACGCCCTCACTGGATATCCCCACGCTAACAACGCCCTCACTGGATATCCTCCACGCCTCACACCACGCCTCACTGGATATCCTCCACGCTACAACAGCGACGCCACTCCTGGATATCCTCCACGCCTACACACGAGCCCTCACTTGGATATCCTCCACGCTACACACGCCCTCACTGGATATCCTCCACGCCTACACACGCCCTCACTGGATATCCTCCACGCTACACACGCCCTCACTGGATATCCTCCACGCCTACACACGCCCTCACTGGATATCCTCCACGCCTACACACGCCCTCACTGGATATGTTACAATATCCAGCTCTTTCAGGAAAGATTTTCTATAGTAATTATAATGAAACACCAAAATCTGCGCCTTAATTTGTTGAGACATCCTCTTGGTGACGTCACAGTTGCTCTTGGTGACGTCACAGTTGCTCTTGGTGACGTCACAGTTGCTCTTGGTGACGTCACAGTTGCTCTTGGTGACGTCACAGTTGCTCTTGGTGACGTCACAGTTGCTCTTGGTGACGTCACAGTTGCTCTTGCGTGCGACGTACAGTCTGCTCTTGTGTGACGTCCACAGTTGCTCTTGGTGACGTCACAGTTGCTCTTGGTGACGTCACAGTTGCTCTTGGTGACGTCACAGTTGCTCTTGGTGACGTCACAGTTGCTCTTCGTTGATTCATTCGTTCTTCTGGTGTTCAGTGACATGTGCTTCTCTTCGGAGGTTTGATGTGTCAGTTATTCAGCCTCCAGTTGAAACTTCCTCTTGCTGAGGTACCTGAGCGTCGTGCTCTCTGAGCGTCGTGCTCTCTGAGCGTCGTGCTCTCTGAGCGTCGTGCTCTCTGAGCGTCGTGCTCTCTGAGCGTCGTGCTCTCTGAGCGTCGTGCTCTCTCTGAACGTCGTGCTCTCTGACGTCGTGCTCTCTGAGCGTCGTGCTCTCTGAGCGTCGTGCTCTCTGAGCGTCGTGCTCTCTGAGCGTCGTGCTCTCTGAGCGTCGTGCTCTCTGAACGTCGTGCTCTCTGAGCGTCGTGCTCTCTGAGCGTCGTGCTCTCTGAGCGTCGTGCTCTCTGACGTCGTGCTCTCTGAGCGTCGTGCTCTCTGAACGTCGTGCTCTCTGAGCGTCGTGCTCTCTGAGCTGTCGGGTCGTGCTCTCTGAACGTCGTGCTCTCTGAGCGTCGTGCTCTCTGAGCGTCGTGCTCTCTGAACGTCGTGCTCTCTGAACGTCGTGCTCTCTGAGCGTCGTGCTCTCTGAACGTCGTGCTCTCTGAGCGTCGTGCTCTCTGAGCGTCGTGCTCTCTGAAACGTCGTGCTCTCTGAGCGTCGTGCTCTCTGAGCGTCGTGCTCTCTGAACGTCGTGCTCTCTGAGCGTCGTGCTCTCTGAGCGTCTGCCTGACTCTCCTCTGAACGTCGTGCTCTCTGAGCGTCGTGCTCTCTGACGTCGTGCTCTCTGAGCGTCGTGCTCTCTGAGCGTCGTGCTCTCTGAACGTCGTGCTCTCTGAGCGTCGTGCTCTCTGAAACGTCGTGCTCTCTGAGCGTCGTGCTCTCTGAACGTCGTGCTCTCTGAGCGTCGTGCTCTCTGAGCGTCGTGCTCTCTGAACGTCGTGCTCTCTGAGCGTCGTGCTCTCTGAGCGTCGTGCTCTCTGAGCGTCGTGCTCTCTGAACGTCGTGCTCTCTGAGCGTCGTGCTCTCTGAGCGTCGTGCTCTCTGAACGTCGTGCTCTCTGAACGTCGTGCTCCCAGATCGTCATGCTCCCAGATCGTCATGCTC
Organism: Cherax quadricarinatus; assembly: GCF_026875155.1. Lineage (NCBI taxonomy): Eukaryota > Metazoa > Arthropoda > Malacostraca > Decapoda > Parastacidae > Cherax > Cherax quadricarinatus. The sequence goes on from NC_069405.1 coordinate 28,576,579, forward strand.
CCAGATCGTCATGCTCCCAGATCGTCATGCTCTCAGAGCGTCATGCTCTCAGAGCGTCTAGCTCTAAGAGCGTCATGCTCTCAGAGCGTCATGCTCTCAGAGCGTCAAGCTCTCAGAGCGTCATGCTCTCAGAGCGTCAAGCTCTCAGAGCGTCATGCTCTCAGAGCACACTTGCAGTAAATCATATATAAAGCGTCAGGAAATAAAGCTCACCTGCCACCTGTTAATGCTTCAAACTTTATATGGAAATTTAAAAAGATATTCTGTAACAAGAAACAAGAATTAAAATCCCGTGTTCACCAGAACTAATGTGAGTAATTTCTTATGGCTCTGCCTCGGAAAACAAAAATATACTCACTGACTTCATGACTATCGTGTACAGACTACTGTAAATGTTGTGGCGTGATCATTGGTATGACCCAGCAAACAGAAGTTGGAGTTGATGAAGACCCATCTGATGAAAGAGGTGAAGATAGAAGACGTTCTAGGGTACAATCACTAAACCACGGAACGGGTGGGGATTGAACTCGAGGCACGTGAATCGTAAAACTGCATGACAGCCGGTAAGCCACTGGGCTGCAAATTCAACCCCCACCCGTACCGTGGTTTGTTTGCAATCGTGTCATTACAATTTCGTGAGTCATGATGACGGTGCAGTCATTAGTCACAGAATTTGATACAGATCATATAATTATATATATAAAAATATATATATATATATATATATAATATATAATATATATATATATGTGTGTGTGTGTGATGGGGTGCGTGTGTACATGAAATGGAACACATACCGACAACATGAAGAATTAGACACATGTGCAATATATGATTCAGGAAATCGTAATGACACGATTGCAAACAATCCATACCACAGCGGTTTTACGACTCTCTGGTCGCGGGTTCTATCCCCACCCGTGGTATGATGTAGTATATTTATGGACGTTTCGCCATCCAGTGGTATTATCAATTAAATATCAAGGAAATAATGAGAATACTGTAGAACTATATACAAAAGACGAGGTAATCTGTCCCTCAGCCTTGGTCTTTTATATCTCCAAGACTGTGGGACTGATGACCTCGTCTTTTGTATATAGTTCTACAGTATTCTCATTATTTCCTTGAATTTTTATTGATAAAGCCACTGGATGTCGAAACGTCTACAAATAAAGATGCAAGATGTTGCACATGTCTAATTCTTCATCAGATAATAGATATGTACCAAAAACCATCTTCATCTCATATCACTGAAATGTCACAAGTTTATTTCTGATGAAAAAAATTCGGTGATAATTTAACAGTCGACTTCTTAACTGATTTCTTACTCTCATGTGATAGGTTAGGTTAGGTTTGTCAGGAAACAGGACACGTGTTTTTTGACGCGGGTCTCAGTCAGATAATGACCCACCGTTGGAGCTTTCGGTCATCTGACAGAGGCCTTCCGCTGGCTCAGTGGTCCGCCCCTTTAAAAATTATGGTCATAGTTATAACCATTTTTTTTTATGTGATTTCTTACTCTTGTGATTATTGTTGATAATGTTTAATACTGGAGCATAAAGCGACTTTAATTTCCTTTATACAGTTGATAATACAATACATATCAACTTTTAATTACTGGGCAAAGAACAATTATCAAGCAGGTCAAAGTGTACTCGGTTCTTCTGTTTCAGTACAGTGGCCTCCATACAAAGCGAGGTGATGGCTTCCAATTCTTCATTTCTGACCCATGGAAGGGTCCCAGGAGACACCTGAGCTATGACGTAGCGGTGTGTTTTGGTATCTCGTTGGGTGGGAACCAAGACTCTTCACACATTCCGCTTGCCTCTCGCACCAATCTGTTTTTCTGCTGTAGAAATTCGCGTATTTTAAACATTTTCATCTCTCCGTGATGTCTGTGATTCTCTGAATTTATATTGTCGTTGAGTCTCTGAAATTGTTTCCGGTGTAAGCAGTAAGGTTTGAACTTTGTTTTTAGTGAGAAGTAAATCTGTGAGATGAATATAAGCTACCTAAGCAAGTATGAGAAATTACGGTACGCATGAGGCTAGCAGTAACAGCTTGGTTGATCAGACCCTGATCCACCACGAGGCCTGGTCTCAGACCAACCCGCGGAACGTTAACCTCCGAAACCCACTCCAGGTAAACATGGGCGTCTTTGTGGAGTACGGGATGCCCCAGCTGACACACTGCGTGTTGTACTCTGTATCTAATTTTTTATATAGCAAATAAGCATGCGTATGTGAGAGTATTATGCCTTTTCAGTCATCGAGAAAGCTATTTTACAGTTCAAAAGCTTCGTTCAACACCAAGAATAAAATGGTTCAACCAGATGAGCACTTCGAAATTGAGTACGATGTACATACTGCGGGTATTAATAGTGTAGATGAATTAAAACATTTAAATGAAGACTCAAGTGAAAATAATTCAGAACAAAGACCTTGAAACAAGCTGACAAGGAAAGTAAAGGTGAGCGAACAGAGGAGCATGATGAGGATTGTGACCATGACATACTGGCTGCCGAGACTGAGACCGTTTGGGACACGGTAAACATAAGTAATGAGCCATTGCTGGTATACACACTCAAGTATCCTGCAGAAATCATGAGTCCTCATGATTATGTCTAATATTGTCACTCCAAACACGGCATGATGAAATCCTGCAATCTTATAGAATATTGTTGTTCATGGATGTAGCTTAGTTGGCCGCTTTAGGTGACTACTGGGCCAGTGATACCAGTATACAGCAAGTTGTAAATGTTATGGGATCTAAAAGATTCAGGTTGTTTAGGTACACTATTCATTTCAATGATAATCTTCACAAAAAATGATGATAGTTTCAATAAGGAACAAAAAAAAAAAGCACAATACTGTGACAGCAACAATATACATATAACCTGCACATAGGAAGAGAGATTATGAGGAGTTTTCGGTCCGACTTGGGCCATTTACACATCCCACAAACTCATTAATGTTTCCTTGAAGGTTCCAGAAACACCTGAGTAGTCGGTGGATGAAGTCAAGGTTTTCTCCAAGGGCAGGACATGTGGTTACCTCAGGCAGCATATAAAGACAAAGCCAGACATGCGGGGTTTTATTTTATTTTTCTCTGTACTAGGGAAAATGGAGTGATACTTGACATACTGATGTATCAGATAACTACAACCTTTGATCAGCATCATGAACCGTTGACAGGGGAGAATAACCTACTACTGAGCACCATGATGGTGATTGTACTTGCCAGAACTATAAACCACACCCAGACTTCAACAGTCTATGCTGACAAGTTCTTTGCCAGTCTTCCTTTGGTAACGTTTTTTTGAAAGAACTTCATCTGCAGATACACTAACACTGCCTGGGAAAATGGGACTGGTAACCCAGATAAATGAATGTCAAGGAAGTGAAAATAAAACAAGGTGCTAAGGGTGGACATTTGATTACAAATCCACTGATGGCATTATTACTGTAAGGTGGAAGAATAACAAGGTTGCCACTTTATTGACAAAACGACGTGCGGTCTATCCTGTGACTGATATCAAAAGATACAACATGGATAGCAATAAGAGAGAACGTACCATCATCAAGAACTATATTGCACAAGTGAGGTATAGACAACATAGACAAGTCGGTGCATATGTATAAAACACCTTGTGAAATCCAAACATTTGGTATATTCGCCTGTTTGGATATGTCCTGATCTTGTTTGTGTGTGGGCAAATTTGTCAACATTCTAAATAAGTTAAAAAAAAAAAAACTTAGAATCACTGGAATCTGTGGGATAAATGAAGAACACTTAAATCGGCTTCAAACATTAGTAATAGTGAGCTTTACTTTGTGAATCACAAATCAAACATTATATGCTTGCTATGCGCTATGTGAATTACAATTTGTCCATAAAACTGTGAAACTATCCATTTAATAATTATTCTGTTCAGCTTCAAACCATAAATTCTGATGCATGGATTATAATCTATAAATTTTAAGTTTTGCAAGTATAAATTTGCAAATATAAAAATACAGTTAATGACAACTTAGAAAGGTTGTAAACTGGGCAGTGATTCTTGTAGTCAGCTGTCTCTACCCAACTCAAAATACTTGTGTAAAATGATATAGTCGAGTTGTGAGAGTTTCACTAAGATTAGTCTACTAATTTCCGTAATATAAATTAGAGAACAAACCTCCTGAAAAATAAAAAATTTTGATACTGAACTCTGACAAATATATTTCATTTCATAACTACTGGATATCATCAGCCAAATATCGCCCAGTGATTCACTTGTTAGGTATCCCCGTTTTTTTTTTCTTTTTCTTCCTCCTACTTTTCGTTTTTATTTTGCTCAAACCTGGAAACTTTTTATCCAATAAGCTTCAAATTTTCAGTATCCTGGAATGACTTGGATAACTCAGTGATGGAGCTTCTCACAGAAATACGACGACTTCGCAGAGTGATGCAGGAATGTGCAGGTGAAATTCATATGTAAAATAGTTTCAATAATAGACGTAATATTTCCTAGTAGATGTCTATTGTCGATGTCTCATTTTGTAACAGACGGTGAGAGTGGTTTTCCTGTGTTCGTTCTGCTGGCTGGCAGAGGACTCGAGTATTTATATATACACACTATAAAACGTTACTTTACACTTCTTTTTACATATGGTATCCCACCTAATATCGTGACACAAAAGAAAAACTATTCATCATCACTCGCCTCTTTGCAGTTTTTTAAACCACAACTTTTTTTATGAACATGTACTGCACCTTCCACCTCCAGAACCTGAGCTCTTCAAATGAGGGTCAAGAGGGTGGATTGCCTTGATTTTAACGAAGTGCTCTTGATCTAAGGAATTGGAGCTACCTTTCCCTTCATGGGATCAAAGGTGATCATTTACCACTGTATGACGACTTTGGATTTAACACTTGTGGATTTTAATACTTTGGATTTTAACACTTTGCTCTGGAGGCATTAAATAACAAAGGAATGTTACACATTAATTAATTTTTCTTATGACAGAGTTATTACTAATTAGAGAAACTCCCGTGTGACTTACAATTCAAAAAAAAAAGAAACATCAAATTCCAGAATCTATCTACATATTTAGTAATCTGATAAAGATAAAATCAGAAATCATTTACGAAAATAAAAGTTTGAATAATTTCCATTTACACTGAATATGAAAGTAAATTATCCAGCGCTCATAATACTATTGATTTAAAGCTTTAAAAATATTTTGAAAACTGAAAAAGTACTTTGTTTTAATAAATGACAATTATGAGGACCAGAGTGTTTTTGGATGCTGCTCTTTGTGATCTGGAAAAAGAATCCCGAAGCAGATGTTGTGATGTGCTGCTGTTGGGAATGCTGGCTACAGTTCCTTCATAATATCACATTATGTTAAGTAAAAGGACACAAGTGCAACTAATGTGACATTTTATTATGGCAACGTTTCGCTCTCTAGGAGTTTTGTCAAGCCGTTACAAACAATACATGACACAGAGGGTACATAAAAGCTTTGATTGAGGTGTAGTACTAGTGGAGGTAATAGTAGTAGTGATGTGGTGGTAAAGTCAGCTGGTACACGAGTAAAAAGGTATGGCTTGGGTAGCATAAAAATAGGTTAGGCAAATGTATATGACTGGGTTTGAAAAGGCTTGTTTCAGTGTCCCTCCTCTATTACATACGAACATAAGAGGAACACTGCAGCAGGCTTGTTGGCTCAAACTTGGCATGTTCTTTATGTAGTATCAGCAGCAACCATGTGATGGCAGGACTTACTGTTTTGAGGAGGATTCTTGCTAAGACTTCAGATATGATAACTATTTCTAGCATCCAGACATTTAAAGACCTTACCACCCGTAAAACATTCATTGAAGGACCCTTCCTAACTTCCAGACAACATCCAAACACCGTTTCTAACACACACTATTCAAAGACCATATCTTATACCGTCAATGTACTCATACACAATTCTTAAATTGTTTCTAGCACCTGTTACAACATTCAGAGAACATTCTTAAGCCACACATTCAAAGACGATCCCTAACACAACATTCACAGTTTCCACTACTCATTACAGCATTCTTTTTTCATTCCCAGCGACTGTGCACCTTGACATGTGGAGTACACTGTGTGCACCGTGACATGTGGAGTACATTGTGTGCACCGTGACATGTGGAGTACATTGTGTGCACCGTCAATGTGGAGTACATAGTGTGCACCGTCAAATGTGGAGTACATAGTGTGCACCGTCAAATGTGGAGTACATAGTGTGCACCGTCAAATGTGGAGTACATAGTGTGCACCGTCAATGTGGAGATACATAGTGTGCACGTCAAATGTGGAGTACAAGTGTGCACCGTCAAATGTGGAGTACATAGTGTGCACCGTCAAATGTGGAGTACATAGTGTGCACCGTCAAATGTGGAGTACATAGTGTGCACCGTCAAATGTGGAGTACATAGTGTGCACCGTCAAATGTGGAGTACATAGTGTGCACCGTCAAATGTGGAGTACATAGTGTGCACCGTCAAATGTGGAGTACATAGGTGCACCGTCAAATGTGAGTACATAGTGTGCATCGTTAAATGTGGAGTACATAGTGTGCACCGTCAAATGTGGAGTACATAGTGTGCACCGCCAAATGTGGAGTACATAGTGTGCACCGTCAAATGTGGAGTATATAGTGTGCTCTCTCTCTCTCTCTCTCTCTCTCCTCTCTCTCTCCGTCTCTCTCTTTTCTCTCTCTCTCTCTCCTCTCTCTCCTCTTCTCTCTCTCTCTCTCTCCCCACCAGTCATTACACAACCCAGTAATCCTGCTCCTTTCACTCCCATTCATGCCCCTCCCTCCCTCCACCCCTCCATCCCAGGGTTCATCTCCATCTCTCTCCCATTCACATTCTACCCTTTCATCTTCCTTTGCCTCCCCTCTTCTCCCTCATGCAGAAGTAAGAAGTATCAATAAAGATACTTTGTATCTTTACTGACGTGACGTCTCCTCAGTAAAGATACTAACTATGGCACAAGTGTCTTACTCACCTTGTCTTATTCATCTACTTCTCCTATTCATTTGCTCGTCTTATTCATCTAGCAGTGCGAATGTGACGGCTTCTGTGTTGATAATTAATTAGAATCACTGAAAAGCTGTTTTGAATCTGTTGGTGGTGTTTATGGGAGGAGGAAATTACTATGTAGGGGACGTGGCAGAGCTAATTGGAAATACACTGTATGTAAACAGTTGTTGGAAATGAATGAGACACGTTTAGGTATCTTTATTCTGGAAACGTTTCGCCAGCCTGTGACTAAAGTCCAGTGCAGAGAACGGTGGAGGATGAGGATGAGTTTGAGGTAATAAAATATAATAATAGTAATATCTTTATTTACTACAAGTACATGTACATGGTATACAGTCCTAGCTGACATACACAAATAACCCGCACATAGAAGAGAGGAGCTTACGACGACGTTTCGGTCCGACTTGGGCCATTTACAAAGTCACACCAAGTCGGACCGAAACGTCGTCGTAAGTTCCTCTCTTTTATGTGCGGGTTATTTGTGTATCGTTCCAGTCACGGTATTGTCTTTTTTTGTTATCTAGCTGATGTCACTGACATACTACTATATAGAAAGCCGCTTGTTATGCTGAGCATTTCGGACAAATTAGGTCAGTGTCCCAGGATGCGACCCACACCAGTCGACTAACACCCAGGTACCCATTTAACTGATGATAACAGGTGTAAAGAAACACGCCCAATGTTTTTGCCCTGGCTGGGAATCGAACCCAGACCCTCGCCGTGTGAAGCGAGGCTAATCTCGATAAAAGGTGAAGCAGTGATAGGTGGAGTCACCAGTGGGCAAAACCCACTAGTGGAAGTAGGTCGTGCCTATAGGTTAACAAGCTTTGAAATTGAAAATAGGTAAACAGAAGCACTGAATAGGTAAATTATAGAATATCTAAACATTGATGCAAAACATTTAAATAGCGACGTAAATCAACAAAACAAATACACCCAGTAATTAAGTAACCTAGAGACTAATCAGACGATCAGAGAATAGCCGACTGCAAATAAATAACTAAAGATTCATCGTTAATGAATCATCAGATGTAATAAAAAATAGCGTCGATAGAGAGGTTCGCATCACCAGCTGACGTAGATCTAACTAAATGCAAACTTTTCCTGTTTTATTATACACGGGGTCATTATGTGCCAAAACGGGAAAAAATATGTTCAATATGTTGAAGTGTTTTATCCACAGGGACATACTGACAGTTATTCTAGACAAAAAAATGCTTTGCATTTTAGTAGCTCATAACCACTGAAACTTGTTTAAATTCAACCATACCTTGCTATAACATTGGGTGTCATCAGTAACTCGTAATCATGGAAAATACTCTAATATCTGTATGATTGAATTCATGTTTACATAAACAACTGATTGCGATTATTACCAGATAAATAAATGTTCCATTACCACTAATGATTGTAGATCAATGGTACAGAGAACCGACACGTTGATAAATTAGACACATGTGCAACTTTTGGGTATCTTTATTGAGGAAACGTTTCGCCACACAGTGGCTTCATCAGTCCATACAAGAACAGGAGGAGAATGAGGTAATCAGTCCCTCAGCCTTGAGTCGATGTGGTCAGTCCATCAATCTTGAATAGAATACGGCATAAGTGCGGAGAAGGAGCTTATAAACCGTAGGCAGGAGAAGTGCAGCAGTCATAGCTGGTGTCACATTTATTCAGTGTGGAAGTAGGTCGTGCCCAAGGTTAGGCAAGTGAAGAATTCCCAAGTATTAAGATCCCAAGAAGTTGCAGTGTCTGACAGGTTTATGAGCTCCTTCTCCACACTTATGCCGTATTCTATTCAAGATTGATGGACTGACCACATCGACTCAAGGCTGAGGGGCTGATTACCTCATTCTCCTCCTGTTCTTCAAGATTCTCTCCTTTGTATGGACTGATGAAGCCACTGTGTGGCGAAACGTTTCCTCAATAAAGATACACAAGAGTTACCCATGTGTCTAATTTATCACCACTAATGATAAAATAGCTCATTACTGCTGTAAGTTGCTTAACTATCAAAACACTGGGGTCTAACCCAGGACATATTACGTGCCTCTGTAGTCCTTTGATTACCTCACAGAGGATGGGTATACAGGTACATACTAAGCGATGTATCGTAGATAATGAAAAACAAACATTAACAATGTTCGTCATGATAATGAAAAAAAACTGTATGATCAATGCAACGATCGTTTAAAAAGACTATCATGGATTTTGCAGTTTAAAAACATTTATTTCAGTTCATTTAGAGTTCCACCGTTACCGTGAGCCTGGGTAACCAGACGCTGCTTAATTTCATGTTTTGTGTGTGTGTGTGTGTGTGTGTGTGTGTGTGTGTGTGTGTGTGTGTGTGTGTGTGTGTGTGTGTGTGTGTGTGTGTGTAAACGTGTGTACTCGCCTAACTGTACTCGTCTAATTGTGGTTGCAGGGGTCGCGTCACAGCTCCTGGCCCTGCCTCTTCACTGGTTGCTACTAGGTCACCCTCCCTGCTCTATGAGCTTTATTATACTTCTTAAACCTGTGTGCGTGTGTGCGTGTGCGTGCGTGTGCGTGCGTGTTAATGTGTGTATTAATGAAGTTGAGCTTACAGGGGTCAAGTTTCCTAGCATTCCTATGAGTCCTGGGGTGTTCAGCGCAGTTCACTATTCCACTGCTCTGGTTCATCTTACGTTCACCTTGTGTTCTAAATCACCTCAAGAACAGTAGCTTTTACATCGCAAGTACTTCCTCTCCTACTCTTCTCGAAACGTGAAATTCAATTTCTTTAGTGTTTCTTCATTTCCGAGACAAGATTGCAACCTTCCAAATTATTTCCAACTTCTGTTCTTGCTTGGTTAGATGTGGATCAGTAGTGATGCTGTGTACACGAAGCCTAGTGTGACGCCCGTGGCTTATAGTGTCATAAACGACTCTTGTAGAGGTCTTTAAGGCAGCTCTTATACAGAGTTTGCCAGTTTTGCTTATGCCACAGATTTAGTATAATTTATATTCACCTCCAAAGAGACTTGGTGAAATATGTATACCACTGCAGAGGAATGAACCTTGTGGGGACCCTTACTAGTGATATCTTCGATGGTGGCGGATGTAGAGGCAGATGTTTGGAAAAAATGTTGGAGACGTCTTTGGTATCATGTCTGGGCGAATTGAAGATGTTATATGCACAGCGTGTACAGTCTCTAATGAAGTGATGAGGACAGTGAAGTTAAGAAAATGTTGTTCGATGAAAGAACATTCTTCTTCAAGGAATTCATTATTACAGATCCCGAGGACACGAAGGAGAAAGACTTTGATTACGTCACGTTCAGTTGTGGTATCGTGTGTTTTCTTGTTTCATGTCTCTTTCTCTTGATCACTTTCATCTGACACACTTAGGCTTACCAAACCATACCCCCGGCCGGGATTGAACCCGCGGTCATAGTCTCAAAACTCCAGCCCGTCGCGTTAGCCACTAGACCAGCTAGCCACAATAAGATTCATCCAACTAGGTATATTTCTACACCATAGGAAGGTTAGCACAGGCACCACTGTGACCACAAATGCAAATTCAATCCCGGCCGGGGGTATGGTTTGTTTGCAATCGTGTCATTACGATTTCTTGAGTCACACTTAGGCTTTTTTGTTTTTACTTTCTAAGCATCTTTATTTCGAGGAATTGAGACACTTGTGCAACATATGGGAATCTTTACTGAAGAAACGTTTCGCCACACAGTGGCTTCATCAGTCCAATTCAAAATAGAAATGGGTAAGGAGAGGAGGAGTTTGAGGTAATCAGTCCCTCAGCCTGGAGTCGATGTGTTCAGTCCATCACTCTTGTAGGAAGTACAACATAGGGCCAGAGAGGTGGCTTATATACTGCAGTCAGGTGAGTCGAAGCAGGAGGAGGCGGGATCACAGTGGGACCTTCTACTAGTGTAAGTAGGTCGTCGTCCAAAGGTTGGACAAGCGTTGAAGAATTCTTTGTACCAAGATATAAACCACCTCTCTGTCCCTATGCTGTACTTCCTACAAGAGTGATGGACTGAACACATCGATTCCAGCCCGAGGGACTGATTACCTCAAACTCCTCCTCTCCTTACCCATTTCTACTTTGTATTGAACTGATGAAGCCACTGTGTGGCGAAACGTTTCTTCAATAAAGATTCCCATACGCTGCATAAGTGTCTCAATTCTTCAACTTGTCGGTTTTCAAAACCATTCATCACAATTTTATTTCATCTTCTGGTTCCTTCTCTCTCTTTATCGCATCCTCTTCGTTTGCTTTAAGCTCCTCATTCGGTTTTCTTCCTCTTTTTTATGCTTCCTTCTTACACTTGTTGAATTTTTCCTTACTTTTTTCCTCAGTAATCCTTCTTTCTGCCTCCTCTAGTATCGTTACCTAGGCCTCAAAGGTAGATTTTTCTTCTTTTAACTGCTATTTTCGTATTCATTAATCCCACACTTCATACTCCCAGTTTAATCCTCCCCGCCAAATCATCAAGGGCATGTTTAAATTAGAGTGGAATGTGTGTACAAATACGCGTTCGTCAGTACGTTCTTGCCTCTGCGTGGGTGTTGCTTGGCGTCGTGTGTGATTTAGAGGGTGTAAAGAGGGTGTTAGGAGGTATGTGGCGTATTGTCAGGTCCTGCTAGACGAGGATCAACGAGTTTACACGGTGCTCTCCTATTCTGATAATTTTCTTTTCTTTAGGTAATGTTGAGGTGGAGGCAAAAATTCTCATATGTACTTTACTTGCTCAAAACTGCCCCGTCTTGTTAAACAAAGAAATATCGTCGAGGATTGGGTTACCCCTCGAGGACACAACTCAGTGACATATGAAAGATGAAGTGCTCATCCATGGAGCTTAATACAAACCAAGGATGAGGGACTGACGACCTCAAACTTATTTCTTCAATGAATAAAGTCGAGGACTGGGCCGCGAGGGCGTTGATCCCCCGGAACACCCTCCAGGTAATGTATACTCTTGAACATTAAAATGGTATGAAATACCGACAGATTGTTAGGTAAGACACATATGCAACAGTTAGGTATCTTTATTTCGAAACGTTTCGCCTACACAGTAGGCTTCTTCAGTCGAGTACAGAAAGGTTGATAGAAGCAGAAGATACTTGAAGACGATGTAATCAGTCCATCACCCTTAAAGTTTTGAGGTGGTCAGTCCCTCAGTCTGGAGAAGAGCATTGTTGGACTGATTACATCGTCTTCAAGTATCTTCTGCTTCTATCAACCTTTCTGTACTCGACTGAAGAAGCCTACTGTGTAGGCGAAACGTTTCGAAATAAAGATACCTAACTGTTGCATGTGTGTCTTACCTAACAATGTATACTCTTCAGTGATGGACTGATTACATCGTCTTCAAGTATCTTCTGCTTCTATCAACCTTTCTGTACTCGACTGAAGAAGCCTACTGTGTAGGCGAAACGTTTCGAAATAAAGATACCTAACTGTTGCATATGTGTCTTACCTAACAATGTATACTCTTCAGTGCTCGGTACCAACCCACATGGAGACAGAATCACGTAAGATTAATTGGTCTGTATATTTCCATCCCTTTCTGGAATCCTCTTCAGCAGATACACAAGTGAAATGAAAAGAATTTATTGGAAAGGCCACACCTCAGCCCGCACGCGTGAGTGGGGGAGGGTGCTGTTTCCTCTGTACTTCACTTGAAGAAGCATGATCAGCAGGCGAAACGTTTCGTTAATAGACCTGACAACCGGTTCCATATTTGACTTACTCATTAACTTACTGGTATTGATAAATAAGACACTTGTAACATGAGAATCTTTATTCCCAGGTGTTGCACAAGTCTTATTTATCAACTTGTAGGTTTCTAAACCATTTATCCCATTACTGACATTGTATACCATTAATATAATGGCACATCCAGCGTAGCGACCTCCTCGGACTCGACCTTAATCTTCTTCTTTAGATAATCACTTTCCAGTTGACTCCTCTAGCTCGTCCACTTCACTTTGTAATCAATACCGCTACGACCCTCACAATTATTTTTAGGATATTTTACATGAATTACTTTTCACTTCTTAAAATACTCGACTCCCTTACAAGACTTTTACCTGATCCATCATCCTGGCAACATTGACCACTCAGCTTCCTGGCAACATTGACCACTCAGCTTCCTGGCAACATTGACCACTCAGCTTCCTGGCAACATTGACCACTCAGCTTCCTGGCAACACTGACCACTCATCTACGCTGCTCATCATCTACTCCGAGGCTGAGGGACTGAGTACCTCGTTTTACATATATTTCTACAGTTTTCACATTATGTCCTTGTATTGCATTCATAAAGTCACTGGATGGCGAAAAATCTACAAATTAAAGATACCCAGATGTTGTATGTGTATCAAATTCTTCATGTACTCTTAGGTAGTCGGGTGACCTGGCAGGTCAGATGGCTGTGATGCCTTCAAAACTCTGTCACAGATGATTATTTTTAGCTGTATTTATATACCACTACTCTTTTTGTATTGAAAGACTCAAGATATTCACAGTCAATGCTCAGAAATAATTATCTCACTTCTCGATCTAGTCCTTCGCTAATAGCGAAGCTCAGAAACATCTACTGTGGCCATTTTGTGTACTCGCCTATTTGGGGTTGCAAGGGTCGATTCACAGCTCCTGATCCCGCATCTTCGCTTTTTTGTGTGTGTGGTATGTGTGTTGTGTGTGTGGTGTGTGTGTGTGTGTGTGTGTGTGTGTGTGTGTGTATGGACTCCAGCGCGTGCACTCGCTCTTATGTGTTTTGCTCAGTTGAGACGTCGCTGCCTCGTATTTATTTTTGAGATGCATGGATATTAAGTGGAGAATGGTGAGCGGCAGTTCTGTGAGGAAAACTCCTTGTTAATGAGAGTGGTGAGAGGAGAATGGTTAGACTGGTTCAAGCTTACAGCAAGAAGATAAATAACCACGAGTTATAACAGTGGAATGCAGAAGAGCATCTCTGAATGTATAACATTTGGAACTTGAAGTGAACTGACTACATCAGCAGAAGACAACATTGAGTTCTTCTCCTTTCAACTAAGAACAGGAAACTGAGACTATAGTGGGCACAGGCTCACCAAAGCTGGACAGTTAAAGATTGGAAATGCGTCGCCGTATTCTGCTGCAATATGCAGGTGGTAGGGCCAGAATTTGGTGTAAACTTTTGGGATGTAGTGGAACGGAAGATTTGCACCCTGAATGTGCAGCCGACAAATCTGCAGCAAATGAGTAATGATATCATTTCAACATGGACTATGATCTCAAAAGAATGTTCCCTGCACCTTGTTGAATCCATGCCACGAAGAATTCAGACTTCTGGGGGCAAAGGGAGGGACATTCCTAGTACACCAAGGTTGTACCTAATAGTGGCCACTGTGTTCTTTTATATATATATATATATATATATATATATATATATATATTATATATATATATATATATAATATAACTGCGACTAGCAGAGGACTCGAACCCATGTTGTTTTGACCCGCCTCATGGTGAGCGAAAATCACATGACGCTCTGACCCATAAGACCACCAAATCCTACAAGAATCAAGCACCCGGCAGAGCTAGGAGCTAGTCGTAGTGTTGTTATTGACTAAATACCACTCGTCCGTGGTTAATATATAATATATATATATTATATATATATATATATATATATAATATATATATATATTATATGTTTATAGAGGGGCAACTGATATATCGGATCATTATTTAGTTGTAGCTACAGTTAGAGTAAGAGGTAGATGGGAAAAGAGGAAGGTGGCAACACAAGTAAGAGGGAGGTGAAAGTGTATAAACTAAGGGAGGAGGAAGTTCGGGTGAGATATAAGCGACTATTGGCAGAAAGGTGGGCTAGTGCAAAGATGAGTAGTGGGGGGGTTGAAGAGGCTTGGAATAGTTTTAAAAATGCAGTATTAGAATGTGGGGCAGAAGTTTGTGGTTATAGGAGGGTGGGGGCAGGAGGAAAGAGGAGTGATTGGTGGAATGATGAAGTAAAGGGTGTGATAAAAGAGAAAAAGGTAGCTTATGAGAGGTTTTTACAAAGCAGAAGTGTTATAAGAAGAGTAGAGTATATGGAGAGTAAAAGAAAGGTAAAGAGAGTGGTGAGAGAGTGCAAAAGGAGAGCAGATGATAGAGTGGGAGAGGCACTGTCAAGAAATTTTAATGAAAATCAGAAAAAATTTTGGAGTGAGTTAAACAAGTTAAGAAAGCCTAGGGAAAGTATGGATTTGTCAGTTAAAAACAGAGTAGGGGAGTTAGTAGATGGGGAGATGGAGGTATTAGGTAGATGGCGAGAATATTTTGAGGAATTTTTAAATGTTAAGGAAGAAACAGAGGCAGTAATTTCAATCACTGGCCAGGGAGGTATACCATCTTTTAGGAGTGAAGAAGAGCAGAATGTAAGTGTGGGGGAGGTACGTGAGGTATTACGTAAAATGAAAGGGGGTAAAGCAGCTGGAACTGATGGGATCATGACAGAAATGTTAAAAGCAGGGGGGGATATAAACCATACTCCCGGCCGGGATTGAACCCGCGGTCATAGTCTCAAAACTCCAGCCCGTCGCGTTAGCCTCTATGACCGCGGGTTCAATCCCGGCTGGGGGTATGGTTTGTTTGCAATCGTGTCATTACGATTTCTTGAGTCAGGGGGGGATATAGTGTTGGAGTGGTTGGTACTTTTGTTTAATAAATGTATGAAAGAGGGGAAGGTACCTAGGGATTGGCGGAGAGCATGTATAGTCCCTTTATATAAAGGGAAAGGGGACAAAAGAGACTGTAAGAATTATAGGGGAATAAGTTTACTGAGTATACCAGGAAAAGTGTACGGTAGGGTTATAATTGAAAGAATTAGAGGTAAGACAGAATGTAGGATTGCGGATGAGCAAGGAGGTTTCAGAGTGGGTAGGGGATGTGTAGATAAAGTGTTTACATTGAAGCATATATGTGAACAGTATTTAGATAAAGGTAGGGAAGTTTTTATTGCATTTATGGATTTAGAAAAGGCATATGATAGAGTGGATAGAGGAGCAATGTGGCAGATGTTGCAAGTATATGGAATAGGTGGTAAGTTACTAAATGCTGTAAAGAGTTTTTATGAGGATAGTGAGGCTCAGGTTAGGGTGTGTAGAAGAGAGGGAGAATACTTCCCGGTAAAAGTAGGTCTTAGACAGGGATGTGTAATGTCACCATGGTTGTTTAATATATTTATAGATGGGGTTGTAAAGGAAGTAAATGCTAAGGTGTTCGGAGAGGGGGGTTTAAAATTTTTGGGGGAATAAAATTTCAAAATGGAATTGACACAGTTACTTTTGCTGAGATACTGTGCTTAGGGGAGATTCTAAAGAAAAATTGCAAAGGTTAGGGGATGAGTTTGGGAATGGTGTAAAGGTAGAAAGTTGAAAGTGAACATAGAAAAGATTTAAGGTGATGAGGGTGTCAAATGATTTAGATAAAGAAAAATTGGATATAAAATTTGGGGGGTAGTATGGAAGAAGTGAATGTTTTCAGATACTTGGGAGTTGACGTGTCGCGGATGGATTTATGAAGGATAAAGGTTAATCACAGAATTGATGAGGGAAAAAAGGTGATTTGGTGCATTGGGGTATATTGGAGTCAAAAAAAACGTTATCTAATGGAGGCAAAGAAGGGAGTGTATGAAAGTATAGTAGTACCAACACCCCTTATTGGGTGTAAGCTTGGGTGGTAAATGCAGCAGCGAGGAGACGGAGGCATGGAGATGTCCTGTTTAAGGGCAATGTGTGGTGTTAATATTATGCAGAAAATTGGGAGTGGGGAAATTAAAAAGGTGTGGAGTTTTAATAAAAAGTATTAGTCAGAGGGCAAAGAGGGGTTGTTGAGGTGGTTTGGTCATTTAGAGAGAATGGATCAAAGTAGAATGACATGGAAAGCATTTAAATCTATAGGGGAAGGAAGGGGGGTAGGGGTCGTCCTCGAAAGGGTTGGAGAGAGAGGTAAAGGAGTTTTGTGGAAAAGGGGGCTTGGACTTCCAGCAAGCTTTGCGTGAGCGTGTTAGATAGGAGTGAATGGAGACGAATGGAAACTTGGACCTGACGATCTGTTGGAGTGTGAGCGGGGTAATTTTATAGTGAAGGGATTCAGGGAAACCGGTTATTTTCATATAGTCGGGCTTGAGTCCGGAAATGGGGAAGTACAATGCCTACACTTTAAAGGGGGGGTTTGGGAAATTGGCATTTTTGGAGGGATAATGTTGTGTACCCTTATATGTGTATGCTTCTAAACTGTTGTATTCTGACACCTCTGAAAAAACAGTGATAATGTGCGGGTGTGGTGAAAGTGTTGAATGAGAAGAAAGTATTTTCTTTTTGGGGATTTTCTTTCTTTTTTGGGTCACCCTCCCTCGGTGGGAGCGGCCGACTTGTTAAAATATATATATATATAAAATATATATATATAAAATATATATATATAATATATAAATATATATATATATAATATAATATAAATATATATAAAATATAAAATATATATAAAATATATAATATAATAATTACTACACTTGAGAATGCATTAAGACATAAATATTCAATTTTTCTGTCTGTACAGGACCAGTCACCGGAAATAACCCGGTCTCACCCTAAGGGCATTACCAGTGGCAGCGGATGAGACATTGGCCACACTAATTCGGACGCTAGTTATCAATAACGGAAGCCGATGGGTGAGATGAGAGGAAGAGAGCGAGAAGTCCTTAGAATGGGATGCTGTTGCCTGAGGACCCGAGGAAGATTGTTTAAGATGAAATATTATGGTTGAGATGAGATGCTGAATACTGAGACTTAAAGTTACTGGTTGAGAGATGTTGGGTATGTTGAGGCATGAGGCTGCGTGCAGTGATGAGGTGCTGAGATGCTACCTGAGGTTGCTGACTGAGATGTGCTAAGATGCCACCTGAGGCTGTATGGTGTGATGAGGTGCTAAGTATTGAGACTTGATATATTGAGACGTGAGGCTTCTTACTAAGATGAGGTACTGGGTATTAAAACCTGAAGTTGCTTGCTGCTAGATATTGGGTTTATAGAGACCTGAGGCTACTGGCTGAGGTAAGGTGCTGGGGTATTGAAACCTGAGGCTGCTGGTACAACGTCTACCAAAAAAAAAGACTATCAAATATGATTTAATGCATTATTACTCGCATCTCGACCTCAGAACCAACGAAGGTGAAAGCATTGATTTCTTTCTCTGTGCACTCCCCGTCAAGGGGGAGGGAGGTCCCTTGACGAGGCGAAAGGGTTCTCGATCTGAGGAATTAGGCCTCTTGTCTCTTTCCTCTGGTCGAATGCAAATACTCTCACCCCTGTTCTCAGACTGGCCTTTCGGTATATTTCCCTTGCGAATTATTGCTTCTAGGTTGAAGGTAAAGAGATCGTTGTTCATCGCAGTCCGTTGAGGACCTCGTTGCTAGTAGTGTTTGCCGTGGGAACTGGATTATCTGGGAATGTGCTGGGCCGCTATCCTGAGTCCCTGTGAGCGACCTCGTGTGCATTTAGGGGACGAGAACATCCCTGTAGGCTGCAAATCAGTTTCTGAAGATGGCGGCAAAAGAGGGAAGACTCTTGGACGGGTTTCAACTCTCTCGTCTCTCTAGTCGGCCGAGCCTGGCTCAGTTAATTGGGAAGAATCATTCCTGAATTGTTAGTTTACTGGTATGAATGGTAGGTTAGGGAGTGGTTTCCTTGCTGCGTCGAAAACACGGTCTCTCTGTTTTGTTTCTGTCTAAGCTTCCCCTCTCTTCCCCTCCCCACCACTTTTTTTTTTTGAGAATATGAAAAGGAAATGCCTTAATTATGTATAGTAGTATCCATTTTTTGCCTACTCAGGAGCCCCTCCTTTCCCATGCAGCATTTTTAATTGTATACCCTTGTAGTCTCCTGAATTTGCTCGTGTTATGAGTTTGAAAGGTGGTGCATAGGGCTGCTACCATAACGGAACTACTGCTCGGTTCCTGGTCGGTTCCTGTTTGAGGGTGTTTGCTTGTCATGTAATTTGAGAATAAAGGTACTTGTTAACAGGGTTGTCTCTCTACTGTCCCTCCCATATCTACAGTTTTTAAAAGTACCGAAGTTGAGTGGCAAGTATTCTCCAGTCTTAGTTCTCGTTCTTGTGGTTGCTAGGGTCACTGATGCAGACTGTTGAGGTTGCCACAGCAACTGGGCTTCATCTTGTCCGAATATTCCAAGGGTTCCATCTCTCCCACTCTTCTTTCCTCCAAACCTGCGAGAGTCAGCACCTTCAGATTTTTCCTTTCCCATTGAGGAACTTTAAATCGTGCCCATCATGCTTCACGAACTTATGTCAACACTCTCCACATACAGCAGCTTGGCCTAATGGCATCCATGTCTGTATGCTTCAGCCCTTACTTCCTACAACGTTCGTCGTCCTCTTGTGTCTCCTCAATCTCTCTTGGTCTCAAGGGGTTCTCCCTTTTCAATGGAAAATAAACCTTTGTCTTGCCTTTCCATAAGCCAGGTACTTCAGGGCATGACACCTGTAACTACAGAGCCGTTGTTTTTATTGATGCAATGTGCAAGCTGTTATAATGCCATAATAAACGTTTAGTATGGTATTTGGAAATTCATAAGTCTCGCGTCGTCTGTTTGGTTTTCGTAGCGACAGTTATACTATCGACCCTTTAATCCGTTTGGATACTTCTGTTTGTAGTGCTGTCGCTAATTACTCTATTATTGTAATCCTTGATATCGTAAAAGCTTGTGACACCTGGCTTTGGTACAACGTGAGCCCGGGCACATTCCTTAATCCTCCGAGGTAGTCTGCCACTTTTCCTCAAGGATTTGTTAGACATTTCTACGTCCGACTTTATAATAGGGTTTCTCTTAACTTTATCCAGGCGGAAGGCACCCTTCAGGGCTGTGTTCATAGCGCCATCCTTTTCCTGCTTCCTTCCGATATTCGGTCGTCTTTTTATGTTGTTGATCTTGCTACAGTTTTTGTAGGAGACGAGTGTCATTTTGTAGCAACCTCTCTCCCTCTCCAAGATGATATCGACCATGTTTCCCACTGGGCCACTTCTCATAGGTTTAAATTCTCTGTTCCTAAGACGCATCAGCCGCCCAGGTGTCTATCGCATCACTATGCCTCATGATTCCCATATTCTTGAACGAGATATGGTCAAATGTCTCTGACCTCTGTTTGATTGTCCTGGAAGTTGTTTTTCATAGTCTCCTGAACCTCCTAAACAAAACCCAGTCCACTTTTCTTGCATGGCTGATAGACGAAGACATCGTCTTCATTCTTTTCTAATCCTATCTAAATGGGACTATGGTGACCAACTGTGTTCTTCAGCCTCATTAATGTTTCTTAACTTCATCCCATTCTTCATCAACATAGGTTACGTTTTTGTCTCTGGGCCTATCGTAATTTCCCCAATGGAGAATCTATATGCAGAGGCGAACGTCTTATTTTTTTGCGCCGTTTCTGTTATATTGTCCGCTCCCATCACCTTCACGACGATCCTTCAAGATTGTAAAGGATGTTAGTAGAGAGCCTCTGTTCAGTCGCCTCTATTTACTGCGCCGTTTTCCTCTATATTTGCTCTTTTAGCTTCCTTTAATTTACCTCCCCTTTAAGTCCACTCTGCGTCTTTCTCTTACCTCCCTCCATGGGAAGTCCTGAGCACTCCTGTTTGCTCTTGTCCACTTCCATGTGTGAAAACTCACTTGCCTGCTATAACTACAACTCTTTCTTTCTCTTTCTCTCCGTTTCTCTCTTTTTTTTCTCTGTTTATCATTCAATTTATCATCAGAATATCCAATATGTAAAAAATATACTACATTACTAGGGGAAATTACAATATTAGAGCGAGAAATTAATGTAAAGGACCTGGGAGTGATGATGTCAGAGAATCTAACTTTCAAAGATCAAAACAATGTATCCATCACATCTGCTAGGAAAATGATGGGATGGATGAGTACATTTAAAACTAGGGATGCCAAGCCAGTGATGATTCTCTTCATATCGCTTGTTCTCTCTAGGCTGGAATACTGCTGTACATTAATGGGCCCTTTAAAGGCAGGCAAAACTGCAGACCTGGAGAACATAACATAAAAACATAAGAAAGAAGGAACACTGCAACAGGCCTACTGACCCATGCGGAGCAGGTCCATGTCCCCCCCCCCCCGGATTAGACCAGTGATTTCCCCGGATTAGCCCAATGACCCACCGGGTCTGGTCACCTCCACTCAAGGATGGAGCACTGCACCAAACCCAGCAGCGCAAGCTAGTCAGGTCCAACTCACACCCACCCACACCCACTCATGTATTTATCTAACCTATTTTTAAAACTACACAACGTTTTAGCCTCAATAACTGTACTCGGGAGTTTGTTCCACTCATCCACGACTATTACCAAACCAGTGCTTTCCTATACCCTTCCTTAATCTGAATTTTTCCAACTTGAAACCATTGCTGCGAGTCCTGTCATGGCTGGAAATTTTCAGCACGCTATTTACATCCTCTTTATTTATTTCCTGTTTTCCATTTATACATCTCGATCATACCCCCCCCCCCTAATTCTACGCCTTTCGAGAGAGTGCAGATTCAGGGCCCTCAGTCTATCCTCATAGGGAAGATTTCTGATACATGGGATCATCTTTGTCATCCTCCTCTGTACGTTTTCCAGAGCATTTATATCCATTCTGTAATACGGTGACCAGAACTGAGCAGCATAGTCTAAATGAGGCCTAACCAAGGATATATAGAGTTGAAGAACAACCTGAGGACTTCTATTATTTATACTTCTAAATATGAAGCCAAGAATTCTGTTAGCTTTATTGCGAACACTAATGCACTGTTGTCTTGGTTTTAGATTGCTGCTAATCAGAACTCCTAAATCCTTTTCGCAAGCAGTAATATTAAGATCTACATTATTTAGTTTATATGTGGCATGGTTATTTAACTGTCCATATTAAAATTAAACTACATCTGCCACTTCTCCGACCATTGCATCAGACTATTCAAATCATCCTGGAGTGCTCTAGTGTCCTCATTAGAATGAATTGGACGGCCTATTTTGGTGTCATTAGCAAATTTGCTTATGTCGCTATTTATTCCCTCATCTATGTCATTTATGTAAATTGTGAACAACAACGGGCCCAACACTGACCCCTGAGGAACACCGCTTGTGACGTGCCCCCATTCTGATTTCTCCCCATTTATGCAAACTCTCTGCTGTCTATTTGTCAGCCATGCCTCTACCCAGGAAAAAATTTCTCTTATTCCGTGTGCCTTTACTTTCCTCAATAGCCTCTAGTGTGGAACTCTATCGAAAGCCTTACTGAAGTCCATTTACACAATATTATATTCATTACTATGATCTACCTCCTCAAACACCTTAGTGAAAAAGGTTAGTAAATTCGTAAGACAGGAACGCCCCTTTGTAAAAACCGTGTTGAGATTCATTAATCAATCTGTGCCTGTCAAGATGGCTACGAATTGCATCGGCAATTATTGATTCCATAAATTTTCCCACTATGGAGGTAAGGCTTATTGGTCTATAGTTCGAAGCCAAGGACCTGTCACCTGCCTTGTAAATAGGTATTACATTTGCCATTTTCCACTAATCTGGCACTATGCCAGTTTGTAGTGATATGTTAAAAAGATTAGCCAAAGGTATGCTAAGTTCCTCTTTACATTCCTTTAACACCCTTGCAAACAGTTCATCAGGCCTGGGGATTTGTTAGGTTTTAGTTTCTCTATTTGTCTGAGGACCATGTCACTAGTTACCGCAATCGTACATAGTTTATTATCATCCTGTTCTACATAATCTATTATTTCAGGAATATCGCTAGTATTTTCCTGGGTGAAAACTGAGAGGAAGTAGGTATTTAGAATTTCACACATATCCTTATCACTGTCAGTGATCTGACCAGAGTTACTCTTAAGTGGGCCAATCTTGTCCCTAATCTTACTTCTGTATACCGGAAAGAACCCTTTTGGGTTAGTCTTTGAATCCCTTGCGACCTTAGCCTCATAATCCCTTTTCGCTTTTCTCATTCCTTTCTTTATTTCTCTCTTTAATTTAATATATTGATTTCTTAACTGCCATCCCCTCTTTTGATACGCCTATATATGCCTCTCTTTTGACCAATGAGATGTTTTAATCTATTGTTCATCCATTAGGGATCATTTTTGTTAGATCTAATTTCCCTACTCGGAACAAAAGTTGCCTGGGCAGCTAGAACTATGCTCTGAAAAACGTTATATTGGCATCCAAGATCACCTACCGGACCCATAGTTAGGACATCCCAATTTAGCCCACTCAGGTAATTTTTTCAGTCCCATGAAGTCGGCCAAGCGAAAATCTGGGAGAGATTTGATTGCACGTATAAGCACCATTCAACAACTAAATTAGTGGGAGCAGTTAAATGCCCTCGACCTGTACTCCTAGGAACGCTGGCGAGAAAGATACACGATAATATACACTTGGAAAATCCTAGAGGGAACAGTCCCAAATCTGGTTTAGAAAGACACGTAAGCAAACACTATGACATATTTATTAGAAAACGTTTCGGTCCTGGGTCCTTGATCCTTCTAACACACAGAGGTAGAAAGGCATTATATATATAGGCGGAGAGTGAGGTGTGACGCACGTGACCTGAGGAATGTCATAAGAACATAAGAGTGGAGGAACACTGAAGAAGGCCTACTGGCCCATGCGAGGCAGGTCCTTATCAAAACAACCTCTGCCTATGATGAGGACGGGTAGACGATGAAATCATGTGACTCCTGTGTTGTTGGGTTGGTGGTGCCTAAGTATCATATATGCCAATGTTTTTGAAATTTTGTAGTTTCCAGTGTTGCGTTCTATAGTGTCGGTGACGGCGATTAGTGAGGCTTCTAGGCACCGTGGGCGTCTGAGGTCTGGTTCGATGAGAACGAGTTATGCCTCATTCCAGTTCATCAAATGTCCCGTGGAGTCTCTGTGGAGGGCACAGGCGTACCTTACATCGTCTCTGTTAGAGGCATTTCGATGCTCATTCAAGCGGACTGCAAGATCTCTGCCTGTCTCGCCTACATATTTCTTGGGACAGAACCCACAGGGGATAGTGTAGACGCCTGCTGTAGAAGTTAGAGGTGTGGGGCTGCGTTTCGTAGTGAGGTCTTTGATAGTGATGTGTTTATGGTGGAAACGTTGATGTTACCATAGCAATGCCCGGCGAGTATTCCTGGCAACATCAACCACATGGAGTACTTGAACTGCTTAGGGGGCTGTCCATGCTGGTTTGTTTGAGATAGCTTTGTGCCTAAGTCTGCCAATCTCGATGAGATAGATGGAACTGAAGACGTTGCTTATGTAAGTCATTCTCTAGAAAACAGGGCTGATTGCGAAGAAGTCTCAAGAAGAAGCCAAGAGGACTTCATTTAGTGCGGGTGTCTTGGTGATAAGTATAAGATCGTCCTGTGCTGGTAGTTTTCTATACACTGAAGAGAATTTGCACTGTCGAGGATCTGCTTCTGCCCTTAATGCCCGGCATCTATTCAAGATTGATGACTACACATCGACTCAAAGTGAGGACTGATTCCCTCATTCTCCTCCTGTTCTCAAGTTCTCCTCGTACGTATGGACTGATGAACCACTGTGGGCGAAACGTTTCCCAATAAAGATACCCAAGATTGCACATGTGTCTAATTAACCATATATATGATTATATATATTGATATATATTAATATATAATATATTATTAAAAATAATATATATATATATATATATATATATATTAATTAAAGGACAAAATACATTGACAAAACATTCACAAAATCCGATAGAAAGGTCAAAACAACATAGGTAACTCAGGCTACATCTCGAATGCTCGTCCACTCCGGGTGCCCGTGCCCAGAATGCTGCAGGCATTTCTGCTGTCGCAACCTGAGCGTCTGAAAGAGGAAGCTGTCTGGCCGTTGTCCTTGGTTTTCATGTGAGCTTTTCCCAGCTCTATTAGGAACTTAGAGCACAAATTCCCCATGCTCCAAGGGTCCTCCGACCCTATTGGGATGAGTTATAGCAAGGGGGAAGGTCCTCATATTGCGGATCTCTCTGGTCTCCTGTGGTGCAGCTCCAACCCACTTCCACTACGGAGATGCATAGGTGCTAAAAAGGCAGCACATAGTAGTCCCAGGCATCTGCTTCTCATCCTTCCAAGTACATAGTGCTCCATCGGACGCTTTGACTTCCGTCAGACCTCTTGCACTTGGGTTCCCGTTGAGCTGGCAACGGCTGTGGCGAGGCCTTCTTTATCAATGTCATGACCTCCCATGGCCTGGCATACTTCCCTTCTGCTGTGTGACAAACGAGACCATGAAGTCACGAACTGACAGCTTTCCTCCCTGGCGCAAATACAACCTATGTTCGGATGATTGGGGGTCGGCTAGGCGAGAGTCAATCACCAATCCGAATGGCCTTGGTCTAATCGAGTGCCCATGTGAGGAATTGGAACAGCTACAGAAAAATCTCCTGACTGTGGTCTTCACTGGGCCAGAGACGAGCTTTGGTCCTTTCCTGTAGTTGGAGCGCATTGTTGGCGATTTTTTTTCCATGATCGGTTGTCCCAGACTGTTTGTGTTTTTGGGAGGCTCGTCTACTGGAGGTATCGTATGGGTGTCCCACCGAATCGCGCTTTCATAACCTGGAGTCTTGAGCTCCTACCACGTCTCTCAAGCGTTCGGGAACAATCTTGACTAATGCACTGGAAGCCAAACACGAAGACAGAAAATCAAGTAAAGCAAAATGCGTTGCTTTGCGCACCCCTATACCTCCCAGTCGCACTGGGAGGGTTGCCTGATCCCATTGCTGATCCTCTAGTGACAGGTTCAGTGCCTTCTTAAAGGTTGACCTCAGGTGTGCGTCATATTCCTCGAGTGTTGGGTTGTCAAAAGAGGGTGCACACCTCAGGAAGTATGTGAGTCTTGGAATAGTAATATATATATCAAAATATTAAACAGATATTGGAGTCATTTTGGAACTCACTGTCAGGTTTCTATCTGTTAAGCTCTTGACGCTTTATTTTGGTGTCCTTTATATTTCTAGCGTCAGATTTACACGATCGAAAAATTTCTCAGCTGGTCCAAAATGAGGCAACAAGAGACATTTTATGACGTCATAAACATGTTAATAAATTGTGAAAGACTGCTAGTAAAAATGGACATTTTTTTTGTTCCAATGGTGAATTTTGTGTTAGGCTCGCTACCTGGAGCTACTTGATGTGCTACCTGGAGCTACTTGATGTGCTACCTGGAGCTACTTGATGTGCTACCTGGAGCTACTTGATGTGCTACCTGGGCTACTTGATGTGCTACCTGGAGCTACTTGGTGTGCTACCTGGAGCTACTTGATGTGTGCTACCTGGAGCTACTTGATGTGCTACCTGGGCTACTTGATGTGCTACCTGGGCTACTTGATGTGCTACCTGGAGCTACTTGATGTGCTACCTGGAGCTACTTGATGTGCTACCTGGGGCTACTTGATGTGCTACCTGGGCTACTTGATGTGCTACCTGGAGCTACTTGATGTGCTACCTGGAGCTACTTGATGTGCTACCTGGGGCTACTTGATGTGCTACCTGGAGCTACTTGGTGTGCTACCTGGAGCTACTTGATGTGCTACCTGGAGCTACTTGATGTGCTACCTGGAGCTACTTGATGTGCTACCTGGAGCTACTTGATGTGCTACCTGGAGCTACTTGATGTGCTACCTGGAGCTACTTGAGGTGCTACCTGGAGCTACTTGATGTGCTACCTGGAGCTACTTGATGTGCTACCTGGAGCTACTTGATGTGCTACCTGGAGCTACTTGATGTGCTACCTGGAGCTACTTGATGTGCTACCTGGAGCTACTTGGTGTGCTACCTGAAACTACTTGATGTGCTACCTGGAGCTACTTGATGTGCTACCTGGAGCTACTTGATGTGCTACCTGGAGCTACTTGATGTGCTACCTGAGCTACTTGTGTGCTAACCTGAGCTACTTGATGTGCTACCTGGAGCTACTTGAGTGCTACCTGGGCTACTTGAGTGCTACCTGGAGCTACTTGATGTGCTACCTGGAGCTACTTGATGTGCTAACCTGGAGCTACTTGATGTGCTACCTGGGGCTACTTGATGTGCTACCTGGAGCTACTTGATGTGCTACCTGGAGCTACTTGATGTGCTACCTGGAGCTACTTGATGTGCTACCTGGAGCTGCTTGGTGTGCTACCTGGAGCTACTTGATGTGCTACCTGGAGCTACTTGATGTGCTACCTGGAGCTACTTGATGTGCTACCTGGAGCTACTTGATGTGCTACCTGGAGCTACTTGATGTGCTACCTGGAGCTACTTGATGTGCTACCTGGAGCTACTTGATTGTGCTACCTGGAGCTACTTGATGTGCTACCTGAGCTACTTGATGTGCTACCTGGAGTTACTTGGTGTGCTACCTGGAGCTACTTGGTGTGCTACCTGGAGCTACTTGGTGTGCTACCTGGAGCTACTTGGTGTGCTACCTGAGCTACTTGTGTGCTACCTGGAGCTACTTGGTGTGCTACCTGAGCTACTTAATGGCTACCTGGAGCTACTTGATGTGCTACCTGAGCTACTTGATGTGCTACCTGGAGCTACTTGATGTGCTACCTGGAGCTACTTGATGTGCTACCTGGAGCTACTTGATGTGCTACCTGGAGCTACTTGGTGTGCTACCTGGAGCTACTTGGTGTGCTACCTGGAGCTACTTAATGTGCTACCTGGAGCTACTTGATGTGCTACCTGGAGCTTCTTGATGTGCTACTTGGAGCTACTTGATGTGCTACCTGGAGCTACTTGATGTGCTACCTGGAGCTACTTGGTGTGCTACCTGGAGCTACTTGGTGTGCTACCTGGAGCTACTTGATGTGCTACCTGGAGCTAATTGATGTGCTACCTGGAGCTACTTGATGTGCTACCTGGAGCTACTTGATGTGCTACCTGAGGCTACTTGATGTGCTACCTGAAGCTACTCTAATGAGCTACTGAAGTTACTTGATGTGTAAGCTGTCGCTACCTGAAGCTACTTGATGTGCTACCTGAAGCTACTTCATGCGTTAGCTGTCGCTACCTGAAAATACTTGACGTGATGCCTGACGCTACCTAAAGCTACTTGATGTGCTACCTGACGCTACCTGAAGCTACCTGATGTGTTGTGCCGGAAGGAAGTGGTTGGTGCGCCAGGTTTGGCGCGCGTGCCAAGGGTTGCCCACCCCTGGCCTAGGACAAGAAAAACTGACCAATTTATAGGAAGAAAAGAACTATGGATCAGTCATGATAGGTACATCACTGGAGTAATATTATAAACTTGACATCAGCTAGAGCGAGACTATCACTGAGATATGTGCGTGGACCCGTCCATGTAGCACCCGACCCACCTGAACCTAAACCTCACTTTTAAAACGGCCGGTATAAGCTGAGAAGGTTGAGGAGCTTGCTTACAAGTCCTTATCCAGGAATCTTTAGCATTCCGCAGTCAGTGAATGGATTATTCTACCTTCTAGCAGTCAATGTAACTGCCAGTGGATTCACCTTCTACCCAATACTACTACCATCACCTTCTACCACTACAACCACCCATCACCAACTACTACAACCACCATAACTACAACAACCCCAACCAACACAACTACTACAAAACCACCACCACTACAACCACCACCAACTACAACCACCACCACTACAACACAACCACTACTACAACCACCACCACTACAACCACCACCATACTACAACCACCAACTACAACCACCATACTACAACCACCACCACTACAACCACCACCACTACAACCACCACCACTACAACCACCACCACCACCACCACCACCACCACCACCACCACCACCACCACACCCACCACCACACCACCACCCACCACCACTCCACCACCACACTACCACCACCCACCACCACCACCCCCCACCACCCACCACACCACCACCCACCACCACCCACCACCACCACCACCACACCCCACCCACCACCACCACCACCCACCACCACCACCACCACCACCACCCACCACCACCCACCACAACCCCACCACCCACCACCACCACCCACCACCACCACCACCACCCACCACCACCACCACCCACCACCACCCACCACCCACCACCCAACCACCACCCACCACCACCCACCACCACCACCACCACCACGACCCCCCACCACCACCCACCACCACCACCCACCACCACCAACCCCACCACCACCCAACCACAACACCACCACCACCACCACACCACCCACCACCACACCACCACCACCACCACCACCACACCACCAACACACAACAACAACAACACCAAATGAAAATCTACGAGATATTTTCCGTCACAGTATTCCTATTAATTAAAACAAATCCTAAATCTTTAATATGCCATTACAAATTTCCATCTTTTTTATATCCGTTCCATTATGCTGAAGTTTATTACTCCATGTACCTGATGGTGGGAAAGGCTCTTGATCCAAGGAAGGACTATCTGTGTAAATAAAAAGACACTTTAGTTATTTTTATGTAAACAATGGTAGTTCCTAGTGAGATTGCCCATCCACTCAAAGCATTAGACCAGGAAGTGGAGCTAAATGTTAGATTCCCCCATTCCCCCATATCGCGATACCCCTCGCACGGTTTGCGCATCCCTGACCATAGTAAAAAATTTAAACAATGACTGATTGGACGATGTGAGCAAGTAATATATTGTGAAGGATCAGGGAAACCGTAGCAGACTTGAGCCTGAGGCGGAGGTACAATGTCGCACTTAATGGAGAGTTAAGATACTGCAGATTTGGAGGGACGTCTTAACCCGATCTGAGCGCCTCTGCCAAAGACAGTGATATGTATGAGTGATGGAAAGTTGAATATGAAAGTTTCTTCTTTTTTTTGGGAGGGTTTCTTTTAGGGTCACCCTCACGGTGGAGACGCCACGTGTTATCAAAATAATATAATAATAATAATCATATGAAAGATTTTCCGTTGCATATTACGAACAGTCATCCTTTGTAGAGGAGCAACTAACATCTAACCAGTCAAGTGATATGATCCCTCTTACGGACGTTATCGAGCCTACACATGCCTTTCTCAACACACAGTTTAAATTTTCCTGAACGCATGCATTCCTCGTATCACATCAGTCAAACACGATCACAAACTATCAATCATAACCGATTCTTTTTAAAGTCTTATCTTTTTTGTCTTTGTCTTAGAGTAAAAAGTTAATCTTTGGTCTTGAGAAACATCGTTATTATAAAAGTAAGATCTCTCTGGGTTTGAGAATGTAGTAAAAGTAATCTCATGGTCCTTGAGAAACAATCGTTAAGGTTTGTACCGACATTATCTAGCTTGAGGAACATCGTTAGTAGCAAGTAAAATTCGGGTCGGAAACATCAGTTATTAGTCTAGAGAACAACCTGGTCTGACACATCGATTTAATACGGCAGTAAGAGACCCTGTCTTAAACACTCGTTTACCTCAAACAGTAAGTATCTCCTGGAACGTTGAAGATTAAATCTCTTATTTAGTAAGAAGTAAGACCCTCACGGGCAGAAACCAACGGTTATATATAAAAATAAAGAATCTCTCTGTCTTGAGAACAACGTTATAGTAAAAGTAGAATCTTCTCTGGGTCTTGAGAAACATCGTATTAGAAAGTAAGAACCTCTCTGGACTTGCGAAACAATCGTTATTAGTAAAAGTAAGAACTCTCTGGGCTGAAACATCGTTTTAGTAAAAGTAAAATCCTCTGGGTCTTAGAAACAACGTTATAGTAAAAGTAAGATCCTTTTTGTTCTTGAGAACATCGTTTTAGTAAAAGAAGAATCTCTCTGGGTCTTGAGAAACATCGTTATTAGTAAAAGTAAGAATCTCTCTGGTCTGAGAAACATCGTTATTAGTAAAAGTAAGAATCTCTCTGGGTCTTGAGAAACATCGTTATTAGTAAAAGTAAGAATCTCTCTGGGTCTTTGAAACAATCGTTATTAGTGTAAAAGGAAGAATCCTCTGTCTTGAGAAACAATCGTTATTAGTAAAGTAAGAATCTCTCTGTCATAGGAAACATCGTTATAGTAAAAGTAAAACCTCTTCTGGTCTGAGAAACACTCGGTATTAGTAAAAGTAAAGAATTCTCTCTGGGCTTGAGAAACATCGTTATTAGTAAAAGTAAGAATCTCTGGGTCTTGAGAAACATCGTTATTAGTAAAAGTAAGAATCTCTCTGGGTCTTGAGAAACATCGTTATTAGTAAAAGTAAGAATCTCTCTGGGTCTTGAGAAACATCGTTATTAGTAAAAGTAAGAATCTCTCTGGGTCTTGAGAAACATCGTTATTAGTAAAAGTAAGAATCTCTCTGGGTCTTGAGAAACATCGTTATTAGTAAAAGTAAGAATCTCTCTGGGTCTTGAGAAACATCGTTATTAGTATAAGTAAGAACCTCTCTGGGTCTTGAGAAACATCGTTATTAGTAAAAGTAAGAATCTCTCTGGGTCTTGAGAAACATCGTTATTAGTAAAAGTAAGAATCTCTCTGGGTCTTGAGAAACATCGTTATTAGTAAAAGTAAGAAATCTCTGGTCTTGAGAAACATTAGTTATATAGTAAAAGTTAAAATCTTCTGGGCTTGAGAAACATCGTATTAGAAAGTAAGAATTTCTGGGTCTTGAAAGAAACTCGTTATTAGTAAAAGTAGATCTCTCTGGGTCTGAGAAACATCGTTTATAGTAAAGTAAATCTCTGCTGGGTCTTGAAAAATCGTTTATAGTAAAGTAGAAATCTACTTCTGGTCTTGAAAACATCGTCTTAGTAAAAAGTAAGAATCTTCTGGTCTTGAGAAACATCGTTATTGTAAAGTAAGAATCTCTCTGGTCTTGAAAACATCGTTATTAGTATAAGTAAAAATCTCTCTGTCTTGAGTATAACACGTTATTAGTATAAGAAGAAATCTCTGGGTCTTGAGAAACATCGTTATTAGTAAAAGTAAGATCTCTCTGGGTCTGAGAAACATCGTTATTATAAAAGTAAGAATCTCTCTGGGTCTTGAGAAACTCTTTATTAGTAAAAGTAAGAACTCTCGGGTCTTGAGAAACATCGTTATTAGTAAAAGTAAGTAATCCTCTCGGTCTTGAGAAACATCGTTATTAGTAAAAGTAAGAACCTCTCTGGGTCTTGAGAAACATCGTTATTAGTAAAAGTAAGAATCTCTCTGGGTCTTGAGAAACATCGTTATTAGTAAAAGTAAGAATCTCTCTGGGTCTTGAGAAACATCGTTTTAGTAAAAGTAAAAACTCTCTGGGTCTTGGAACTGTTATTAGAAAATAAGAACTCTCGGTTTGAGAAACATTATAGTAAAAGAAAGAATCTCTCTGGGTCTTGAGAAACATCGTTATTAGTAAAAGAAAGAATCTCTCTGGGTCTTGAGAAGGCATTATTAGTAAAAGTTAGAATCTCGGTGGTCTTGAGAAGACATCAGTGTGAGAGTAAATACGAGAATCTTACCCAGGTTTACTGATGCACTTATGACTGTTTTCGACAAGGACACAGAAACCCAAGTGTACACGTAAGATGCCATAACTTCCTGCCAGAACGTTGTGCTGAAAGTAAGTTTACTTGAAATTGCCGAATCAGCTGTTGAGCTGTTGAACTTGACAGATGTACTGAGCAATGCAGCAGCTCTTAAGAGAGAGCGTGAGTACTGAGAGCCTGGGAAGTTTCCTAGACGAAGATGATGACAGAATTACTTGTTAACAAGCAAGGCATTAATGTTCTCGGTAAAAAAGTGAACTGGATACAACCAGTGACTTTTATCACCAGTGACTTGTATCACAACCACTTACTCTCATCACAACCGGTGACTCGCATCACAACCGGTGACTCGCATCACAACTAGTGACTCGCATCACAACCAGCGACTCGCATCACAACCAGCGACTCGCATCACAACCACATCTTGTGAAGAATACAAAAACAACTTGTTAAATCCCACACAGAAAGCGAAACATTGTGGCAGTGAGAGCATGATCTTCAACATGTAGTTACTTCACTGTTTTCACTCAGTCAAATCATACTGGTTCTCTCTCGTGGAAAGTAAACTGCATGATCAATGTTTACATTTTAATACAGTTATAGCTCATCTAACCTTTGTGAGGCGTTGATGAGTAACAGGTGCAACATTTAATTGCTCTTATTGTCTAAACGTATCTCCTTCTCAGCAGGCTTCTTCAGTTGAATATAAAGGATTAAAACATTGGAGAAAGAAGAAGAAGAAGAGGAAATTTTTAGATGATCAGTCCCTCATCATTGATAGAAAGGGAGGGAGGGGGGTCAGTCTCTGTGTGCGAGGTGCTGATGAGTTTGACACATGCGCAGCACTTTTGTATCTATGTTGTCATAAGAACATAAGAACATAAGAAATAAGGAGCACTGCAACAGGCCTACTGACCCATGCGGAGCAGGTCCATGTCCCCCCCCCCCGGATTAGCCCAAAGACCCACCCAGTCTGGTCACCTCCACTCAAGGATGGAGCACGGCACCAGACCCAGCAGCACAAGCTAGTCAGGTCCAACTCACACCCACCCACACCCACTCATGTATTTATCTAACCTATTTTTAAAACTACACAACGTTTTAGCCTGAATAACTGTACTCGAGAGTTTGTTCCACTCATCCACAACTCTATTACCAAACCAGTGCTTTCCTATATCCTTCCTGAATCTGAATTTTTCCAACTTGAAACCATTGCTGCGAGTCCTGTCTTGGCTGGAAATTTTCAGCACGCTATTTATTCCTGTTTTCCATTTATATACCTCGGTCATATCCCCCCTAATTCTACGCCTTTCGAGAGATTGCAGATTCAGGGCCCTCAGTCTATCCTCATAGGGAAGATTTCTGATACATAGGATCATCTTTGTCATCCTCCTCTGTACGTTTTCCAGAGCATTTATATCCATTCTGCAATACGGTGACCAGAACTGAGCATAGTCTAAATTAGGCCTAACCAAGGATATATAGAGTTGAATAGCAACCTGAGGACTTCTGTTATTTATACTTCTAGATATGAAGCCAAGAATTCCGTTAGCTTTATTGCGAACACTAATGCACTGTTGTCTTGGTTTTAGATTACTGCTAACCAGAACTCCTAAATCCTTTTCGCAATCAGTAGTATTAAAATCAACATTATTTAGTTTATATATGGCATGGTTATTTAACTGTCCAACATTTAGAACTTTGTCTTTGTCAATATTAAGCTGCATCTGCCACTTCTCCGACCACGTCATCAGTCTATTCAAATCATCCTGGAGTGCTCTAGTGTCCTCATTAGAATGAATTGGACGGCCTATTTTGGTGTCATCAGCAAATTTGCTTATGTCGCTATTTATTCCCTCATCTATGTCGTTTATGTAAAGTGTGAACAACAACGGGCCAAAAACACTGACCCCTGAGGAACACCGCTTGTGACGTGCCCCCATTCTGATTTCTCCCCATTTATGCAAACTCTCTGCTGTCTATTTGTCAGCCATGCCTCTACCCAGGAAAAAAAAATCTCCTATTTCGTGTGCCTTAAGTTTCCTCAATAGCCTCTGGTGTGGAACTCTATCGAAAGCCTTACTGAAGTCCATATACACAATATTATATTCATTACCACGATCTACCTCCTCAAACACCTTAGTGAAAAAAGTAAGTAAATTCGTAAGACAAGAACGCCCCTTTGTAAAACCGTGTTGAGATTCATTAATGAATCTGTGCCTGTCTAGATGGCGTCCGCACTCTTCTCCTGCGCAGCAATTTTCGTCAGTCGAATTCTCGCGATTATAACACCAGAAACAGAGGTAGTGGAAAGGTAAGTCTGTGGCGATCATTCCCTCAGTCTTGATAGAACGTGGAGTGCCGGAGTCTCAGAGGTGCTTAGAGGTGTTCCCTCTCTTTTGTTTCATCGACGTTCATCAATGTGCATATAAACTCTATAGAGAATATAACCTATATAGAACTGATGTAGTTATTAAGGTCGCCATCACCCATAAGAATGTAAGAAGAATACATAAACACCCAGGAATAACTAAAGCATCAAAATCTCAACTACTCTCTAACTCGACTGAATATGTCATCACTAAGAGTTGATGAATTAGACACATGCGCAACACTTCGGTATATTTATTGTGGAAACATTTACACAATAAAGTTATCCAAGTGTTGAGTGTGTGTCCAGTTTATCAACTTGTCGGTTCTGTGAACCGACAAGTTGAATGAATGTAGGTTCAGCCTAAATAATTAGTGAGCATAGTGGTGTGTAAAATTAATTTAGCAGACGTTAGGCCTAAATAGGGTTTCATTAAGTCTATGCAGAATCTACATACACAAACTTCGTGTATATGTAAAACAGGAAATCGTAGTAACACGACTAAAAACTGCTCATGGAACGAGTAGGATATGAACCCATGTCACGCACGGTACATTGCTTAGAGCTCTGGCCTGCATGTTTTACGACTGACTTGATATGCTGTCGAATACTCCCCTTTTGGAATCATATACAGTATATAGGGGTACTGGAGAGACAGCTGGGGTTGGGAGAGGGAGTCGGCTGAGTTATTAAGCGGGCAGAGGAGCACTGCAAGGTCCAGTGTACTAAAATGGCACATGGTATGCAAGTTTGTAGTACTTATAGTATTTGAAGGTGCAAATTGAAATGAGCCTTTCTGTTCAATGGTGTCAGTGAATTGTACAACAGTTGCATTCAGACGCTTCAACCTATTTCTGCTGTCGCCATAAATAATGAGGTAATCTTTGCTCCAGTCCATGAGATGATCGGATTTGTCCTTGTGAGTTGTATATACAAGAGTAATCAAGGCATATTTGTGTTCTTAGATCCGAACTGGAGAATCACGAGAAGTTTCTCCGACATATACTATGCTGTATCCTGGACATAACATGTTATATGTTGGCTGTGTTGGGTATAATGCAGTGCGAGTTGGGTCTAGTGACAGTTGGGACGCCTGTGTTTACGCAGTAAGATAATGACTACAGTTGCAGGGCAAGTCGGAAGGAAGATGCCTCTAAATTGCAGTCAGTACGAGGACTGGAAGCAATCATGTGTTCAACACGCAGACAGTCACAGATGAAATGAAGCGAGAACTGAAAGGCACAATCGGAAACTCCTTGGGAAGAATCCAGTGAGGAATCGTCTCAGACGTCGTGATGAGAATAGTGTACAAGGTCGTTTGTAATTATCGTATCTTATATCATGTGTGCAAATAAGACTTGTGCAACGTTAGGAAACTTTAACGCCAGTGCATTTCGCCCACCACTTACTTTACCAGTGCAAGGGACTGATGAAGCTCCTGGGCGAGACGTATCCTCATTATACAAGAATGGTATACATTACCGACAAGATGAAATTAAAACAGGTGCAACATCTGGGTATCTTTATTGTAGACGTTTCGCCATCCAGTGGCTTTATAAATACAAATTCTAGGACCTAATTTGAAGACAGAACTATATACAGAAGATGAGGTAATCAGTCCCTCAGCCTTGGAGTTGGTGTGAAGAGCACCGTAGTCATGGAGGTGCTGGAGCAGAGGCAAGGAGCCTGGCGCTTATATACTAAAGTCATGTGGAAATGGGACGTGTAGCAGACGAGGGCATAGTCACTGGTAGGCGAATTCCACAGTGGACGTAAGTCATACCCGAAGAGATGGGTTAGTTGTAGTAGTTGTCGAAGCCGTGAAGAAGGTTATGTTCATGTCCCCAGAATCAAAATTCCATGATGATGCAGTATCCTAGAATTTGTATTGTTTTCAAGAAGGCACTGGACAGGCACCTAAAGTCAGTACCTGAACAGCCGGGCTGTGGTTCGTACGTCAGTTTGCGTGCGACCAGAAGTAACAGCCTGGTTGATCAGACCCTGATCCACCACGAGAGCTGGTGTCAGACCGAGCTGCGGGGGCGTTGACCCCCGAAACCCTCTCCAGGTATACTGTGAAATACAGGTCTTCTCTGAGAACACTTATCTCCAATTTATATTTAAGCATCTTGAGATTAACAATCTTTCTCTCATCACTTACCTTGGTTTTGTGGACATCTTAATCATTACCCAAAGATACAACCTAAATACACTACAAGAAAATTAAGAAAGAGTAGAACCCTACATTGAATTCACTTTGAAGAAAGGAAAAGGTGTTAGTGGAGCTCATTCATGAGCTCCACTAAAACCTTTTCTTCCTGCAGAGTGAATGTGTGCTTATGTTGTATCTTTAGGTAGTTATGATTAAAAGATGTCCACATAATCAAGATAAGTGTTGGGAGAAAGATTGTTATTAAAACAGTTAATCTCAAGATGATCAAATGCAGGTTAGCGAGATCTGGTCTCAGAGGAGACCCTATGACACTTCTCTTGATGAAGTTGTTAAAAGAGAAAAAGTTTTAAGTGACACACAATTGAATAATATTAGCAAAATCCTGGACAGGAACGAGCACACAAGAAGTGAGGCCAATAGTTCAGCGTAGAATGTCGATGGTTTGATCATTAGCAACATGAGTAAGGAGATGCAGCATCTAGAACGTCCAGTTTTTTCCTCTTTGAGACCAGCTTATAAAAACATAAGGAGGAACACTGCAGTAGGCCTACTGGGCCCATACTAGGCACGTCTTTCTCTTTCCCAAACCCACTAACAAACGTCAAAGTGACGAAGATAACTGTTGCTAATAGTTCCGAGGGATTTTGTTTAGATTTTTATATTGTAGCCACCAAGCTGTGTTGCGAGTGCTCAAGGTGACGGGTCTTCTACAGACACTGGGTTTCCCTGTTTTGGGGAGGAGCTGAGGTCTGAGGAGCTGCGCAGCTTAGAACCCTGATAAGCAGCACTCATGCTGGACTTGACTGAAGACACACTCTTAATGAGCACTCCGAAGCTGCTCCAAAAATACTGTTGAAATTATATTTATCTCGCAATAGTTGCTTTGGTGATTTTCACAAAAATCTTGATATGGCTACAATCTGCGCAGTGCGGCATTACGTCTTGCGCGACTCCTCAGGAACACACTTATGTCCAAGACTTAAGATGCCTTGGACAATTCTTCCTATGGCCAGGTCTTACCTCACAGTACTTGATAACTTCTGATGTCACCTATTCACACACTCTTCAGTGGGCCATTAATGCAAGGAAGAAAATGTTTTAGGGGCAGAAACTTTGCTTTCAGAGGATTCTACGCAATTGATTGTAGCAGCAGTCAGGGTTGGTGAAAAGCAGAGAAATAAGTAATTTTTAGGTCCACTAGGGAATGATCCAGTCAGTGTGAGTATAGTCGCAAAAAACAGTGAATGAGGGAATACTGTAAATAATAATGTAACACTAGAAACAGTACTATAAATAATGCTATAATTACTTTGCATCATTTTGTTTGTATATTATGATTAGCTATTCCTAGGCCACCTTATGGCTATCGACGTCACTGATGCTGCATATTGATGACGTCACGCCCAGAGTTTCGTGCAAATTTTGTTTTGCTACGAATTTTTGTAAATATTTTTTGTGAATTTTATGGTACGCCAGGTTTAGCGACGTGCAATATTTTCCAGCTTTTGTCCGATAGTGTTGGTGGCCGGCAGAGTTGAGAGTTTGTTTACACGTGTGAGAGAGCGAGAAATGTTACAGAATTTTGAGCGTATTTTTTTATATTTTTATTCGTAATTCTGCGTACCTTTACGATCCAGTGTGCCTTGTCGAAAGAAAAAAAAAATTCAGTCCTATTTCTCTGGTGAAAGGCATAATGAGTGCTGCTTGGCTCGCCGAGCTGGTGCTGCACCAGGCAGATGCCCTGAAAAAAAAATCTAGAAAATTCTAAGGTAAGAGCAACTTTGTAGTGTTACATCATTTTATAATGATAGTTTAGAAGCTTATAACTGAGAAACTCAACCCGTATTATTATTTTTTAAGTTCATACCATGTATCATAAACCTTTTCCACGGTGATAGGCTGATGACACTGAATTTTCAACCCGGGAAGCCATAGAATTAACCAGGAAATAACTGAAGTCTACAAATGGAAAACAATATAAAAATGGGATATCTAATGTGACGAAATTATCTGACCAAGACTTTACTGGCAGCAAATGATTCAAGTTGTATAAATTTAAAAGGTCATAAGGAGGTATTGAATAGGTAGCGGAACTGCAGAAAAGTGGAACAAACTCCCAGGTAGCCTCACTGAGAAAAAAAAATTGGGTAGCCTAAAATAAATAGTGCTGGATAGGTATAAGATTGGTGTTGGTGAGATAGCCCTTCCCAGTATGGGCCAGTAGGCCTACTGTATTGTTCCTTAATTCTTATGTTTTCATATTCTTAATGCCGGACAATAACAAATTTCCTACCTCCAAAACTGATATCTTCTGTGGTTACTTTTAGCATGCTGAAACTAAATCTAAAGTCAGAATTAATTCATCAGGTAATATAATGGCAGCATCTGCGGTTGTGTTACGTATATAAGCTTAAATACACCTCTGAGGAAAGTATTGCGGCTGTCTGCTTACATGCATGACATGTCTGCTTGACAAGCTGTTTGCTGACAAGCATCATATCTGCTTGTCAGGAAGAATCAGAGAACATCAGTTGTGCTCTGGCTGTCCCAGTGTTTCTGACATTTACTAAAGGTTTCTTTTCATCGTGTACATGGGAGGGGTTTATTTTGCTCAGCTTACGTTATTCTGCCACATACATCCATATTTACACCAAATTTCCTTAGCTCTGTTATATGAAATCTCTATTTCAGATTAACATGGACAGACGAGGATACCTCAAGACTGCAGACAATTTTTGCTACGTCTTTGGCAAGTATAATTCACGTCATCAACGAGGAAAAAAACTGTGTCAAGATGACATAGAAGCACTACTAGGGTTGCAAGATGTGACCAAGATAAAACATGGGATGCACACACATGCTGTACTGCTGTACCTCTGGACTGACACATTGGTTGAAGGGA
The DNA here is from genome assembly GCF_026875155.1 of Cherax quadricarinatus. Classification (NCBI taxonomy): domain Eukaryota; kingdom Metazoa; phylum Arthropoda; class Malacostraca; order Decapoda; family Parastacidae; genus Cherax; species Cherax quadricarinatus. The sequence continues at coordinate 28,616,670 of NC_069405.1, forward strand.
AGACGTACATCAGTGTCATTTGCAACCCCAGTGGTGGGGAGAGAACTGAAGAATCACCTGAATGACTCTTATTTCTACATGGTTAATGTGGCTGGTTTCTCGAAGAAAACGAGAATGAGATAACATCCAGATTGTGAGAGTCAGCATTAATACCTTATTATATAATCCCTCAGGGCACCGCGCACGACCTAGGCCAAGGCCTCTTATTTAAAATTAGCAGCACCAGCATGGAGTTCACACTTGAGAAAGCAAGTTTAGAAACGAGAGAAGGTCCAGAGATTTACAAGTAGACTTGAGTTCAATACTGAGAGGTTTGAAATATAATGAGAGGTTGAAGCTCAACCAACACAAGCTCTACCTGATCGAGCCTTTAATCCAATTCACACTGGAAGAAGTCGACAACACTCTTCCTTTCCTTGATGATGTTCTCTGCAAAGTTGACCATGTACTTCGTTTTAAAATCTATCGAAAACCTACCACCCAACACGATCTTCTCCACTTCTACTCTCACCACGACACCAAAACTAAACGTGGTGTAATTATAGGCTTTTTCCTACGTGCACTCAGAATCTGCAGCAAGGAGTTCTTGAGGAAGTATGCTCTCTAACTAAACAAGTATTTTCCAAACTTCACTATCCTCGTCACTTCATTAGAGACTGCAGACGACGGGCATTAAACATCTTTAACACACCCAGAGAAGAGACTTCCGAGGAGGGATACATAGTCCTCCCACCAACTCCATTGTCAAGCATCCATTTTCAACATTGTCCATTGTCAACATCTTTTCCAATAGCTCATTCCAAGTATCTACCTCCACATCCACCACCATCAAGGAGATTACCAGTAATAGACAAGACAAGCTTCAATCCTCTGCAGGGTATACACACTCCCTTGTAATGACTGCAGCAAATTTTATGTGGGTGAAACATCCAGAGACCTCCAAGACAAGTATTTCAGAACACCAGTACGCAAGCAGATCTGACGATTCAAGGAATGCTTGTTAAACACCGAAATTCACACATCCATTTCATCAACTACAGAAACGCAAGACTTATCGCCAGAGAAAACAACACTCAGTACCGAGGAATCCTGGAATCATCACTTATCTGTACATCCAACAATTTCAACCAGAATAACAACTTCTGTAACATAGCTGAACCCCCTTGCCAAGAAACGTCTCCTTCGTTATCCACATAAGAACATGAGAATGGAGGAACACTGCAGAAGGTCTGCTCATATACTTATCCAGTCTCTCTTCAAAGCTACCCAAGGTATTAGACTCTATGACCCTACTCGGTAGATTGTCACATGCAGCATTCTCCACCTGACCCAGCATTCTCGACCTGATTTCACCCTAAAAATACTCACATACCTTCCACCCAAGCAGATCTGTTTGTGACTTGATAAAGCCCACTGTGTGGGCGAAACGTTGTCAATAAAGGAGAACATTGTACTGCTTATGTGTTTATATTTCCACGAGGAGAGGTTAATGTGACTTAACGATATTAGAAGGCAGAATAACCAAGGAAGACATGATAACGGAATCAAAAATACTGAACAAATCAGACCGTTATAGATGGTTTGTAGTAAGAGGCACAAGTATGAAATGTGTATAGTTGGAAGCTAGAAATCCAGGGAAATCAGAAGAATGTTAGGAAGTACTTCCTCGTGATAGCAAGTAGAATGAATTAGGTCTACCTGGAGGGCATTCCAGAGATCAACGTCCCCGTTGCCCGGTCCACGACCAAGCCTCCCGGTGGATCAGAGCCTGATCAACTAAGCTGTTACTGCTGGCCGCATGTAGTCCAACGTACGAGCCACAGCCAGGCTGATCCGACACTGACTTTAGGTATCTGTCAAGCTCCCTCTTGAAGACAACCAGGGGTCTATTGGTAATTCCCCTTATGGCTGGTGGAAGGCTGTTGAACAGTCTTGGGCCCCGGACACTTATTATGTTTTCTCTTAGTGTACCAATGACGCCCTACTTTTCATTGGAGGTATTTTGCACCGCCTGCCCGGTTTAAGGTATAGATTATGATGTATCCCTCTCGCCTGCTCTCCAGTGAGTACAGGTCAAGCTTCCAAGTGTTCCCAGTAGTTAAGGTGATTGATGGAACTGCTATGGTGAGAGTAGTAAATGCAAATTTCTCACTAGTTAAATAGTAATTATGAAAGGAGGGTGAGGAGACCAGGAAATAGTAGTGCTAGGGGACTGATTACCTCAACCTCATCTTCCACCGTTCTTCTTTGTAATGTACATAATGGAGAGAAGAAGCCACTGGCTGGCGAAACGTTTCTGTAATGAAGATGTCCAACTGTTGCACAAGTCACTCATTCTTCAGCATACGTGTAAGTCATTATATAACACATTACGTGTGTCTTTCAGACATAACCTACATATATCATCGTAGTACAAAAAATAGCTTTTCATTTTTAAGTTTCATTTGTTAGATTATTGTTAATTAGTTATTCCTAGTTAGAGAATAAGGTCACTACAACAGCAGAAAATAAGGCGATAATCTCACTTATGATGTTTTAAGTGCTAAAGTTAGCAGTGTCTGGATGACGGGATCATGCGACTTTTTTATTTATCATTCCTTATATGAATGTTAAAATTAGCACTTATAATGAGCAAGTACGAAACTAACTTAGAGATCTGAGGATGGTCTGTGTTCCGAATGTATTATGTTGATCTAGATGATTGCTTCAGCCCGTCCTCACATTAATGTTAGTTACTTTCTCAGTATTAGTAAGAAGTTCAACGTCTTGATCAGATAAATTATAACACTTTTGTACTTATAACAACATTATAACATCATTAGTACGATTTCGAACTTAGTGTTTACTGACCCATAGGACGTACTTACTCAGCTAAATATTAAGAAATTAATGATAATGCAATCAACCTAATTTAACAATAACTAGTCCCAACGTAACCTTACTTAGAACATTAAAATGGTATAAAATACCGACAGGTTGTTAGGTAAGACACATATGCAACAGTTAGGTATCTAACTGTTGCATATGTGTCTTACCTAGTAACCTTACTTAACCATCCATCGCCTTAGTAACGTCTGTAGAAAAATTAGAAGAAAAGTTGTGCGTAAATCAGAGCTAAAAACATGTGTGTCACTTCTTGACAAGCAACACTTATTTTTTTGACTTAGCTTCATATTGAAATTCCTACTTCTTAGAATGCTGCGCTGTGTAACCCTTGTGGTTTAGCGCCTCTTTTTTTATTATAGGTGATATAGGTGCTACTTGGTATATGGTTTTCGTTTCTATGTGACATTGCTCTAATTACTGTACGGTGACTGTCGTATCAAAATTACTGTACGGTGACTGTCGGTATCAAAATTACTGTACGGTGACTGTCGGTATCAAAATTACTGTACAGTGACTGTCGGTATCAAAATTACTGTACAGTGACTGTCGGTATCAAAATTACTGTACGGTGACTGTCGTATCAAAATTACTGTACGGTGAGTGCAGTATCAAAATTACTGTACGGTGACTGCAGTATCAAAATTACTGTACGGTGACTGTCGTATCAAAATTACTGTACGGTGACTGCAGTATCAAAATTACTGTACGGTGACTGTCGTATCAAAATTACTGTACGGTGACTGTCGGTATCAAAATTACTGTACGGTGACTGTCGGTATCAAAATTACTGTACGGTGACTGTCGTATCAAAATTACTGTACGGTGACTGTCGTATCAAAATTACTGTACGGTGACTGTCGGTATCAAAATTACTGTACGGTGACTGTCGTATCAAAATTACTGTACGGTGACTGTCGTATCAAAATTACTGTACGGTGACTGTCGGTATCAAAATTACTGTACGGTGACTGTCGGTATCAAAATTACTGTACGGTGACTGTCGTATCAAAATTGCTGTACGGTGACTGTCGTATCAAAATTGCTGTACGGTGAACTTCGGTATCAAAATTACTGTACGGTGAACATCGGTATCAAAATAATTAACGAAATATTCAATTTAAAGGGCGAATGTAATTTTAGAAATAATAATTGAAAGATTTCAACTGTATCTTAGTCTTAATCTTAAGATTTAATCAAATTTAAATAAATTTTCTCTAACTTACAGTAAACTGTAACCACATTTTATTATATACTAATTTAAAGTTACATATGAAGAATTATTAGAAGTTTTTATCGAAGTTTTGAAGATTTTTTTTCCCAGCGGTGAGAGACCAAATTCCTGGGAGATTACTGTGAAATTAACAATGCAAGTTGCTAGCAATTACTGTGAAATTAACAATGCAAGTTGCTAGCAATTACTGTGAAATTAACAATGCAAGTTACAAGCAATTACTGTGAAATTAATGCAAGTTGCAAGCAACTACTGCTGAAGTTACCATGAATGAGAAGCAATTCTTTGAAACTTTTGATGATATAAAGTTTTAAGACGAGAACTAAGGAGCGATTTCTCCTTAAGGAAAATAGCAAGAAAAATGTCTCGCTAACAAACATCTAGTATTGTGTCACGTCTTCATAAGTTCTGGATAACATAGCTTCAAGGGCTGTGCCTCGGTGTTGAAGGGCTCTTGTTCCCAGAAATTAGAGATGTACTCAGTTTCCTCGGATCAGTTCTGATTACCTGGTAATCAGAACTGGTATTCCCCAGGCACTGAATAAACCTTAGGAGGGGGGGGGGTTAAATATTCCAGTATTACTTGACGAAGATCATTTCACTTAATTTCAAAAGTAACACTAAATAATTTTTAAATCAAGTATGATATAATAATAATAATAATAATAATAATAATAATAATAATAATAATAAAAATGATGCACCCTCACCTATGACGACTTTAAGGTTCGAAAAGTCGTCTTAAGCTTTTCTACCTTTGTGCGGGTTATTTGTGTATTGTTCCAGTCACGGTATTGTGCCTTTTTATTCTTTAATAATAATAATACTAAATAATAATAATAATAATGGGTACCTCCGTAGAAGGATCTTTATGAGGCTATTTGAATATTTTTTCTTTTCGTTTTTCTTTCTTCCTCTAACTGCTCGAGTATATATAACTGCTCGAGTATATATATCTAACTGCTCGAGTATATATATCTAACTGCTCGAGTATATATATATCTAACTGCTCGAGTATATATATATCTAACTGCTCGAGTATATATATCTAACTGCTCGAGTATATATATCTAACTGCTCGAGTATATATATCTAACTGCTCGAGTATATATATCTAACTGCTCGAGTATATATCTCTAACTCAAGAACTCTTCATCTAGTTCGCTGTCAGTTTTCCAGACTGTCAGGTAACGAGAACCAGATTCTAGGAACAAATAGAATGCTGACGATCCCCATGACCAGAGTTGTTGAACCCATTCCCAGCATCCTGGAATGACCCATTCCCAGCATCCTGGAATGACCCATTCCCAGCATCCTGGAATGACCCATTCCCAGCATCCTGAAATGACCCATTCCCAGCATTTTGGAATGACCCATTCCCAGCATTTTGGAATGATCCATTCCCAGCATTTTGGAATGATCCATTCCCAGCATTTTGGAATGATCCATTCCCAGCATTTTGGATTGATCCATTCCCAGCATTTTTGAATGATCCATTCCCAGCATTTTGGAATGACCCATTCCCAGCATTCTGGAATGACCCATTCCCAGCATCCTGGAATGACCCATTCCCAGCATCCTGGAATGACCCATTCCCAGCATCCTGGAATGACCCATTCCCAGCATCCTGGAATGACCCATTCCCAGCATCCTGGAATGACCCATTCCCAGCATCCTGGAATGACCCATTCCCAGCATCCTGGAATGACCCATTCCCAGCATCCTGGAATGACCCATTCCCAGCATCCTGGAATGACCCATTCCCAGCATCCTGGAATGACCCATTCCCAGCATCCTGGAATGACTTTGATAACTTCCATAACTATCAGCGGTGTAGCTCAAATGTTTGAAAACAAAGGTGTGTAAAAATTCCAAGACAGCGGAGAGTGAAATGTGTAAGCTAAGATTTGACGAATTTATATATAAAATTAAGTGAATTGTTTATTTCCATTAAATAAATTTCAGTTTACCTCTAATGAACGTCATGAATATTTAGCGACTCGTACACAGGATAGTAGCCATTTCGTGTGCGTCCACGCAAATTTGTTCAGCATAAGAACAGCAGGCCCATACAAGGCACGTCCTTCTCAAAGTTGGTCATTCCCACCCAAAAATACATAAAATGTAGTAAAATAGAAAATTAAAACTGTGAGTCGTTGAAATCCATGACACACCGCACCATAACTGGTGTAGCTTCCCGGACACAAGGTTCACGTTGCCACACCATAACTGGTGTGGCTTCCCGGACACAAGGTTCACGTTGCCACACCATAACTGGTGTAGCTTCCTGGACACAAGGTTCACGTTGCCACACCATAACTGGTGTAGCTTCCTGGACACAAGGTTCACGTTGCCACACCATAACTGGTGTAGCTTCCTGGACACAAGGTTCACGTTGCCACACCATAACTGGTGTGGCTTCCGGACACAAGGTTCACGTTGCCACACCATAACTGGTGTAGCTTCCTGGACACAAGGTTCACGTTGCCACACCATAACTGGTGTAGCTTCCTGGACACAAGGTTCACGTTGCCACACCATAACTGGTGTGGCTTCCCGGACACAAGGTTCATGTTGCCACACCATAACTGGTGTAGCTTCCTGGACACAAGGTTCACGTTGCCACACCATAACTGGTGTAGCTTCCTGGACACAAGGTTCACGTTGCCACACCATAACTGGTGTGGCTTCCCGGACACAAGGTTCACGTTGCCACACCATAACTGGTGTGGCTTCCCGGACACAAGGTTCACGTTGCCACACCATAACTGGTGTAGCTTCCTGGACACAAGTTTCACGTTGCCACACCATAACTGGTGTAGCTTCCTGGACACAAGGTTCACGTTGCCACACCATAACTGGTGTGGCTTCCCGGACACAAGGTTCATGTTGCCACACCATAACTGGTGTAGCTTCCCGGACACAAGGTTCACGTTGCCACACCATAACTGGTGTAGCTTCCCGGACACAAGGTTCACGTTGCCACACCATAACTGGTGTAGCTTCCCGGACACAAGGTTCACGTTGCCACACCATAACTGGTGTAGCTTCCCGGACACAAGGTTCACGTTGCCACACCATAACTGGTGTAGCTTCCCGGACACAAGGTTCACGTTGCCACACCATAACTGGTGTAGCTTCCCGGACACAAGGTTCACGTTGCCACACCATAACTGGTGTAGCTTCCCGGACACAAGGTTCACGTTGCCACACCATAACTGGTGTAGCTTCCCGGACACAAGGTTCACGTTGCCACACCATAACTGGTGTAGCTTCCCGGACACAAGGTTCACGTTGCCACACCATAACTGGTGTAGCTTCCCGGACACAAGGTTCACGTTGCCACACCATAACTGGTGTAGCTTCCCGGACACAAGGTTCACGTTGCCACACCATAACTGGTGTAGCTTCCCGGACTCAAGGTTCACGTTGCATGTGTGTGGCATAACTCCTCACGTCAATTTTAATAAAAAGTGATATTCATTATTTATTCGGTAACTAAAAATACTGCTTGTGATACATTCTACAAGAAGAATGATCCCATGAGAGTTTAGCGCAGGTTGATGCACATTTAAAACTTGAAATCTTTGGAATCAGAACAATTACTAGAAAATTCCTTTTCTGATCGGCTTCAAACTTTTACAGTTGGTGAGTTTTATTAAGACGAGGCTTGTCACTCACTCTGAGCTGTGTAAATTTCAATATAATTTTTATTAAGCAAAATGTTTGCTCATGTAATAATGAGTAAATGTGTATTCAGCTCGGCTTCAAACCCTAAATGATGAATGTGTCTTAACAGGAAGTATTTTCATATTTATTTTCGGCTGTGGATGCCAATTTACCATTTTTTTGGTTAATTACTCAAACTGGAATTTTTATAATCAAAACAAATATTTTCTCTAACAGAATTGGAAAAAGAACATAAAAAAGAAAACGGGGAAAAATTAACAATTCTCGCTTTTGTTGTTTTAAATTTAACGAGGGAGGACTCGTTAAATTTAAAACAGTAACATTATCGTTTGCTTTCTCACAAATTTTCGTTTTTACTCTAGAACGCCTTATTCGATCGATTCAGATTTTTAACGCTTGTGAAATGTATCTTGAGCAAGATTCATGGGGCAATTTGCATGCGTGGATGCTCACTGCAAAATGCTGCATAGATCATTCCAGGATTTATTTTCCGTGTGGTAGGTGGAAACAGACTCCTCTGATCGGCTTCGAAATTCCAACAATTGTTTCCTACTTAGAAGATGGTTGGCATATTTAACAGAATATGCAGATACTAATTTGCCATTTTTATTCTCGAAATGGTGTAGTATTATTGAGCTTGACTGCATTTTGCAATGCTAGTGAGGGGGCTCTTGATCTAAGGAACATGACGTATCTTTCCCTTGCTTGGATCTAAGCTGATCCAAGGTGCTATATGACTCTTAGCTGTTTAGTTTTTTATTCTGATTAAAGCATAACAATTATGCACAGCATCAACGTTCAGTGGATGATGGATCGTATGAAATGATTGGATCATCTCATGGATTTAATTTCTTGGCACAAATTTTGTTGGATTCTGGGCAGTAGCTGAAAATACATCTTGCTTACCTGGAGTGGGTTCCGGGGGTCAACGCCCCTGCGGCGCGGTCCGAGACTAGGCCTCATGGTGGATCAAAGTCTGATCAACCAGGCTGTTACTGTTGGCCTCACGCAAGCTGACGCACGAACCACAGCCCGGTTGGTCAGGTATTGACTTTAAATGCCTGTCCAGTGTCTTCTTGAAGACAGCCAGGGGTCTATTGATAATCCCCCTTATGTATGCTGGGAGGCAATTGAACAGTCTTGGGCCCGGACACTTATTGTGTTGTCTCTCAGTGTACTCGTGGCACCCCTGCTTTTCATCGGGGGAATGTTGCATCTCTTGCCGAGTCTTTTGCTTTCATATGGAATGATTTTCGTGTGCAGGTTTGGTACCAATCCCTCCAGGACCTTCCAAGTGTATATTATCATGTATCTCTCTCGCCTGCGTTCCAGGGAATACAGATCAAGGACCTTCAACCGTTCCCAGTAGTTTAGGTGCCTTATTGCACTTATGTGTGCCATGAAAGTTCTTTGTACACTCTCCAGGTCTGCAATGTCGCCAGCCTTGAAGGGGGCCGTTAGTGTACAGCAGTATTCCAGCCTAGAAAGTACAAGCGATTTGAAGGGAATCATCATCTGCTTGGCATCCCTAGTTTTGAAGGTTCTCATTATCCATCCTATCATTTTCCTAGCGGATGAGGTAGATACATTGTTGTGGTCTTTGAAGGCGAGATCCTCTGACATTATCACTCCCAGGTCCTTCACATTACTTTTCCGCTCTATTGTATGGTTAGAATTTGTGGTATACCCTAACACATTTTTAATTTCTTCAAGTTTTCCGTATCTGAGTAGTTGAAATTCCTCCTCGTTGAAATTCATATTGTTTTGAGTGGCCCATTCGAAGATTTGGTTGATGTCCGCTTGGAGGCTCGCAGTGTTTTCGATGGAGGTCACTGCCATGGTGATCCGGGTGTCATCCGCAAAGGAAGACACGGAGCTATGGCTTACATCTCTGTCTATGTCAGAAATGAGGATGAGGAATAGAATGGGAGCAAGTACTGTGCCTTGTGGAACAGAGCTGCCTGGGATTTTACTCTGTTTACTATTACACTTAGTGTTCTATTTGTCAGGAAGTTGTAGATCCATCTGCCAACTTTTCCCGTTATTCCTTTATCCCGCATTTTGTGTGCTATTACACCATGGTTGCACTTGTCGAAAGCTTTTGCAAAGTCTGTGTATACTACACCTGTATTCTGTTTATCCTCTACAGCATCCAGGACCTTGTCATAGTGGTCCAGCAGCTGGGATAGGCAGGAGCGACCTGCTCTAAACCCGTGTTGCTCTTGGTTGTGTAACTGATGAGTATCTAGGTGGTTGGCTATCTTGTTTCTTAGAACCCTCTCAAAGATTTTTATATGGGATGTTAGTGCTATTGGCCTGTAGTTCTTTGCAACTGCTTTACTGCCACCTTTGTGGAGTGGGGCTATGTCTGTTGTTTTAAGCGTGTGTGGGATGACCCCTGTGTCCATGCTCCCTCTCCATAAAATGCTGAAGGCACGCGATAGGGACTTCTTGCAATTCTTGATGAACACGAAGTTCCACGAGTCTGGGCCTGTGGCAGAGCGCATGGGCATGTCATTAATTGCCTCTTCAAAATCTTGTGGAGTTAGAATAATATTCCAGAGTTTTGAGATGGCCAAATTTTGGGTTTCGTTCATAAAGAATTCATTTAGATTGTCGACCCTTAGAGTGGGCAGTGGATCGGTGAACACCGAGTCATATTGGGACTTTAGTATCTCACTCATTTCTTGGCTATCATCTGTGTATGTCCCATCCTTAGATTTGGCATAAGAGAAGAAGTATTTTTTTTTAATTTCCTTTATGGCTTTTAGTTTTTCCTGAGATTTTTGTCTCCTATAAGATTCCTTCAGCTCGAGTTCGATATTTAAATTCATTGACAAGTGCCCCCCTTCGTATTTCAGAAATTTTACCCCAAACCGCTCTGTGCTCTTCGCCTCGTCTTTAAGGGAACACTCTCCTAGTTTACATCTTTCTTTCTTTTTTTAAGGGAAATGTGTTTTAGCGATCTCAAGAACCACAGAATTCATTTTTTCAAGGAAATTTTTCGGTCCGTGTTGTTTGGGATATTTTTCCCAGTTTGTTTCATTAGGACATGGTTTACTTACCCCTTTGTATTTTTTGTTATTGAAATTAAAATTTTCGTGAAAGATTTCATGACGTCACTTTTTCCCGGTCCGGACCCTGTGCATACTGTCGTACCTCTACGTGTTGTTTTTGGGGTTGTATTGTCTTTGATACAGTTATTATCAATCGCGTTTTTTATGAAGATAGGCCACGTATTTTCAGTCTTGTAGGCCTCTTTTTGGCGGGTTTTAAGGTTTTAAAGTTCGTGTGCGTGTGAATTTTTTCATCTGACCCCCCGGGGTGATCTTGCTAAAAATTTTTTTATATCCCGCCATTTTGGGGTGTCTCATTTTTGAAATTCCAGTAGAAAGATTTTTGGGGAGGATTTGGGGAGATTTTCCAACACGGTAAATTTTCTCAAGCTGCCCCTGGAATTGCGGGGAATTACATCTTGAGGCTTTATACTCTCACAATGACAAGGTTTTCTTTTATTTTTACCGCCAAAACTTCAACAAAATCTTTAAAGGTTTTTATTCTGTGAAAATGAGCGACTCTGTGACTACGGGCCAAACCCCCCTCCCTCCCCCTTGTTGCCGTTTAGTCGGATCGGAAAGGTTTTAACCGGGGATCCATATTTCGTTGCTAATGATCCTTTTGGGGGTCTCTGTGAATGCTGCAAACATTACTTTTTGACTCCGTGAGCAGCCCTTTATGTAAGGATTTTTTTTCTTTTTTTTTTTTTTTTTTTTTTTTGGCTTTAGCCCTGTATTTTGAAAAGAAAAATGTCGTTTTGGGGGATTAAGGGGGGTTTCATTTGCGACTCAAAAATCTGTTGTTCGGGGTAAGGAAAATGTCCGTACCTCTGCCCAAAGTGTTTTCGGGTGGGTAGGATTATTTTGGTCAACTTAATTAATATTTTAGAACTTGTTTTCCTCAAGGGGAAACATCTCTTTATTTTAAAGTTTTAAAAGTTACGAGCCATTTTTTAATTTTAAAAATTTGGTTTGAGAAAAAAATGAAATTTCTTTTCGATAAATTTTAAGTGTTTGAGTTCAATTGGTTACCTTTTTAAAAAAACTAAATTTTTTATGTGTTTATAACATATGTGTCTGAACGTGTGTTATGTACTACATTAAACTTCCATAAAATTTTTCTCAAAAGCTGGCCCACCGTAAGAGAAAAACTTGAATTTCTTTCTCCTGTGTTGATCTCAATTTTCCCTTTTTTTATAAAAAAACTGAAAAACAGAAATACATTTTCGGGTGCTCATCTAATTACCTTCACCTTTCAAAAAATGATTGATGACCAAAAATGTGATTTAAAAATTAATGGGCTTGGTATTTTAGGATATTTTTGGAATTTTAGGGTATTTTAAGATATTTTTTTGGGTTTTTAGTGGGGGGTTTTAAAATTTAAAGTATGGTTTTTTTTTTTTCCTAAATTTTTGCTATTGAAAAATTTAGAATTTGTTTTTTCCGTTAATTGCTCGTGAATACCAAATGTGATCCACAATAAACCTTCAGTACAATTAAACCGCATTATAAACTTATGCCGAAATCTGCAATTTTTTTTTCGAGTGGAGTGGCATACTGGGGACTGGAGTTAGGCAATACCGGGATTACTTTCCCTTACTGAGCAACGACCGAAATATATCTAGTTGATATTATTATTTTACGTATTATGAAGCGAGAAACCCTTGTGCATTATTCAACACATGGAATGTGAGAGTTGCCATTGGATCAAAGGTATATAATACCGACAAGTTAATGATCAAGATATATACAACACCTGGGTATTTTACTGAGAAATGTTTCGGCCGCACAGTAGACTATATCAGTCTCATACAGAGACATGAGGTACGGACTCTTAAATAATGGAGTTAGTGGAAGAAGTTCGAATCCTGGTTACATGTGGACGCTGCCCACTACTGGAAGTTGGTCAGGCCTATAATGTGGGCCAGAGATTTAGCACTGGCGTTATAGAAAGTTAGAGGCTAGATCCTCAGTTCTCTAAGCACGGATCAGATGCACTATGTAATTATGCTATCTTAGTTACATATACTGAAAATTAAGAGACAATTCCCTTCATTATTAAAACGAACTTGGTATCCTCATTCTGTAAATTCCTCCCACATCTCACTCCTTCTAAGCTTTGAGTACAAGCCCTCGCCTCCCCTACCCATGTCAGTACCCCCGTCATTGGGAACAAATATAAGGAGAGTCGTGTCGCCCAGAGCGAAACAAACGGAGGATTTATGCATGTGGGTCACCTCGGGCGTTCAGGGCCTTAATCAATATTCAGGCGGTGGCAAAACCAGCATCACGTTGCAAGCCGTGATAGCCAGGGTACACAACACTAGCCAGGGTACACAACACTAGCCAGGGTACACAACACTAGCCATGGTACACAACACTAGCCATGGTACACAACACTAGCCATGGTACACAACACTAGCCATGGTACACAACACTAGCCAGGGTACACAACGCTAGCCAGGGTACTCAACACTAGCCAGGGTACTCAACACTGACCAGGGTACTCAACACTAGCCAGGGTACTCAACACTGGCCAGGGTACAAAACACTAGCCATGGTACACAACACTAGCCAGGGTACACAACGCTAGCCAGGGTACACAACGCTAGCCAGGGTACACAACGCTAGCCAGGGTACACAACGCTAGCCAGGTACATCAAACACTAGCCAGGTACTCAACACACTGCCAGGGTACACAATACTAGCCAGGGTACTCAACACTAGCCAGGGTACTCAACACTGGCCAGGGTACACAATACTAGCCAGGGTACTCAACACTAGCCAGGGTACTCAACATTAGCCAGGGTACTCAGCATTAGCCAGGGTACTCAACATTAGCCAGGGTACTCAGCATTAGCCAGGGTACTCAACACTAGCCAGGGTACTCAACATTAGCCAGGGTACACAACACTAGCCAGGGTACACAATACTATCCAGGGTACTCAACACTAGCCAGGGTACTCAACACTAGCCAGGGTACTCAACACTAGCCAGGGTACACAACACTAGCCAGGGTACACAACATTAGCCAGGGTACACAACAAAAGCCAGGAGCAAGAGATGGGAATAAAAACACTGGTCGCAGAGGTTCCCCGTTTTTTTAATACAACGTTTCGCCCTCGTCGGGATTTTAAAGTCCTGCTATGGGCAAAACTTTGTATTAAGACGATTCGCTGCTGCTAGTGCCTTTATTCCCACTTGTCGGCTTTTGCTAGTACTGAACTAGTGAGAGAGATGACAATGGTGGGTCAGAAGGACGTACTAGTCCCCGAGTGTACAACACTAGTGGCAGAGGTGCCAGTGCTGGATGAGAGCACGTAAGTCATCACTGCTAGGCAAGAAGGATGCTGGTCAAAGGATGCTAGTAACCAAAGGATGCTGGTAGTCAAAGGATGCTAGTGACCAAAGGATGCTGGTAGTCAAAGGATTCTAGTGACCAAAGGATGCTGGAAGTCAAAGGATGCTAGTAACCAAAAGATGCTAGTGACCAAAGGATGCTAGTGACCCAAGGATTCTAGTGACCAAAGGATTCTAGTGACCAAGGGATGCTAGTGACCAAGGGATGCTAGTGACCAAGGGATGCTAGTGACCAGGGGATGCTAGTGACCAAGGGATGCTAGTGACCAAGGGACGCTAGTGACCAAGGGACGCTAGTGACCAAGGGATGCTAGTGACCAAGGGATGCTAGTGACCAAGGGACGCTAGTGACCAAGGGACGCTAGTGACCAAGGGACGCTAGTGACCAAGGGACGCTAGTGACCAAGGGATACTAGTGACCAAGGGATGCTAGTGACCAAGGGATGCTAGTGACCAAGGGATACTAGTGACCAAGGGATGCTAGTGACCAAGGGATGCTAGTGACCAAGGATGCTAGTGACCAAGGGATTGCTAGTGACCAAGGGATGCTAGTGACCAAGGATTGCTATTGACCAAGGGATGCTAGTGACCAAGGGATGCTAGTGACCAAGGGATTGCTAGTGACCAAGGATGCTAGTGACCAAGGGATGCTAGTGACCAAGGGATGCTAGTGACCAAGGGATACTAGTGACCAAGGGATACTAGTGACCAAGGGATACTAGTGACCAAGGGATGCTAGTGACCAAGGGATGCTAGTGACCAAGGGATGCTAGTGACCAAGGGATGCTAGTGACCAAGGGATGCTAGTGACCAAGGGATGCTAGTGACCAAGGGATACTAGTGACCAAGGGATACTAGTGACCAAGGGATACTAGTGACCAAGGGATGCTAGTGACCAAGGGATGCTAGTGACCAAGGGATGCTAGTGACCAAGGGATGCTAGTGACCAAGGGATGCTAGTGACCAAGGGATGCTAGTGACCAAGGGATGCTAGTGACCAAGGGATGCTAGTGACCAAGGTATGCTTGTAGTCATCACACACTTGTGGCCAGGAGATGTTCATGTCCATGGGATATTTTTCAGTGGATGATTATACACAGGATGATATGTTTGGATGCAAGAGGAAACACTGGTGATCCGGGCGAAGCGAAGGAAAATGCTGACGTATTATCATATTGCAAAATATTACTGTGTTTTATTCTGGCCTAATTGATCTTCAGGAAAACATTTTACGTTTCCCAGACATATTTAAATTTTCATTTTGTTATTTCTTATGACTAGGAATTACCATAACTGTATAAGCAAGGGAGATGCTGAACAAAAAATATGAACCTGATGAAATTTTTCAACATGAACGAGATATTTATAGTAATATAATTATTTCTACAAGTACAATTACAAGGTTTACAGTCCTAGCTGATGTCAGTGACGTACTGGTATACAGAAAGACGCTTGTTATGCTGAGCATTTCGGGCAAATTAGGTCAGTTTTGTCCCAGGATGCGACCCACACCAGTCGACTAACACCCAGGTACCCATTTTACTGATGGGGAACATAGACAACCGGTGTAAGGAAACATGCCCAATGCTTCTACCCTCGCCTGGAATCGAACCCGGACACTTGCCGTGTGAAGCGAGAGCTTTAGCCAGCAGGCCACGGTGCCATCAATGAATCCTGTGAAGAAAGAAGTTGCTGAAGCAGAGGTTAGGAAAGAAGATGGAAACAACAGAGGTGTCAAGCTGGAACTAGTAGTAAGACGACAAATTAAAGTGAGGAAAACGCATGAAACAATCTACAACCCCCACCACCCCAGTACATGCATCCCCCTCCTCCCCCTCCACGGTCGCTCCCTTCAACCACCCTTGTTAGAGTTTTTTCTTCTCTGTTCCATCTGTGCTTCAACTCATTCCCCAGTTCTTCATAAACCTCTACCACTCCCACACTTACTTACCTCTAGTTTCCTCGCACTTGCCACTTCTCTCTCACACCTATATTTTACTTCCCTCTCCATCAGATCCACCTGTCCCAGCATCTCCCAACATCCCACACAAAATCAACCCACTTGCCCTACCCACCACCTCTCCTATAATACTTCTCACACCAAGTACTGTCTCCATCCTCATACTCTCCCTCATTTCTAAGATTCCAGTTTTCGTATGCCTGCTCTAGCTTCTCTCGCTTCCTCTTCTTTACTTAATGCTCGTCTCCAAGCCTCCCACTTTCGTTTCCACAAGCTTTCACAATCCCCGCCACTTCCCCACACCATCACAGACTTCCCCACACCACCACATACTTCCCCACACCACATACTTCCCCACACTACCACATACTTCTCCACACCACCACATACTTCCCCACACCATCACAGACGTCCCCACGCCACCACATACTTCCCACACCACCACATACTTCCCCACACCACCACATACTTCCCCACACCACCACAGACTTCCCCACACCACCACATACTTCCCCACACCACCACATACTTCCCCACACCACCACATACTTCCCCACACCACCACATACTTCCCCACACCACCACATACTTCCCCACACCACCACATACTTCCCCACACCACCACAGACTTCCCCACACCACCACAGACTTCCCCACACCACCACAGACTTCCCCACACCACCACATACTTCCCCACACCACCACAGACTTCCCCACACCACCACATACTTCCCCACACCACCACATACTTCCCCACACCACCACAGACTTCCCCACACCACCACAGACTTCCCAGGGAAGCTTGAAAATTCAAACAAACCCTTAAGTGGAAACAAATAAATTGCAGAAGAATCGGAATATAATGTATAGATGGAGATGGGATTATGAACAAATGTAAAGAACTAAGCGAAACTGTAATAATATATTTATCCAGTGTGCTAAACCTTTATGGGCCATACAAAGCTATGGGTTGGATTGTGTGAAGGTAAGGATGTATGAGGGTAAGGATGTATGAGGGTAGGGATATGCGAGGGGTTGGAGTGCCTGGGGTAGGGGATTAGTGGAGGTAGGGGATTAGTGCGAGAGTAAAACTGAAATAATAGTTGATAGAATAAGTTAGTTTACATTAAAACATCAAAGAGCGAGTCTGTGCTGAAGGTTGGACTTCCAAGGAGGAGGTAGGATGTGTTAGCGCGTTACAGATGTTGGAAGTGAATCCTTCCAGTCCTTTGAGAGACAGGACAACCTATTAAGGTATAGTGAACTGTCACTACAACCTGGCAGTCCCAGCAGAGGGGTGCAGGAAGTTTCTCCGTGTTGTAGCTGTGTGTAATCCTAAGAGAGCAGTTTCCTAAAATCTTACTCTGCGGTGAGATGATGGTGACCACAGTTCTAATAACAGTAGTTTGACAGTGAAAAATTTATCGCATTATAAGTTGGACCAACATTGCTGTCAGAGGTTTGGGTATAGGGATATAGAACCATCAGTCTTCAAGGTGTAGCATGAGAATGATACTAAACGTGGTCAAGTATGAGCAAAGGTAGTAATAAGCGAGTAGTAGTAATAATGGGGAAGAGCAAACCTAAACTTTACAAGGAGGGAGGTAAAAGTCAAATGAAGGTAAAGGAGGGTAAGTTACTGGATGTTATTAAAGCGCAAATATATTGAGGAAAGGGACGCAATGAATGGGAGCAAAGATTAGATAAAAATAATAGCCTTATTAATAACCATAATTATTTTACAAACAGAAGAATCATGAAGGTGAATAAAATAGCAGACACGACGGGTATCGCGTCGATTTTGCAGAGACGAGACATTTGCTTCTGTATAAAAGTTCACGATTTGGGAAGATCAAAATACTCATCGACATAAACTTAACTAACCCTTGATGAATGGAATCAAGTTTAGGAAGAGTAGCACGGGAGACTGGATTATAAAGCGGGTCTCCATTGTCTAGTTTATATAAAATTAGGACTGAATGTTGGCGAAGGGTTTGTCACTCAGCTCCCTAAGAAAAATGGGTTAAAGCTTGAAGCAGGTTCAGACGTTTGAGTTGAGCAGTTTTTAGGTACATTTTCTGAGATTTCCAGTACATTCGACGATCAAGGGTCAGACCGAGAAATTTCACCGTATCTGTTTCTGAGATAAATAATAGGGCGTCCTGTGAAGGATTTCTGGTTTGTTCATTGAATAGAAAATTTGAACTCAAAAGAAGTGATCCATTCGGAAGAACGATCTATATCATACTACAGAGATAAGCTGCTACGAGGTAAGTAAATGATGGTCATTAATAGTGAAGTGGAAGAAGGGAGTGATAAGGAGACAGCCTTGAGATACGCCTTCACTGACACAAAGCATAGGAAAAAGCTGCCATTTACCCAAACACCGAAGTGTTTCTCTGATTAGATATCTCTATGGTAAGGAGGTAAATTCCCCCAGAGGTCTAAGGACTTAAGGTAAGATGTTGTAACACAAAGTAATATCACAAACTTTTCGTGATTAACCTCTTCAAGGGGGATGCTGTTTGGTGTGGTAAAGAGGCTTTCCCTTACCTCTCCTCTTCTCATCCCTCCTCTCCCTTTCCTGCTTTTGGCCTTTGGGGTTTTCCTCTCTGAAATTCTACCTCTTTGGTTGGGAAAAGGGTGTCATTATCCGTTCAATTCCGTTGAGGTCCTTGTGGTGGTGGTGTTTGCCATGGAATCTGGATCATCTGGGGGATTTCCTGATCTCCCTCCGGAGTTAAAGGGGGTGGCTAAGGGTGTCCTTTAGGTGATGGGTGTATCTTGGCAGACTTCCTGTCGGTTCTGGGAGGTGGTGACCAATGGAAGTACGCCTTGTGGATTTCCGGCCACCCTCTCTCTTGTCCGCTGAGGTAGTTCGGTGGATTTGAGGTTGCTATCCTAGATTGCTGGTATACTGGCTTGAAGGGTAGGGTATGGCTCGGGTTCCATGTAGTATCTGCACTGAGAGCCCTCTTGTGTAAACCTGGAGAGGGTTTCGGGGGTCAACGCCCCCGCAGCCCCGTCTGTGACCAGGCCTCATGGTGGATTAGGGCCTGATCAACCAGGCTGTTACTGTTGGCTGCACGCAACCCAACGTACGAACCACAGCCTGGCTGGTCAGGTACTGACTTTTGGTGCCTGTCCAGTGCCTTCTTGAAGAGAACCAGGGATCTATATGCTGGGAGGCAGTTGAACAGTCTTGGGCCCCTGACACTGCGTTGTCTCTTATCGTGCTAGTGGCACCCCTGCTTTTCATTGAGGGGATGTTGCATCGTCTGTCGAGTCTTTTGCTTTCATAGGGAGTGATTTTTGTGTGCAAGTTTGGTACTGATCCCTCTAGGATTTTTCAAGTGTATATAATCATGTATCTCTGCCTGTATTCTAGGGAGTACAGGTTGAGGGACTTCAAGCGTTCTCAGTAATTGAGGTGTTTTATTGCAGTTATGCGCGCTGTGAAGGTTCTCTGTACATTCTCTAGGTCAGCAATTTCACCTGCCTTGAAAGGTGCTGTTAGTGTGCAGCAATATTCCAGCCTAGATAGAACAAGTGACCTGAAGAGTGTTATCATGGGCTTGGCATCCCTAGTTTTGAAGGTTCTTATTATCCATCCTGTCATTTTTCTAGCAGATACGATTTTTACAATGTCATGGTCTTTGAAGGTGAGATCCTCTGACATGATCACTCCCAGGTCTTTTAGGATAGTTTTTCGCTCTATTGTGTGGTTGGAACTTGTTTTATACTCCATTGTAGTTTTAATTTCCTCACGTTTTCCATATCGGAGTAATTGAAATTTCTCATCGTTGAACTTCATATTGATTTCTGCGGCCCATTTAAAGATTTGGTTGATGTCCGTCTGGAGTCTTGCGGTGTCTTCAACGGAGGACGCTGTCATGCAGATTCTGGTTTCATCTGTCTATGTCAGATATGAGGATGAGGAATAGGTGTGGAAGGGGATATACAATACCTTTAATTCTGCCTGGGAGCTATCACTCCACATTCACCCCTTTTTTCTCCCCTTTTCTAAATTAATGAAAAAGGGAAGCTTATCATGGAGACCCATACCCATGACTTGCCTCCTCCCAGGCCCTTTCCTGCAGCACCCCTTACAGAACCTGGTATGCCTTCAGACCATTCTTGGACCTCTTTTCCAACCCGGTACATCCTCCAGGTAATGTTCCATTACACTCCTTTGGTACGGCTGTTTCGACCGACCCTTCAAACATTCTCACCTCTGTGTGGCTTTGCTTATAATCCCTGCTTCTCCACACACAGTGCGTCAATTTTTTGGATCTTACACACGACTCGTGATGATCCGGTTCTAGCCTTCCATCCAAACGACCTCAACCCATCAGCGATGACCCTACCTAAGTTTCTTCTCACACTTGTATGAAACGTCCAACTAAGCAGTTCCTCCCCTTATGCTTTATTTCAAAATCCTTGGACAAAATTCTTTATGCTCCAGCCAACTTCTACCACTGACTAGCTTCTCGACCTCAGCATCTGCAAGGCACTCCTTCGCCGTGTTGGGCATAATATTTCCTTCCATGTTCTTAAGAAGGGCACACTCATTGCCACAGTACAAAATGCAGAGAAGGCACATAATCTTTCACTTCTTGACATTGTTGATGACACACCTGTTATGATTTGCAGCAAAATTTCCTTAATTCTTGCTGTGGATTTGTTGTCCATCCACATAGGATCATACAACGCAACTTTCTCGCATGTAATAAATACATTCTGGAGCAACTCGAGCTCCAGAATCGCCCGATCATTAAAGCTGACACATACTCCCTGCCAGCCGGCAGAAGCGCTGTCCTTGCAATATAGTGAGGCTAACTTTTGACAGCTGTGAACTGCCACCATCTGTTTATGTAGCGCGGCAATGCATACAAGTGCTGGAGCTGATCCCTACCCCGCAACAATGTAGAAAATCCTGGCGCTTAGGCAAGCAAAATATTGAAGGTCAGTAACAGACTGCCCTGTCTGTGTTGCAACGACCATAGAAGCCCATCCTGTAAGATAATATAAGATAAGATTTCGTTCTGATTTTTAACCCTGGAGGGTAAGCCACCCAGGATAACCCAAGAAAGGCAGTGCGTCATAGAGGACTGTTTGTCTTATTTCCATTGGGGTCCTCAATCTTGTCTCCCAGGATGCGACCCACACCAGTCGACTAACACCCAGGTACCTACTTGCTGCTAGGTGAACAGGACAACAGGTGTAAGGAAACACGTCGAAATGTTTATACCCCGCCAGCCCTCTTCCCTTAACTGCAAAGAGGCACACCCAACCTATTCTCGCCATTGCCCGATTTTCGTAAGAGAAAGCAAGATCCATTGTCTTAAAGAGAAAGAGGGCTTCTCTTATGCAAGGGCAGTTTCCATCTCTACGTCTAAGGAAGACTCCCACGGCTCTCTTATTCCAGGGTCGCTAGATGGTCCCAGACCTTGGTGGTGCCTGCTTCTACAACTGCCTTTGCGTTCAACCCTTTTACGGTCCTAGACTCTGAGGTTCCAACCTCATC
Organism: Cherax quadricarinatus; assembly: GCF_026875155.1. Classification (NCBI taxonomy): domain Eukaryota; kingdom Metazoa; phylum Arthropoda; class Malacostraca; order Decapoda; family Parastacidae; genus Cherax; species Cherax quadricarinatus. The sequence goes on from NC_069405.1 coordinate 28,638,380, forward strand.
ATCTCTTCCTGTCCTGTCTTCACCTTCCCACTCACATGTTCCAACGTCTCTCGCCCCCTCCAATCTAAATTGATGCCACATGTCCCTTCTTCTCCAAAGTCTACATCTTTATTTACATCCAAATCTCCTTCAACCCCCAAACCCTATATCTGACTCCAGACCTTTACCTCGAGATGCATCTGATATTGTTGTGGAGGTTCATCCACCCCCACGTAGAGTTGCTCCTTCACCTGTCCTTCCAGAAATTTCTGCCTGCCAAGACACCTCTGCCCCTTCTATGGTGTCTGCTGTTCTCTCTCCACTTTTCACCCAAAACTACTACATCTCTGTTACGACTTTGACTTGTAACTAAAATAAAATGGCCTGGCTCCTAAAGGCTACTCAACCTGCTGTCTAGGGGAGCTTAAATTACAAATAGGCAACCACTACACCCAACATGCAGCTTCATACAAATTATGAAGCATAAATTTAAATAGTCAATATGAGGAAGGACACAAAAACTTACATATACAAAAATATAATATACGTATATAGTAGCGTAAATACAACTTACTCTACTGCAACCAACATTACCACACTCCAGTTCACATTAACTCACTAACACAGTGCTACTAGTGAGTAAACAATATATAAACTTTCATAAACATGGAGGCTCCATGGCATTTCCCTCCCCCCTTCCTTTCTGCCGGTCTGTCTACCAACAGGCGAAAACACCATACAGTGCTCTCCCAAAACTTAAACAGGCATCTGCATACTTGGGCCTTACAGATAAACAAGAGAGCACTTAAACACAAACAAAATTACCTATGGTATGCACTGAAAAAACTCGCCAAACCACCTACTCACACCAGCGCCACACCATGACTTCACCAAGCTGCTACCCTTCATGTTCTAACCTACAAGCATCTCATCTGCTCCTGTCTCCTGGCTACTCTGCCTGACCAGGAATAACATGCGTCCAGTTTCAGTACAAATCCCAGACAATGATATTATATATGGAGAGTTATTTATAACATATTTTTACAATACTTTAAATGCAGCACACTGCATAATAATCTCCCTCTGCTGCTAAGCTCTCTCCGCCTTCTCTCGCATCTGAGATTAATGAATCCACGTCGGGAGGAGAGGACACGTATGATGGACACTGATCCACCCCAACACTTCATATTCTCACCTTCCATGCTTTTCTTCACACCATCCCAATACTTCACTCCTTACTAGTTGCCCATTGCTCTGCATGTTGACTTTACTGACCCTCCTGCTCTGTAGATACCCGCAACATGTTACTGCTATGCTCTATTAGCGATCATGGCTTATATTCGAGACCTTAGGGGTAATCAGGGTGAGCTTCAGGTGTTGCTCTCCCAGTTTTCCTCTGTATCTGTCTGCAAGAACCAAAATTTCGCTCCGCTGTTTTCCGTTCCATCTTGGGCTATATCCTATTACATTCGTTGGATCCTTTTCCCGATGGGTCATTTAATGAAAGTATACCACATTCTCGGGTCGTTGTCTGTACTTCACCGCATTACACTGCTCGCATCTGCTTGGACACATGTTACACAGTCTCCTGTTTATATCTTTCTCTTTCTCGGGCATTATCTGTTCTGGCTGTGGCATTTCTGCTTTCTTCCCTACCACCTCCTCTCCTCTTATTAGGAGATTCTAATGCTCGTTATTTCTCTGGAAAGGGTGTCACTGAGACATTCGTGGCTATCAGAGGCTCTTCTCAATTCTCATCCTCTCCATGTTTTAAATACTGGTCCTCCCACTCATCTCAACCCTCGCACTCAAACTCACTCTTGCATAGATCTCTCAGTTTGTTCTTCCTCAACTGCACTCGACTTTATCTGGTCTATGCTCCCTGATTTGCATTACAGTGATCATTTTCTTATCCTACTTCTTAAACATATTCTTGACCTCCTTGCAGCCCATGATGGTAGTTTGAATGGATGAATTGGGTCATTTACTCACGTCAACTGAAATACTTGCCTTGATGGTCTCCTACTTGTGCTCGTGCAGTGTTTGAAACGTGCTGCATGAGGCCGATATCATTACAATAGGACCACAGAGCAACTCCTTGATTTCAAGCTGGCAAGGGCGGTTGCCCGACATGTCATCAGAGAAGCTAAATGCAGTTGTTGGAAAAATTATGTTTCTACCCTCACATTGGCTTCCTCTTAGTGCAGTTTTGAAAAAGTACAGAAATTGAGTGGCAAGTATTCTCCGGATCCAGTTCCCATTCTTAGGGTTGCCAGTGTCAGCAATGTAAGCCCTCTGGAAGTTGCCAAAGAAACTGAAAATCATCTTGTCCGCATTTCTCAAGATCTCCATTTATGCCCCTCATTTCTTGACTCCTAGTCTGCCAGAGATTTACAGCATTTAGGCTTTTCTTCTAGCAGAGAAGAGACAATGTACATTTTACACTTCTGGAACTAAAGTCAACACTTTTCACTTGCTGATCATCGGCAGCTGGGTCTGATGGTATTCATATTCGTATGCCTCAGCATTTACATCCAACATCCCTCGCAGTCCTCTTATGTCCTTTTAATTTTATCTGGTCACAAGGCGTTCTACCCCATCTGTGGAAAACTGCCGTTGTTTTGTCTTTTCGAAAACCGGGTACTTTGGGTCATGATGCCTCACACTATCGTCCCATTTTTTACCAGTGCAGTTTGCAAGTTAATGGAATGTTTAGTAAATAGACGTTTGGTGTGGTATTTAGAGAACACACAATTGTTTCTCAACTAGTTAATTTAACTTTCATAAGGGCTGCTTCACTATTGACCCCTTACTCCGCTTAGATACCCATGTTCATAATGCCTTTGCTTGTCTTGAAAAGGCATATGACAATACTTTGAGATATAACGTCTTGGCCCAAGCTCATTCCTTAGGCCTCCGAGGCAATCTGCAACTTTTCCTTAAAAACTTCTTATCTGAGAGACATTTCAAAGTTCAGATTAATAACTTGCTTTCCCCAGACTTTGTCCAAGCTGAAGGTATCCCTCAGAGATGTGTCCTTAGCACCGCTCTTTTTCTACTTGCTATAAATGATCTGGCCTCTGTTCTCCCATCTAATATTTGGTCATCACTTTATACTGATGACTTCGCCATAGCTTATGCTGGCGCTGACTGTCACCTGGTTGCAGTCTTACTCCAGAATGCTGTTAACCGTGTTCACCATCGGGCCACTACTCGTGCGTTTAAATTTTCTGGTGCTAAAATGCAACAAAATACTTTCACCAGATGTTGTGGCCTCTGATACTCCATTATACCTGTATGGCTCCCGTATCCCTGAACGTGATATGGTTAGATTTCTCGGCCTCCTGCTTGATCGCCAGCTGTCATGGAAACATCACTTTACCTCCCTGAAAGTAGGTTTCCATAGCCGGCTAAACCTCGTTAAAACCCTCACTCACCTTTCATGGGGGAGGGGCGCAGATCATCAAATTCTTCTTCGACTGCATTCAGCTCTAATTCTGTCGAAACTAGACTGTGGCGACCAGATATATTCTGCGGTCTCTCCCGCAACTCTTTCTAAACTTGATCTCATCCATCTTAAGGGATTATATTTGTCTAGGTGCTCTGCATAGAGGCTCCTCCCCTGTCGAAAGCCTATATGCAGGAGCGAATGTTCCGTGCTTGAACGATCGACGTAATGCCCATTGACTCCATTATTTTGTACGCTCTCCTGACCTTCACGATCCTGTCGCTGTCCCTGTATACTTTTTTTCTCTTTTCTCTGCATTTTCACTCGTTCTTGACTTCAGGTGCCCCCTTTATATGTTCATCTAGCATCTAACTTTTCTCTCTTCCCATAGGAGGTACCGACAGTTAGTCTTTTCTTCATATACAACTCTGGTTGCACTGCATTTCTAACTAAAGCAAATAAATCATTTTTTGCTGGTTCCCTTGTCATGTTGATGTTCAGGGCAACGAGCAGGCAGACTCTGCTGCATGGTTAGTGGTGCATGACCTTCCAGTTTCATACAGAGGTATTCCATTCTCAGACTATTTTGCTCTAATCTCTAGCAACGTTGGTCTTAGTTGATTCATAACAAATTACATTCTATCAAGCCGAATTAGAATTCTGGTCTTATCATCGTGGTTGGGAGACTATACCTTCCCGTCTTCCCATCGGGCATACATACATCTCACTAAGGTTATCTCACGGAGAGATGCCCAGTTCCACTCTGTGCAAATTGTCAGGTTCCAATATCAGTTACCATATTCTATTGGACTGTCCTGTTTATCAGTGAGCACCGAGAATTTACCTCCGACGTCCTCACCACTCTAACACCCTTACTTTATCTTCCCTCCTAAATGATGGTCCCACCTTTGACACAGATTCCCTCTTTGACTTTTTAACAGCAACAGGTTTATTACACAACCTTCGATTATACTTCCTTTAACACTACTCACCACCCTTACAAGCTCTGCCTCCATTATACTGTTCACCCTCGCATATTAAACTATTAGCCCACCCTACCCCTTCAGTGCTGTATGGCCCTTGTGGGTTTTAGTTTTGATTATAATAATTTTCGAGATCAAAAAAGACTGTAATAACTGATTAATTATCAGTGAAGGCATTGTAAATGTATGTATCCAAGCATAATAAGGGATCAGTTGCAGACAGTCCATCTGGAAACCAAACTGATGAAAAAGAGTGAGTTTCGGGCTTCTAAGTACCATACTAAATGTCAATCAGGCACTCCAATAACTAACAAATTGCACTAGCAAAAGTGATGAGTCTGTAATGAAATGTGTCTTGGTTTGAAGTACCTTTCTTACAAAACGTAGGACAAGTGCAGTTTTCCACTGAAGAGGGAGAACCGCATATGATTTAAAAGGTGTTAAGAGGATGACTCGCTCCATAGGGTGCAAGTGTTGAAGGATATGGCCATGGATGTCAGGCTCTATTGCTGTCAGTTGAGACGTGTATAGTTGATGCGAGTTGTAGGTGTGGGAGGGAAATGTTTTAAGATTGCTCAGTGTGTGAGGTAAAATCAAGCAGGGTAGATCCCCTCTTGGGTTTGGTCTGAAGGAATGACGGGGAAGAGATGTCGCCTTTGGGATACACATAAGAACATAAGAATGGAGGAACACTGCAAAAGGCCTACTGGCCCATGCGAGGCAGGTCCTTATCAAAACGACCTCTACCCAAAATTACCCAATAAATAACTCCCGTACCCAATGACACCAATCAAACCCAGCCCCTCCCGCTCATATATTTGTCCAGTCTCTTCTTAAAGCCACACAAGGTCCTAGCCTCTATCACCCCACTGGGAAGACTGTTCCACGCATCTACAACTCTGTCAGAAAACCAGTACTTACCTATGTCCTTTCTAAATCTAAATTTATCCAACTTAAATCCATTATTTCTGGTTCTTACCTGGTTCGACACCCTTAGTACTTTATTAAAATCTCCCAGTGGACCAGGTAGCAACTTCACTACAGTGCTTTCTCTAGCAATTGTAAAAAAGGGAGGAGGGTCAGAAGACCACCATGGGAGACATTTTATGCTAATGTTTACTCAAGGTTCGAAGAATTGCATCGTGGCAGCAGAGAGAAGAGAGAGAAAGATCTGTAACAACTCGTCTGTCGAGGGTAAATCAGGAGGAAAACCAGGAAAAGAAATATGGCTTGTGTAATGTGCCCAATATGCTCACTCAGATTCTGTTCAGAATGATGAGGAGGTCGTTTGTAAAAGCCAGATGTAAAGAGAAGAGAGAAATGATTGCTGTCAAAAAGATCATTTTCCGCCGTTCGATCAAAATCCAGTTCTATAGAAATGGACATTGTTTATAAAGATATGAATACTGATGAGAGCCTTGGCGTGGGGATCGACACGTGTAGGAGTATCTGTGTTAAAGGTATGTAAAGGGAGATGAGTAAGTAAACTCTCTAACTGGTGATTACGAGAGTCAGTGACACCCTCCCTCACCTAATAAAATGAGTGATGTAGGTAAGGAAGAGCTCAGAAACTGTGTTAGGTATATAAAATGAGCGTGAACAGAGAAGATACAAAAACAAACCTTGTATCACTATTCTACACATACACAGGCTGCATTATGGCGAAACAAAGTACAAACTGAAAGTCGAGAAAATGATCTAGTGATTGCAATAAACCATAGCCAGAGATAGGAGCTCCGACCGTGTAACGTAATTTTGGCTCTTGTAACCAAATGCAAACAGGTGAATGCTGGAAGATTTTTTTTGCATTCTTTTATACAGAGGATTTCTTCTGTATCCTTTGGCACAGACGATTTTCTCTAACCTTCGATATTCTACTGTGACATCGCCATTATTAATAACCGGTAATACAGCTGCATCAGAAAGCGCTGCTGGCTATGGGCTAGGGTGACCATAACCGGTAATACAGCGGCATCAAAAGCGCTGCTGGCTATGGGCTAGGGTGAC
>NC_069405.1:28649796-28677296 GCF_026875155.1 Cherax quadricarinatus
GCTGCTCTTGCTATTGCTGTTCTTGTTACTGCTGCTCTTGTTACTGCTGTTATTGTTACTGCTGTTATTGTTACTGCTGCTCTTGTTACTGCTGCTCTTGTTACTGCTGTTATTGTTACTGTTGCTCTTGTTACTGCTGTTATTGTTACTGCTGCTCTTGTTACTGCTGTTATTGTTACTGCTGCTCTTGTTACTGCTGTTATTGTTACTGCTGCTCTTGTTACTGCTGTTATTGTTACTGCTGCCTTGTTACTGCTGTCTTGTTAATGCTGTTCTTGTTACTGCTGCTCTTGTTACTGCTGTTCTTGTTACTGCTGCTCTTGTTACTGCTGTTATTGTTACTGCTGCTCTTGTTACTGCTGTTCTTGTTAATGCTGTTCTTGTTACTGCTGCTCTTGTTACTGCTGTTCTTGTTACTGCTGCTCTTGTTACTGCTGGTATTGTTACTGCGCTCTTGTACTGCTGTATGTTACTGGCTGCTCTTGTTACTGCTGTTATTGTTACTGCTGCTCTTGTTACTGCTGTTATTGTTACTGCTGCTCTTGTTACTGCTGTTATTGTTACTGCTGCTCTTGTTACTGCTGTTATTGTTACTGCGCTCTGTTACTGCTGTTATTGTTACTGCTGTCTTTGTTACTGCTGCCTTGTTACTGCGCTCTTGTTACTGCTGTTATTGTTACTGGCTCTTGTTTACTGCTGCTCTTGTTACTGCTGCTCTTGTTACTGCTGCTCTTGTTACTGCTGCTCTTGTTACTGCTGCTCTTGTTACTGCTGTTATTGTTACTGTTGCTCTTGTTACTGTTGCTCTTGTTACTGCTGTTATTGTTATTGCTGCTCTTGTTACTGCTGTTATTGTTACTGCTGCTCTTGTTACTGCTGCTCTTGTTACTGCTGTTATTGTTACTGCTGCTCTTGTTGCTGCTGCTCTTGTTACTGCTGCTCTTGTTACTGTTGCTCTTGTTACTGCTGTTATTGTTACTGCTGCTCTTGTTTCTGCTGTTATTGTTACTGTTGCTCTTGTTACTGCTGTTATTGTTACTGCTGCTCTTGTTACTGCTGCTCTTGTTACTGCTGTTATTGTTACTGCTGCTCTTGTTACTGCTGTTATTGTTACTGCTGCTCTTGTTACTGCTGTTATTGTTACTGCTGCTCTTGTTACTGCTGCTCTTGTTACTGCTGTTCTTGTTACTGCTGCTCTTGTTACTGCTGTTATTGTTACTGCTGCTCTTGTTACTGCTGTCATTGTTACTGCTGCTCTTGTTACTGTTGCTCTTGTTACTGCTGTTATTGTTACTGCTGCTCTTGTTACTGCTGTTATTGTTACTGCTGCTCTTGTTACTGCTGCTCTTGTTACTGCTGTTATTGTTACTGCTGCTCTTGTTACTGCTGCTCTTGTTACTGCTGCTCTTGTTACTGTTGCTTTGTTACTGACTGTTTTGTTACTGCTGTTCTTGTTACTGTGCCGTTGTTGCACTGCTGTCTAGCTACTATGGTTCTTGCTACTGTATCTTGCTACTGTGTTCTTTCTACTGTGGTTCTTGCTACTGTGGTTCTTGCTACTGTGGTTCTGCTACTGTGGTTCTAGCTACTTTGGTTCTAGCTACTGTGGTTCTTGCTACTGTGTTCTTGCTACTGTGGTTCTTGCTACTGTGGTTCTTGCTACTGTGGTTCTAGCTACTGTGGTTCTTGCTACTGTGGTTCCTTTCTTGCACTGTGATTCTTGCTACTGTGGTTCTTGCTACTGTGGTTCTTGCTACTGTGGTCTGCTACGTGGTTCTTGCACTGTGGTTCTGCTACTTGGTTTCTTGCTACTGTGGTTCTTGCTACTGTGGTTCTTGCTACTGTGGTTCTAGCTACTGTGGTCTTAGCTACTGTGGTTCTTGCTACTGTGGTTCTGCTACTGTGTTCTAGTACTTACTGTGTTCTTGCTACTGTGGTTCTGCTACTGTGGTTCTCGCTACTTGTGTTCTTGCTACTGTGGTTCTTGCTACTGTGGTTCTATGCTACTGTGGTTCTTGCTACTGTGTTCTATGCTACTGTGGTTCTTGCTACTGTGGTTCTAGCTACTGTGGTTCTAGTACTTGTGGTTCTAGCTACTGTGGTTCTTGCTACTGTGTTCTAGCACTGTGGTTCTTGCTACTGTGGTTCTTGCTACTGTGGTTCTAGCTACTGTGGTTCTACTACGGTTCAGCTACTGTGTTCTAGCTACTGTGGTTCTTGCTACTGTGGTTCTAGCTACTGTGTTCTACTACGTGGCTTCTACTGTGGTTCTAGCTACTGTGGTTCTGCTACTGTGGTTCTAGCTACTGTGGTTCTAGCTACTGTGGTTCTTGCTACTGTGGTTCTTGCTACTGTGGTTCTAGCTACTGTGGTTCTAGTACTGTGGTTCTGCTACTGTGGTTCTGCTACTTGGTTCTAGCTATGTGGTTCTTGCTACTGTGGTTCTAGCTACTGTGGTTCTAGCTACTGTGGTTCTAGCTACTGTGGTTCTAGCTACTGTGGTTCTTGCTACTGTGGTTTCTTGCTACTGTGTTTCTTGCTACTGTGGTTCTTGCTACTGTGGTTCTAGCTACTGTGGTTCTGCTACTGTGGTTCTTGCTACTGTGGTTCTTGCTACTGTGGTTCTAGCTACTGTGGTTCTTGCTACTGTGGTTCTTGCTACTGTGGTTCTGCTACTGTGTGGTTCTAGCTACTGTGGTTCTTTGTCGTACTGTGGTTCTAGCTACTGTGGTTCTTGCTACTGTGTTCTTGCTACTGTGGTTCTATGCTACTGTGGTTCTAGCTACTGTGGTTTCTAGCTACTGTGGTTCTTGCTACTGTGGTTCTAGCTACTGTGGTTCTTGTCTACTTGTGGTTCTATGCTTACTGTGGTTCTAGCTACTGTGGTTTCTTGCTACTGTGGTTCTTGCTACTGTGGTTCTTGCTACTGTGGTTCTGTACTGTGGTTCTAGCTACTGTGGTTCTAGCTACTGTGGTTCTAGCTACTGTGGTTCTAGCTACTGTGGTTCTAGCTACTGTGGTTCTTGCTACTGTGGTTCTAGCTACTGTGGTTCTTGCTACTGTGGTTCTTGCTACTGGGTTCTAGCTACTGTGGTTCTTGCTACTGTGGTTCTAGCTACTGTGTTCTTGCTACTGTGGTTCTTGCTACTGTGGTTCTTGCTACTGTGGTTCTTGCTACTGTGGTTCTAGCTACTGTGGTTCTAGCTACTGTGGTTCTTGCTACTGTGGTTCTTGCTACTGTGGTTCTTGCTACTGTGGTTCTTGCTACTGTGGTTCTAGCTACTGTGGTTCTTGCTACTGTGGTTCTTGCTACTGTGGTTCTTGCTACTGTGGTTCTTGCTACTGTGGTTCTAGCTACTGTGGTTCTAGTTACTGTGGTTCTTGCTACTGTGGTTCTAGCTACTGTGGTTCTCGCTACTGTGGTTTCTTGCTACGTGGTTCTAGCTACTGTGGTTCTTGCTACTGTGGTTCTTGCTACTGTGGTTCTTGCTACTGTGGTTCTAGCTACTGTGGTTCTAGTTACTGTGGTTCTTGCTACTGTGGTTCTAGCTACTGTGGTTCTCGCTACTGTGGTTCTTGCTACTGTGGTTCTTGCTACTGTGGTTCTAGCTACTGTGGTTCTTGCTACTGTGGTTCTTGCTACTGTGGTTCTTGCTACTGTGGTTCTTGCTACTGTGGTTCTTGCTACTCATAAAAATTCCTGATCTCTGCTCTTGCTAATTAGATGATCATTCTACTGCTCCAGTTGCTACTGCTGATAATGTTGCTGCTGCTGTCAGTGATGCTGCTGTTGCTTATACTGCTTTTCCTGCAGTTTATGATAATTTTCATATGGTTTGTGCTGCTGCTGCTGCTGCTACTGCTGCTGCTGCTGCTGCTGCTGCTGCTGCTGCTGCTTGTGATCTTCAAGACACTAGGGTATCCTAGATAGCATACGAAATTACTTTGTTTCAGTGAACGATGGAATACCTAGAAGACCCGGGCAGTCGTACCTTACCCAACAACAGTGCACTAATTGTAAAGCAATCACTACCGGTACGCTCGTACCTGACTCTACAACTGTGTACTAGGTGTTCAGCAGTCATTACCAGTACTATAATTGTTGCCACTGATTAACAGATGGCACTGTTGTGACAGTAACAGATGTCACTGTTGTGACAGTAACAGATGTCACTGTTGTGACAGTAACTGATGTCACTGTTGTGACAGTAACTGATGTCACTATTGTGACAGTAACTGATGTCACTATTGTGACAGTAACTGATGTCACTATTGTGACAGTAACTGATGTCACTATTGTGACAGTAACTGATGTCACTATTGTGACAGTAACTGATGTCACTATTGTGACAGTAACTGATGTCACTATTGTGACAGTAACTGATGTCACTATTGTGACAGTAACTGATGTCACTATTGTGACAGTAACTGATGTCACTATTGTGACAGTAACTGATGTCACTATTGTGACAGTAACTGATGTCACTATTGTGACAGTAACTGATGTCACTATTGTGACAGTAACTGATGTCACTATTGTGACAGTAACTGATGTCACTATTGTGACAGTAACTGATGTCACTATTGTGACAGTAACTGATGTCACTATTGTGACAGTAACTGATGTCACTATTGTGACAGTAACTGATGTCACTATTGTGACAGTAACTGATGTCACTATTGTGACAGTAACTGATGTCACTATTGTGACAGTAACTGATGTCACTATTGTGACAGTAACTGATGTCACTATTGTGACAGTAACTGATGTCACTATTGTGACAGTAACTGATGTCACTATTGTGACAGTAACTGATGTCACTATTGTGACAGTAACTGATGTCACTATTGTGACAGTAACTGATGTCACTATTGTGACAGTAACTGATGTCACTGTTGTGAGAGCAACGGATGTCACTTGTGACAGTAATAGTTGTCACTGTTACAGTAACGGATGTCACTGTTGTGAGAGCAACGGATGTCACTGTTGTGAGAGCAACGGATGTCACTGTTGTGACAGTAACGGATGTCACTGCTGTGATAGTAACGGATGTCACTGTTGAGAGTAACGGATGACACTGTCACCTTCCCTCTCTTTCCTCTCTTCAACTTTCCCTTCACCCCTCCACTATCCTCCACCCTCTCTCTCCTCCACCTTCCCTCTCTCTCCACCTTCCCTCACTCAACCATCTCTCTCTCTCTTCCACCTTCCCTTCATTCATCTTCTAGCCTCCACCTTCCCTCTCGTTGCCTCCCACTCAACACTGAGAGTGGAGGGTGGTGTGGACGTCAGCATCAACATGACAGAACCTTCACCACCATGTCTCTTGTTGTCTTCAATATACTGAACAAAACGTCCTCTCTGATACCAGCCATCTTCCTGGGATATGATAACATATAAAGAAAAATACTGAGAGGAATCGACAAGGTGAACAGAAACAGGATGTTTCAGAGATAGGACACAGAAACAAGGGGTCACAATTGGAAGTTGAAGACTCAGATGAGCCACAGGGATGTTAGGAAGTATTTCTTCAGTTGTCGAGTTGTCAGGAAGTGGAACAATCTGGAGAGTGATGCAGTGGGGTCAGGATTCATAAATAGATACAACAAACCTCATGGAGCAGGAAGAGAGTGGACCTAGTCAAGACCAGCAAAAAAGCGGGGCCAGGAGCTGTGATTCGACCCCTGTAACCACAAATAGGTATGAACACACCAGAGATTTATCGAGGTATTAGCAGCACCAGAGGGTCAAAGAGGTAGAGTGTACAAACAAGTACTGGACACCGTACATTATTCAGGGTTTCATGACGTAAGTTTCCCCTATGACTCACGGATGGCGTCCTAAAACTGTGGAAGTGGACTGATATCCTTTCCGTAGTCGATGTCCCTTCATCCCAGTTCAAAGGCTCTCAATAAGGTTCATGTCTGAGGACTTTCTTGGCCAGTCATCGAAGGTACCTTGCAGTCACGAAACCATTGAAAAACAGATTTCCCGATGTGGCAAAGAACACTGTCTTGCATAAAAACCTTGCTCCACACTAAATGAGATTAGGGCAAATGACAATAGACCAATTCTTCATACGTTAGTACAGTTAACAATGGTGGAGATGTTTCTCTAGGCTTCCCTGGATGTACTTTGGTGTGAGCATGTCATGAACACTGTACTCAAGGAACCAGAGCGAACAGATCTTCACTGGACGCTCACACATATTTGTCTTCTACAGTTTCCTTTTTTTTTCATGTCATGCCTTATGCAATCCAATGATCTTTGCATTTCTCTTGTGCCAGCTACTTACTCCTTATGTTAGTTTGTTAATAACCAAAATCGTCCGACAAAATCGGCCCTCAAGACCACACTGAGCAGCGGGACCACCAAATGAAAACCGCCACCATACAAGCCCAAAAGGATTGAAGATTCAGTTGGTAGCCATAAAGAATTCTGAGTTGTTGCGCTTTGAGTTTCCAAGCCAGTATAACTTTTTGTTCCAGTGACAAATGTACCAGGGCAGAGTATTACTTTGGACATTGAATTACATCGATGTGATGTCCCATGTAATCAGTTTGCCATCTATCAAAGGTAGCATGAGGACTTTACCAGAGTTTCTTTGGCTGCTATAGACTTGCTTAGGCAAACAATGCAGTAAGATGTAGTAAGCTTCCTTGATGGTGTCATGACTTCTTCGAATCAGGCATACGTCCTTTTTGGCATATGGCTTATGGGACCATGAAACCCAAGTCAACCTGCCGACGCACTCCCATCTCATTGAGAATGGAAGTGGCTAGGCAATGAACCACACCAATTCCAGTACCCTGAGGGTCAAAGCAAGTGCCCAAGGAAGAATTTTGGACAACCAAGAAATACTATCATGTGGTGGCCTCGTCTTCAAAAGCTTTTTCCTTTTTAGTGACATTGTCAAGCAGCATTTGGGAAATTTTCTCCCCAGTTTGACTCTCCCAGTGGGACTGTTCTCTGGGTAGAGCTTGTCTCCTTGAGTGTCTCCAAGACGATGCCACAGTCCTCCTCCTTTATTAAACTTTAAGTAGTGAACTCTTATAAAGTCTTTCAATTATTCTGGGACTACCTCACTAGTCTGTAGGACGCAGTACACAACGATGATGTTGGTAATGTTATCTGTGTTGCCTTATGAATTCCTACTCCCTCTGATCTTTCCAGAAGTGCTGCTTTATCCCACTGGTGATCGTCCAGTGACAGATTTGGTGCTTTCCCTAAAATTTATCTCAGAAGTTTGTCATATTTAATCAGATTTTGGCTATCTAATGAGGGTGCACACCACAAGAAATAGGCAATTTCATCAAGGTTAAACACTCTTGAGAAGGTACAAGACATCGTGGGTATCCAAATCACTTCTGGAAGACCTGCCAGCAGGCATTCTCGTGTACCTCCCACACTGCCGTCATCTAGGTGCCAAATGTTGATTTCGCTGTTCTGTATAACTTTTTAAACACCTCAGATATCTCCCACGAAGGTATGGTGACTAGTCATGGATAGACTAAGTGCCACATTCATGAAGATTTGACCCCATTAATGGAAACTCTCTGCTTTCTGTTAGAGAGCCATGCCTCTGTCCATGCTAAAACTTTACCTCCTATACCATGAGCTGCCACTTTTCTTAAGAGTATCTTGTGGGGTGCTCTATCGAAGGCTTTGTTGGGATCCAAATGAACAATATCATATTCTTTGTCACTGTCTACTGCCTCAAATGTTCTATTGAAGAACGTCAGTAAATAAGTCAGGCAGGAACGACCTCTCATGAACCCATGCTGGGATTCATTAATCAAATTGTGCTCGTCTAGGTGGCTTCTGATAATGGTTGATTCTAGTAATTTGCCTACTCTGGACGTCAGGCTTATTGGACGGTAATTTGAAAGAATGGACTTCTTCCCTGATTTGAATATAGAAACCACATTGGCTATCTTCCACATCTCTGGCAAAACACAAGTAAGGATGGACGCATTAAACGCACTCGTCAATGGCTGACTAAGTTCCATCTTGCATTCCTTAAGTACCCTGGAAAACAACTCGTCGGGTCCTGGGGACTTATTTTGCTTCAGTTTGTCTATCTGTTTGATAACTATGTCCCTCGTGACAGTAATATTAGTTCATTTGAATTCATCAAGAAATGAATAACTGTTAATTTCTGGAATCTCATTTGTCTTCCTGTGTAGAAATTGACAAAAAATAATCATTAAATAAAGAACACATTTCCAGCTCATTATCCGTCAGCTGTCCATTCCCAATTTTCAGAGGTCCTACTTTTTCCTACATCTTCGTCCTCTACACTTGAAAGAATCCTTTTGGATTAGTCTTTGATTCATGAGCAACTTTAATTTCACAGTCACGTTTAGCCTTTTAATCCCCTTTTTTACTTCTCTTTAAGCTGAACTTATTGGTCAGTAAGGTTAACCTCTACTCTCTCGTTGTGCCTATAAATTCCCCTTTTCTCTCCTAATAGATGCTTTAGCCTCCTGTTAAGCCATTTGGGATCGTTATTATTAGACCTAATTTCTCTCTGGGGAATGTTGTACATTATTAAGAAAAAATCATGAAGCAGATCCCTTCATAATCGTAAGTATGATCATCGCCAATAAAATCATTAGCTAGATTACCCCAATCGAGACTAGACAGGTGTTCCCTAACTCCATTATAATTCAATTCAATTAAAAGTTTATTCTCTATAAGGATTACAATGCTGAGTTTACAGAATTTGGTTATTGTGTGGTTTACATGTAGTAAAATAATAATTACAGAGTGTACCAGGGACTTTTACTGTATTATCATTATTCTCGTATTCCCATTTAATACTAAAAATGATGGATTTGTGATCACTTGCGCCAAGCTCTTCATCGATCTCCAGATTATTTCCGAGTGTTTCCTTATTTGGCAAGACTAGGTCGAGCAAATTATAACCCCTGGTAGGCTCTGTTACACACTGCTTCAGAAAACAGTCCTGAACTACTTCCATAAAGTCACTGGACTCCAGATTACCAGTCAAAGTAGCCCAGTCAATCTGTCTAAATTTAAAAACCCTACTATCACTATGTTATTGTGTCTAGAAGCCCTAACAATTTCGTCCCAAAGAACTCTCTGTCGTGATCCAAGCCTGGAGGTCGGTATATTACACCTAGAATTAGTTTTTCTTGGCCTTCTACAAACTCTACCCAAACAGATTCTGTTACTAATCCATCTATTTTTATACCTGTTTTTATGCAGTAATTTATATTTTCTCGTACATAAAATGCAACTCCTTCCCCTTCCCATTATATCTATCCACATGGAACAACTTAAACCTTTGAATATTACACTCAGCAATCATATCCCGACTCTTTAAATCATACCAGGTTTCAGTTTTTGCAATGACATCAACGTTCCCAGCACATGCTACCAAACGCAATTCATTAATCTTATTTCTTGCACTTCGACTGTTAGCATAAAATAGAGTAATATGTTTTTTCTTCTGCACCTTTTTCCTATTCACCTTTGCTTTTACACAATTTCTGTAATTGTCATTACTCAATGTTGCTCCATGACTGTTATTATTAAGATTCATAATATCAAAGTCTAAGTCAATATATCCATACTCATTACTTTCCATTTCTAAACCCATACATCTAACTAATCCCAGTTTAAAGTCCTAACAGCATCCTTAACTGAGCTAGCCAGAAAACCCACACCTGCCCTGAATAAGTGAACCCCATCCCTGGCATACATGTCATTTCTACTGTAGAAGTTGTCCCAGTTGTCTATGAATGGTACTGCATTATCCTTACAGTGTTTGCCCAGCCAACAATTAATACCAATTGCTTTGGACAACTATTCATTTCTAACACCCTTTCTTGGCAGAAAGCCATAAATAACAGGGCACCCCCCCCCTTCTTCCTAATTACGTCTATTGCTGTCCTGTACCTTCTAACTAAATCCTCACTTCTACGCTGGCCTATATCATTGCCTCCAGCACTGAGGCAGATAATAGGATTGATCCCATTACTGTTCATGATGTCAAGCTGGCTAACAATATTCTCCATCCCAGCCCCTGGAAATAAAACCCTCTGTCTCCTATCCTGCAAGCAGAAGGCCCTATCCATATATCTAACCTGGATATCCCCAACAACAATGTTTTACCTTCCTTGGTGTCGTTCGTCGTGATGTTCCCAGTAGTTGACTCACGTTCATGGGGTAGCATCGAGAATGCATTCAATGTTTCCACAACAGTTTCCACAGCAGTTTCTTTTTCATCGTTTCTAACTCTCTATTCGTCTTCTTGATCTTCAACTTCATTCCATGCTGTCCGGCCACTGCCCAGGTTCCCTTCTTGTCCTGAGGACTCACAACAGGGCTACAACGAATCCTCTTGCTTTCCTCCATCAATCGCCGAATCTCAAGCTTTGCTACCCTCAATTCCTCCTTAGGCTGCTGGTAAAGTTGCTCAGTGGAGGGCATCTTGGTTCAGTCCACAGAGCACACTAGACACGTCCTCACTGGGCTATGTACAGGTCACCACCACTGGAGTTTTTATCAAAAAGTGTAAGCAACAGAAGTCCAGCGGTTATTCTACAGCTTTATACATTATTAGTAAGGCCTCTCCTAGATTATGCTGCTCAGTTGTGGTTTCCATTCTACAGAATGGATATAAATTCGTTAGAAAACCTTCAGTGACGAATGACAAAGTTAATACATAGCATTAGAAATCTTCCATATGAAGAAAGATTGAAGTCCCTTAAATTACATTCACTTGTAAGATGAAGAGATTGGACAAATATAAGAGTGGGTGGGGCTGGGTTGATTGGTGTCATTGGGTACGGGGGTAAATTCTTGGTTAGCTTTGGGTAGGGGTGGTTTTGATAAGGACCTGCCTTTTATGGGGCAGTAGGCCTTCTGCAGTGTTCCTCCATTCTTATGTTTTATGAAAACCCTCAGAACTGCAAGCAGCAACCCCCCCCCCACTCCTCTTTCAGAGTGCAGGCAATGCAGTTCCCACCAAGACTTGGTCTGGCTTTCCTGAAACCCTATAAAAATGTTACTTTTCACACTCAAAGAGCATGTTAAGCCATAATAACTACTCAGATCTAACACACTCGCATGAGCTTCTGGATGCTCAAACCACTAGCACTGAAAAATCTCATTTAACCCCTCCTCCTTTCCCCTCCAAGCCTTCCTTATACAACCTCCTACGTCCCTTGTCCACCCGGGTCATGCGATTCTGCTCTATCCTCTCTAAATACCTCAACCACCTAAATTGTACCTATAATAACTCCACACAATCATCTATTTTTTTTTTACTCTAAGTTTTCTATAAAACTTTCACACGGCACATTGCTCTCAAACATAACATCACTACCTGTAACCTTCTTGCTGCCGCGATGGTAATGGTTGATAAATTAGACACTGCAACATCTGGGTATCTTTACTGTGGAAAAGTTTCTCCTCTGCTGCTACTGCGGCACCTTAACACTCTCATGCATATACTTAATGTTTCAATCATTCTAAAACTATATCTTTATCTGCTTTTAACATCAGTCTTAATCCCATTATCGCAGCTCCTTAACCCAGCCATCCACCAGCATCTAGCATATCTGCCAATTGAACCTAATTACCTCCCATTCCACAGGCTGTGTCTGACCCCTGTGGGTATAGCGATTTTCAAGTTGATATATGTTTGTCGTGAAAGCAAGAAAGGGGTTGTACCAGTGTAATGATACCAACACTTTGTATGGTGTGATGAATGATTTTAAACGTTGCAGCGATGAGAAGATTGGTGGCAGTGATGTGTTTGTGGGCAATGTGTAGTGTGAATATTATGCAGAGAATTCGAGAGTAGAAATTAGATGGTGTGATGTTAAAGTAAAATTTGGAGGGTTAAAGAAAGGTTACTGAGGCGGGTTGGACATTTAGAGAGGTTGGAGAAGAATAGGATGAGGATGCATAATTGTGAGGTCACACTCTCAATCCGTCCCAGGAAGCTCTGGATTGAGGGTGTTGTATGTTTTTAAGAGAGAACTTCTTGACCATCCAGCAGCCATGTGTATGTTAAATTGGAGTTAGTGGAGGCAAGTGGTTTTTATAACTTGACACGTTGTTGGAGTGTTAGCAAGCAAATGGTTGTGTAAGGATTGAGGGAAGCTGGGTAGCCAGACTTGAGTCCTGGAGGTGGAAAGTGCAGTGTCTTTACTCCAACGGAAGATTGAATATGTTGTGTTGGAAGGGTAATTTTTGCTGTGAAACTGTGATTACGTTGCATTTGTGGTAAACACCTGTTGAATGAATGACCGTGAACTTTTCCTTCTTTGAGTTGCCCTACCTTGGTGGGAGATGACTGGTGTAGTAAAAATAATTACTATTAATACTATTACTGTCACTACTACCAATGATGATAGTAATAATAATAATATAGCAATTGTGATAGCACTCATCTGGCAAGGCAGTGATGGAGCGAATGATGGTGAAAGTGTTTTCATTTTTTTTTTTGAGTCGCGCTAAATTGTTGGGAGACGGCCAGTGAGGTAAGGTTAAAAAAAAATGCTATAACAAATACAATAATTTAACTCAAACTTATAGATTGCTACAAGCAATTAAATTCTCCCAGAAAGGATCCCAATTTTTGAAACTCCTTTTACCTGTTGGTTAAATGTCGGAGCCGTGAAGTTAGTGACAAGGAGGAAGTGACTTTTAATGCTACCCATTTACAAGACTTGACGAGGGTGCTGCTCCCCTACCCTCCTCCCCTCCTCCTCCCCCCTCCCCCGCCCCCTCCCCCACAATACCAAAGGTGTGAGAATTCAATCTCTTAATGACTTGGCTGTTTCATCATACAAGGGAAGACGTGTGTCAGGGAGACACCCACTTCTCTCATGCAAATGACACTGTACTCACCTAATTGTACTCACCTAATTGTGGTTGCAGGGGCCGAGATTCAGCTCCTGGCACCGCCTCTTCTGTGTGTGTGTGTGTGTGTGTGTGTGTGTGTGTGTGTATTTGGAGAGAGAGAGAGAGAGAGAGAGAGAGAGAGAGAGAGAGAGAGAGAGAGAGAGAGAGATTGTGTACGTATGTGTGTGTGTGTTAGAAAGAGAGGGGTTGTGTGTAAGAGAGGGGTTGTGTGAGAGGGGTTGTGTGAGAAAGAGGGGTTGTGTGTGAGAGAGAGGGGTTGTGTGTGAGAGAGAGGGGTTGTGTGAGAGAAAGGGGTTGTGTGTGAGAGAGAGAAAGGGGTTGTGTGTGTGTGTGAGAAAGAGGAGTTGTGTGTGTGAGAGAAAGAGGTTGTGTGTGAGGAGGAGGTTGTGTGTGTGCTCACCTAATTGTGGTTGCAGGAGTCGAGTCATAGCTCCTGGCCCCGCCTCTTCACTAGTTGCTACTATGTCACTCCCTGTTCCGTGAGCTTTATCATACCTCTTCATGTCCCCTTTGTTCCTTCTGTCCTCCAGTGTCATAAGGTCGATTTCCCTTAACCTCTCCTCGTAGGACATGCCCCTTAACTCTGGGACTACTCTCGTTGCAAACCTCTGCACTTTCTCTAATTTCTTGATGTGCTTGGCCAGGTGTTGGTTCCAGACCGGTGCTACATACTCTAACATGTGCCTGATGTACACTGTACAGGGTCCGGAACGACCCCTTACTGAGATGCCGGAATGCTTTTCTTAGGTTCGGTAGTCGCCCATATGCTGCAGTGGTTATTTGATTGATGTGCTCCTCTGATGATGTGCTTGGTATTATACACACTCCAAGCTCCTTTTCCTTGAGTAAGGTTTGTAATCTTTGGCCCCCTAGACTGAACTCTGCGGTCTGTGCCCTTTCCCTAATCTTCATGACTGCACTTGATGGGGTTGAACTCCAGAACCCAGCTGCTGGACCAGACGTGAAGCCTGTCCAGAGCCCTCTGTAATCCTTCCGTGTCCTCCTCCGACTGAATTCTCATCATTAACTTCACATCGTCTGCAAATAGGGACACTTCTGAGTCTGTTCCTTCCGTCATGTCAGTCACACATACCAGAAACAACACTGGTCCTAGGACTGACCCCTGTGGAACCCCGCTCGTCACAGGCGCCCACTCTGACACCTCATCACGTACCATGACTCACTGATGTCTTCCCATAAGGTATTCTCTGATCCATTGCAGTGCCTACTCTGTTATATCTGCCTGGTCCTCCAGCTTTTGCACTAATCTTTTGTGTGGAACTGTGTCAAAAGCCTTCTTGAATTCCAAGAAAAAGCAGTCTGGCCACCCCTCTTTCTCTCTCTCGTCTTACTGTTGTCACCTTGTCATAGAACTCTAGTAAGTTCGTGACACAGGATTTCCCGTCTCTGAATACGTGCTGGTTGTCGTTTATAGGTTCATTCCTTTCTAGGTAGTCCACCACTCTTCTCTTGATAATCTCCTCCATGACTTTACACATAATACATGTCAGTGACACTGGTCTGTAGTTTAATGCTGCGTGTCTCTCTCCTTTTTAAAAAATTGGGACTACATTTGCTGTCTTCCATACCTCAGGTAGTCGCCCTATTTCGACAGATGCATTGAAGACTGTTGTTAGTGGTACACAGAGCACCTCTCCCAGGACTAGCGGAGAGATGTTTCTGGCCCCATCGCCTTTGAAATGTCTAGTTCCCTTAGCAGCCTCTTCACCTCCTCTTCATTGAATGCATCATGTCCAGCACTCGTTGGTGTACCCCACCTCTCCATCTTTCCAGAGTCCTTTCTGTTTCCACTGTGAATACTTTTTTGAATCTCGTGTTTTAGCTCCTCACATATTTCAAGGTCGTTTCTTGTAAACTCCTTTTCTGCTTCAGCCTGATTACCTGGTCTTTGACGGTTGTTTTCTTCCTGATGTGACTGTACAACAGTTTCGGGTCAGATCTGGCTTTTGTATTGTTGCTGGGCCTCTCTCCTTATATGTGCATATTCATTTCTTGCTCTTCGACTGCTCTCCTTGTTCTCCTGGGTCCTTTGCCTTCTGTACTACTTACATTCTCTAGCGCATTTCGTTTTAGCCTCTCTATACCTCTTAGTGAGTCAAAGGTTCGTCCTGGCCTTCTCATTACTTCCGTTGCCCTTGGATACAAACTTTTCCTCCGCTTCCTTGCATATTGTTGTCACATAGTCCATCATATTCACAGTCCCACTGGACCTCGCACAGGAAATTCCTCATGCCTGTATGGTCCTCTCTTCTAGTTTGGCTTCATTCTTCCTGCCTTTCCTGCTTCCCTCTCCACCTGTAACTCTTCTTTGTATTCGAAGCTTAGAACCACGTGATCACCGGCCCCGAGGGGCCTTTCATATGCGATGTCCTCAGTATCTGCACTGCTCAGGGTGAATACTAGGTTCAGTCTTGCTGGTTCGTCCTCTCCCCTCTTTCTGGTAGTGTCCTTAACGTGTTGATGCATGAGGTTTTCCAGTACCAACTCCAACATCTTAGCTCTTCCCGTTTCTGGGCCTCCATGTGGCTCCACGTTTCCCCAGTCGATTTCTTTGTGATTGAAGTCACCCACGATCAGTAGCTTGGCATTGCCCACATGGACCCTTCTGGCCACTTCATCCAGTATGTGTGTGTATGTATGTGTGTGTGTGTGTGTGGTTGCAGGTGTCGATTCATAGCTCTTGGCCCCGCCTCCTTACTGATTGCTACTAGGTCCTCTCTCTCTGCTCCATGAGCTTTATCGAACTTCGTCTTAAAACTATGTATGGTTCCTGCCTCCACTACGTCACTTGCCAGACTATTCCACTTCCTGACAACTCTATGACTAAAATACTTCCTAACATCCCTTTGACTCATCTGAGTTTTCAACTTCCAATTGTGACGCTTTGTTTCTGTGTCCCATCTCCGGAACATCCTGTCTCTGTCCACCTTGTCAATTCCTCGCAATATTTTGTATGTCTTCATTATGTGTCCCCTAACCCTCCTGTCCTCTAGTGTCGTCAGGCATTCATCTTAGCTCTGGAACTAGTCCTGTTGCAAACCTTTGCACTTTCTCCCATTTCTTGACGTGTTTGAACGATTCCTTACTGAGGTATCGGAACGTTATTCTCAGGGTTGCCAGGCGACCATATACTGTGTGCACATGTGTGAAAGAGGAAGAGAGAGAGAGAGGTTGTGTGTAGGAGTGAGAGGGGTTAGAGGAGTGACTAGAATACAAAGTGTACTTTGAGGGCAGATTAGGGGTAAAGAGAAAATGTAAGAAGGTACGGTAAATAAGAGAGCTGAGTGGGGTTGAGGAGGGACCGATACTAGTGAAACTGTGGGTGAAAGGGTGAGGGAAATTAGAGGGGGATGAGTGGTGATATGAGTACGCGTGAGAATGGTTAGAGGGAGGGAGGGGGGCAAGATTTTAGTGATAAGTTAATATCTTAGTGAAAAGTAGTGGATGAGTGAACAGAGGCTATAGAGAGTAAGAAAATTAAGCTGAGTAGGTGAAATGTTTGAGAGAGTAGGTGAAATGTTTGAGAGAGTAGGTGAAGGATTTGAAGGAACTGCATATCAACGTCAGGGAAAACAAAAAGAAATCATGATCTTGCATAAAAAGTTTCAGGAAACAGTAAGAGCATCATGACTCTCCAGCTGTACCTTGAGAGGAAGACCTCGGTGCCACTGGAGGAATGCTCTAGATTTACACTGGTATTTACTGCCGTTACGAAGGAGAAGCTGCAGGCTGGAAAGAGATGTGTGCCTTCTATAGGAGAAGACGGCGAATAAGATTGCTCCTCAAAGGCAGCAGACACTCTGTAGAACGAAAAATAACACTGCCTAGAGAAACCAGGAGAGACAGAGGGACCTTAAACCCATAAGCGAAATTGAGGGCTATTTTGCATACATTTCTCATTATCAGGACTGTTTAGTGGACAACGAAATTAGTGAAAACACTTTAGTTCTGTAAGCCAATAATAATTAATCGGTATTAAGATTGACGACCCAAATGAGTTTCTTATAAGAGATAAAATGCTGCAGACATCTCTCTAATCTCTGATATAACTCTAATCTCATTTGACCCTGAAGAATCATTCATTGCATGCCCATGCACACCGCCCCAGACCCGGACTCTTAGAACTCGATATTCGTCAAGAACTGCAAGAAACGCTTATCAAGTGCCTCAAACATTCGAAGAGGCCAAAACACCGAAGTGATCATATAGTCCTTAAAAAAAAGTGATATTGCCCCACTCAACAATGTTGGTAGCAAATCAGTGACAAAAAATTACAGACCAATAACCCTGACATCCCACTTTATCAAGATCTTTGAAAGGGTTTTAAGAAACAATATTACCGGTTACTGGGAATCACAGCAGTTGCACGACGCAGGTCAGCACGGGTTTAGAACTGGTTGCTCCTGCCTCTCGCAATTGCTAAATTATTATGACAAGGTCTTGGATGCTCTTGAAGACATGCAAAATGCAGATACAGTACACTCACTTTGCAAAAACTTCTGATAAGTGCGACCATTGGGTAATCGCGCACACAGTGCGTACAAAAGGAATAAGTGGGAAGGTGGGCAGATGGAACTTTAATTTCCTTGTAAACGGAACCCGAAGAGTAATAGTAAATGAAATAAGTGGCTGATTCAGTGAAAAAGTTAAGTCATCCAGGCTTGCCCATCCACAGAAGACAGTGACTCTTATGACCGATATAAACCAACTTTTTCAGTGAGACACTGACAACAGTATGATGTTCAATGAGAACAAATTTCAGTTATTACACCATGAAAGAATGGAGGAAATAAAAACAAGATCAGAGTACAAGACAAACTCAAACCACTCAATAGAACGCAAGTCAGATGTGAGAGACTTAAGTGATAATGCACATTATAATGTGCATTATAACCTGGAAGATACTGGAGGGACTAGTACTAAACTTGCACACTGAAATTTCTGCTTATAAAAGTAAGAGACTTGGGAAACGGTGCAGGATACCTCCAATGAAAAGCAGGGTAGTGATGAGTATACCGAGAGAGAGCTCAGTAAGTGTTAAGGAATCACGACTCTTCACCACCCTCCCTTAATGCATGAAGGAAATCACCGCTTAGTGTCTTCAAGAGGCAACTCGTCAGATTCCTCGAAGCAGTTCGTGATCAACTAGGTTGTGTTACATACTGTGGACTGGGGGCGGCGGGCACTAACAACTTGATTGACCAGGCCAGCAACTAGGAGGCCTGAGCTAGGACTGGACCGCGGGGCGGTGACCTCCGAAAGCTACTCAGGTAAACCGCAGGTAAGTTCAGAAGAGAACGACATTCTCTCTGCAGGTGGAAACAGAGAAAGAGAACTTCCCAAGGGCTAGTTGATTAGTACATTCCATAAAAGTGAAGCTGAGAGCATCATACGCTGCCTGTTATACAAGTTAAGGCAATGTCATTCCATTTAAGTCTGTCATCCAACAAGGTCATTCCATTTAAGTCTGTCATCCACAAGGTCATTCCATTTAAGTCTGTCATCCAACAAGGTCATTAAAGCTGCATGATACCTATTCACCACCAGATAAGAACACTTTAATCCCAGTAAATATACCAGGATAGAGATATACCTTACGATATATACGTATATTGTGAGATAGAGAACAATAGGTCAACACACATGAGCGAGTGTGTATGTGGATAAGGGAGGTGAGAGGGGGAAAGAGGAGAGTGGAGAACGAGATGAGTGTGAGTGAGAGAGGGGGTAAGCGATGACCCCCCCCACACACACACCAGGTTGACCCCCACACACACACCAGGTTGACCCCCCACACACACCAGGTTGACCCCCCAACACACACACCAGGTTGCTCCCCCAAACACCAGGATGCCCCCCACACACACACCAGGTTGACCCCCCACACACACCAGGTTGACCCCCCAACACACACACCAGGTTGACCCCCCAAACACCAGGATGCCCGCCACACACACACACACACCAAGTTGTTCCCCCCCACACACACACACCAGGTTACTCCCCCCACACACCAGGTTAGCTCCCCATCACACACAGCACACAAACACACACCAGGTTCTGCCCCCAACACCAGGATGCCCCGCCACACACACGGTTGACCCCAACACACACACATGGTTGCCCCCACACACACACCAGTTGCCCATCCCACAACACCAGGATGCTCCCCCAACACAAACAGGTTGTCCCACCACACACACCAGGTGGACCCCCTCACACACACCAGGTTGACTCCAAACACGACACACACAGGTTTGCCCCAACACCAGATCACCCCAACAAGGTTCCCACAAGGTTGACCGCCACACACACACACAACACAGTTGCCCCACACACCACACCAGGTTGCTCCCCCCACACAACACCAGGTTGACTCCACCCACACACACCAGGTACTCCCCCACAACACACCAGGATGACGACCACACCACCACACACCAGGTTGCCCCCCACACCACACCAGGATTGACCCCCACACACACACACACCAGGTTGACTCCCCCACCCACCAGTTGCCCCCCACACACACGTTGCCCCCCACACAGTCACAACACACAAGGTTGCCCCCCACAACACCAGGATTGCCCCCCACACACACACCAGGTTGCCCCCACAACACACCAGGTTGCCCCCCCACACACACACACCAGGTTGCCCCCACACAACCCTCCCCACACACCAGGTTGCCCCCCCACACACACCCAGGTTGCCCCCCCACACACCAGTTGCCCCCCACACACACAGGTTGCCCCCCCACACACCAGGTTGCCCCCCACACACACACCAGGTTGCCCCCCACACACACCAGGTTGCCCCCCACCACACACACCAGGTTGCCCCCACACACACACACCAGGTTGCCCCCCCACACCACACCAGGTTGCCCCCCACATGTCACACACCAGGTTGCCCCCCACACACAACCACCAAGGTTGCCCCCCACCACACAGTTCCCCACACACACACACCAGTCCACCACCCACACACACCAGGTTGCCCCCCACACACACCAGGTTGCCCCCCACACACCAGGTTGCCCCCCACACACACCAGGTTGCCCCCACACACACACACCAGGTTGCCCCCCACACACACCAGGTTGCCCTCCCACACACACAGGTTGCCCCACACACACACACAACACCAGGTTGCCCCCTCACACACCAGGTTGCCCCCCACACACCAGGTTGCCCTCCCACACACCAGGTTGCCCCCCCACACACACCAGGTTGCCCCCACACACACCAGGTTGCCCCCCCACACACACACCAGGTTGCCCCCCCACACACACACACCAGGTTGCCCCTACACACAGGTTCCCCCCACACACCAGGTTGCCCTCCACACCAGGTATCCCCCCCACACACATTCCACACCCAGGTTGCCCCCCACACACACACCAGGTTGCCCCCCCGCCACACACACCAGGTTGCTCCCCCCACCACACACACACCAAGTCCCCCACACACACCAGGTTGCACCCCACACACACACACCAGGTTGCCCCACCACACACCACCAGGTTGCCCCCCACACACAACCAGTTACCCCCACACACACCAGGTTGCCCCCCACACACACACCAGGTTGCCCCCACACACACCCCACAACACACCAGGTTGCCCCCCCACACACACACCAGGTTGCCCCCCACACACACACCAGGTTGCCCCTCCACACACACCATCCACACACCAGGTTGCCCCCCAACACACACCAGGTTGCCCCCAAACACACACCAGGTTGCCCCTCCACACACACAACACACACCAGTTGCCCCACACACACCAGGTTGCCCCCCAACACACACCAGGTTGCCCCTCCAACACACACACACAGGTTCCCCCCACACACACCAGGTTGCCCTCCCACACACTCACCAGGTTGCCCTCCCACACACTCACCAGGTTGCCCCCCCCACACACACACCAGGTTGCCCCCACACACCATGTTGACCCCCACACACACACACCAGGTTGCTCCCCCCCACACTCACCAGGTTTCCCCCCCACACTACCAGGTTGCCCCCACACACACAAGGTCGCACCCCCCCCACACCAGTTCCACACCACACACACCACACCCCCACACACCAGTTGCTCCCAACCCCCCCACACACACACACACACACACACACACACACACACACACACACACACACACACACACACACCAGGTTGCTCCCGACGCGCGCGCGCGCGCACACACACACACACACACACACACACACACACACACACACCAAGGTGCCATACACACCAAGGCGCCACACGCACTAGGGTGCCCCCCACACAAGGATGCCCCACTCACACATCATGGTGCCCGACACAGACACCAAGGTGACACAAACACACACACACACATACACACACACACACACCAAAATGCCACACGCACACCAGGGTGCCTCACACACCAAGGTGCCCCACACACACACACCAGGGCGCCCCCACACACACACCGGGGTGCCATTCACACACACACACACACACACAACAACACACACACACAAGAGGTTGGCATACACAAAAGCACACCAGAGTGCCTCCCCCCACACGCACACACCAGGTTGATACACACACACACACACATACACATGTGGCATGCAAAGAGTACGTAACCTTTATTCGGCGCATGTACACACCCTCACTGACAGGCTAATTCCCCCAACTAGCGAACCAGGTGCTAAGGGTTAACGATGGGGCCCCGTCGTTCAATCAGTGCCCAGGTTCCGGCCAATGAGGAGATGGTTTTGGCAATCGCAGAGGTGATATGGGTACCACTCGCCTGTCTGCCCTTGTCATTCCCATTCTAGAGCTGGTTGAAGCACGGTCTGCTCTCTAGTGGCTTCTATTCTTCCTTGCTTACTGTGGAGTGCACTAATACCTATTGTTGTACATACTGTATATAGTGTACATACTTTTGTTCTTACTTGAAGGATAATACAAGTCAAAAGTTTTTCTGCTGTGTTTATTTTGCTCCCTTTACGCCCAGGATAACAGGCCTTTGAATTCCTGGGTTGTAATAACACACATACACACACACATGCACAAACCAGGGTGCTCCACACACACACACATACACCAGGGTGCCATACACACCAGGGTGCCACACACCAGGGTGACCCCCACACACCAGGGTGACCCACACACACCAGGGTGCCACATACACCAGAGTGCCTCACACACACCAGGGTGCCATACACACCAAGGAGTCACACATACCAGGGTGCCCCCTCCCCCACTCACACCAGGGTGCCTCTCACACACCAGTGTGCCACACACACCAGGGTGCCACACATACACCAGGGTGCCTCACACACACCAGGGTGCCATACACACCAAGGCATCACACACACCAGAGTGCCCCCTCCCACACGCTCACACCAGGGTGCCTCACACCCACCAGGGTGCCATAAACACCAAGGCGTCACACACACCAGAGTGCCCCCTCTCCAGCACGCACACACCAGGGTGCCACACACACCAGGGTGCCACACTCACCAGGGTGCCACACTCACCAGCGTACCACGCACACCAGGGTGCCCCCATACACACGCCAGGGTGCCACACACACTAGGGTGCCACACACACACAAGGGTGCCACGCGCACACATATCTGTGTACCGCACTAGAGTACCACACAGCAGGGTGCCCCACACACACACAGCAGGGTGCCCCCCACACACACAGCAGGGTGCCCCCCCCACACACACGCAGGGTGCCCCCCACACACACAGCAGGGTGCCCCCACACACACAGCAGGGCTGCCCCCACACACACAGCAGGGCTGCCCCCCACACACACAGCAGGGTGCCCCCCACACACACAGGGTGCCACACACACACACAGCAGGGTGCCACACACACACACAGCAGGGTGCCACACACACACAGCAGGGTGCCCCCACACACACACAGGGTGCCACACACACACACAGCAGGGTGCCACACACACACACAGCAGGGTGCCACACACACACACAGCAGGGTGCCACACACACACTCACCAGGGTGCCACACACACACACAGCAGGGTGCCACACACACAGCAGGGTGCCACACACACACACAGCAGGGTGCCACACACACACACAGCAGGGTGCCCCCACACACACACAGGGTGCCACACACACACACAGCAGGGTGCCACACACACACACACAGCAGGGTGCCACACACACACACAGCAGGGTGCCACACACACACTCACCAGGGTGCCACACACCAGGGTGCCACACACCAGGGTGCCACACACCAGGGTGCCACCAGCTGCTGTGGTCCAGAACGCCTCCCATAAATTTTCCAACCAGCGTGAAAACATTTTTTTTTCTGTGGTGTGGAGAATGGCAGGAGCACGAGGACACTATAAAGCCGCGAGGACGATACTTGTGCCCACGAGGACGCAATGAAGCCTCGAGAACTATACTTGTGCCAACGAGGATATAAATCTCCAAGGACGATACTTGTGCCCATTAGGATGATACTTGTGCCCACGAGGACACAACACTGCGAGGAATATGCTTGTTCCCACAAGGACGATATTTGTGCCCACGAGGATGATCATCTTGCCCACGAGGACGATACTTGTGCCGACAAGGACGATACGAGTGCCCACGAGGACGATACGAGTGTCCACGAAGACGATACGAGTGCTCACGAGGACGATATGAGTGCCCACGAGGACAATGATTGTGCCCATGACGAAAATGCTTGTGCCCAGGAGGACAATGCTTGTGCTCACGATAATGCCCATGAGAGTACAGGATACACAAGTGGATGGCAACGAGGACACGGCGATGGTAACGAGACACCGGACACACATACTGATAGTAACGAGGACACAGGAAAACACACATGTATGGCAACGAGGACACAAATACCCAAATGTTGCGGAAGTGTGTCGTTAAAATTGGTCTAGGCAGCTGAACTTTGTCCCAGGCAGCTGAACTTTGTCCCAGGCAGCTGAACTTTGTCCCAGGCAGCTGAACTTTGTCCCAGGCAGCTGAACTTTGTCCCAGGCAGCTGAACTTTGTCCCAGGCAGCTGAATTTTATCGCAGGCAGCTGAACTTTGTCCCAGGCTGCTGAACTTTGCCACAGGCAGCTGAATTTTATCCCAGGCAGCTGAACTTTGTCCCAGGCAGACGAACTTTGTCCCAGGCATCTGTCCTTTGTCTCAGGCAGCTGAACTTTGTCTCAGGCAGCTGAACTTTGTCCCAGGCTGCTGAACTTTGTCCCAGGCTGCTGAACTTTGTCCCAGGCAGCTGAACTTTGTCCCAGGCAGATGAATTTTGTCCCAGGCAGCTGAATTTTGTCTCAGGTAGCTGAAATTTGTCCCAAGCAGCTGAACTTTATCCCAGGCAGCTGAACTTTGTCCCAGGCAGCTGAACTTTGTCCCAGTCAGCTGAACTTTGTCCCAGGCAGCTGAACTTTGCCCCAGGAAGCTTAACTTTGTCCCAGGCTGCTGAACTTTGTCCCAGGCAACTGACCTTTGTCCCAGACAGCTGAACTTTGTCCCAGGCAGCTGACCTTTGTCCCAGGCAGCTGACCTTTGTCCCAGGCAGCTGAACTTTGTCCCAGGCAACTGAACTTTGTCCCAGGCAGCTGAACTTTGTCCCAGGCAGCTGACCTTTGTCCCAGGCAGCTGTACTTTGTGCCAGGCAGCTGAACTTTGTCCCAGGCAGCTGAACTTTATCCCAGGCAGCTGAACTTTATCCCAGGCAGCTGAACTTTGCCCCAGGAAGCTGAACTTTGCCCCAGGCAGCTCAAGTTTGTCCCAGGCAGCTGAACTTTGTCCCAGGCAGCTGAACTTTATCCCAGGCAGCTGAACTTTGCCCCAGGAAGCTGAACTTTACCACAGGCAGCTGAACTTTGTCCCAGGCAGCTGAACTTTGTCCCAGGCAGCTGAACTTTGTCCCAGGCAGCTGAACTTTATTCCAGGCAGCTGAACTTTGCCCCAGGAAGCTGAACTTTATTCCAGGCAGCTAAACTTTGCCCCAGGAAGCTGAACTTTGTCCCAGGCAGACGAACTTTGTCCCAGGTAACTGAACTTTGTCCCAGGCAGCTGAAGTTTGTCCCAGGCTGCTGAATTTTGTCCCAGGCAGCTAAACTTTGTCCCAGGCAGCTGAACTTTATCCCAGGCAGTTGAACTTTGCCCCAGGAAGCTGAACTTTGTCCCATGCAGCTAAACTTTGTCCCAGGCAGCTGAACTTTGTCCCAGGCAGCTAAACTTTGTCCCAGGCTGCTGAACTTTGTCCCAGGCAGCTGAACTTTGTCCCAGGCAGCTGAACTTTATCCCAGGCAGCTGAACTTTGTCCCAGGCAGCTGAACATTGTGCCTGACAGCTGAGATTTGTGTCAGGCAGCTGAACTTTGTCCCAGGCAGCTGAACTTTGTCCCAGGCAGCTGAACTTTGTCCCAGGCAGCTGAACTTTGTCCCAGGCAGCTGAACTTTGCCATAGGCGGCTGAACTTTGTCCCAGGCAGCTGAACTTTGTCCCAGGCAGCTGAACTTTGTCCCAGGCAGCTGAACTTTGTCCCAGGCAGCTGACCTTTGTCCCAGGCAGCTGACCTTTGTCCCAGGCAGCTGAACTTTGTCCCAGGCAGCTGAACTTTGTCCCAGGCAGCTGAACTTTGTCCCAGGCAGCTGAACTTTGTCCCAGGCGGCTGAACTTTGTCCAAGGCGGCTGAACTTTGTCCCAGGCAGCTGAACTTTGTGCCAGGCAGCTGAACTTTGTCCCAGGCTGCTGAACTTTGTCGTAGGCAGATAAACTTTGTCCCAGGCTTCTGAACTTTGTCCCAGGCAGCTGAACTTTGTCCCAGGCAGCTGAACTTTGTTCCAGGCAGCTGAACTTTGTGCCAGGCAGCTGAACTTTGTCCCAGGCAGATGAACTTTGTCCCAGGTAGCTGAACTTTGTCGTAGGCAGATGAACTTTGTCCCAGGCAGCTGAACTTTGTCCCAGGCAGCTGAACTTTGTCCCAGGCAGCTGAACTTTGCCCCAGGAAGCTGAACTTTGTCCCAGGCAGCTGAAATTGTCCCAGGCAGCTGAACTTCGTTCCAGGCAGCTGAACTTTGTCCCAGGTAGCTGAACTTTGTCTCAGGCAGCTGAACTTTGTGCCAGGCAACTGAACTTTGTCTCAGGCAGCTGAACTTTGTCTCAGGCAGTTGCACTTTGAACGAGTAAGCTGTCTTAGCCATAACCAGCTGTTGCTAGTATTCCACACCTTCCCGTTACTAGTGTTCCACAGCTTCCCGTTACTAGTGTTCCACAGCTTCCCTTTACTAGTTTTCCGCAGTCTCCTGTTACTAGTGTTCCACAGCTTCCTGTTACTAGTTTTCCACAGCTTCCTGTTACTATTGTTCCACAGCTTCCCGTTACTAGTGTTCCACAGCTTCCCGTTACTAGTGTTCCACAGTCTCCTGTTACTAGTGTTCCACAGCTTCCCGTTACTAGTGCTTCTCAGCTTCCTGTTACTAGTGTTCCACAGCTTCCTGTTACTAGTGTTCCACAGTCTCCTGTTACTAGTGTTCCACAGCTTCCCGTTACTAGTGCTTCTCAGCTTCCTGTTACTAGTGTTCCACAGCTTCCCGTTACTAGTGTTCCACAGTCTCCTGTTACTAGTGTTCCACAGCTTCCCGTTACTAGTGCTTCTCAGCTTCCTGTTACTAGTGTTCCACAGCTTCCTGTTACCAGTATTCCACAGCTACATGTTGCTTGTGTACCATAAGTAACTCTTGCTTGTGTTCTACATGTAACTGTTGCTTGTGTTCCACAAGTAACTGTTGTTTGTGCTGTACAACTGTTACTTGTGTTCCACAAGTATCTGTTGCTTGTGTTCCACAAGTATCTGTTGCTTGTGTTCCACAAGTATCTGTTGCTTGTGTTCCACAAGTATCTGTTGCTTGTGTTCCACAAGTAACTGTTACTTGTGTTCCACAAGTAACTGTTGCTTGTGTTCTACATGTAACTGTTGCTTGTGTTCTGCAAGTAACTGTTGCTTGTGTTCTACATCTGTTGCTTGTGTTCCACAAGTATATATTGCTTGTGTTCCTCTAGTAACTGTTGTTTGTGTTCCACAAGTAACTGTTGTTTGTGTTCCACAAGTAACTGTTGCTTGTGTTCCACAAGTATCTGTTGCTTGTGTTCCTCTAGTAACTGTTGTTTCTGTTCCACAAGTAACTGTTGTTTCTGTTCCACATGTAACTGTTGATTGTGTTCCAGAAGTAACTGTTCCTTGTGTTCCACAAGTAACTGTTGCTTGTGTTCCACAAGTAAAAGTAACTTCGTTACTTTTGCGTAATTAAGAGGTTAAGTTTCACAAGAACTTTGAGTTGCAGAGACAAATTTTACAAATCTCTCAAAAAATATCACTTAGCTTTTTGATGCATGTAAATTAAGGATTTATTTATATAGGTTCTTGCTACCTCTAAATGATGTAGCTTCTTTATGTAGAATTAAAGGTATTTCGTAGCTTTTTTCCACATGTCTACATGTAAATTAAAGAAAATTATGCTGATGTTTTATGGTATTAAAAAAAGCATTTTTTTTTCAACATTTTGTGGCTTGTTCCATGA
>NC_069405.1:28682296-28879174 GCF_026875155.1 Cherax quadricarinatus
GAAGCAAGAGCATGAACAGATGCAGCAGTAGCATGAACAGATGCAGCAGTAGCATGAACAGACGCAGCAACAGCCTGAACAGACGCAGCCAGCAGTTGCATGACCAGTCGCAGCCAGCAGTAGCATGAACAGACACAGCAGTAGCATGAACAGAAGAAGCAGTAGCATGAACAGATGCAGCAGTAGCATGAACAGATGCAGCAGTAGCATGAACAGATGCAGCAGTAGCATGAACAGATGCAGCAGTAGCACGAACAGACGCAGCAGTAGCATGAACAGATACAGCAGTAGCAGGAACAGAAGCAGCAATAGCATGAACAAACGGAGCAGTAGCGTGAACAGACGCAGCAGTAGCGTGAACAGACGCAGCAGTAGCATGAACAGAAACACCAGCAACCTCACCCTCAACAGCAATAGTAGCTACAAGTATCGGTATCAGACACAGCAACAGATAGGAAGGTCAGACAGAGGATGTGCCTCCCAGGAGATGGTGTTGGTGACATAGTCAGCACGTTGGATAATATGCCAGGTAATGGGAACAAGCCCATTATCTGTCTTAGTGCTGGGGGTAAAGACACTCGGAAGGGCAAGAGACAGGAACTACTGGATTAGTACAGGTCAGCCACAGAAGTAGTCAAGTCTAAGGGAGGACTCCCAATAATATGTAGCATCTTGCCTAGAAAGTGAGTGGGCAATGAATGGATGTCTAGGGCAATTGGTATAAATTGCTGGCTAGACAGTACTGCAAGGAACTTGCAATCCCATTCATTGATAACTGGGACCTATTCTATGGCAAACATGATATGTATGCAAGGGATGGGGTTCATCTCTCTGGGGCTGGAGTGCTTGCATTAGCCAATTCGATTGAGGGGGTAATTGATAACTTGTCTAGGACTTTAAACTGATAGATTATAGAGGTATGAGTGTTTGTGGGAAACAGTCAGGCTGCAGCATTAGGGTTGAAAACAGCAGTTATTACCGGGATACCTCAGGAATATGTTTAAAAGACAATATTCAAAATAAAGTTGCTAGTAAGGCAAAGCAATTGATCAACAAAGAGAGATAGTAGAGGGCAACGAGTGACTAGCTCCCTTAAGGTTTACTATACAAATAGTAGGAGTCTAAGAAATAAGATAGATGAGCTAAGATTACTTGCAAGTGCAGGTAATATAGATACTATTGCTATAACAGACACGGTTCAACCTGAAAGATAGAGAAATGCCTTCTGATTGCCACATATAGGGTTACAAACTATTCCACACTGATAGGGTCAACAGGAAGGGTAGTGGAGTGGCGATGTATGTCAGAGAAAATTTAAATTGTCTTAGACATGATATAAGATTAGAAACATCGGACACAGAATCTGTTTGGCTACAGTTTCTCGAGGGTCGTGACAAATTCATTTTGGGTGTGATTTATAGGCCCCTAAACCTTGATAGGGAGGGCAGTAAGCTGTTATGAGACGAAATTCATAAGGCAACTAGATACGAAAATGTTGTATTGATGGGAGATTTTAACTTTAGACAAACTGATTGGAACAATGTGACAGGAAATCTTGAGTCTAGTGACTTTCTTGATACGGTTCAGGATTGCTTTTTAAAACAGTTTGTGGCAGAACCAACTACAGCAAATAATCTACTTGACTTGGTTCTTGCCAACAATGAATCACTAATTAATAATCTTGATTATGATGAGCTTGAGAAAAGTGATCACATATAACTTAGTTTCAATATATCATGGAATTACCCAGATAACTGCAATCAAATCTCTGTCCCAGACATTCACTTGGCAGATTTAAAAAGACTGAAAAATTACCTGGATGTGCTAAATTGGGATGTCCTGACTATGGGTCAGGTAGGTGGTTTTGGTTGCCAATATAACGTTTTTCAGAGCATAGTTCTAGCTGGCCAGACAACTTTTGTTCCGAGTAGGGAAATTAGATCTAACAAAAATTATCCCAAATGGATGAACAATAGATTAAAACATCTCATTGGTCAAAAGAGAGGCATATATAGGCGTATCAAAAGAGAGGATAGGCAGTTAAGACATCAATACATTCAATTAAAGAGAGAAACAAAAAAAAAAGAAATAAAAGCAAAAAGGGATTAAGAGGCTAAGGTCGCAAGGGATTCGAAGACTAACCCAAAAGGGTTCTTTCAGGTATACAGAAGTAAGAGTAAGGATAAGATAGGCCTACTTAAGAGTAACTCAGATCAGATCACTGACAGTGATAAAGATATCTGTGAAATTTTCAAAACTTCCTTCCTCTCAGCTTTTACCCAGGAAAATACTAGCGAAATTCCAGAAATAATAGATTATGTAGAACAGGATGATAAACTATACACGATTGCGGTAACTAGTGACATGGTCCTCAGACAAATAGAGAAATTAAAACCTAACAAATCCCCAGGCCCTGATGAACTGTTCGCAAAGGTGTTAAAGGAATGTAAAGAGGAACTTAGCATACCT
This sequence comes from Cherax quadricarinatus, assembly GCF_026875155.1. NCBI lineage: Eukaryota > Metazoa > Arthropoda > Malacostraca > Decapoda > Parastacidae > Cherax > Cherax quadricarinatus. The sequence goes on from NC_069405.1 coordinate 28,684,766, forward strand.
TTGGCTAATCTTTTTAACATATCACTACAAACTAGCATAATGCCTGATAAATGGAAAATGTCAAATGTAATGCCTATTTACAAGGCAGGTGACAGGTCCTTAGCTTCGAACTATAGACCAATAAGCCTTACCTCCATAGTGGGAAAATTTATGGAATCAATAATTGCCGAAGCAATTCGTAGCCATCTCAAAAGGCATAAACTGATTAATGAATCTCAGCACGGTTTTACAAAGGGGCGTTCCTGTCTTATGAATTTACTAACTTTCTTCACTAAGGTGTTTGAGGAAGTAGATCATGGTATTGAATATGGTATTGTGTATATGGACTTCAGTAAGGCTCTCGATAGAGTTCGACATCAGAAGCTGTTAAGGAAACTTAAGGCACATGCAATAGGAGGAGAATTTTTTCCTGGGTAGAGGCATGGTTGACAAATAGGCAGCAGAGAGTTTGCATAAATGGGGAGAAATCAGAATTGGGGAACGTCACAAGCGGTGTTCCACAGGGGAAAACGACATAGATGAGGGAATAAATAGCGACATAAGCAAATTTGCTGATGACACCAAAATAGGCGTCCAATTCATTCTAATGAGGCCATTAGAGCACTCCAGGATGATTTGAATAGATTGATGCAGTGGTCGGAGAAGTGGCAGATGCAGTTTAATATAGACAAATGCAAAGTTCTAAATGTTGGACAGGAAAATAATCACGCCACATGTAAACTAAATAATGTAGATCTTAATATTACGGATTGCGAAAAGGATTTAGGAGTTCTGGTTAGCAGTAATCTAAAACCAAGACAACAGTGCATTAGTGATCGCAATAAAGTTAACAGAATCCTTGGCTTCATAACATGAAGTATAAATAATAAAAGTTCTCAGGTTGTTCGTCAGCTCTATATATCTTTGGTTAGGCTTCATTTAGATTATGCTGCGCAGTTTTGAGCACCGTATTATAGACTGGATATAAATGCTCTGGAAAACGTACAAAGGAGGATGACAAAGTAGATCTCATGTATCAGAAATCTTCCCTATGAGGATAGACTGAGGGGCCTGAATCTGCACTCTCTAGAAAGGCGTAGAATTAGGGGGAAATGATCGAGGTGTATAAATAGAAAACAGGAATTAATAAAGGGGATGTAAATAGCATGCTAAAAATATCTAACACAGACAGGACTCGCAGCAATGGCTTTAAACTGGAAAAAATCTGATACAGGAAGGATATAGGAAAGCACTGGTTTGGTAATAGTGTTCTGGATGAGTGGAGCAAACTCCCGAGTACCGTTATTGACGCTAAGACGTTGTGTAGTTTTAAAAATAGGTTGGATAAATACGTGAGTTTTTACAAGGATAGTGAGGCTCAAGTTAGAGTATGTAGGAAAGAGGGATATTATTTCCCAGTAAAAGTAGGCCTTAGACAAGGATGTGTGATGTCACCGTGGTTGTTTAATATATTTATAGATGGAGTTGTAAGAGAAGTAAATGCGAGGGTCTTGGCAAGAGGCGTGGAGTTAAAAGATAAAGAATCACACATTAAGTGGGAGTTGTCACAGCTGCTCTTTGCTGATGACACTGTGCTCTTGGGGAGATTCTGAAGAGAAGTTGCAGAGATTGGTGGATGAATTTGGTAGGGTGTGCAAAAGAAGAAAATTAAAAGTGAATACAGAAAAGAGTAAGGTTATGAGGATAACAAAAAGATTAGGTGATGAAAGATTGGATATCAGATTGGAGGGAGAGAGTATGGAGGAGGTGAATGTATTCAGATATTTGGGAGTGGACGTGTCAGCGGATGGGTCTATGAAAGATGAGGTGAATCATAGAATTGATGAGGGGAAAAGGGTGAGTGGTGCACTTAGGAGTCTGTGGAGACAAAGAACTTTGTCCTTGGAGGCAAAGAGGGGAATGTATGAGAGTATAGTTTTACCAACGCTCTTATATGGGTGTGAAGCATGGGTGATGAATGTTGCAGCGAGGAGAAGGCTGGAGGCAGTGGAGATGTCATGTCTGAGGGCAATGTGTGGTGTGAATATAATGCAGAGAATTCGTAGTTTGGAAGTTAGGAGGAGGTGCGGGATTACCAAAACTGTTGTCCAGAGGGCTGAGGAAGGGTTGTTGAGGTGATTCGGACATGTAGAGAGAATGGAGCGAAACAGAGTGACTTCAAGAGTGTATCGGTCTGTAGTGGAAGGGAGGCGGGGTAGGGGTCGGCCTAGGAAAGGTTGGAGGGAGGGGGTAAAGGAGGTTTTGTGTGCGAGGGGCTTGGACTTCCAGCAAGCATGCGTGAGCGTGTTTGATAGGAGTGAATGGAGACGAATGGTTTTTAATACTTGACGTGCTGTTGGAGTGTGAGCAAAGTAACATTTATGAAGGGGTTCAGGGAAACCGGCAGGCCGGACTTGAGTCCTGGAGATGGGAAGTACAGCGCCTGTACTCTGAAGGAGGGGTGTTAATGTTGCAGTTTAAAAACTGTAGTGTAAAGCACCCTTCTGGCAAGACAGTGATGGAGTGAATGATGGTGAAAGTTTTTCTTTCTCGGGCCACCCTGCCTTGGTGGGAATCGGCCAGTTTGATAAAAAAAAAAAAATAAATACATGAGTGGGTGTGGGTGGGTGTGAGTTGGACCTGACTAGCTTGTGCTACTAGGTCGGATGCAGTGCTCCTCCCTCAAGTGCTACTAGGTCAACGCATTGGCTTAAGCCGGTGGGAGAACTGGACCTGCCTCGCATAGGCCAGTAGGCCTGTTGTAGTGTTCCTTCTTATGTTATGTTCTAACAGTAGCACCAACAGCAGTAAAATCAACAGAATTTAAACAGCAGCAGCACTAGCGGTAGTAAGATCAGCACCAGCAGCGCCTCCAGCACCGCCAGCAACACCAGCAGCGCCTCCAGCAACACCAGCAGCGCCTCCAGCACCGCGAGCAACACCAGCAGCGCCTCCAGCACCGCGAGCAACACCAGCAGCGCCTCCAGCACCGCGAGCAACACCAGCAGCGCCTCCAGCACCGCGAGCAACACCAGCAGCGCCTCCAGCACCGCGAGCAACACCAGCAGCGCCTCCAGCACCGCGAGCAACACCAGCAGCGCCTCCAGCACCGCGAGCAACACCAGCAGCGCCTCCAGCACCGCGAGCAACACCAGCAGCGCCTCCAGCACCGCGAGTAGCACCAGCAGCGCCTCCAGCACCGCGAGCAACACCAGCAGCGCCTCCAGCACCGCGAGCAACACCAGCAGCGCCTCCAGCACCGCGAGCAACACCAGCAGCGCCTCCAGCACCGCGAGCAAACACCAGCAGCGCCTCCAGCACCGCGAGCAACACCAGCAGCGCCTCCAGCACCGCGAGCAACACCAGCAGCGCCTCCAGCACCGCGAGCAACACCAGCAGCGCCTCCAGCACCGCGAGCAACACCAGCAGCGCCTCCAGCCCGCGAGCAACACCAGCAGCGCCTCCAGCACCGCGAGCAACACCAGCAGCGCCTCCAGCACCGCGAGCAACACCAGCAGCGCCTCCAGCACCGCGAGCAACACCAGCAGCGCCTCCAGCACCGCGAGCAACACCAGCAGCGCCTCCAGCAACGTGAGCAACACCAGCAGCGCCTCCAGTATCGCGAGCAACACCAGCAGCGCCTCCAGCACCGCGAGCAACACCAGCAGCACCTCCAGCACCGCGAGCAACACCAGCAGCGCCTCCAGCACCGCGAGCAACACCAGCAGCGCCTCCAGCACGCGAGCAACACCAGCAGCGCCTCCAGCACCGCGAGCAACACCAGCAGCGCCTCCAGCACCGCGAGCAACACCAGCAGCGCCTCCAGCACCGCGAGCAACACCAGCAGCGCCTCCAGCACCGCGAGCAACACCAGCAGCGCCTCCAGCACCGCGAGCAACACCAGCAGCGCCTCCAGCACCGCGAGCAACACCAGCAGCGCCTCCAGCACGCGAGCAACACCAGCAGCGCCTCCAGAACGCGAGCAACACCAGCAGCGCCTCCAGCACGCGAGCAACACCAGCAGCCCTCCAGCACCGCGAGCAACACCAGCAGCGCCTCCAGCACCGCGAGCAACACCAGCAGCGCCTCCAGCACCGGAGCAACACCAGCAGCGCCTCCAGCATCGCGAGCAACACCAGCAGCGCCTCCAGCACGCGAGCAACACCAGCAGCGCCTCCAGCACCGCGAGCAACACAGCAGCGCCTCCAGCACGCGAGCAACACCAGCAGCGCCTCCAGCACCGCGAGCAACACCAGCAGCGCCTCCAGCACGCGAGCAACACCAGCAGCGCCTCAGCACCGCGAGACACCAGCAGCGCCTCCAGCACCGAGGCAACACCAGCAGCGCCTCCAGCACGCGAGCAACACCAGCAGCGCCTCCAGCACCGCAGGCAAACTCCAGCAGCACCTCCAGCACGCGGTAGCACCAGCAGCGCCTCCAGCACGCGAGCAACACCAGCAGCGCCTCCAGCATCGCGAGCAACACCAGCAGCGCCTCCAGCATCGCGAGCAACACCAGCAGCGCCTTGAGCACCGCGAGCAACACCAGCAGCGCCTCCAGCACCGCGAGCAACACCAGCAGCGCCTCCAGCACCGCGAGCAACACCAGCAGCGCCTCCAGCAACGCGAGGAACTCCAGCAGCGCCTCCAGCATCGCGAGCAACACCAGCAGCGCCTCCAGCACCGCGAGCAACACCAGCAGCGCCTCCAGCAACGCGAGGAACTCCAGCAGCGCCTCCAGCATCGCGAGGAACTCCAGCAGCGCCTCCAGCATCGCGAGCAACTCCAGCAGCGCCTCCAGCATCGCGAGCAACTCCAGCAGCGCCTCCAGCATCGCGAGCAACACCAGTAGCGCCTCCAGCATCGCGAGCAACACCAGCAGCGCCTCCAGCAACGCGAGCAACTCCAGCAGCGCCTCCAGCACCGCGAGCAACACTAGCAGCGCCTCCAGCATCGCGAGCAACATCAGCAGCGCCTCCAGCACCGCGAGCGACTCCAGCAGCGCCTCCAGCACAGCGAGCTACTCCAGCAGCACCGCGAGCAGCACCAACAACCCCTCCAGCACTGCGAGCAATTCCAGCAGCACCGCGAGCAGCACCAACAGCCCCTCCAGCACTGCGAGCAACACCAACAGCGCCTCCAGCACCAACAGCGTCTTCAACACTCCTAGCAGCACCTTCAACACGGCTAGCATCACCTCCAGCACCACTAGCAGCACCTCCAGTCCCGCGAGCCTCACCAGTAGTTGCACCTACAGCACTAACAACAGCACTCTCAGCACTAGCAACAGAAGAACCAGCGTCAGTACCATTTCCAGCAACAGTATAATAAACAGGAACGCAAAAAAACTGCACTAATTGCACATGCATTATGAAAACGATTGAAAAGTGCGAAGCAAATTGCAAGTGAACCTCACAAACACTAGTGAGAGAATATTATGTTTCGTTCAGGAACCTCAAATATTGTTCTTCACATAGCGCCGAATGATGACTTTCTTTCCGAAGTCGTATATACAAGAACACATTCTCTCTCTCTCTCTCTCTCTCTCTCTCTCTCTCTCTCTCTCTCTCTCTCTCTCTCTCTCTCTCTCTCTCTCTCTCTCTCTCTCTCTCACACACACACACACACACACACACACACACACACACACACACACACACACACACACACACACACACACACACACACAGAGGTATGATAAAGCTCACGGTTCAGGGAGAGTGACCTAGTAGCGACCAGTGAAGAGGCGGGGCCGGGAGCTTGGACTCGACCCCTGCAACATCAATTAGGTGAGTGCAACTCCGTGGGTACACACACACACACACACACACACACACACACACAAACACACAAAATCCACCAGCTTGAAAAATAGCCTTAGGATTCAATATGTGGGAATCAATACTCGTGGAACATCTGATATTAAACTTGAGTAAGCACGAGATGAAGTGCGGCTGCCAGAGAGGAGGAGGAACAGAGACAGACAGACTGACGCATTTATTGCATTGGCAAACAATAGGGAGAAAAGTAGAGGAAGAGATGACGAATGTACTGAGAAGGGGGTGAAATTTGTATTGAAGAAAAACTGAGATGTTTATGACCGAGGACAGTAGGTGTTGAGAGAGTGCACACTCCCACTTGCAAGACTGTAGAACAGAACCAGAGAGCAGTTAAGCATCGTCTAACCTCCAGCCAAACATATCTTGAAACATTCTTCAAACACTGTGCAGGTGAACAACCCAACTCAGGTGACCCAGCAACCTGATTCAGGTGACCCAGCAACCTGATTTAGGTGACCCAGCAACTTGCTTCAGATGACCCAGCAACCTAACACCGTCATTACTCCGTCAGCATCACCTGACAACACACCTATCGTCACATCACCTTATATATATATATATATATATATATATATATATATATATATATATATATATATATATATATATATATATATATTATCGTGTGGTATATGTCGCTTTCACCACTATGCTGGCGAAACGTTCTTTAAATATAAGATTATAGAGTAGATTGTATCCTCTTACAGTATAAACACTACCTGCGTCACAACAATACCCACCATCCACCAGGTGGCAGCAGCGACACGAATCTGTTATTTACGTAAATCTCCTATAGGCATAAATCTATTATAAGAACACCTCTTATAGACTTAAATCTGTTTCAGGAAGAGGTGCGTAGTAATTTTTGTTATAAGTTTTTGCTATAAGTCTTGCTATACACGACAGAGTCGAACACACTGGATCACAGACTCGTGGTGACCCACACTAGAGGTAGGCAGAGTGATACTAAGAGAAGGGGGGCAGGGGTGATTGACACTGAGATGGGAGGAGGTAAAAGTTAGGGTTGGTTAATACTATGGGAAGGGAGGGGTGATTCTTAATAGTGGTGAGGCGTCATGGACCCTTAGGGAAGTGTAGGCGAGACGTGATTGACGCTACGAGAAGGGAAAAGGGTATATAAGGAGTAACTGGCGCTAAGGTAAGGGTAGGTAAGTCGTACTTGATAAAGGGAAGATGTGAGGAGGGATAATAACTAAGGAACGGGGTGGCTGATCTGCCCTAAGGAAAGGAAAGTTGGTTAGGGGGACGCAGGAGTGGTCGCTGCACTGCCATATTTCTTACATTAAAAAGAAATACTTGTTTCTGTTATTTCTCTCTCTCTCTCTCTCTCTCTCTCTCTCTCTCTCTCTCTCTCTCTCTCTCTCTCTCTCTCTCTCTCTCTCTCTCTCTCTCTCTCTCTCTCTTTCTCTCTCTCTCTCTCAATTTAATTTAGCCTAATCCAACTAAATATATTTTAGATAAGTTTATAATTTAATAATAAACATAATGAAATATTTTTTTCCTTAGGCTCATAATGATTTTTGCGAAACTATTGCATACACAAATTTTCGCTTGCCTTGTTCGGTATGAAGAGCGTTGCTGTTTAAGCCAAAATAGCAAGTTTTACCTATTTGGCAAGACATATATATAATTTATGCAATGCAATTGCAGACAGGCGATCTTAATGCAAGACATGCCACGGGGGATGAAAATCTTTAGCTCAAGATCTTTCACGCGTCTCCGTGTACCAGGAGCTATGCAATGTTGCAAGAGTAGCAACAGGTGGTATGAGAGGAAGTTTTCTCAGATTAAGGTAATGTGGTGACACAGCCAGTTCCTCTCAGAAATGGTCAAGACAGAGGCACCGTTATCACCCAGGCATCCTGTCCTGTCAACCTCCTTGTGGGGTAGGGTTGGTGGAGAGGGCCTCAGAGGTTTACAGAAAGTGGGAAACAGAATAATAAATGTAATAGCCAGCCCAAAGCTACATATAATCGCCATCAACAAGTCATGTAACATAAGAGATTACGTTGCACTAGTGGATAGTACACATACAAAAAAATGAAATTATATGTAAACCTTCTAATTAAGAAGAGTTGAATGCACTCATGGTCTGTTTAAACTATCGTACATCCAACAAATAACTTGAATTACATAATGCATTCTTATCCCATTTCAAGATCAGGATTTAATTCCATGATGGAGTCCAGTGGGTGATTGCAAGAACTGATATGGTTGAAGATAGCATTCATTTCCTGGCCTGTCCTGATTGAGTAATGATATTGGGCTAATCTGGTTTCCAGTGGTTTACCAGTTTTTCCAATAAATGAAAGAGGGCAAAGAGTGCATGAGACCTTGTAAACAACACCAGCACTATTAGACAGTTTGCTCTTAATCATCCTCTGTTTCACTGTCCCATTGTTTTTGAAGACAATATTCATTTTGAACTTTTATAATAAGTACATCATGCATATTGATCAAAAATCTCACTGTAGGATTATAGTAGTACATTTTCTGCATAGTATTTTAACTTGTTACTCTTACAATATTGCATAGCTAGTGATGATGCACGGATACGTGTGAAATATCTTGAGCTGAAGATTTCCATCCCCCGTGGATTGTCTTAGACACACAGACACACATACACAGGAGCTGTGACTCAAATCCTGCAACCACAACTAGGTGAGTACACACACAGACACTACCCCCACCAATTCTTCAAGCCCAAGGTACAGTAAAAGTTGCATTTTCGGGGTCTTGAACGAATTAACATAATTTCATGTCTTATGGAGTTTGAGTTATGACAGCTTTGAGATGTGATTCCTTTTATTGTTTTATTTATATTTGAATGGAATACTATTATTAGGCATCCCAAACTTTGATTTACTTTTCAGTGGAAGTATGAATCTTTAGTCCTCCAGTGTTTCACTTTTTGTTTTTAATCCAAGAACGACTCATTCGATTGGCTTCAAATTTACAAATCTGGTCATGTGCACCTGTCACACGATAAATTGTACATAGTTATTCCCAAATTTTTGGAATGGATCTGTTGACTTAATGCTTCTTTTTGGCTTCAAACGTTCACGTTTGTGTATCCTACTTAAAAGACTGAGAATATTATGGAAGTCTGTAGAATCAATTTGCTAATTTTGTGTGTAAATGATTGTGGAATTTCCTTCCGTTAGAGCATGTTAAATATAATTAAGTATATTTCATTATAACTATAATCGTTAGTGGCTGATGCATCTTATGCTTAGGATAGTACCCAGTAAGTTTGGTCTAGATAATGCCTTTTCCGATAGGCTTCAAACTTTTAGTGATGGTGAGTTTTATTTAGAAAATGGCATTTACTCGGAGCTCTGTAAATTTTAATTCATCAATTTTTATTAAATGAATTATTTTCCATGTAATAACTGGATAATACGTCTTATCAGCTTCAAACTCTGGTCGCTAGTGTATCTTTTATATTTTAATGATTGATCTGTGAAGGTGCCAGTTTGACAAATGTGCTGAAGAAACTGCAAAAAATTAAATATTGGTGTTCATGCGATAATTTGTTAATGCCTCATCCAGTCAGCTTCAAACCTTCAACATAATTATTATAAACAAATAAAGTACTAAACCGACAAGAGTCATGCAGGATTGTGGGGCAAAAAATAGTGCTGGGGCTATAAACTGCTAGGTGGAGTTGGGATCAGAAGTGAGGGGAGAAAAGGGCTGGAAGGGACGCTGGGAGCTGTCACAGTTTGTATAGTAAAGCAGTTGCTGACAAAAAGTCAAGTGATCGTAAGTCAAAGGCAGGGCTGTCTGAAAGAAGGAAAGATAAGGTAAGAGCAGTAGAGCGGCGGCATCAGTGAAGGTAAATCCTGCAAGCTCGCTGGTAAACCGGACAATCCACAAGAAAGTAAGAACTGAAATAGGGACCCAACAAACCTCACAGGGTAAGGCGAGTATGACCGATGCGGAGACGGTAGAGCGTAGTCTCTCGAGTAAGGCAACGGTGGTAAGAAGATGACCACAAACCTAAAAGCAGTTTAATAAAGTGCAGTTTGTTATGGTGCATGTCTAATCACCGTTGTTGCCAAGAGTCGCGAAGACTTGCAGAGAAGACTGTAAAATAATCCCTAAATGGAATACCTCTATAGGAAACCAGAAGATCATGTACCACTGACTGCACAGCAGCATCCGCCTGTTCGTTGCCCTGCACAACAACGTGTCCAGGGATCCAACAGAAAGGGACGTCTTTGTTATTGCTAGCCACAATGCACAAACAAAGTTGAATATGAAGGACCAATGGATGAGGGGAATCAAATTGTTTACTGGCCTGTAAAGCACCGAGGGAATCTGAAATGATCACAAATGCTGAAGGAGACATATATGTAATAAGGGGAAGCGCTATGAGGATGGCATACAACTCAGCAGTAAAAATACTAGCCGAGTTTAACAAATGACCCCGGACAACACTGTCAGGGAGCACCGCCATGAACCCAACACCATCAGAAGATTTAGAACTATCTGTATAAACAGTGCTGGCATGAGCATGCGACCAGATGTGATCAAGAAAAAGAAAGCGAGAAGTAGTCATAGGTAGGAGAGGTTTGGTGCATGGCAGTAGGGGAGAACAGACAAGAACCGTCAGAACCTCTCAAGAAGGGAAAAGTCAGATTCTATATGAATATACAAGGGAGGCAACTGGAGAGAAGACTTGAGTGAGTGAAGATGAAGAGAAAACGGTTGGAGTAAGCAAGGGTGCCAAATAAATAATGAGCTTCTACTAATTTCTGAGACTAACCTATACGTAGAAGGAACACGAAGGTCGAGAGAGCAGACAAAGTAACGAAGGCAATGAGCATCATGGCGATCGGCTAAGGAAGGAATGTTCACCTCAGCATATAGGCTTTCAAGAGGGGATGAATGAATGCACCAAGGCATAAACGTAGACCCTGGTAATGAAGGGGATCTAACTTAGAAAGAGTTGTAGAAGCCGCAGAATAGACTTGGTCACCATAATCTAGCTTTGACAAGACTAGGGTGGAATGCAAATGGAGGAGAGTCCGGCAATCTGCTCCCCATGAATGATGTCCAAGAATTTAAGGAAATTCAGCCGACCATGGCAAGCTGCCTTCAAAGAGGAAATGTGAGGTTTCCATGTCAACCGGCGATCGAATAGAAGGCCAAGAAACGTGGCTGTATTACATTCTGGGACACGTGAGCTGTGTAAATGCAATGAAATATCCGGGACAAAAGGACATCTAGTGAAGGTAATGAAATGGGTATTCGCAAGGAAAAGTTAGTCCCCAATTTCCATGGCAACTTCAAGAGGTTCCACAACACTAACACTAGCAACCCGCAAAATGGGAGCTGGGGTCCAGAGTGTACTTACCACACAACTTCCGTACCTTCTTCCAAACCACACACATAGGAAAAGTCGAGGTAATAGGAGAAATGTAGTCTTGCCAACAGGAATGTTTAGCAGTGTGTGTTGCATATGACATGGCGAGTGACTGCCCTTGCTCGCTTGAAATCTAAAGATGATCTGCAGTCTGATTATATCGATAATGGCCCCACGCAGCACGTTTCAAACACGCTGCACAGGCACATGCAGGAGACCACCAAGGAACACATGTCTGATTATGCCTGCCTTAGGTTTGAGGAACAGAACATGATGCTGCAGTCAAAACTAAGGTCGAAAACTCGTGCACCAGCTCATCAATAGAAGACGAAGAAGAGCCCCCAGAAAAAGCAGTAAGATGAAAGTATAAGTTCCAATTCGCTTGTCCAAATTGCCAATGGGGGCTACAAGGCAGTCAGAAATATGTAGTAAAAGTAAGAATAATAGGAAAGTGCAAATCCAGGAGAAAGACTAAATGCAATCAAGGGCAACTGACGAAGAACGGATAGAAAGATCAATGCAAGAGAGGGACTGGGTGTGAGAGTCAAAATAGGTGGGAGTACCATGTTTAAAACATAAAGAGGATGAAAAGTGAGAGGAGTGTCCAACTGACCACCACGAGAGTCACAGTGGGACCCTCCTGGAAGATGATGATGAACGTTAAAATTACCTAATAAGATGGGCAGCGGCAGAAAAGAGATCAAGAATGCAACATCCAAGATACAGAATGCACGGGAAGGGGAAAGCAAACTGTATACCACCTGTGCAAAAAAATATGGGTTGCAATATAATGCAGCTGAGAAATAAAGACCTGTTGAAATGGTATATCAACACACACAAGAAGAACACTGTCATTAAAATTTTCATCAGGAAAGAGATCAGAAGAATGCAACAGCACATAGCCCAAAACTGTATGGATAACCGCTGAACGACCTTTAGTCTCTTGTAACCCAACACGTACTGGGGAAAACTGGGAGAGCAACACCTGGAGCTCTCCCCAGTTACCCTTGAGGCCACGGATATTCCATTGTAAATAAATAATTATTCACAAAGATAAGTATGCTAACAATGAGAAGCAATAAAATCTATGGGCTAGTATGGTCAGTGAAGTCAATGTGTGAAGGCAACAACGGAAAGCGTGGAAGCAAGGAGGAATCGGAATGCTGTGAAGGAAAAGATTGCTGCGAGGGTTGTGAAAAATAAGAAGGGGCATAAGAAGGCACACTGGTGTCCATTGAGGGTTTCATCTCAACATAGTCAGAGATAGCATCAAGTGTTTCAGTGGACAATGAAGATGCTGATACCATGACTTCAGAGACAGGTGAGGTAGAGTTAGTAGAGATTGGGGAGATTATGGATGGAACCACAGAGGTCTGAGAGTGGGAGGGAAGTATGAACATGGAGAGATGTGCGAGCAGGGACAGAAGAGTCCTGCGGTAAACAGGAGAGAAAGGGGACTGGGAAAGAAGTCGGGGGGAGGGGGAACAGAAGAAAAGGGGACCACACAAGGAGGGTGAACCCCCACCTTCATGTGAGAGTTAGAAAGGAAGTGAGAACTAGGCCCTGAGACCAAAATGGAGAACTGTTGGGGAATTGTAAGCACCAGAGAAATGCGAAGAGATTTGGGCTTAGGAGACAGGTTCAACTTCGCAGGTGATAGGCACTAAGAAAGTACAGGCATGCAAGGCATGATGATGCATGCACCGCTCTGAAGAGCGTGAAAGGATATATTTTGGCCAATGTGTCATAAAAGAGCTCTACCAATACTATAGTCTGAAAGATAATCAGTTGGAGATGTCGGTTGTAGGAAAAATAATTTGGTCCACTGTGCACTTGTAAATATGGTGTGTAAAAGAAGTGGGTGTCATGTAGGTTATTTCTGGGCAGAATGAGCATAAATCGAAGAACTGTCGTCAGCAAACGGGCAAATGGTCTAGAACGTTTAGGTGTAGGACTGCGCGCGGCTCTACCTCAGGAAGGTGGGTGATCCAAAAACTGTCACACCATATTTTGGAAGCCAGACGCATAGTTAAAGGTGTGCAAGAAGCAGAGGTACTAGAAGAAATGAGCAGAGCCTTAGTGCCTGGAGCAGGCACCAGCAGGAAGTACAGGGGTATGGGAAGTCTCGAGAATGGTCCAGTAATGAAGCTTGGTTAGAACAGGATGCGGTAACAAAAAGGGACCTGGGAGAAGGAGAGGGGTCACAGAAAGAATACTCCATGATGGTGGTACTTCTTTCTTATTATTTTATAGAAAAAAAGAAAGAAAGAAAAAAAAGAGGAGGGACAGCTGTGGGACAGTTACTAGAAGTCATGAAAGGGCCATAAGTTCCCCTCTCATCCAAGAGGACCTAAAAACCGCCAGCAGTGCAGATGCAGTGTGGAACCCGTGCCATACCCTACCCTTCATGCCAGTAAACCAGCGCTCCAGGATAGCAACCTCACATCTACTGAGCCACCTCAGTGGACAAAAGAGAGGGTGGTCGAATACCTGCCACAAAGTATACCTCCTTCGGTGTCACCCCCAGAACCGACAGGCAGCCTCTGGAGATAAACCCATCACCTACAGGACCCCCTCCCCCCACCTGGAAATCCGGGAAGGGAGCAAGGCGCCTCCAGATGATCCAGATTCCACAGCAAACTACACCACTCCTGAGAAACCTAATGGAGCAGGATGAACCCTGGCATGCTTCCCCCTACCTAGAAATCGTAATGCCAGAGGGGAGGACCCCAGAAGCTACAAACGGGACAGGGAAAGGGAGGGATGGGAGGGGGAGGAAAGGGAGAGGGGGGATGGGGAGGATGGGATAGGGAAGGGGGGATTGGGGGGTAATCAAGTTCGGTCTGAGGAAGGAGAGCAAAAGGTCTAATTCTTCAGACCAAGAGTCTCTTCACCGCACCAAGGAGCTCCCCCCCCCCGAAGAGGCAAACTTTCAACAGTGATCTGTCTCACATGAAACTTTGTTATTGTGGTGTATAGATGCCAAGTTAAAATATGTTGTTTTTGTCCCTCTGTTGTCCTCATCGGAGGACAATAGTGGGACAAAAACTGGACTTTCTTTTAAAAGAAAAATATTTGTTTCTTAAAGACCTGTAGAAAACTTTGAACAGGATGTAAATGAGAAAAGAAAACAGAAAAATATTAAACACTCACAGTTTTATGGCGCTTTTAGTTTTCACTAGTTTAGCAAGTCCTAGCGCTTTCCTATTTTACGTATATTCTCAGACACATATTTTTTTTCTTTTCGTCCATAGGTTTCATTTTTCCTCGAGAATGCCTTATCTGATCTGTTTTAAATTTTCATGCTGGAGTACAATAACTTGGGAAACATTTATTCCACTACTGGCATGACCCTTTCTCGTTTGTGTTCAGTGGTCATTGCTATGTATCCCACTAACTGAATCTTTTCTGTGTGACAAGCTAAGAAAGCTGCTTCTGATTGGCACTGAACTTTCAACACTCGTGTATTATCCTACTGAGAAGATGGGTTGACATTATTAATGGAGAATTTAGCTGCCAATTGGTAAAATTTGTTATTAAAATAATAGAGATTTTTCCATTAAATATCTTTACTGTGTCTGAACGTCTTATATTGTTCGAGGTTGATTCTTCTAGGAAGGATGATATCATATAAGCTAAGGCTGCAGCAGCACTGCAAATTTTCTAATGGATGAAAACGTTTAAAAACTTGGAATAATTTAATTCCATATAATGGAGAACGCCTCGTCTGGTTGCCTACAACCTTTCAAGATCAGTGTGTCATAAAGGGAAATTCATTATTAGAGTGATCTTTGTGAACTTTGACTAATTAAAAAAAAATCATGCTCTCCTGGACTGCTAAGAAACTTTTCTGTTAAGCTGAAAAATTAAATTGACCTTTAAGATAATTTTAACCCATACTATGTAAATTAAACGGACTTTAAAATCATTTTT
The DNA here is from genome assembly GCF_026875155.1 of Cherax quadricarinatus. Taxonomy (NCBI): domain Eukaryota; kingdom Metazoa; phylum Arthropoda; class Malacostraca; order Decapoda; family Parastacidae; genus Cherax; species Cherax quadricarinatus. The sequence goes on from NC_069405.1 coordinate 28,699,909, forward strand.
AAATTGCACCACGTAAAAGTTTTTCTTTTTTTTTATTTTTGCAGCTCACGTTAACCACTAAAGAGATTTTCTTTATCTTGATCTATAACAAATTCCAAGAATCAAGCTGAATTTAAAATATTATCAGTACTATTGTTTGTGTCCGCTTAGAATGGCTTGTGAGAGTTTCATTAATATTAATATTAAATAGGTGAATAAACCCAATAATTTATTAATTTTATTCATGGCAATCAGGGACAAGCATTGAACCCATAGGGGTCATATAGCACCTGGGAATGAGAGATATTGAGGTTCTATCCAAGGAAGGAAGGATAAGTCCATTTCCTTGGATCAAGAGCACTTCAGCATCATCTGGTCAGAGGGGATGAACTCTCCTGAGTAACAATTTTCAACATGGACGGTAGTAGTACATATTTAAACTTGTACAACTCTACGGGAATCATGTTGTCAAGCATCACACACTGTGTACTCACCTACTTGTACTCACGTATCTGTGATTGCAGGGCTCAATCCACAGCTCCTGGCCCCGCCTCTTCGCTAGTCGCTACCGAGTCCACTCTTCCTGCTTCAAGAGCCTTATCGTACCTCATTCTAAAGCTATGTATCCTATGTATGCTTCCTAACAGCCCTATGACTCATCTGAGTTGTTAACTTCCGGTTGTGTCCCCTTATTTCTATGTCAAATCTCTGAAACATTCTGGCTCTGTCCTCCCTGTCAATTCCTCGCAGTATTTTATACGTCGTTATCATGTCTTCCTTCATCCCTCCAGTGTCGTGAGGTTAAGCTACCTTAACCTCTCCTCGTAGGACTTACCCCTTAGCTCCGGGACTAGTCATGTTGCAAACTTTTGCACCTTCTCTAAATGACGTTTTTGACCAGGTGTGGGTTCCATACTGGTGCTGCATACTCCAGTATAGGCCTCGTGCATACGGTGTAGTGTCGTGCACGACAACGAATGAGTGAATTTGCTCAAGGCCTTTTATGCTCTAAATTGCAAGTGTATCTTCAGGAGTAAGAGAATGAATAGAATGTGGAGACTCAGTATTAGTCCAGACAGTTGTCATCAGGAAGGTAGTATAGTCTTGAGAGACAAACGCTCTCTCACTCTCTCTCTCAGACACACACACACACACACACACACACACACACACACACACACACACACACACACACACACCATTATATATATATATATATATATATATATATATATATATATATATATATATTATATATATATATATATATATATATATATATTATATATTATTGATTGATTGATTGCGAAAATTTGATATGAAAAATAGACAAATTTAATAAAAATAAATAACTAGTGATCAAATAGCTTCAGAAACGAGCAACACTGTTACTGAAATTCACTATACTAGGAAAACAATTCACACGGGGGAAAATGTTTCACTACACAGGGAAAACGTGTCACTCTACGGGGAAAACTATTCACTATGAGGAAAATAATATACTGTACAGAGAAAATAATTCAGTTTACGAAGAAAACAGCTCAGAATATGAGGAAAATGATTCAGTATACGAGGGGGAGGGAATTAGTATCCAGGAAAAATAATTCAACATGGCAGTAATTAAATCAAAATTATGAAGAATGGCAGACATGATATCATGGTAGTTAATTATACTGGTGTATCACACACTGGTGGTGTATCACACACTGGTGGTGTATCACACACTGGTGGTGTATCACACACTGGTGGTGTATCACACACTGGTGGTGTATCACACACTGGTGGTGTATCACACACTGGTGGTGTATCACACACTGGTGGTGTATCACACACTGGTGGTGTATCACACACTGGTGGTGGGATCACACACTGGTGGTGTATCACACACTGGTGGTGCATCACACACTGGTGGTGCATCACACACTGGTAGTGTATCACACACTGGTGGTGTATCTTACACTGGTGGTGTATCATACACTGGTGGTGCATCACACACTGGTGGTGTATCACACACTGGTGGTGTATCACACACTGGTGGTGTATCTTACACTGGTGGTGTAATCCATACACTGGTGGTGTATCACACACTGGTGGTGTATCACACACTGGTGGTGTATCACACACTGGTGGTGTATCACACACTGGTGGTGTATCACACACTGGTGGTGTATCACACACTGGTGGTGTATCACACACTGGTGGTGGGATCACACACTGGTGGTGTTACACACATCACTGGTGGTGTATCACACACTGGTGGTGTATCACACACTGGTGGTGTATCTTACACTGGTGGTGTATCATACACTGGTGGTGTATCATACACTGGTGGTGTATCATACACTGGTGGTGTATCATACACTGGTGGTGTATCACACACTGGTGGTGTATCACACACTAGTAGTGCATCATACACTGGTGGTGTATCTTACACTGGTAGTGTATCATACACTAGTGGTGTATCATACACTGGTGGTGTATCATACACTGGTGGTGTATCATACACTGGTGGTGTATCATACACTTGTGTGTATCTTACACTGGTAGTGTATCAACACTAGTGGTGTATCATACACTGGAGGTGTATCATACACTGGTGGTGTATCATACACTGGTGGTGTATCATACACTTGTGGTGTATCTTACACTGGTAGTGTATCATACACTGGTGGTGTATCATACACTGGTGGTGTATCATACACTGGTGGTGTATCATACACTGGTGGCGTATCATACACTGGTGGTGTATCTTACACTGGTAGTGTATCATGCACTGGTGATGTATCATACGCTGGTGGTATATCATACGCTGGTGGTATATCATACGCTGGTGGTGTATCATACACTGAGGTGTATCACACACTGGTGGTGTATCACACACTGGTGGTGTATTATACACTGGTGGTGTATCTTACACTGGTAGTGTATCATACACTGGTGGTGCATCATACACTGGTGGTGTATCATACACTGGTGGTGTATCATACGTTGGTGGTGTATCATACGTTGGTGGTGTATCATACACTGGTGGTGTATCATACACTGGTGGTGTATAATACGCTGGTGGTGTATCATACACTGGTGGTGTATCATACACTGGTGGTGTATCATACACTGGTGGTGTATGATACACTGGTGGTGTATCATACACTGGTGGTGTATCATACACTGGTGGTGTATCATACACTGGTGGTGTATCATAACACTGGTGGTTTTATCATACACTGGAGGTGTATCATACACTGGTGGTGTATCATACACTGGTGGTGTATCATACACTGGTGGTGTATCATACACTGGTGGTGTATCATACACTGGTGGTGTATCATACACTGGTGGTGTATCATACACTGGTGGTGTATCATACACTGGTGGTGTATCATACACTGGTGGTGTATCATACACTGGTGGTGTATCATACGCTTGTGGTGTATCATACACTGGTGGTGTATCATACACTGGTGGTGCATCATACGCTGGTGGTGTATCATACACTGGTGGTGCATCATACGCTGGTGGTGTATCATACACTGGTGGTGTATCATACGCTGGTGGTATATCATACACTGGTGGTGTATCATACACTGGTGGTGTATCATACACTGTTGGTGTATCATACACTGGTGGTGCATCATACACTGGTGGTGTATCATACACTGGTAGTGTATCATACACTGGTAGTGTATCATACACTGGTGGCATATAATACAGGAAACTTTTGTATATTCGGATAGTTCTTGTATAAATATATCATACGAAGCCTGAGATATGCCGCACAGATAATGAGGTAATATCGCAAACACTCTTTATAGTATATCGCAGACTGATATTTCAGGTTCTTCAACTTCTACCTGATCCCAGGTAAAGCAGAGGACGGGAAGGGAAAGGGATAATTAAGGATAGAAATTGGATACAGTGGATAAGTAGCCCAATCCAATTAGAATAACATAAATTATAAAGAGAGATGAAATAATTTCTAAAAATACGAGTTCCCCTCTGTTATCCTGCAGTCTCTCGCTCTTTTATAGTCTCTCACCCCCCATCCCCTGCCTTTCAGTGGGAAGGGGGACTTTATACCTCTTTATCGTGGGTGTTCGGAAGATGGCTCATCTGATTTGAGAAAAAATAGAACTTACTTTCTGAACAACATTGTTTCTGTGTGTGTTTGTCGTACTTGTGATAGTTCTTGCGTAAGCCAGACTGGATGTGGAGGTGAAGTTGAGCAGACTGTCCGATTTTCGCTACTCATGCTCAGTTTTCTATTAATGAAACACAAACTATTTTTTTTAGTAAAAATGCATAAATTATCCATTTAGGCAAGTGAGATTCTTATTTTTAAACTGGATAATTTTTTTTATTCATAGACTGACTCATTTCCACACTACCAATGAGGTAGCGCATTTATTTTTTGATTGGGTTTTCCCTAGTAGGCCTAATCCACTCATTTCTTGGTAGACTCACGAAATCGCCATAGCACAATTCAAGCAAATCGCTAAACGAGTTCTAGGACTCGCTTGTTGTGGGTTCGAACCCCATCCGTTCTGTGATTTGTTTACCTGTTGATTAAGGACTAGTAATCTGTCATAACATCTATGGGATCCTCGACTGATTCAGAATTTAGGCTTTCTCGATCATGGTAGTGTTAGTACATTGTAGAACAGTACAAATCAGCTTTTACAGAAGCACACCACTTCCCACACCCTAATTTGCAGCCCCATGAGATATTTTTCAAGATCTTTGGTGGAGCTGGTGCCTCTGTTGTATACACAAGTGACGGGGAATTAAGATGCTTTTTCCAGGCCCACAACTCAGGTTGTAGTGTTTCTCCTCGCCACGTCGAGCTACTGAAGAGGTGGAAGGAAGATTGATAACACAGATCGGTAGCTGACTGATTTATTAAACGATACAAATCTATAAGGATTAAGATTTGTTACACTGCTCTATGTAGAGTGAGGATTAACCGTTCTCCAGTTGCTGCAACTTCATGAGATGACTGAGGATTTTTTAATATAGATTTTTGCACGAGCTTATCCTCTTGGAGGAGACTGACAGTGTTCATTTTTCCAAGTCCATAAAAACAGGATGTGGTATCACAGCCACTGAATGTATGAGCAAACAAAATAGACTCTTTGATGTTATTTAAAATGGTGGAACATTGTAGGTGTCGAGAACTATTCACTCGTTGGTGGAGGTTTCCTTTTGGTTTCTTCTACTGGTGTAAGAGCAACAAAAAAAGTAGACCTACATCCTGTACAACTACGACAACTGCCTTGCGTTCATTGCATTTAAATATTGCACTCAGGACAAGGATTTAAACAATCCTTTCGCTTCCTCGGAAAGTTTGTACTTCATTTTTTCCAATGTCCGCTGTCTCTGTGGCAGTTAGAATTGTGCGCAATCTGGATATTTTATAATTTATTAGATTCTTTGCTATCATTGAAAATGGGATTGGCAAATAGTCTTAAATAATCGTAAATAATCTGGAGATCACTGAAGAGCTTGGCGCAAGTGATCACAAATCCATCACTTTTAGCATTAACTGGGAATACAAGAATAATGATAATACGGTAAAACTCCCTGATTTTCGTTCTGCCGATTATGATGGACTTAGGGAACATCTGTCTAATCTTGATTGGGGTTATCTAGCTAATGATTTTATTGACGATGATCATACTTATGATTACGAAGGGATCTGCATTTATGATTTTTTTTTCTTAATAATGTACACCGTGCTCAGAGTATATACATTCCCCAGAGAGAAATTAGGTCTAATAACGATCTCAAATGGGTTAAAGCATCTATTAGGGGAGAAATTTATAGGCGCATCAGAAGAGGAGAGGTTAACCTTACTGACCAATATGCTCAGCTTAAAAGAGAAGTGAAAAAGGGGATTAGAAAGGCTAAACGTGACTATGAAATTAGAGTTGCTAATGAATCAAAGACTAATCCAAAGGGGTTCTTTCAAGTGTATGTGACGAAGGTGAAGAAAAAAGTAGGACCTCTGAAAATTGGGAATGGACAGCTGACAGATAACGAACTGGAAATGTGTTCCTTATTTAGAGACCTTTTTTTTTTGTCAGTTTTTACACAGGAAGACACAAATGAGATTCCAGAAATTAAAATTTTTTCAGTTCCTGATGAATTAAAATTAACTAATATTACTGTCACGAGGGACATGGTTATCAAAGAGATAGACAAACTGAAGCAAAATAAGTCCCCAGGGCCCGATGAGTTGTTTTCCAGGGTACTTAAGGAATGCAAGATGAATCTTAGTCAGCCATTAACGAGTGTGTTTAATGCGTCCATCCTTACCGGTGTTGTGCCAGAGTTGTGGAAGATGGCTAATGTGGTTCCTATATTCAAATCAGGGGATAAATCCGTTCCTTCAAATTACCGCCCAATAAGCCTGACATCTATAGTGGGCAAGTTATTAGAATCAATTATAGCTGACATTATTAGAAGTCACCTTGAAAAGCATAATTTGATTAATGAATCTCAGCATGGGTTTCCAAAAGGTCGTTCCTGCCTGACAACTTTACTGAAGTTCTTCAACAGAACATATGAGGCAGTAAACATTGATACGAACATAAGAACATAAGAAAGAAGGAACACTGCAACATGCCTACTGACCCATGCAGAGCAGGTCCATGTTCCCCCCCCCCTTCCTGGATTAGCCCAATGACCCACCAAGTCTGGTCACTTCCACTTAAGGAAAGACCACGGCATCAGACCTAGTAGCACAAGCCAGTCAGGTCCAACTCAAACCCACCCACACCCGCTCATGTATTTATCTAACCTATTTTTAAAACTACACAATGTTTTAGCCTGAATAACTGTACTGGGGAGTTTGTTCCACTCATCCACAACTATATTACCAAATCAGCGCTTTCCTATATCCTTCCAGAATCTGATTTTTTCCAGCTTGAAACCATTGCTGCGAGTCCTTTCTTGGTTGGAAATTTTTAGCACGTTACTTATATCCCCTTTATTTATTCCTGTTTTCCATTTACACACCTCGATCATATCCCCCCTAATTCCACGCCTTTCGAGAGAATGCAGATTCAGGTCCCTCAGTCTATCCTCATAGGGAAGATGTCTGATACATGGGATCAACTTTGTCATCCTCCTCTATACGTTTTCCAGAACATTTATATTCATTCTGTAATACGGTGACCAGAACAGAGCAGCATAGTCTAAGTGAGGCCTAACCAAGGATATATAGAGTTGAAGAACAACCTGAGGACTTCTATTATTTATACTTCTAAATATGAAGCAAAGAATTCTGTTAGCTTTACTGCAAACGCTAATGCACTGTTGTCTTGGTTTTAGATTACTGCTAACCAGAACTCAATCAGTAGTATTAAGATCTACATTATTTAGTTTATATGTCGCATGGTTATTTTCCTGTCCAACATTTAGAACTTTGCATTTGTCTATATTAAACTTTATCTGCCACTTCTCCGTCCATTGCATCAGTCTATTCAAATCATCCTGGAGTGCTCTAGTGTCCTCATTAGAATGAATTGGACGGCCTATTTTCGTGTCATCAGCAAATTTGCTTATGTCGCTATTTATTCCCTCATCTGTGTCGTTTATGTAAATTGTGAACAACAATGGGCCCAGCACTGACCCCTGCGGAACACCGCTTGTGACGTGCCCCAATTCTGATTTCTCCCCATTTATGTAAACTGCTGCCTATTTGTCAGCCATGCCAGGAAAAAATTTCTCTTATTCCGTGTGCCTTAAGTTTCCTCACTAGCCTCTGATGTGGAACTCTATCGAAAGCCTTACTGAAGTCCATATACACAATGTCATATTCATTACCATGATCTACCTCCTCAAAAACCTTAGTGAAAAAAGTAAATTCATAAGACAGGAACGCCCCTTTGTAAAACCGTGTTGAGATTCATTAATCAATCTGTGCCTATCAAGATAGCTACGAATTGCTTAGCAATTATTGATTCCATAAACTTTCCCGCAATAGAGGTAAGGCTTATTGGTCTATAGTTCGAAGCCAAGGACCTGTCACCTGCCTTGTAAATAGGTATTACATTTGCCATTTTCCACTTATCCGGCACTATGCCAGTTTGTAGTGATATGTTAAAAAGATTAGCCAAAGGTATGCTAAGTTCCTCTTTACATTCCTTTAACACCCTTGCAAACAGTTCATCAGGACCTGGGGATTTGTTAGGTTTTAATTTCTCTATTTGTCTGAGGACCATGTCACTAGTTACCGCAATTGTGCATAGTTTATTTTCGTCCTGTTCTACATAATCTATTATTTCTGGAATTTCGCTAGTATTTTCCTGGGTAAAAACTGAGAGGAAGAAGGTATTGAAAATTTCACACATATCCTTATCACTGTCAGTGATCTGACCAGAGTTACTCTTAAGTGGGCCTATCTTATCCTTAATCTTACTTCTGTATACCTGAAAGAACCCTTTTAGGTTAGTCTTTGAATCCTTTACGACCTTAGCCTCATAATCCTTTTTTGCTTTTCTTATTCCTTTCTTTATTTCTCTCTCTAATTGAGTATATTGATTTCTTAACTGTCCATCCCCTCTTTTGATACGCCTATATATGCCTCTCTTTTGACCAATGAGATGTTTTAATCTATTGTTCATCCATTTGGGATCATTTTTGTTAGATCTAATTTCCCTACTCGGAACAAAAGTTGTCTGGGCAGCTAGAACTATGCTCTGAAAAACGTCATATTGGCAACCAAGATCACCTTCCTGACCCATAGTCAGGACATCCCAATTTAGCCCACCCAGGTAATTTTTCCGTCCCATGAAGTCGGCCAAACGAAAATCTGGGACAGAGATTTGATTGCAGTTATCTGGGAAATTCCATGATATATTGAAGCTAAGTGATTTGTGGTCACTTTCCCCAAGCTCATCATTAACCTCAAGATTATTAATTAGTGAATCTTTGTTGGCAAGAACCAAGTCAATCAGATTGTTTCCACTAGTTGGTTCTGTCACAAACTGTTGTAAAAAGCAATCCTGAACAGTATAAAGAAAGTCATTAGACTCAAGATTTCCTGGCAAATTGTTCCAATTAATTTGTCTAAAGTTAAAATCTCCCATTAACACAACATTTTCATATCTAGATGCCTTAATAATTTCGTCCCATAACAGCTTACTGCACTCCCTATCAAGGTTTGGGGGCCTATAAATCACACCCAAAATTAATTTGTCACGACCCTCGAGAAACTGTAGCCAAACAGATTCTGTGTCCGATGTTTCTAATCTTATATCATGTCTAATACAACAATTTAAATTTTCTCTGACATACATCGCCACTCCACCACCCTTCTTGTTGACCCTATCAGTGTGAAATAGTTTATATCCCTGTATGTTGCATTCAGAAGGCATTTCTCTATCTTTCAGGTTGAGCCAGGTCTCTGTTATATCAATAATATCTATATTACCTACACTTGCAAGTAATCTTAGCTCATTTATTTTATTTCTTAGATTTCTACTATTTGTATAGTAAGCCTTAAGGGAGCTATTCTCTCTTTGCCCTCTGCTATCTCACTTTGTTTATTGATCAATTGATTTGCCATTACTAGCAACTTTATTTTGAATATTGTCTTTTAAGCATATTCCTGAGGTATCCCGGTAATAACTGCTGTTTTTAACCCTAATACTGCAGCCTGATTGTTTCCCACAAACACCCATACCTCTATAATATATCAACTTAAATTCCTAGACAAGTCATCAGTTACCCTTTCAATCGAATTGGCTAATGCAACCACTCCAGCCCCAGAAAAATGAACCCCATCCCTTGCATACATATCATGTTTGCCATAGAATAGGTCCCAGTTATCAGTGAATGGGATTGCAAGTTCCTTGCAGTACCTGTCTAGCCAGCAATTTATACCAGTTGCCCTAGACATCCAGTCATTGCCCACTCCCTTTCTAGGCAAGATGCTACATATGACTGGGATCCCTCCCTTAGACCTGACTACTTATATGGCTGACCTGTACTTAACCAGCAGCTCCTGTCTCTTGCCCTTCCCAATTTCATTACCCCCAGCACTAAAATAATGGGCTTGTTCCCATTACCTGACATAATATTATCCAACCTGTTGACTATGTCACCAACACCAGCTCCAGGAAGGCACACTCTCTGTCTGACCTTTCTGTCCCTGTTACAAAGAGCACGGTCCATATATCTTACCTGAGAACCTCCTACTATTAAAATTTCTTACCTTGATTAACAGGGCAATCAGTGGTACCTTCAACCACACTAACCACTGAAGTGCACTCGTCCTGGAGAACAGAGAATCGATTTCCTACCTTCACATCTTCTCTGTTAACCCTCCTTATCTTCCTTCTTCCTGTGAACCACTTGCCACTTAAAGCAGCTGCCACTATCATTGCTGGTCGCCATTTCCTCCTTACCAGCTAGATCCTTCTCACACTCCCAAACTCATCTAGGCAACGCTTCAGCCTATTTTCCTCCTGAAGAATTAGAACCTCCTTCAACACCAGAACCTGAGATGTGATGTATGGTTTGTAAAACCGACAAGTTGAAGATTGAGACACTTATGCAACATATGGGAATCTTTATTCAGGAAACGTTTCGCCACACAGTGGCTTCATCAGTCCAATACAAAGCAGAAGGTATAAGGAGAGGAGGAGTTTGAGGTAATCAATCCCTCAATCTGGAGTCGATGTGTTCAGTCCATCAATCTTGTAGAATGTACAGCATAGGACCGTAGACGTGGCTTATATACTGTAGTGAGGTGAGGCAAAGCAGGAGGAGGCGGGGTCATAGTGGTATCATCCACTTGTCGAAGTAGGTCTTCGTCCAAAAGTTGGACAAGCGTTGAAGAATTCTTTGTAACAAGATCCCATGATGCTGCAGTGTCTGACAGTTGTGATGTATGGTTTGAAAAACCGACACTGCAGCATCATGGGATCTTGTTACAAAGAATTCTTCTAGCGTTTCCTGAATAAAGATTCCCATATGTTGCATAAGTGTCTCAGTCTTCAAAATTTACATTGTCTAAAACGTATTTAAAGAAAGAATCTTTGTCCAAATCAGTTTCCCAAGATTTTACAGCAGATGCCTCAATCAGTGAGATGTAATTATAACTTGATCAGAATCGCAACTTTGACACTGTACTGACAGTGCTTCAAGATTCAACTTTATGTAATAAGTATCAAGTAATAAGCAAGACTGAAATGATCGAGGTCTTGTTGTAGCACTTATGAAATGAGACATTGTTGTGTACTTTTTCTTTAGTTTTTCGGACTTTCGGTGATTTAGATTATATGTGGCCATGAAAGCAGACGGTGTCCGAGGAGATGCATCATCCTCGTCATCTTTCATAAAGACTGTAACACCTGGGTAATGTAGTGTCATCACTGCTAACACTGTCTTAAACTATAGTTGCTACAGCTTAAACTATTCTAAATTGCTCATCTGTCAACTTGAATCATTCTAAACTGCTCATCTTTCAGCTTTAATCATGCTTAACTGTTCATCTTTCTCAGTTTTCTCTCGCTCTATGAACCATAAGAACATAAGAAAGGAGGAACACTGCAGCAGGCCTACTGGTCCATACTTGGAAGGTCTTTCTCAACCCAAAATCCGCTAACAAAAATATTCGTCCAACCCATTATCAGTGTTCAAGTCCCACTCAAGTAAAAGTCCCTCTCAAATCCAGCCCTTATCACTCATGTATTTATCTAACTTATATTTGAAGCTACCGACGCTTTTAGTTTCAGTGAACCTACTAGGTAGACTGTTCCACTCATCTACCACTCTATTTCCAATCCAGTACTTTGCTTTATTTTTCTAAATCAAAATTTATCCAATTTTAATAAGTTGAAGTCCAGAGTCCCGGAAACAAACAACTGTTGACTTCTTTTTCATCTTTGTAAACAAGACTTCATCTATACGTAGGCTGAGTAATTTCAGTTACTGATGAATCAACAGTTACTGATGAATCAACTCGTTAAGTCACTTGCACAGAACTGGTATTCATCAGAATCATCAATGAATCAGCACAGCCTTACAAAAACAGAAACAATGTTTCGATCCTGTGGTCGTCCTTGTTGTAAAGTTGATGGTTGGGAGTAATTCATGTTATTATTAGCAATAATAACACATCTGCAATAAGACGTATTACATTTTTCACATGTCCCGTCGCCTTTTTTTCATCTCTCTTATCAATGTTTAACATCTGCAGAATTCTCTCTGAGTAGAGTACAAGCTTTACTCTCAGGGTCAGAGTGCCAGTTTCACTCTCAGGGTCAGAGTGCCAGCTTCTCACTCAGTCAGAGTGCCAGCTTCACTCTCAGGGTCAGAGTGCCAGCTTCACTCTAAGGGTCAGAGTGCCAGCTTCACTCTGTGTCAGAGTGCCAGCTTCACTCTCAGTGTCAGAGTGACAGCTTCACTCTCAGTGTCAGAGTGACAGCTTCACTCTCAGGGTCAGAGTGCCAGCTTCACTCTCAGTGTCAGAGTGCCAGCTTCACTCTCAGGGTCAGAGTGCCAGCTTCACTCTCAGGGTCAGAGTGCCAGCTTCACTCTCAGGGTCAGAGTGCCAGTTTCACTCTCAGGGTCAGAGTGCCAGCTTCACTCTCAGGGTCCGAGTGCCAGCTTCACTCTCAGGGTCCGAGTGCCAGCTTCACTCTCAGGGTCCGAGTGCCAGCTTCACTCTCAGGGTCCGAGTGCCAGCTTCACTCTCAGGGTCAGAGTGCCAGCTTCACTCTCAGGGTCAGAGTGCCAGCTTCACTCTCAGGGTCAGAGTGCCAGCTTCACTCTGTGTCAGAGTACCAGCTTCACTCTCAGTGTCAGAGTGCCAGCTTCACTCTCAGTGTCAGAGTGCCAGCTTCACTCTCAGTGTCAGAGTGCCAGCTTCACTCTCAGTGTCAGAGTGCCAGCTTCACTCTCAGTGTCAGAGTGCCAGCTTCACTCTCAGTGTCAGAGTGCCAGCTTCACTCTCAGTGTCAGAGTGCCAGCTTCACTCTCAGTGTCAGAGTGCCAGCTTCACTCTCAGTGTCAGAGTGCCAGCTTCACTCTCAGTGTCAGAGTGCCAGCTTCACTCTCAGTGTCAGAGTGCCAGCTTCACTCTCAGTGTCAGAGTGCCAGCTTCACTCTCAGTGTCAGAGTGCCAGCTTCACTCTCAGGTCAGAGTGCCAGCTTCACTCTCAGTGTCAGAGTGCCAGCTTCACTCTCAGTGTCAGAGTGCCAGCTTCACTCTCAGTGTCAGAGTGCCAGCTTCACTCTCAGTGTCAGAGTGCCAGCTTCACTCTCAGTGTCAGAGTGCCAGCTTCACTCTCAGTGTCAGAGTGCCAGCTTCACTCTGTGTCAGAGTGCCAGCTTCACTCTCAGTGTCAGAGTGGCAGCTTCACTCTCAGTGTCAGAGTGCCAGCTTCACTCTGTGTCAGAGTGCCAGCTTCACTCTCAGTGTCAGTGTGCCAGCTTCACTCTCAGTGTCAGAGTGCCAGCTTCACTCTGTGTCAGAGTGCCAGCTTCACTCTGTGTCAGAGTGCCAGCTTCACTCTGTGTCAGAGTGCCAGCTTCACTCTGTGTCAGAGTGCCAGCTTCACTCTGTGTCAGAGTGCCAGCTTCACTCTCAGTGTCAGAGTGCCAGCTTCACTCTCAGGGTCAGAGTGCCAGCTTCACTCAGGCTTGCTCAAGCTCACCCTCCACATCCGGTCTGGCTTGTATATCATCTACGACAAACGTACAATGAAACAATCTTGTTCAGTCCATTTTTCTCACGTTATAAACTTTACCGTCAGATGAAAAGCTTTTCAAATAACTGAAAAAAAAGTAAAAAGTCCCAAACTGGAAGGGGTGTGGTGATAGTTGTGTTGTTGCAGCGGGACGGAGGAGAACTCTCTTAATTTTTATTTCTTCAGCCTTCAGGAATATATGTGAAAATTTTTATCTGTTTTTTTTTTAAATATTTCCACGATTTTCCGTTTTTTAGGTTAACTTGACTAGACTAATAATGGTGAGGAGGAGGGAGGGAGAAAGAGAACTGAGGGAGGAAGGAAGAGGAGTGAGGAGGAAGAGGAGGGATGGGGAGGAGGAGAAGGAGAGAAGAGGAGGGAGGGAGGGAGGTGGGGAGAGAGGAGGGGGAGGGAGGAGGTGAAGGGAGGAGGAAGAGGAAGGAGGAGGAAGAGGAGGGAGGAGGAAGAGGAGGGTGTAAAGAGTAAACCTACATGGCCAGTTTCTATAGTTTCCACCAGAGGGCAAGCCTCGGTGGGCATACCCAGCTTAGCTCGTACCACGCCTGCCTCCTCCTCACTCAGGCAGCCGACTTCACTCGGTTAACAAGGTCTACTTCGTCTCTCTCTCTCTCTCTCTCTCTCTCTCTTGCGGTCATGGCCATCATCCCTGGGCCTGGGCACTTAAAACACATTACCTGTGTACGATGAACCCAAATAGTGGGATGGATTGTAAAGGACCTGCCTAGTATGAGCCAAGAGGCCTGCTGCAGTGATCCTCCTTTCTTATGTTCTTATAAAGAAAGAAGCCTCCGAGGAGTATCATTGAACCTCCTCTTCACAGCACCCCACATAAGTATTTATCTTTGATAATTGGTGGAAGCAGTGGTGGCAGCAAGTGTGTTGCCCTGGGAGAGGAAGGAAGGAATGAAGATGTTGTCTTCATTTCATCACCCCATACAAGAAGCATCCATCTCTCAACGAGTTATCCTGATGTTGTGTCTGCAAGTCTCAGCATCCAGACACAGGTACAAGCAGGATCTAGGCCAAAATTTGCCGAATTTCTTCGAGACATCTAAGTAGCGTTCCCTGGGACTGAGTCTTCACAGCCCCCCCCCCACTGTTTTCAGTCAAGTGCATCACCTGTATGGTTCTGCTGTTGTTTTCAGCCCAGCACGACTATTTTTACAAGTCAGAGTTGAGTTTGTAGGGAAAGGTAAGGTATATCAACTGTGGTAGAATCTGCACTATCTTCTGCGTGTGTATGGGTGAGGAGGGTAGGCGCGTGGTCCTGGCTCCACCATACGCACCTCACCCATGCTCATCACACGCCGCCACACTACATCACTCACCATTACTCTCACTCCCTCTCTGCTATTTTTATGAATTCATTGTGAATTCTTTCCCATTCTTGATAGTTGTGACAGGATCCACAGGCATAACATGACAGGATGGATAATGAGAACCTTCAAAACTAGGGAGGCCAAGCCCATGATGACACTCTTCAGGTCATTTGTTCTATCTAGGCTGGAATATTGCTGCACACTAACCTTTCAAGGCAGGTGAAATTGCTGACCTAGAAAATGTACAAAGAACCTTCACCGCGCGCATATCGGAGATAAAACACCTCAATTACTGGGAGCGCTTGAGGTTCCTAAAACTGTATTCCCTGGAACGCAGGCGGGAGAGATACATGATTATATACACCTGGATAATCCTAGACTGCCTAGAGGGACTAGTACCGAACTTGCACACGAAAATCACTCACTACGAAAACAAAAGACTTGGCAGACGATGCAACATCCCCCCAATGAAAAGCAGGGGTGTCACTAGCACGTTAAGAGACCATACAATAAGTGTCAGGGGCCCGAGACTGTTCAACTACCTCCCAGCATACATAAGGGGGATTACCAACAGACCCCTGGCAGTCTTCAAGCTGGCACTGGACAAGCACCTAAAGTCGGTTCCTGACCAGCCGGGCTGTGGCTCGTACGTTGGTTTGCGTGCAGCCAGCAGCAACAGCCTGGTTGATCAGGCTCTGATCCACCAGGAGGCCTGGTCACAGACCGGGCCGCGGGGGCGTTGACCCCCGGAACTCTCTCCAGGTAAACTCCAGGTAAACATAACACCAGACACAAACATCTCTATGACATTCCCCGTGTTCGACTAAACCTTTACAAAAATTCAATGTATTTCAAAGGACCTAGAATCTGGAACACCCTACCTGAAAACTCTAGAACTGCAGACACATTCATCACTTTCAGTTAGAAAACATCCTATCTCCCTGATCCACCCCGACAACTAACTACATGTAATAAAGTTGGTAGAATTACCGACAATATGTAAAGTAAAAGGACACAAGTGCAACTAATGTGACATTTATTGTGGCAACGTTTCGCTCTCCAGGAGCTTTATCAAGCCATTACAAACAATACATGTATGTATAATGTTCGCCAAGACCGTAGTCCTGGCACGGGTCTCAATCTTGCGATGACCCGTCTCTGGCTCCCGAGGGAGAAAGGTTTCTACAATGATGCGACATATGCTGTTCAAGCACTCTTCTGGTCAGTTCAACTGGTGCATCTCATAAGCGACAACACCGTATGTACTCCTAACTGTGGACACTAGCGAGGAGGAGGATATGTCGTTATCACAGGTAACAGCTTGTCTGGTTCGTTGACTCCATGGTACACTAGTGTGGCCGCACTCATCTCTGGGTCCTCTTCGGGAGGGAAATACACTCCTAGTTGCCTGCGGAGCGTCTCAGTAACTTCGCACTCCAGAAGATAGTGTGTTAGGGGCCGCTGGACAACATGCTGACAGTACTGGCACATCTCCTCCTCAGCCTTGTCTACCATCATCTTGGCTGTAGGAAAGCCCAAACGAAGCCGATGGATGGCGGTACACTGCGCTCTGGACCAGCTTCTATCATATGGAGGGGGTTCTCCCTGAGTCGCTGCTCGGTACCACTGTTGAGATGGGGTATCACCTAAGACCTCCCCCATAAGTTTCAGGGCTCTGGCAGCCACCAGTTTGGTCTGTCGTAGGCTGATTGGGACAGTAATCCCAACATGTGGATAGTCTGTTGCTGCCTTGGCTGCATCATCTGCCGCCTCATTTCCCCGGATGCCAGCATCTGGGGATCCAGTTCAATGTCGATCTGTTACCCTGAACTTCTAAGGCTGTCATTATGATCAGGATCGATGTGATGAGGTGAACATTGTCCTGTGGTTGAGGATGGGAGAGGGCATTGATTGCAGACGTGGAATCAACATGTATGACAGGTCGGAGTCGATGTCGTAGGGCATGTGACAATGCCTGCTGAATCGCCACCAACTCAGCTTGAAGGATCGTGCAGTGGTCAGGGAGTCGCCAGCCTTGTGTGTGACCATTGTGGTACAGTCCAGCTGCTGCTCTCTTCCTGTCAGGGTCGACAGAACCATCTGTGAAATACACTGCACATGTGCCTCCCTCTGCCAGTGCCATGCTTGTCTCAGCATGATTGCTGAGAGTGTCTTGACTGCAGAGACGCTTAGAGATGGGTAGCTGCATGATGCACATACATCGGCTGGATCTGGGCGCCAGGGAGGTGGTGGATGGTACCCAGCAACAGGAAGGTCACAACTCTTCTCAAGGAGTAGTTGTATAGGCAGCAGCTTCCGCCCAGCAGCACAAAACGAACGAATCCAGGAGTAGTCCATGAAGAGTGTGGGATCTTGTGACATGGTTGTCAATATCCGTCTCCTTAGTGGGGTACCTTGCTGTCTGTGCAGAATCGTGGCCACTTTGCAGGCGTTTATGTATCTTACTCTGTCAGCCAAGGAAGGAAGCCGGGCCTCAGATCTGAGACATACTGTGTTGGTCCAGATGGGGGCCCCAAGCATAGTTCTTATCGCCTGATTTTGTACGACCTCCACTCTTTGCCTGCTCTGCGGGAAGAGATGAGCTAAAGCCTGTGCACCGTAGTCAATGAGCGAGCGTATAGCTTGTATATAGTACAAGCGAAGTACATCTTTGCTTGCCCCTGCACGGTGCCTCGTCATGGCTCTCATGGCGTTGAGTCTTGAGTAGAGCACGTGACCTGACATACTCGGCCTGTTTCTGAAAGGTCAAGCTTTTTATCAATGTAGATTCCCAAGTACAGGTAGGAGCCTGTCCACTCAAGTTCTATATCCTGAATACGTAATCTATTCACAGGATCTGGTCCCTTGAACATCATTGCAAGAGATTTCTCGGCCGAGATCTTGAGGCCTAGTTCCTTGCAAGACTGCGTAATTAGGTCCAAAGCTCTCTGAGCCTGTCGTTCTAAATTGCCTTTCCCATTCACTACGAGTGCAAGATCATCAGCATAGCTGAGGAGCTGTGTACCACTATGAAAGGGAAGGCTCACAAGTTCCTGCATAAGGATGTTAAACAGGGTAGGACTGAGCACACCTCCTTGTGGTTGTACCGTTTTCCAGGATTTAAAGGAAGAGTAGTGTCCCTGAAAGCTGACACAGGCCTGCCTGCCCCTAAGGTAGGACTCTATCCAGGCCAGGAGGCGTCCTTTGATTCCCTTCCGAGCTAGTATTGCCAGAATTGCTGTGGGGCTGGCTAGCTCAAATGCCTTTTCAAGGTCGAGGTAGACGACAATACTAGGTTTTTTGTTACTGTCAGCAATCTGGCTTAGTAGAGTGGTTATGCACTCTGCTGTACCCACTCCTTTGGTGAAGCCAAATATGTGATGATGAGAGGGTCCAAGTTTCCATAGGAGGGCGGTTTAACACCATCCTCTCAGCAGTCTTGGCTAAGCAGCTGGTCAGCGATATGGGTCTCATACTGCCTGGGTCCTTGGGCTTTGGAATTGGTACGATTGTAGCTTTCTTCCAAGCTGCTGGGAGTGTCCTGGCCCTCCACGACTTGTTAATGACGTCTAGTATGGCCTCCCATCCACTCTGCCCAGCCGTGCAATCATGGAGTACGTCACACCATCGATGCCCGGGGCAGTGTCACCTGTGTTCTTAATGGCACGTCGGAGTTCCAAGTCCGTGAGGTCTACATCAGTCACATCTTCCGACTCACATGCAGCTTGTATCGTTAGCTGGCGCTGTGGCAGAAGATCCGTCTGTATAATCCGGATGTCCTGTGGGAGCTGAGTGGAGGCTCCCCTGGAAGTGAAAAGCTCCACTAGTTTCTCTGCTTCCTGGGATGGGTTCGGGTGTGCTGGTGGCCTCGGCTTGCTCTTGCCAGTTGCTATGTTGAGCTTGCCCATATCTCAGATAAGGTGGTGTGATGCCCGAATGTTGAGCACCACTCCAGCCATTTCTCAGTTTTTACTCTGAGAGAGATTCTGCGGGCATGCTGCACAATGGCTCTCAGAGTATTCCTGTTCTCTGCCGTAGGGTTACGCCTGTATAGCTTCCTAAAAGAGTTGATGCGGTGGTTCTGCTCCGCACCTCGTCGTTGTAGAACCACCAGTCTCTTTGTGAGTGCGTCCTGCAGACTTCTTTGGAATTGCGCACTCTGCTGCCTGGATGAGAACAGTGATTAGCTCCTGTTCAGCCGTATCACAGTCTTCAGATAGAGAGTATGTGGACCACCAGTCATGAAGATAATCCTGGAACACCTTCCAGTTGGCCCTCTTTACGTTCCATCTAGGAGGCAGCACAACTGTGGGATGCCTGTTGATGTTGAAGGTGGTGATCACTGCAAAGTGGTCACTGACAAGGTGAGGATGGGTTTCCCATGTGGCTCCTGCTGCGAGTTGTCTTGACCCGAAGGTAAGGTCGAGGCAGCCACCCAACAGGTGTGTGGGGTCTCCATTGTTTAGCAACTTTACCTCTGGAATATCGTGTAGGAGCATTGCTGTGTGTCTGCCAGCAGCATTGGTTGGTGAGTGAGAGTGCAGCATTGGGTGATGTGCATTGAAATCTCCACCCACAATAATACACTCAGTGCGTGCTAGTGCGAGGAGCTCTGCAATGTCGAGGGTGTGTCTTGGGTTCTTGTAGATGTTATAGATGGTAATGGGCGCCCCAGGTATGTGCACAAGGATGGCCTGTACCTCGACATCCTCCCCACAGTCCACAGGGTTGGCTATAACCCCGTGAGGTATTGTATTGGATACAAATACAGCTGTGCCTCTGCAGTGAATGCCCGGGTCCATGTGCCGAAAATACCCAGCAAAACCGGGTAGTCTTGGGCACATAGTCGGGACAGTCAGAGTTTCTTGTAGCAAGACGATGTCAACCCGATCCCGAATTACTGCCTCCAGCAAGAGGTGCGTTTGCCCCTCAGGCCCTGAATGTTCCATTGTAGGACCTTGAGGGTGTGATTTGGTACCGAGGTTATTCCATCGCTGTTGTTTCCTGAGCTGGAGACTGAGTCCTGCCCGCTCTGAGAACCTGCAAATTCATGGCATCCACTGTCTCCTCTTCGGTCAGAAAGCACACTCTCAGGAAAGTACTGACCATCTGCCGGAATGCGCTCTGTTGTTCCGTGGAGTTGATTGTGTTGCAAATAAGATCCGTGAACACCTTGAGTGCTACGAGATCCTCCCTGGTGAGGGCCTGCTTTGGAGATGGGTTCGAAACAGTGGATATTATCTGGGCTGCTGTGGTCTGTAGGGACTGCTGAGGGTTGGATTTCTTTATTGTATGCACCGTGGTCTGTTGCTGTATACCAGGTTGAGTAGCCGGGATCTGCTGGTGAGGTGCCAGTTGAGTCTGCAAAGCGCCTGTGCCGGGTAAGGAGTGCCTGCGTTGTCGTGCTATGGCCGGTGGGGGCTCGTTTAGTGCAGCCTGCTGATCGCAT
The DNA here is from genome assembly GCF_026875155.1 of Cherax quadricarinatus. Classification (NCBI taxonomy): domain Eukaryota; kingdom Metazoa; phylum Arthropoda; class Malacostraca; order Decapoda; family Parastacidae; genus Cherax; species Cherax quadricarinatus. Next base: position 28,720,374 of record NC_069405.1, read on the forward strand.
TGACCCGATGCACCCTGTTGACGCCTCCTGTTCCTCTTGTTTCTGTTTCTTCGTTGAGGTAGGGGTGCAGGAGGTTCTTGACCTTGACGCCTGGTTGAGGCTTCTAGGGTTGGAAATTCCTGGGCATTGACTTGGTTTAGCTGCTGAGAGATCTGCGGTATGACAGGGTTCTCTGCATCCATCGGTTGATGATCCGTCATAGCCTGTTGCCGAGTTTTTGGCGTCTTCCAGACTTCTTGAATTCTGGCGAGCCTCTCGGGGCATCGAGGATTCCAGGCATGGTGTTTCTGCCTGCAGTTCGGGCATTGTGGAGTGGGTGGCGATGCATTTTTCAGCTTGGTGATGCATTCCTCGGTAGGGTGGTGCTGGCTGCAGACACCGCAGATTACTCTGTTTGGACAGAGTGCACCCAGGTGTCCATAACGCTGACACTTGAAACAGCGAACTGGTTCTGCTGTGAAGGTCCTGACATCGTACCTGCCCCAAGAACCGAGGTCCAGCTGGGATGGCAGTGGTCCTACATGCTGAATGAGAACCTGTCGGGTTGGTACGTTGCCTGCCGTCTTTGCCTTGAGACGTTGAGCTGACACCACACTGGGGTGAGCTGCTACTGCCTCGATGGGCATCATCAGCGGGTATCGCATCACTACACCCTTGGTGATCTTCTGCCGAGAGTCCAGTTCCTCCAGGGTGAATGAGCGATCTGTCTCCATGACTCTCTTCAAGGTGGTATACATTTCCTTCTTGAGAGGAGTCAATATTGGTTCTCCCCTCAAGTTGAACCATATCTTGAACTTCAGGTTGTCTCGTGATTCCAGGTATGAAACAACCCCATAGTGGGTTCTGTGGTCCCCATAAGACTTCACCTTGAATTTGCCAGGTCGGATGAGCTGGTTTGCCTGCTCCTTGGACGGACGGTGCTTCTTCTTCTTCTCCACAGTGTTCCATCCCTCTTGGTTTTTGGGGGGTGCGGTGTTTATTTCCGCACCTGTTTCTATTGTCGCTGGCTCCATGGTTGGGACTGTCAGATCTGCTACAATGTGAGCAGGATCTTCCTCTTCCTCTCGCAACTTCTTCGCTAGAATTTTGCCCCACATTTCCAAATCTGAGTCCTCCGTCGTGTTCATGGAGCATCGTGGCCTCTTCTTTTCGGCAGAAGCCATGTGCCTATCTTGTGATAAGGTAGTGAACTCCGTGAACTGAGAGTGTGTCAATGGATTGTCGTAATACGAGTCTTCCTGAATGTGTCTACGATGATACATGGACACAGAGGGTATATAAAGGCTCAGAGTGAGGTGCAATACTAGTGAGGTACCATTTCGATGTTCACTAGTGGTAGTAGTAGTAGTAGTAGTGTAGTGACAAAAGTAATACAATATGGTAGAGCAATTAATTCCTTTTACTCATGTACGAATTAATTGCTCTACCATATTGTATTACTTTTGTCAGTACTACTACTACTACTAGTACCACTAGTGAACATCGAAATGGTACCTCACTAGTATTGCACCTCACTCTGAGCCTTTATATACCCTCTGTGTCCGTGTATTGTTTGTAATGGCTTGATAAAGCTCCTGGAGAGCGAAACGTTGCCACAATAAATGTCAAATTAGTTACACTTGTGTCCTTTTACTTTACAACTAACTACATGATAACCACCTGGTGGTTCACAATTACACTCACTCACCCACTGACTATAAACCCAGAAATACTAAACTTAATGTTAAAATAATAAATCCTAACTAGTCATAAGTTTGCCTATGATACTCCAATATAGACACCTTGTATTGAGCCAAAACAAAACATTCACATTGCTAAACTCACAAATTATGATGTAGTCACTTAGCCTTAATACCATAATCTGTAATGATTAATGTTAGAATTAATCTAATCTGCTCGAAATGAGACCTACCATGCTAGGTGTCCTAGTGCATGCCCTTGTAATTAGTATTTTATAACATGTAAACCACAAAATACACAAAACTTGTAACCCCCACATTGTAACCCTTATAGAGAATAAACTTGAATAGTTATGTATCTGAGTGCCCGAGGTCACTTGAAGCCACGTGGATCTACAACATAAGATAACATAACATAAGAAAGGAGAACACTGCAGAGGCCTGTTGAGGACCCGTACTCGTAGGCATGTCCTTTACGAATTCATCCCACTAACAAAAATTAGCCCAACTCGACACAAATTATTGTCAATGCCATCCAAGAAATAAGCTTCTGATGTGAAAGTACCACACAAATCCAACCCCTCCACTCATGTACTTATCCCACCTCAATTTGCAATACCCCAAAATCCCAGCCTCATAACCCCAACTAGGTAGACAGGTTCCACTCATCAACTACCCTATTTCCCAAACCAATACTTACCTTATGTCCTTTCTAAATCTAAACTATCTAATTTAAATCCATTAACTGCGGGTTCTCTCTTGGAGGGACATCCTCAGACCTTATTAATATCCCCCTTTATTAATAACATCTCCACTTTATACACTTTCGATCAGGTCTCCCCCTCATTCTTCGTCTAACAAGTGAATGTAACTTAAGAGGTCTTCATTCTTTCTTCAATAAGGAAGATTTCTAATGCTATGGTATTATTTTAGTCATCCTACGTCTGAATGTTTTTCTAACGAACTTATGTCCCATTCTGTAAATATGGAGTCCAGAAATGAACAGCATAATCTTAAGGTGAGCCTTCTAATGATGAATAAAGCTGCAGAATGACCTCTGGACTCCTTGCATTACACTTCTTGATATTATAATCCCAGTAATAATCTAATTTGCCTTATTACGTACGCTTAGCATGCTGTCCTTGGTTTAAGGTTGTCTGCTGCACCATAACCTCCAAGTCCTTTTTCGCGCAATCTGTATGGCTAAGTTCTAATCATTTAACTTATAAGTACTACTAGTGTTATGGCACTTCCCAAGCTTCAGAACCTTTGCATTTATCTTAGCATTGACTGCATCTGCCACTTTTTCTACCAAAATAGAGCTTGTTTAAATCCTCCTGAAGTTCCATAACATCACTTTTGAATCAATCATCCTACCTACTCTGTGTCATCGGCGAATTTGCTCATATCATTAGTAATTCCCCTCAATCAAGATCATTGACATATATTATAAACAACAACGGGCGGCCAAGACTGATCTCCTGTGGAACCCACTTGTTTGACAGAGCCCCACTCGGATTTAAACCTTCCATTATGGACATCACATCCTGGCTTCCTGTCATGTGCCATGACTCGATCCACGAGAGCACGTTTTCCCCAATGCCCATGAGAGCTGCCACTCTTCTTTAACAGTCTATGTGCGAACACTATCAAAAGCCTGACTATAATCTAAGTAAATATCAAATTCTTTATCGTGGTCAACAGCCTCAAAAGCTTAACTGAAAGAAATATAAGAATTAGTTAGACAAGACCGTCCATCTGTGAATCATGTTGAGTATCATATCAAGCTATGCATATCGAGATGGCTATCTTATAATCTCAGCTATAAATTGAACTACTAGTAATTTGCCTACACTTGAGGTCAGGCTTATTGGGGTCGTAATTTGACGGTAACGACTTGCCCCTGGTTTAAAAATAGGAATTACATTAGCCACATTCCACTACACTGTTTGAAGAGAACACAATTACACAAAGATTATTAATGGTTCACAGAGTTCCATTTTGCATTCCTTAAAACCCTTGAAAAAACTAATCAGGACCCACCCGCGACATATTTTGCTTCAGTCTTTCTATCTGCTTCATCAACCATTTCACTGTGACTGTGATGTACATAATTAACCATTCTTCTAGCCCTCTATAAAAATTAATTACTGGAATATTGTTATGTCTTCGTGTGTAAAAACTGAGAGAAAATACTTATTAAAATCTGAGCACATTCTTCATTCTCTTTGTCAGTAAGTGCCCATAGTTATTTTTAAGGGGACCTTTCTTATCTCTAACTTTTTGTTTCTAGTACCTGAAAAAACTTTTTGGAGTTAGATTTAGAAATCCCTAGCACCTTTATTTCATAGTTCCCGTTAGCTTTTCTTAATACCCTTTTTAATGTCCGCTCTTAATGTCAATATACTGATTCATAAGATGAGACACTCACCCTCTTTGGATACGCCTATAAATTTCCTTTCTATGCCCTAGTAGATATTTTGAAGTCTGCCTATTATTCATCCATTTTGGGTCATTTCTATTTGATCTAATTCTTTAATGGATAAACGTTCATTGAGCAAGCATGTATTGTGTACAGAAAACTGTCATATTGATAGACTTCTCGTTACCCCAGTCAACAGATGATAAGTGTTCTCTAAGGCCCATCGTAATCCTGCTAAGCAGGCGAAAATCTGGGACTGTTACTGAGGTTATCGCAAACTACGTACTTCCATTCAAAGCTAAATGTTAATTGATTTGTGTCGCTAGCCACCCAGTTCCGACTAAATTTCTTCTAAATTATTAACAAGGGAATTCCATTGTTTGCATAATCTACAAGGTCAACAGGTTATTTCCCCTTTGTATGTGTCCTGTCACAAACCGGGCTTCAGAAAAACAATCCTGAACTACGTAAGCAAAGAAGTCGTATGTATTCTAAATTCCCAGTCAAGAAATTCCAATCAATATGAATAGAAGTAAAGTCTCCTAGAATACTACATTTATCGTGCTTGTGGCCTTAACAAAATTCTCCAATAGTAGACCCCCTCACCCCCCCCCCCCATCCCCCCCCCCCTCTACCTTGGTCCCTATCCTAAGTTGTGACGTATATCACTCGTCACAAAAATCAGTTTTTCATGCCCCCTAAATATTCTATCCAAACATCCTGTATGTGTTACTTCAGCACTCTAATAACCCGTTTTTATGCAACAGTTGAAGTGATCTCGGACATTACAGATGCCAAACCCCACCCCCTTCCCGACACTTCTATCTACTTGGAACAATTTAAAGCCCTGAATATGACATTCCGCAGGCACATAGTCCTACTTTTTGAATTAAACCACGTCTCATTTAAGGCAATACAGTCAATGTTACCATGCACTAGCAACGTATCTCAAACTCGTCCATCTATTCCTAGCATACGGCAATTAGCATAATAAACATTGAAAGAACTCCTTTCTCTTAACCCATTCATGCTACAATTTCTGTTTTTCTAACTAAACCTATAACTGTCCTTTCACGACCAGAATTCCCTGGCTTTTCAAATATCACCTCGTTCTTGCTTATTACAAGTTCCCCTAGAACTTGTCTAATGTTTACTACCCTGGGACTTCACTTTTTTCCTTGCCAAAACCCATACCACTGAACCTATCCTAGTTTAAAGTCTAACTGCTCCCTCCACAGCAGTTCCATTGCTACCTACCTCCAGACCTAGATAGAGTGAACCCCCATCCCTGGATACAGTTACTCTGCCATAGAAAGGTCCCAGTTGCCAATAATTTTAATCGCATTTGTCCTTACAGTATTTGTACAGGCCCGAGCAATTGTCACCATTTACCCTGGACAACCATTTCATTGTTCCAACTCCTCTCCTTGCAAAATACCCCATATGACAGGGTTTCCACCTTACTCCTAATTATTTCCATGCAGACCTAACTGCTAATCAGGTCTCCATCTCCTAGCTCTGCCAACTTCGTTGCCGTCCAGCACTGTGACCAGATAATAGATTCTCCCATTAACCTCTCATTGATGTCATCACAACGGCTGAAATACATCTTCCATCCCATCCCAGGAAAGCAAACTCTCTGTCTCCTACTCCTGTCCCTGTACAAGCAGAACGCCCTATCCATAATACCTAACTGGCTATCCCCAACAACAACAATATTCTTTACCTTCCTTAATGTTTTCCGTCGTACGTTCCCAGTAGTCGACTCACATTCGGTCGTGTATCACTGAGAATGTATTAGATGTTTCCCACAACAGTTTCCTTCCACGCAGTCTCTTTCTTCTTCAATGTTTCTACCTTTCCATTCGTCTTCTTTGATCGTCAACTTCGATCCCTTCTGGTCCCAGCCACTGACCATTTCCCTTCTTGGACCTTAGGACTCAAAACAGGATGGACTACAACGAAGCTTCTAGTATTTCCTCGTCATATCGCCGATATTTCCACCTTCGCAATTCCTCTAATTCTATCTCCTTAAGCTGTTGGTAAAGTTGCTCGATGGAGGGCATCTTGTCTTTCATCGTAAGAGCGCCGCAAACAGGACTCACAGAGCAAAGTACAAACGTCCCCACTGCGCAAAAGCCAACTCAATCAGGAGCTACTGCCCAGCACGTCCGCACGGCCCAATAGCGATGCGGAGTCATGTGGAGTGAGCCACGTGGGTTAACAAGACAGATCCCAAGCCACATTTCTGTGGTGTGACAGCCCACAACAAACAATGTAACCATGCTGCCCACATCACTCCCCATCCAACGATTCTGCCAGACATCACCCAGGACGCTGCCTGACGTCACCTCGCGACATCACCCAAGAGTCTGCCTGACATCAGCCTGGACGTCTGTCCAACGCCACCTCGCGATGTCACCCCACATCCCTCACGACGTCACGCCTGACATCACCCCCATGATGTCCAACTACTCTCAATAGTGTTTAGGTTTCACAGTGACTTGGGTGGGGTTTCAGTTATTGTCGAGAAGATCGAAAGAGATGTGTCACGTAATTCCTCTCAGTGTTCTCAAATGTTTGTAAATGTTTTAGTGTCGATTTTTGCACAGAAAAGTGTCATTTGCTAGTGCAAGCCATGTAACTAACATTGTGCAGTACGTGTGGTCAAGGATATTCTGTGTGACCTCGATTGTGTGGTCAGAGCATAGCTGTGTGTGTGTGAACCACAGTATGGTCTGTGCCCAAACCACTGGTAGCACCCTTGTATTACACGCTTGACTGTTGACAGCTGACAATCCAGGTGGCCGAGTCGTACCTACTACGACTCCCTTTAGACTCCTTTCACTCCACCTCCTAGACCGTCAAGTGCTAGTAATATGTAAATCGAAAACTAGTCTGAGATGCTTAGACTAACCTCAGCTACGACTTCAACTGTCGAGAGAATGACATCGTCAAGCCACAGTAGCCCTGTAAGCAGGCGACTGTCTGACCCGTGTCTCATCGTCAGTGAGCAGCTTGCACAAAGTATGATGTCACTTTAGTCTGCCTAGCCTGCTCACACCATTCATCCAGCTATGGTGTCATGCTGCAAGCGACCCCCGATTTATTCCCCAATTCGTCCCTGTCCACGACTCGCTTCACTCGCCGGCATGACATCCCCCGTCAAACAGTACCATACTAGAAATGTCCTCCTATCACTTGCCATAAAGAAGTCCTGCCCACATGCCGAGTACTGACGACGGCCTCAGCCGAAGGCACCACAGGTTGTGCCCCAGGATGATGAAAGCGCTGCAGCAGCAGATGACTGTTTTCACCGTCCAGAGGAACATAATCCTGTTACACATACCACATGCTCAGCTGCGAGCGATGTCTCCCGTGTTGCAGATCTGCCCCGACGCAGGAAGGCTGCAGTGATGCCCCCGAGGCTCACTGCCTTGGAACTCACGAAAGCACATCCCCACAGCCTTTTTTCTTCCTCCCTTAGGGAGCTTTTTTTTTAGCCATGTCCACACACACACACGAACAGCAACACACAACACACACACACCACACACAATAGATATATATAATATATATATATGTGTGTGATGAATGGTTTTTGAAAAACCGACAAGTTTGAAGATTGAAGACACTTAATGCGCATATGGATTCCCAAGATGCTGCAATTCTCATCTTCATATATATATATATATATATATATAATATATATACTATATATTATATATATATATATATACATTTATATAATATATATATCTAATTATATATTAAAAATCTATATGTAGTATATATATATATGTATATATATAATATTTCTATATATATATGTATTATATGATATATGTATAAATTATATAAGTATTATATATATTATGTATATATAATATTGTATATATATATATATAAATAATATAAAAATAATATATATATAGATATATATATATATATATATAAATATAATGTATCAATATGTTTTTGTGTTCTGTTTCCCCTGTTCCAGAGAGAGAGAGACCTCGGAGTTTTTTTTTTTTCAATCAAGCTTGGGTCGAATACGACAGGTAAGGTGGCAATCAACAAATGTAACATGTAATCCTACATGGCTAATTTTTCCTCCATAGTTGTCCACCATCGGCATAGCCTCGTGGCCATACCCAGACTCACTTCGTACCAACGCTTGCAGCCGACTCACTCAGTTCAACATGGTCTACTCCGTCCTCCCTCGTGGGCCATGGCTTCCCTGGGCCTGCACTTAAAACATTTTGCCTGTTTACCACGAACAAGTAAATAAAGTTAGAAGCCTCCGAAGCCTTATTCATTCTGCCTACCAAACACACACTAACAGTATTCGAAAAACAAGGGGAGGGGAGGGGAGGTGAGGGGGAGGTGGAAGGGGGAGGGGAAGGGGAAGGCGGGGGAAGGGGGACGGGGAGAGAGATGACTGATGCTACAACCTAGCGTTTTGATTTAACCTTAGTGATGATATGTTGATTAATAATTTGCGTGACATTTTAATACCTTATTGACGCACTACTACCCCGCATGTACACACGCAGCGCTTACACGCGCACACACAAACTGTGTGTGTGTGTGCTGTGTTGTGTGTGTGTTTTTGTGTGTGTGTGTGTGTGTGTGTGTTGTGTCAGTAAGTTGGGGGGTAGTGTCTTTGCGGGGATCAGGGTTTTTTACAAACATTGTTAAAATGCTTCTTTAAATCAATGGATTGGGACCATGTTATGGATATGTCTTTTTCTGACGAGCTTCAAACTTTCATCACTGTTGGATGGCCTTTATAAAACTAAATATTAACGTTCCACTTTGCATATATGCAAATTTAAATTTGAAATTTAATTTAATTGCTTTCATGTGCTAACTAGAATGCTTCTTCTGGTCGGCTTGAAACTCTTAACCGCCTGGTGTATCTTAACTTGAAATCTGATTCGTTTCGAATCAGTTTTCCCTTTATTATTGTAGAAAGATTTAAAACAGGAATAATCGGAAAAAAATATACCAGTGAAATGCGTTAAAGCGTTGCGTTTTTACAGTAATTTTTTATTTTTCACAAGAGGAGCCTTCATACCACTGAATGCCAGAGCCAGCACTCCCTTACCTAAAGTCTATCTTGCCCTTCAACTGCGGATGGGGCAGAGCAGCACGACCTTAGCCTAACAGTCTTTCTGCCTTCATCTGATGCCAGAGCAGCACTCCCTTACCTACAGTCTTCTTGCCTTCACTGATGCCAGAGCAGCACTCCCTTACCTACAGTCTTCTTGCCTTCACTGATGCCAGAGCAGCACTCCCTTACCTACAGTTCTTCTTAGCCTTCACTGATTGCATAGCAGCACTCCCTTTAGCTACAGTCTTCTTGCCTCACTGATGCCAGAGCAGCACTCCCTTTACCTACAGTCTTCTGCCTCACTGATGCCAGAAGCATCACTCCCTTACCTACAGTCTTCTTGCCTTCACTGATGCCAGAGCCAGCACTCCCTTACCTACAGTCTTCTTGCCTTCACTGATGCCAGAGCAGCACTCCCTTACCTACAGTCTTCTTGCCTTCACTGATGCCAGAGCAGCACTCCCTTACCTACAGTCTTCTTGCCTTCACTGATGCCAGAGCAGCACTCTCCTTACCTAACAGTCCCTTCTTGCCTTCACTGATGCCAGAGCACTCTCCCTTACCGACAGTACTTCTGCCTTCACTGAAGCCCAGAGCAGCACTCCTTGACCTACAGTCATTCTTGCGCTCACTTAGATGCCAGAGCAGACTCCCTTACCTAGATGCCTTCTTGCCTTCACTGATGCCAGAGCAGCACTCCCTTACCTACAGTCTTCTTGCCTTCACTGATGCCAGAGCCAGCACTCCCTTACCTACAGTCTTCTTGCCTTCACTGATGCCAGAGCCAGCACTCCCTTACCTACAGTCTTCTTGCCTTCACTATGCCAGCCAGCACTCCCCTTACCTACATCTTCTATGCCTTCACTGATGCAGAAGCCAGCACTCCCTTAACCCTACAGTCTTCTTGCCTTCACTGATGCCAGAGCCAGCACTCCCTTACCTACAGTCTTCTTGCCTTCACTGATGCCAGAGCAGCACTCCCTTACCTACAGTCTTTCTTGCCCTCACTGATGCCCAGAGTCCAGCACTTTAGCCTTACCTCACAGTCTTCTTGCCTTCACTGATGCCCTTACCTACAGTCTTCTTGCCTTCACTGATGCCAGAGCAGCACTCCCTTACCTACAGTCTTCTTGCCTTCACTGATGCCCTTACCTACAGTCTTCTTGCCTTCACTGAGCAAGAGCAGCACTCCCTTACCTACAGTCTTCTTGCCTTCACTGATGCCCTTACCTACAGTCTTCTTGCCTTCACTGATGCCAGAGCAGCACTCCCTTACCTACAGTCTTCTTGCCTTCACTGATGCCCTTACCTACAGTCTTCTTGCCTTCACTGATGCCAGAGCAGCACTCCCTTACCTACAGTCTTCTTGCCTTCACTGATGCCCTTACCTACAGTCTTCTTGCCTTCACTGATGCCAGAGCCAGCACTCCCTTACCTACAGTCTTCTTGCCTTCACTGATGCCCCATACGCTACATAGTCTTCCTTGCCTTCACTGATGCCAGAGCCATCACTCCCATTACCTACAGTCTTCTTGCCGTTAAACTGATGCCCATCAACCTACAGTCTTCCTTTGCCTTCACTGATGCCAGAGCAGCACTCCCCTTACCTAATTACTTCTGCCTTCTATCACAACTTCTGCCTCAGCCACTTCTTGCCTTCAGCCAACTTCTTGCCTTCAGCCAACTTCTTGCCTTCAGCCAACTTCTTGCTTTCAGCCAACTTCTTGTCTTCGGCAAACTTCTTGTCTTCAGCCAACTTCTTGGTTTCGGCAAACTTCCTGCCTTCGGCAAACTTCCTGCCTTCGGCAAACTTCCTGCCTTCGACCCTAACTTCCTGCCTTACGAACAAACTCCCTGCCTTCGACAAACACTACCTGCCCTGCCTTCGACAAACTTCCTGCCTTCGACAAACTTCCTGCCTTCGACAAACTTCCTGCCTTCGACAAACTTCCTGCCTTCGACAAACTTCCTGCCTTCGACAAACTTTCCTGACTCGAGACAAACTTTCTGCCTTCGACAAACTTCTGCCTTCGACAAACTTCCTGCTTCGAAACTTCTGCTTTCGACAAACTCCTGCCTCGACCAACTTCCTGCCCTTCGACAAACTTCCTGCCTTCGACAAACTTCCTGCCTTCGACAAACTTCCTGCCTTCGGCAAACTTCCTGCTTTCGGCAAACTTCCTGCCTTCGAAAAACTTCCTGCCTTCGGCAAACTTCTTGTCTTCAGCAAACTTCTTGACTTCAGCAAACATCTGTCTCTCTCAGCAACTTCTTGCCTTCAGGCTAACATTGTTTGCCTTCGCAAAACTTCTTCAGCTCGGCAAACTTTTTGTCTTCGGCAAACTTCTTGTCTTCGGCAAACTTCTTGTCTTCGGCAAACTTCTTACCTTCAGCCAACTTCTTGCCTTCAGCCAACTTCTTGCCTTCGGCAAACTTCTTGCCTTCGGCAAACTTCTTGCCTTCAACTAACTTCCTCCAAGGCTTTCATTTATAGCTACAAATCTGGCTTAAGCCTCGTCATAGGTTTCAGTCTCCCAGGTGCGGGTTATTTGTGTATTTTGTACAGAATATCTTACCCGATCGAGCTCAGGTATTTAAGCCTGATGAAGTATCTCCTTCACATATTTTTATATTTTCAAAAAAGTATTTAATTTTAAAATAGTCATTCAACAGCGGTATCCTTAATCTTCCTTATGTACTCTCATGTGTATTTCAAGATTTATTTCTGGTAAACTATATAGGACACTGAACACAGTTGGTGAAGGTTGGTGGAGCACTAGACCAGTGCGGGCGCAATCTCCTCAGTGTTATATATATCATTCTCGAATCTGGTTTCTGTGGGATGGCTTTTAGAAAGGTTTTTTTTATTGGTTTCAAAATTTCAACACTGGTTTAAGTGCCATGTTGCCACTTGTTTTAATCAGTAAAATGGTAAACGACGTGAAACGACTGAATAATACCACGTCCATGCGGTGCTTGATGCTGGTGCCTTGATGCTGGTGAGACTTGAGCTAGGTGCCTTGATGCTGAGCCTTGATGTTGTGCCTGATGCTGATGTCTGATTGCTGTTGCCTTGATGTTGGTGGCCCTCTATGATGATTGTGCCTTGTATGGTGCCTTGATGCTAAGCCTTGATGCTGATACCTTGAAGCTGGTGCCTTGATGTTGGTGCCTTGATGCTGGTGAGCCATGATGCTCGGTGCCAGATGCTGGTGCCTTATCGTGGTCTCTTAATGATGGTGCCTATGGTGCTGGTGCCTTGATGGTGCCTTGATGATGCCTTTGATGATGTTGCCAGTTGATGTTGAGCACTGATGCTGTGCCCTTGATGCTGGAGGTGCCTTGATGGCTGGTGCCTGATGCTGTGTGCCTTGATGCTGTGGCCTTATGCTTGGAGCCCTATAGCTGGTGCTTATTTGCTTGATGCTTTGATGCTGAGAGCCCTTGATGCTGGTGCCTTGATGCTGGTGCCAGGCTCTTGATCCAAAGAAATGGGCTTGAACTTTTCTTGGGTCGAATTTAAATGAAGACTCCGTTTCCCCAGCTGTTACAAGACCCCTACGGGTTTAGCGTAAAATAAAGACATTTCTGAAAGGCATCAGTCTTTTATGTGTGAAACATCGCATGAAATGGATGTGTAAGTTTCACACGTTAATGATGTTTAGTTGCATTGTTTCTAACTGTGCAAAAACTCTGGAATGCATCAACCGTCCTGTTTCAAACTTTCACTTACAATGTGTCTTCCTCAAACGAAGTTTCTCCTGTAGGATTTAACGTTCCATCTTTATTAACTAATTTGATTTCCGTGAAATAACTGTTGAATGTCTCTTCTGGTCAAAAAATAAGACAGTGTTTGGACTGGCTTATCTTGGGTACAACCAACAAAATGTGTTTTGTATCATTTAACCTTGTGAGGCAATGTCAGAGATACCGACAAGGATTGGAAAAAGACACTTATGTACAGTTCAGGACGTTTATTAGAGGAAACGTTTCGCCAAGAGTGGCTTCTTCAGTCCTAAGAAGCCACTCGTGGCGAAACTTTTCCTCTAATAAATGTCCTGAACTGTGCATTAGTGTCTTTATTCCTCATTTAACTTTCTTTCAACGTCATGGCAAAATCTAATTATGTACCACAAGAGCCTAAATATAACTTATTTGCTTAAATCCTTAAACCTTCGTCAGTCTTATAAGAAGGTTGAATTGAGTCTAGGTCTGTTTAGGCCAAATTTGCCTTTTTATAAAGAAATTGGAAATATCTTCTCATTCGATAATGCAACGACAGATCTGGCTTCAGATTTAACGCTCTGACGAGTTTTTTGAGAAAGTTGATCTCATTAGATAACGAATAATTGTTTCTCCATTTAACTCAAAGCTGGTATTTCGTAAAAAATAATATTTACAAAAGTGACTTAGGGGGGGGGGGGGGAGGGGTTGAGTTAAGTGGTGCGCAAGACGTGACCGAAACATCATCAAAAGCTTCTTCTCTCCTGCAGTTTCATTTCCAGTTCACTGTATTGTCCATTTTTGTTTTCTCTGGTGTTATCGCCATAGGAAGGCTGATTTCTTTTAGGCTGAGTATTCCTAAACTTTTCATCACTATTACAAGTTAACTGGGATTACTAGTGCCCAAATGACAACTATTTGAATGACACTTCTGATCACTACAAATCTATAATGAAATATTTAACAGCATTAGAAACATATTGCTGTAAAAAAAAAAAGCACTCTCACGCTATTGTATAACGCGTCTGCGCTGAGGTACCAGGAGCTCGTGTTATCCAACTTATGGATATCTTTGTCGGTTCGAGCATGCTACCGAAATACATCAAGTTTTCCTTGTGTAAAGAGTGTGGCGCAGTGAGATTTTGTTGTCGCAAGCTGAGAACTTAGTTAAGTATGTTTTATTAAGGCACATGTATACATAATATACAACTATCCTAAATATTGTAAATTACCTAGGAAACCCGAAAGTCAGTAACTTATTTACAATGAGGTCCTGCTACTTTTTCAGAGGTTCAGCCTGCTTATTTTTTAATGATGATTCAGGTTGTATCAGAGGATGTCACATTACTGGATGGATAAAATCAACTTTGATCATCATAATCTATCCTGGAAGATGACTCAACATCCTTGGGCCTAGAAACTCAAATTTGTGAATGCGGTCGAACTCTATGCAAGGGCTCTGTTGGATGTGCCTCTGTTTTCACGCTCATATAGGTTTTAGTGTTGATCACTCGGTTTTTCTTTCTCAGGTAAGACAAGTTTGACCATACTGTACAGCTGGCGCTTCATCGAGTCTGGCCTTGATAGTCTCTCCACCATGTAGTACATGTACGCCCTTCCTCCTGACTCTATCATTCAGTCTAGTGTTTGGAACTCAGAGAAGTTGGATTTTGTTGTCAGTGAGAAGGGCACGGACGTATCATCATCTAGTAGAGAAGTTTCAAGATGTACGGCTGGGGACTTCTGAATCAGTAAGGCTGGTAGAGAGAAGCGTCTGGGAATTATATATTATACGACTTTGGAGTTGTATCGGTACTGAAATATCGCATACTGATATTTGTATTATATGGTATAAAATCAGACAAGTATCTTTACAATAATGGTATGCAATACCGACAATACTGTCTTAGAGTAACACCTCTGTAATGAACTGAAAGTCACTCGTTGACTCAATGTCTTCATACAAAGGACACCCAGGTGTTGCACGGGTATCTAATTTATTTAGTTCCTCATATAGCAGAAAAGCTAAGGGTATATCGTATGCCTATATTGGGAATATATTATCAGGGGAAATCCGGAAGACTGTAACTGAAGATTGTAATGCATAACATACACTATATAGTGTAATACACCTTGTAGTATATCGTAATATATATGCACATTGTTTTTGTTATACTAAAATTTGAAGTATAACTTATATTCAAGTCCTAAGTATGATGCGTGAGTCAAATTTTTGATACACTAAGCGTAGCAAATCCGATGGTGAGTCTGTCTGTCTGTCTGTCTCTCTCTCTCTCTCTCTCTCTCTCTCTCTCTCTCTCTCTCTCTCTCTCTCTCTGAGTGACCTAGTGATGTATGAATGAGATTCTCTCCCTCAGAGAGGGAAGGAAACATGAACCAATATCAGGTGAGATGAAACTTAATCTTTTCTATACTCACGAGATTCATATTTTGGCCAGGAAAGTTTCTCCTTATCTTGTGTGTGTGTGTGTGTGGTGTGTGTGTGTGTGTGTGTGTGTGTGTACTCACCTAGTTGTGGTTGCAGGGGTCGATTCACAGCTCCTGGCCCCGCCTCTTCACTGGTCGCTACTACGTAACTCTCCTTGCTCCATGAGCTTTATCATGCCTCTTCGTAAAGCTATGTGTGGATCCTGCCTCCATTACATCACTTTCCAGACTATTGCACTTCCTGACAACTCTGTGACTGAAGAAATACTTCCTAACATCCCTGTGACTCATCTGAATCTTCAGCTTCCAGTTGTGGCCCCTTGTTTCTATGTCCCATCTCTGGAACATCCTGTCTCCGTCCATCTTATCGATTCCTCTCAGTGTTTTATATGTCATCATATCATCCCCGTCTCTCCTGTCCTCCAGTGCTTGTGTGTGTGTGTGTGTGTATTCACCCATTTGTGGTTGCTGGGGTAGAGTCATAGCTCCTGGCCCCGCCTCTTCACTGATTGCTACTAGGTTCTCTCTCTTCCTGCTGAAAGAGCTTTATCAAACCTCGTCTTAAAACTATGTATGGTTCCTGCCTCTACGTCACTTTCTAGGCTGTTCCACTTCCTGACAACTTTATGACTGAAGAAATACTTCTTAACATCCCTTTGACTCATAGGAGTCTTCAACTTCCAATTGTGACCTCTTGTTACTGTATCCCCTCTCTGGAACATCCTGTTTTTGTTCACCTTTCAATTCCCCTGACCCTCCTGTCTTCCAGTGTCGTCAGTGTCTTCGTAGAACAATCCCCTTAGCTCTGGGACTACTCTTGTTGCAAACCTTTGCACTTTTTCTAGTTTCTTGACGTGCTTGACCAGATGTGGATTCGAAATTGGTGCTGCATACTCCAATATGGGCCTGACGTACACGGTGTACAGTGTCTTGAAAGTAGGTGTGTGTGTGTGTGTTTGAACTCGAGTAGGAAATCAGTTGCACTGTTTATTTAGACGTCTTAGCCAACAATTCATCCAACATCCTCTAGTTTGAAGATTTATTTGACTCCGTCATTCCTGGTCTCATCACAGCACTATGACTAAGGCGTTCTAATAGGATTTGTTTCTCATACCCTAGGGGATATGCATCTCTTTTCAGAAGACGACTGTCATACCATTATCGAAATATTCTCCAAACGTCACTTTCCTAATCTTCCATACAAGACTTCAGAAGAAGTGCCGCTAAATTGCGCTTGTTATAATAAGGTTAGGTAAGTTTTCTAAGGTTCTTTTCTTACAAAATTATTAATTTTTACATTAATATAATGAAAAATATGTATCTTTAAACGTATAAGAGAAAATTTTAGAAAGGACTAAATTTTAAATGAGTTCTTGCTAATTGACCGGTTTTACTTATTCAGCACGACATCACCACCATCATATCTTCCACTATCAAAAACATTACTTGAGCCCACAAGTGTGACTTCTTGAAGAATAAGGATAAAGCCATGGATAGTAAGGGACCAAGACATGCATAGGAGGGCACAAATATTTATTTTACCAGCAAAACTTTAAATACGTGTCAATTATAATACACCATCACCTCATGAAATGGGCTGAGGCAAAACTAGCTATTTCAGAAATAAACGAGAGACCGACAGTGGTGTTTATAATAAGACCTAATCAACATTACAGACACCACCAGACAGAACCTCTCGCCAACTGCGTCACCTAACGTAATGTCACTTTACATTCTCTCTTCACCTACACTGGTATCCTTTATCTTGCATGCCATTTCATGTACTGGTATGGAAGTGAAGCAGCTGCTGACAGAGGTTACCATATTACTTGCGTCTTACGCATCTGCTCGAACGAAACGCCCGTAGCTACTGAGTCATGTGTCAGATAAGGCTGACACATTTCATTCCTTGTACGAATCACATCCTGTTTATTGAAATATGACAGGTTAATATACCTAGCTTGTGTTCCCGCTATGTGACTGTCATCCTGAGTATGATGGTAGTACATCTCTTCTGCATGACCCTTGTCGGCTTAGCGCTGTATTATTTGAGTACACCGCTTGATGATCCCCGGTTGTGTTTAATTAAAAAGTGTTGTTGAAACTTGATTTTAATGTATGTATATTACTGCAAGGTAATGTTGTGTCTGGTGCTATTGTCGGGTGTATCTGGCTAGTTTGTTGATGTCTGAGTGTTCACTGCTCCCTTCACACCTACACCCGTACTCATACCTACACCAGTACTCACACCTACCAAAATTGCTCACACCAACACTTGTACTCGTCTCACACCTGCACTCGTACTCATACCTACAACCTGTACTCGCATCTGTAATAGTACTCAGACGCTTCTACTTAAATCATCTGCTAGAAAAATAATGGGATGGATAACAACCTTCAAACCTAAGGACGCAAAGCCCACGATGATTCTCTTCAAATCGCTTGTTCTCCCTAGGCCGGAATAATGCTGTACACTAACGGCGCTTTTCAAGGCAGGTGAAACTGCTGACGTGGAGAGTGTAGAGAGAGCCTTCACGGCACACACAAGTACGATGAAACATCTATATTACTGGGAACAATTGAAGTTCCTTGACTTGTGTTTCCTGGAACGCTGGCGGGAAAGATGCCTGATAATATACACCTAGAAAATCCTAGAGTGATTAGTATCAAATTTGCACACGAAAATCACTCCCTACGATAGCAAAAGACTCGGCAGACGATGCAACATCCCCCAGATGAAAAGCAGAGGCGCCATGTGCGCTAAGGGAAAATATTGTAAGTGTCAGGGGCCCAAGACTTTAACTGTCTCCCAGCAAACATAAGGGGGATTACCAATAGATCCTTGTTTGTCTTCAAGAAAGTGCTGGACAGGCACCTAGAGTCAGTATCTGACCAGCTGAGCTGTGGTTCGTACGCCAGTCTACGTGCGGCCAGCAGTAACAGCCTGGTTGATCAGACCCTAATCCACCGCGAGGCTTGGTCACAGACCGGGCCGCGGGGGCGTTGATCCTTGAAACCCTCTCCAGGTATAGAAAAGTACTCACACCACCAATACTCACACCTACTAAAGTACTCGGATTTAACCCATACCTACACCAGTACTCCAATCTACACTCACACTTGTACTCATTCTTGCATTCATACGCCTGTGCTCTCACCTACATCTGTGCCTACACTTGTACTCATACATGTACTCAGACTTGTACCCTCACACTGTTCAGGATGAGGATGAAACTGGCTACAAATCCATCCTGTGGACACTGCTTCCTTCTTGCTTGAAATCAGTTAAAGAGAGAGTTTCAGGAAAATAAAGAATTAACACTGCAGAAGGCCTACTGAACCACGCTAGACAGGTTACTGAGTGTGCTTAAGATGTTGCAAAGAGAAAATGATGGTACAACCAGATTTTAATGTACATGAGAGACGTTGTCCAAGTGCTATACCTGACACAGTATCGACAGACTGATATTTGCGAAATTTAAAGGCTCGATTATTATTATTATAATCAAGGGGGAAGCGCTAAACCCGTAGGATTATACAGCACCTGGGGGGAGGGGGATGTGGAAGGTATTCAGGCTTAATTCGGGGAACTGGAGCACAGATCCAATTCCCTAAATCAAGATCCCCTCACCATCATCAAGAAACCTTCATTGAGGGGCTTAAGGAAGCGCTAAACCCGTATGATTATACAGCACCTGGGGGGAGGGGGATGTGGAAGGTATTCAGGCTTAATTCGGGGAACTGGAGCACAGATCCAATTCCCTAAATCAAGAGCCCCTCACCATCATCAAGGAACCTTCATTGAGGGGTTTAAATGCTCGAAAGAATGGTGGAGAGAGGAACCTGCGCTCCTGCGCAAGTGCGTAACAACCAATCAATTGCGGCGCATTAATTGCTGTAGCTGCACAGAGTCCCTATATAATTGTTGCTGTATATTCGTTCTATTTCTTACGTTCCTATTGGCTACGAGTATATTACCATTAAGGCTATATTAATGCTATTTTGATTGCTAGTTGCTGGCAGTAGCGAGGTACCTTGATGCTGGCGATGGGCTTTTGTTCTGTTGAAATGGTGATAATATATCCTTGAAATAAATCACGTTACCTTTCATTCACTATGTGCTGTACGACTCCTGTGGATTTAGCGCTTTCAAACGAATTTGAAAACTAGGCATCTTCGGAAAGGTGCCTTACAGTGCTTGTCTGACTTACGTTTAACAGATATCCCGCACATAGGAGAGAGAAGCTTACAACGACGTTTCGGTCCGCCTTGGTATGACTTTATAAATGGTCCAAGTTGGACCGAAGCGCCGTCGTAAGCGCCTCTCTCCTATGTGCGGGTTATTATGTATTGTTCCAGTCACGGTATTGTGCCTCTTTCTTCTGATTTATTTTCTTCTTGGGAAAACATAATAATAAAGACGTCTGTGCCACTTCTCGGTATCTTTGTTAAGGTTTTGCCGGCTAATGACTTTATCAATACAATACAGAAGACTGAAGAGGTAGAAGATGAGGTAATCAGTCCCTCAGCCTATGAATAGGGACTGATTATATTAATGTTGATAGAATTACCGACAGTATGTTAGGTGAAAGGACACAAGTGCAACTAATGTGACATTTTATGTGGCAACGTTTCGCTCTCCAGGAGCTTTATCAAGCTGTTACGTCTTATAAGAAGGTTGGTATTGTAATGGAATGTGTAGGGATCAATTTTCCATTTTTTTTTAGAATTGTGTGTTATTTACATTGTAATCTCGTCAGTTGATGCATCTCCTGAGGAACGTACTCTACACGTTTAGGCTGTGTTGGGGCAAATTTTCCAATATACTATCGGTTCAGTGTGTTATTATTTGAAACCTAAGTTGGCTTTGTACCGTAGGCTTCAATTTGCAATTGTTATTTGTAAACCTTCTGGAGAGTCCTACTTTCCTCAAGAAATAAAAAATTTTGTCATCAAGCTGAAACATGAGAGGGAACGTAATTATGGTTTAAAACTACACATAAAATTTGAAGATTGAGACACTTATGCAGCATATGGGAATCTTTATTCAGGAAACGTTTCGCCACACAGTGGCGTTTCCTGAATAGAGATTCCCATATGCTGCATAAGTGTCTCAATCTTCAACTTGTCGGTTTTTCAAACCATTCATCACACATAAAATTTGTTATGTAATTTCCTTAAGCTGAGTAGATAATAATTGTCAAATTTGCAACAAATTTTAAAAGTTAAGCCTAAATGAAAAGTTAGCCACCATCTTTAACAACGCCATCTTGTACACGTATAGTATACAATATTTTGTCAGGCATAAGAGAAAAAGCTTGTGGTAGTCTATTGGCTTCCATGATATAAACTTGAGGCCAGTCTTCTTGAAAACCAGTCTTCCACTAATATTGTCACTACTAAGACTGCTGCTGATCCTGCAGCTGCTGCTACCACCAGATAAACCATTGTACTATCATTCTTTGCAGACGATCCTAGAATGTACACGGGTGGCATCCATAGAAGACTCAAGGAGCTTCGAGGCTGACATCAGTTAAGTCTTTCAGTGGGCCATTTTAGTTACTACGTTAGGGAAGAGTGGAGGAAGTAAAAAGATCGAAGAACAAGACAAACTCAAATCATTCAATAGAGCGTAAGTCTGAGGTGAAAATGTAAGATCTCATATTCAGGGATCAAAACAATGTTGTCATTGTAGCTGCAAGAAAAATGACATGCTAGATAACAAGATCTTTTAAAACAAGAGGTGCAAAGCTAATGATAATACTCTTCAAGTCACTTATTCTCTCATGGTTTAAATATTGCGGTATACTAACTTTCGAGGCAGGTGAAATTGCAGAACTCGAAAATGTACGAAGAACCTTCATAGCCAGTATAAACTCAGTCAAGCACTTAAATTACAGGGATTACCTGAAGTTCTTGAGATGCAGTAGTAAGATACATAATAATCTACACCTGGAAGGTACTAGAAGAACTGGTCCCAGGCTGCACACCGAAACCGCTCCACACAACAAGAGGCTTGGCAGATAGTGAAGGATACCTCTGGTGAAAGTAGAGGATGAATGAGCACACACAGAGAACGCATTAAGTGATCACTGCTTTTCAGCACCTTTTCTTTATGCACAAGAGAGATTACCAACAGACCCTTAGCTGTCTTCAAGGGGGAACCCGACAAATTCCTAAAATCAGTTCTTGATCAGCCGGATTGTGGTGCATACGTTGGATTGCGGGTGGCGGGTACTAACAGTTAATCAGGCCAACAACCAGGTAGCCTGGCCTGGGACCGGGCTGCGTGGGCAGTGACTTCCGGAAGCAACTACAGGTAACCTGTGGATAACCCCCACCACCAGTTCCTTTCCCCTTCCCCCCTCCCCCACAAGCCACCACCACCACCACCACCCACCACCACCCATCACCACCACCCATCACCACCACCCATCACCACCCATCACCACCACCCATCACCACCACCCATCACCACCACCCATCACCACCACCCATCACCACCACCCATCACCACCACCAACACCACCACCACCCACCACCACCTACTACTTCTACTGCTGCTGCTACTACTACCACCACTACTACTACTACCACCCCTACACTACTACTACTACTACTACTACTGCTGCTGCTGCTGCTGCTACTACTATTACTACTATTACTATTACTACTATTACTAGCCTACGCCAGGCACAAGACTTGTGAAAAAGTATTGAGGGTAAATTTAATTTCAAGATGGTGAAGACTGAAGTATCTGAACACTGTAACACCCGTCCACTACTTGGCAGAGAAGAACTGCGGTGGGCCAGCTGGCCAAAGCTGGGAAACAACAGACACTGGAAAGTCAGAAAACAGAGAAAGCAAGGAAAAGGCAGCAGACAGGTCAAGAGAAAAGAATAGGAGACAGAGGTGAGGCAAAGTCACGAGTGTTCTACAATTAGAGCATTTGACACTGCACCAAGGAAGATAGGCATCCACAAAAGCAATACAATGACTAAGATTCATTTTAGGAAAGTTTTATATAAAGGATACCTTGATAAAGCAGCATCTTTGAAGGCTAGAAGGGTGGAAGACCAGTTAAAGGGATGGCGGTAATCACTGACTTGACAGAAAAACAAAAGACGTTGTTGGTGTCGGTTAGGTGAACACAGCGTTTGTGATCTTTAAGTCATTCAGAAAGGGAGTAACCAGTTTCGCCAAAGTACTGAAGCGAACAAGAGGAGCAGGAAATCGAATAGACACCAGAAGCATCAGTGACACGAGAAGTATGAACGAAATAACTGCGAAGGGTATTAGCATGAAGAAACACAATTTTGATATCTAGAGGACAAAGGATGCTGGTAAATTTTTGAAGATTAGAAATGAAGTGAAGGCAAAGAACGGCAGATGCCACAGAAGAAGGGAAAAGAGAAAGTTCGTTTAGCATGAGAGTACTTAGAGTTTATGAAAAACGGAAAGATAGCCAAGGGAAGAGAAAGAGCGGGTGAGGGGTCAGAGACGCGGAGGGTACAGAGGAAGAGAGAAACAGGATCGCTTTTCTTGAGGAAAGGAACATAAGAAAGGTAGCGAATGTTCATCCCACATTACGTAAACCTGACATTCCTATTCAACCCATTATTTTATCTAGAGGTTTTGTTTCTTATTCTTTTATTTTCTGGCTGGCATGAACACTCACGTTCAAGGAATGTGTTCAGTCACATCCGACCTGTAAGATGCCAAACGTTAATTTCGTTTAGGTTACAATATCAATGCTTGTGGGATTTTTCTAATTCTATAATAATCATCCTTTTGGCTGTTGTGCCTGTGCGCACTTCCAGTACCTTCTCACCTCTCCCTCTCTCTCCCTCTCTCACTCTCTCCCTCTCTCACTCCAGTGAACGCGGTCCTCTGGGAACGTATTCGCGTGGAAACCCTCCTCTTTTCTGCAATTTTGCAAGCTCCTGATGTGTTGATTGCAACACGAAATATCTAGAGCTATCATTCTACTCACAACACACATTTCAGAGCTAGTGTGCCTGGAACACTGGAATACTTCAAGGTACGTACTCTTGATACACAGGGATCATTCACGTCCAGATCCTGTCAATTTAGATATTCTACCCACTTTCAAATTATAATAAATCATACATAATACATATTCCTATCACAACTTCAGAAATATAAAGAATGAAATACAAGTTATACTCAGTTAAAGAAAAAGCTATATTGAGCTTTAAAGCATTACTAATAAGGCCGGTGAAGGGCTACTTCGTCTCCCTATCTCCACTGATACTTTCTCCTATTCACCTTCCTGTGGACCTTTTCTTTTTCTTTTCAAGGTAAATCTTATTCTCGAACCTTGTGTTGCTATGGGATCGTCTTTTTCCCATGACGTTGGTAATCTTCACACGTGGTATTTCGAAACTGCTCTACTGAACTACTCTTTGGGTACGTCGTTCTCTGGTTTCGTTATGTAGACGATGTCTCGGCTCATTAACCATAAGACACTATCTCCTCTCTCTTCAACCTTCATGCTCTTCACATGATCTCTTACAAAATTTAAAGATGAATGGATTTAATTCTTCGTTTCATTGCGTTGATGGTTTTGTCCACAGGTATAGGTATAAAGATTGTCAAGAAACAAGATAAACGTTTCCTCCAGCTTTTGGTCAGCCGACTGAGGACTTCCGCTGGCTTACCGATCCACCTCTTTAAAAATCATGAGTTATGATTATAACCATTGAAGTTTTTAGTTCTCAACTGGGCACAGGTTTGTGGAGCTGCTGCTGCTGCTGCTGCTGCAGCAGCAGCAGCAGCAAAAGAAAATAAACTATGCAAAGGTATGTTTCTTTGGCTAAGAACATATGTCAGATGCGTGGTGTATGTTTATACTGTACTGCATATTAAATAAAGCTTACTGATTCATTTACTACTACTAATTCTATTATCACTCTTATCCTTGCCCACTACAGTATGATCTGATCTTCTCACCTTTTCTCGCCTCTGTTGTGACTTGACAATGATGCAGGAAGGACTGAATCATCATGAAGGACAAGATTAACAGAGTGCATCTCTAACGTGTCTGATTAGCTTATTCAAAAGCGATTAGTGGATAAAGATTAACGACGACTGGATCACCAGACAAGATTAACGAGGCATCAACGATCCTAGCATCATCAAGCAAGATTAACGACGACTGAATCACCAACGATCCTAGCATCAGCAGCAGCAAGATTAACGACGGCTGGATCATCAACGATCCTAGCATCAGCAGCAGAATTAACGAGGCTGATCATCACGTCTCTATCGAAAGATTAACGACGGCTGGATCGCCAACGATCTTAGCATCATCAGCAGCAAGATTAACGACAACTGGATCATCAACGCTCCTAGCATCATCAGCAGTAAGATTAACGAAGACTGGATCACCAGCGCTAAACTTTGTTGCCTCATTTATCCTGGAAAGTCAAAAATTCAATACTGTTAATTTTGGAATGCAAATTGGAACTCTTAAGTTTTTAAGAGTTTTTCCTGCAGATTTCAATTCCAAGTCTCGTGAGGAATTACACACAAGAGTTAGGGTATGCGCATCACAAACAGATTACGAGAGCTAGATCTAATTTGTCTCTGACAATGAAAATTGTCTCATTATCTCTCTTTTGCTTCATTGGTTTTGTGTTATTCTTCGTTTGCTATTGTTCATTGTTGTTAGTTTAAGTTTTTGTGATTTTTCCTCCCCTTTCGCATGAAGCGGATTCACGACAGACTACGAGCCGAGACTCCTGTAAACACTGTCAGGTGAGTACTGCAAAAGGGAAGACAGCTGAGATTGAGTTACGAGTCTTCCTCCAGTACCAAGGCTTCCCTTGATGAAAGGAAATTAGCGGTAATATTTTGACCAACTGACCATCTGGGGACAGATTGGCCATCTGGTCCCAAGGGGCTTATTGGCCATCTGTTCCCGAGGGGCTCATTGGCCATTTGGTCCCTAGGGGCTCATTGACCATCTGGCCCCGAGGGACACATTGTATCACACTGGCAACATACACAATGCAGACGTCGTAATATACCAGACTCATGTTGGAGTAGAGAGGCGAGAGCTAGAAGACAACCAGTTCTGAATTATTAGTATTTAGTGAGAGAGTGAGAGGGAAAAAGAGAGTGAGAGGGAGTGAGAAGGAGAGAGGGAGGGAGTGAGAGGGAGAGAGGGAGGGAGGGAGTGAGAGGGAGGGAGGAATGGAGGGAGAGGAAGGGAGGAATGGAGGGAGAGGAGGGAGTGAGAGGGAGGGAGGGAGTGAGTGAGAGGGAGGGGGAGGGAGGGAGGGAGGAAGGGAGTGAGAGGGAGGGAGGAAGGGAGTGAGAGGGAGGAAGGGAGTGAGAGGGAGGGAGGGAGTGAGAGGGAAGGAGAGAGAGAGGGGGAAAGGGGGAGAGAGAGAGGGGGAGAGAGGGAGGGAATCCTTAACCTGTAAGTAGCTCGTCAATAAAGCTAGAGATCCTTAACCTAACCTTGTCAAACCCTGTGTAAAAAAAAAAAAAGCCTGGAGCTACAAGAGGAAGGTTCAGAAGTACCTCAGGGACTCCTCTCCAAAGGTCAAGACTGCCTTCATGGGCTGTGTTGTAAAGTCTCAGCTAAAATAATCCATCACAAGGAAGCACTTCATGAGCTCCTCAAATCATTAGATAATAATCAAGCTATTGTAGAAGGCCAGTGCAAGCCTATATCAAGTGACATAAGCTGCTCAGCTGATGGTGACATTATTGACAAAGACTGGAAGTCCCACACTGAGCTTAACTCAGGGGTAAATAACTGGTGGAATTCTGTCATCACTAAGGCTCCACAGTTAGAGCTCAAAACACTGCATTTGGGAATTCTAACACAATTCCTTTGACCACTACAGAGGGAACAGATCCTCTTCCCAGCAACGAAGCCTTGGCTCTGTCAGTTCTCCTACACCTGACATCATTGCTTCAGCACCTGCAAGTACACTAGGCAGTCATACTATCTCTGATCCTACACCTGTCAGCACACCTGCCAACACTATTCCAAAATATGGGAGTGCTTCACCGGCAAGTACTGAGTTGGGATTTTCTCCTCCGAGATTGGTGCAGTTAATAATCAGGGAACTATCACTGCACCTGAGCACCTGCTGCGCCAAAGTACGAACATCTGTTAGAACTGTACAAGGGCGTGGTAGAGGACGTGGAAGAGGAAGACATCTACAGCCATCTCACCTTCCACCAACACAATCCCAGCGGCGAAACCTCTGGACAAATCAGCAGCGAAACACAGACGGTGCAGCAAATAGGAGTCCACCTTCCCAGGCACCTAGGCAGTGCTCTCGCTGTCACCGAAAGGGGCACACTAACAACTGCCTGCGAGATACCAGGTGCAATTACTTCCACAAGAAAGGACATCAGGAGGACCAGTGTCGGAAGAGAAAGGAACTTGACAGACAGGACCACCTGTTTAGAGACCTGTTCTCGAAACAAACAAGCAGGATCTCTGAACTGGTGAACACACATGTCACCCACTCAGCTACTCCTGTCTCAGCCTAGCAGGTGGTACTGTGCCTTACACAAGACCACAGACCTATATTCCTGCAGCTGCCTCGGTGCCCTACCACTCTCAAGGGCAGGCACCTTACAAGCCTTACACACCTACCACCTCAAGCTGAACACATCATGAGGAGCCAGTCTATCAGCATCCTGTCGGCCGACATTAGAGGTTTCATTACTAATATTGGAGAGCTCACACACAGTTTTGTGAACACTCGACGTCCCTACATGATAGCTGTTGTTGAAACATTTTTGGACGACAGGACTCCAAAAAATTTTGCAAGAATTGCTGGCTACAACTCATGGATGAGAAGAGACAGGCAAGGGCAAGGTGGTGGTGTTGCTGTGTGCTTCTCTAAAAGTGTACATGCCTAGCACATTGATGTTGCCATCCCTACTCATCTTGAAATGATGTTCTTCAAGCTATGCATAAACACTAGTACCTCTGTACTACCATCTGCAATGTACATCAGTGGCAACATGCAGACCCCATCAATTTCCTAATGGAAAATGTGAACTCCCTTCTGCTCCAACACAACTGTCAACATGTTATAATTGTTGGTAACCTCAACCAACACCTTATACAGAGGGACTTTGAAGACCTTCTTGCGGTATTTGACACGAGAAACTGTTGATTTCCCTACTCACATCTCTGGCTCCTCCCCGGACCCAGTAGTGAGTGATCTGGCAGAAGGTATAGTTACTTGTCTACCCCTCGGCTATGTTGGATTGTCTGGCCACAAGGCTGTTTCTACGACACTTAAGATCCCAACAGAACGAGGTGAGGAGTCCACACGCACAACCTGACTTTGGAAAAGAGGTAATTGACCAGTCCTTTGCTCTGAGCTCGCCACCACCGATTGGAATGATCTTCTCCAAAGGGATGCTGACAACCAAGTGAAAGCCTTCACTGGACACATTCTTAATCTGCAACAAGAACACTTTCCTCACCGGCAATATGTGACGAAGCCTACAGATCAGCCTTGGTTTGGCTTTCGTTGTAGAGAGGCTGCTACTGCTAAGTACAAGATATGGCGAAGGTATAAGAGATATCTTACCACGTATAACAAGAACTTGCACAGGCAAGCCTGTAGGCATATGGGTGAAGTTCAAAAGTGGGCCATCGCTAAATGGGAGATGGACACAAGAAGAAAGCTAGCATCAGGTAGGGTAGGCTCCAAAACCTGGTGGTCCCTGGTCAGTGACAGACAAGGTTATCTGCCTGATGAACTCATTCCACCTTTAAATCGACAGGATGGGACCACCTCTTCTAGTAGTCAAGAGAAAGCGGACCTCTTTGCCGAACACTTTGCTACCAAAATGCAAGTTCCTGATCCAACAAGGGACCCTCCTTGGCTAGCTGCAAGAACTGTGTCAAAACTGTCAGTGGTGACAATAAGGCAGGAGGAGGTGCATTTCCTTCTTAAATCGCTTGACCAAGAAAAGGCTGTGGGCCCAGACAAATTGAGCCCAAGATTGCTGAGAAGATGTGCAGACCAGCTAGCAGCACCTATAACTCACATCTTTCAGCACTGCCTAGAACAGTGCAAATGGCCTCCTCTGTTCATAAAAAGAAGAGCAGAGCAGAAATCAGCAACTACAGACCAGTGTCACTCCTGTCAATCACTGGTAAGATCCTTGAGACAATAATCTTAAGACAAATGACAGTTTTTTGACTACCACTCACTACTTTGTGACCGTCAATATGGCTTCAGGAAAGGTTACTCTGCTGCTGATCTGTTGTTAAACCTCTCCACTAAATGGCACCAGTCACTGGATGAATTCAAAGTCAGCTGTGTGGTAGCACTGGTCATTGCTGGTGCTTTTGACCGGGTGTGGAACCAGGGCCTCCTAGCAAAACTGCAAGCACTGGGAATTGCAAGCTCTGCGCTATGTCTCCTCAGTGATAACCTTCATGGTAGATCTTTTAGGGTAGTTCTCAATGGAACAGAATCAGCAAGACATCCTACTGAGGCAAGTGTTCCACGAGGAAGCGTGCTGGGATCATTGTTATGGAATGTCTACTTCAATGACCTTCATCTCATCCCAGAATCCCATGCATATGCAGACGACTGTACACAGACATTTACTTATCCTAAAGAAGACATGCCAGCTGCTCTAAGCTACATCAATCACCAGCTGAGAGCTATATCAGCTTGGGGAAACAGATGGCAAGTAACCATTGCACCTGAGAAAACACAAATGATGTTGAGAAATGGTTTACCAACTAAGGTTAAAGTTTAAATATATGGGGAACTTATCTTGGTAAGATAGCTCATTGCCTGCACAGCCGCCCCTGCAGGCGAGGTCTTGAGAAGCTGTCGTATCCACTTTGCAACGGGTTGTAAGAGAGTATATTATGTTGTTAGGTAAGACACATATGCAACAGTTAGACATCTTTATTCCGAAACGTTTCGCCTACACAGTAGGCTTCTTCAGTCGAATACAGAAAGTAGGCAGGAGCAGTAGAGATGTGAAGACGATGTAATCAGTCCATCACCCTTAAAGTCGTAGAATTTGAGGTTGTCAGTCCCTCGGCCTGGAGAAGTTCAGTTCCATGGAACTGAACTTCTCCAGGCCGAGGGACTGACAACCTCAAATTCTACGACTTTAAGGGTGATGGACTGATTACATCGTCTTCACATCTCTACTGCTCCTGCCTACTTTCTGTATTCGACTGAAGAAGCCTACTGTGTAGGCGAAACGTTTCGGAATAAAGATGTCTAACTGTTGCATATGTGTCTTACCTAACAACCTGTCGGTATTGTATACCATTTTGATGTTCAGAGTATATTATGTTAATAATAATTTACCCCTAGGGGGTGTTATGTCAGCATATATCATACACTGATTGCTGACAACACTTGTGTGGACTCAAAGGTCCACTTATCACCAGGGTTTATGATAAGTGACTAACTCGCAACTTATACTCAACTGTGCAGTCACTAGCAGTACATCACGAGTTAGTACACTTACCTGGGTATATGTATCTGACCCGTAGTTACGCCCGGATATCCGATGTGTTGATTGAAGAATAGTGTTCTTTGAAGAATGTCGCACTACACTCTGTTGGATCGCAACACTCGTTGTTACACTGTTCATCAATAATTGTTCACACCATAATGTCATTAAAGAAGCTGATCACACTTCTCTGTAAGTGTTTATTGAGATTCTTTTGTCAAAACGCGCAGACCAGTGTTCTTTGTTGATTATCCCGGCACGTCAATGTCTCTCTCAGTAGAGTCAAAAGTAATCTGACCTCACAGCATCCTACGCTGCTGCAATGCCCCTAGAACATAAAGGAAAAACTGACCTAGTACTTTTTGCTTCATTGCCAAACTTCCTCCATGAAGCAAAGCAGAATGCTTAATTCTTGCTATCTTAAGCATAGACAACAATGTACACTATCTTTACTATGGTAACAAAGTGGGAGCAGGATTTTCCTTAATTGTCCTGCTAAGGTAAGAGATGGACTGTCTCTTATTAAACTACACTTTGTAACACTGGACTCTTGCAAGGAGCGGCGGTCGCTTGACCACGTCACATACTCGTGTTGCATCTGGGATCAATTACTTGCTGTAACAGTAAACAAGATGTTTGCCCCTTCTGAGAGGGCTGGGCCCCTCAGGGCTGAAAGGGGCTGAAATGGGCTGGTACCCCCCTCCTGGAAAAAAATTCTCCACAAATGATGATTGTCTCTAGGCACCATGATGGTAATGCCAGTGCAGTAGTAAGTATGAATGGGAAGGTGTTGGTACCTTGGGAAGAAGTTGATATCCTTGGGGTGAAATTTGACTCCAAATTGACCAAGAAGAACCACGTTGTAAATCTTGCAAACAAAGCAGTCAGGAAGCTTGCAGCACTTCGCCATATCTGGCATCTTCTTGTCAGTAGGGGTTGCAAGATTCTGTATGAGGCACAAGTACGCTCACACCTTGAGTATGCTCCACTTTCTTGGTTTGCCTACCCCCCTCCTCTCATCTGCGACTGCTTGACAGATAGATCTGTCATTTCAGCAGAGCCTTCAACAAAGGAGGAATGTGGGTGGCCTTACTGTTATGTACAAAACCAATATTGTCAGAGTACCACACCTGAATCCACTTCGAGGACAGCGAGAAGCAAGCTTCTATACCACAAGACGGGCAGAAAGCAGCAACTTCACTCTGGCTGTACCCTTCTCCAGGACATCACTTCATCTGAGATCGTCTATCCCTAGGATGACTCGATTGTAGATGAATGGTTCACAGAACAGACACGTTGATAAATTAGACACATGTGCAACTCTTGGGTATATTTATTAAGGAAACGTTTCGCCACACAGTGGCTTCATCAGTCCATACAAAGGAGAAACTAGAAGAACAGGAGGAGAATGAGGTAATCAGTCCCTCAGCCTTGAGTCGATGTAGTCAGTCCATCAATCTTGAGTAGAATACGGCATATGAGCGGAGGAGGAGCTTATAAACCGTAGGTAAGAGAGGTGCAGCAGTCGAAGGTGGTGTCACATTTGCCCAGTGTGGAAGTAGGTCGTGTCTAATTTATCAACGTGTAGGTTCTGTGAACCATTCATCTACAATCCTGTCAGACACTGCAACTTCTTGGGATCTTAATACTAGGGAATTCTTCGCTTGCCTAACCCTTGGGCACGACTTACTTCCACATTGGGCAAATGTGACACCACCTTCGACTGCTGCACCTCTCTTACCTACGGTTTATAAGCTATTTCTCCGCTCATATGCCGTATTCTACTCAAGATTGATGGACTGACCACATCGACTCAAGGCTGAGGGACTGATTACCTCATTCTCCTCCTGTTCTTCTAGTTTCTCCTTTGTATGGACTGATGAAGCCACTGTGTGGCGAAACGTTTCCTTAATAAAGATACCCAAGAGTAGCACATGTGTTTAATTTATCAGGATGACTCGAGTATGGAACACATTCGTACAGCATTATGATGTCAAAGAGATTGTCAGTGGATCAAATGAAAATGCTGGCCCACAAATGGCTTCAACTTCATCCTGTTCCCTACTTACATGTTTCATATCAATAAAAATACTTGTATGTATCATAATAAACATGCTTTCAAGTGAGCTGATGTAGGTAACAGCTCTTAGCTTGTTAATGAAGCTAGGGATCCTTAACTAACCTTGTCAAACCCTGTGTAAAAAAAAAGAGAGAAGAGAAACACACACAACACACACCACACCCACCCACACACACCACACACACCCACACACACCACACAACACACACACACACACACACACACACACACACACACACACCACACACACACACACACACACACACACACACACCTACACACACACTACACACACACCACACACACACCACACACACCACACACACCACACACACACACACCACACACACACCACACACACACACACACACCACACACACACACCACACACACCACACACACACACACCTACACACACACACACCTACACACCACACACACCTACACACACACACACACCTACACACACACACACCTACACACACACACCTACACACACACACCTACACACACACACCTACACACACACACCTACACACACACACCTACACACACACCTACACACACACTAACACACACACCTACACACACACACACACACACACACACACACACACACACACACACACATCCAAACAGACAAACCTGAATCAGTGGGTAATATCTCTGAAATGTATGTCATGTACGTAATAATACGAGATTAATTCTTCACTGGCAGGAAAGAAATCTGACCCATGGGTTGAGCGATGACAGATTTCGTTTCATTATTCTAATCATTGTTTTTAATAATCTGTTGAATCAGCCAAGAAAAAGAATATTGGGTCGACTACATGTTTTCCAACGTAAGAGAACATGTGCGGACAAGAAAGTAGAGTGACATCAAGAGAAGAAATATCAAAGTGTGACCCACCGAGGCAAGGTGACCACCGAATCAAGGTTACCCACCGAAGCAGGGTGACCCACCGAGGCAGGGTGACCCACCGAGGCAGGGTGACCCACCGAGGCAGGGTGACCTACCGAGGCAGTGACCCACCGAGGCAGGGTGACCCACCGAGGCAGGGTGACCCACCGAGGCAGAGTGAACCACCGAGGCAAGGTGACCCATCGAGGCAGGGTGACCCACCGAGGCAGGGTGACCCACCGAGGCAAGGTGGCCTAAAAAAGAAAAACGAAAGTTTTTCTCTTTAAATTTAGTAATTTATACAAGAGGAGTTACTAGCCCCTTGCTCCCGGCATGTTAGTCGCCTCTAACAACACGCATTGGTTACGGAGGAAGAATTCTGTTCGACTTACCCATATGGATGAGGAAATAAAAAAGAACAAGAACTATTAGGAAAATTGAAGAAAAAACAGATGCGGTGTGTATATAAAATGCGTGTGGATGCATGTGTAGTGTGACCTAAGTGTAATTAGAAGTATCAAGATATACCTGGTATCCCGCGTATATTTCACTGTTATCAGTGCTAATTGTCAGCCATCTTAATACTGCAGTTATCACTCTGCTGACCAATTTCCTGTTATTACGTATTTCATAATATCAAAATAATCCAAAGAATTTTTAGTCCCAGCTCTCATCATACACAAAAAGTCCCAGCAAACATGAGCCATGGAACGAGTATATCTATTAATTATACCAAAAGTTAGATGCTGGGTTCCTAAGCGATAGTTTTTATTAGTCAAAATTGGTAAGGTGACCCAGAGTCGAGGGGAAGACAGTAGATGAGAAATACACATGTGCGGTACTGGGATATATTATTGATAAACGTTTCTCCACGAATGGCTTCTTTATTAACGGCTTCTTCGTGGTAAAATATTCCTCAATAAAATATCCTCATACTGCACATGTGTCTTACTTCATATTAGTCTGTATTTTCTACCATATATTATACAGCTGATGAGAACAAGATTAAAAAAAGAGAATAAAGACACTGGCAGCAGAGGATCATTTTTTTTAAGACTACTTTTCGCCCAAGGCTGGACGAAACGTTTAATTAAAAAACGATCCTCTGTTATCAGTATCTTATTCCCACTAATCGACTTTTGGCATTGTCTGTCTACAGACCATGCTATGATAAAACATACAAAATATTGAGGGGCGCTCATAAGGAACAGAATGATGTAGAACCTAAGTACGTAACTGAACCAGCGTTATTAGGTATATTTTCACCATTGGTGCAGTGAGACGCTTTAACACTTTAGATTTTCAGAAATTTAATAAATACCTGTCCAGCAGTCGATCAAAGATTACGATGAGCTGGAACTTTACCCTCGCAAGCAGACAGGTAAATAAGCACAGAAGTTGGACAAAAAAAATGGATAAACACACGTCCTTTATATTTAATGAGACTATTTGTAGCCAAAACGTTTTCGGTGTCTTTGAGGCAGAGTGATGTGCTATTTAAGTGCACATCCCATGAGCACTAGAAACCCTCCTGAGAGGTGTAGATTACAGTCTCAAGTGGGCAATAACTTGGACGACGTTCAAAGTCTTTGCTGGAGCGTCATATTCACGGTGCCAGGGACGTCCATTCCGACCTACCATGAAATTCTGGTTTAGCCTAGCTGTCCGGCAGATTACGTTCTTGTGCTGAAACACGTAAGTGAGGAGTACTGGAGTAGAACAAGAAGCAACTTGTGGCGTTTATGAACTTGGAAAAAGTATATTATATCGTAGATAGGAGAGCAATGTTTATGTGGCAAGGGCATGGAATAGGTGGTAAAGTTGTTCAGAAGCTGTGCAGACTTTTTGTATAGAAAGTGAAGCTTCTAGTAGCGCATGTAAACAGGAATGTCACCATGGTTATTTAACGTATTTATAGATGAGGTCGTAAATGAAATGAATGCTAGGGAATTGAGGTACTGGCTTAAAATATAATAAATCTGATTTAGAGTAAAAGTTACCACATTTGTTTATATCTGATGACACAGCAGTTGTAGGAGATTCAGAAGAGATTTTCCAAAAGTTGGTGAAGGAGTTTAGAAGGATGTGTACAAGAAGTTAATTGAAAGGGGAAGGCAACAAAGTAATTCCTCAACACTCGTGCAGTTTTCTTTCCCTCAGCGCTTCTGTGATTTACTAAATTTTTCACAGATCAGTTAGCTGGCACATCCATTTAAAAATGCATTCATCTCTTCGTTGCTAATGATTTCCACTCTGAGCCTCAAAAAAAAAATATTCTCTGTACTTCTTACACTCACCATTTTGCTCCTTTCTGAGTTCACTTTCAAGTTCGGTCTTTTATATTCCCTTCATCAACTTCTTCACCAACTACTTCATCAGCTACTTCATCAATTACTTCAACTACTTCATCAATTACTTCATAAACTTTTATAACTAAGATTTCAAACAACTGTGAAAGTAACACCTCACTAAACAAGCAGTGATGCTGGCGCAAACTCTCACTGTAAAATAGCAAGCAAACACCTTACCATAGTGTCACTAAGTGTAGGCAAGAAATTACACTGTCTCACTAAAACAAATAGGTGGGGATTGCCTCCTAATGTTGCCTATAAAAATTTACTGATTTTTCCTAATTACAATTATAAACTATTGCAAATTGAGACTTTTGAAGGTTTCCAGTATATTCTCAGTTTGTCGGCTTTACGGCTTGTCGGTTTTACCGTAGCACCTGAGCTCAGGGTGATGCTTGTTCATATGTCCTTCACTCCTCTTAAATCAAGTTGAAATTTCATACTTTTATAAAAAGAACGGATTGAGAGACAAGGATCCACGTGGGATCGAACTCTCATCTGCACAGCAGTGGGCCAACACGCTTCCACTTTGCCACTAAATGTGTGAAAGGACGAGTGATACAGTCCACGTATTTATTTTAGTCGACTTATATTAGTTTCTCAACGTGACGTGACAGCATCTTCCATAACTACCTCAGCGGAAAGTATAATTGCTTTTTAGGTACTTAGGTTGACTTGGTAAAGTTCAATCCTGTGATCAGTCTTACTCTTCATTACATTTCTTTATATCCATTTGTAGTGTTGTTGCTCGAGTCACCACTGTTTCTGACTACACGATCTTTTGTAATTGGTAACTAAGGTTGCCCGTCAACCCTATTTCTTGTACATAGTTGTATTTACAGGCTAAGTTGTTATCTCAGCTTATTTCAAAGCCCAGCCCTTTCTAAGACATACTACCAGCCCTTGGGATGATACCCACATCAGTCGGCTAACACCCAGGTTCTTGTCAGGTGAAGAAGGCCAACCAGTGTAAGGAAACATGTCCAACTTCACACCCGCACCGGAGATCAACCACGGACCCTCAGTATGTTAGATGATTGTGTTACCAATTAAGCCTAAATAATCTTTTGTCATTTAGGCGAAGAATGGTTGAGGTAGCGTTGATTCTTCACCTGCGATTATACATTATGATGTCACTGATAAGATAAAATCGCAACATTACCTACGAGTTTTGAGAAGATGCCGGCAAAGAAATCACTTGTAAAAAAAAAAAGATTGAAGGTCGTGCTGCTCTCCCCCCCCACACACACACACATACACATACACATACACGTACGTACGTAGAAGAATAAACTTTGAGAAAACGTTTCACTCTGCTAAAAGCTTTATCAAGCAGTGAGTTAAGTGTGAGTGAAAAGCAGGAAGCTCGATCCTCCTACATCTCAGACGAGAGTATTGATTGTCTTGACCCGGCTATGTTGAGAAATGCCATAGAATACCGACACGAAGAAAAAGATATGCAGTAAATGCGATTTATTACGACAATGGTCTTCCCACACAGCAGACTTTGTTAATCAAAATCTATGGCCACTTTAATAGGTACACCTGTACACCTTGTTAATGCAAAATTTTAATTAACCAATCACATGGTAGCACCACAATGCCTAAAATCATGCAGACATGGTCAAGAAGTTCGGTAAATATCAAACCTCAGAATGGCAAAGAAATGTGATCTAAGCGACTTTGACCGTGGAATGATTGTTGGTGCCAGACATGGTAGCTTGAGTATCTCAGAAACTGCTGAACTGAAATTTTCACACACAACAGTCTCTAAGAGTTTACAGAGAATTTTGTGAAAAACACAAAACATCCAGTGAGCGGAAGTTTTGTGGTTAAAAACGTCTTGATAATGAAAGAGATCAGAGAAAAAATGGCCAGACTGGTTCAAGCTGACAGAAAGTCGACAGTAACTCAACCATGCATTACAAAAGAACATCTCTGTACGTACAACACATCGAACCATAAAGTGGATGGGTCTGACAGCAAAAGATCGGGTTCCACTCTCGCCAGCTAACAGCTGAGGCTGTAGTGGGCACAGGTTTGCCAAAACTGGACAGTTGAAAATTCGAGAAATATCACGTGTTCTGACTAATCGTGGTGCTTGCTGCGACAAGTAGGGTCAAAAACTGGCAAAAACTGCGACAAGTAGGGTCAAAAACTGGCAAAAACTGCGACAAGAAGGGTCAAAAACTGGCAAAAAACCTTTGGATGTGTCGGAATGGGAGATTCACAGCATGAATATGATAGCAATTATGTGATGCTATCATGTTAACACGAACCAGAATCTCTAAAGAATATTTCCAGCTCCTTGTTGAATCCATGCCACGAGGAATTCAGGTTTTTCTGTGAACAAAGGAGTAAGCCCTACCCAGTACTAGAAGTGCGTACCTAATAAAGTAGCCACTAAGTGTATCTGTATACTTATATAAAATTGCACTATTCTTTCTGCTGTTTATATGCTTTTCATCTAACAGTAATACTCTGAAAGAAGTCTGTTGAAGGCTCGGTCTGCCATGTCATATTAAACACCTTGGACCCTTGGAAATAAATAGTATGAAATACCGACACATTGAAAAAAATAAGCACATTATCAGTATAATGTGCTTATGTGTTTATTTTTCCACCTTGGACCCCTACAAGGAATTTTTGCCTGTATTTTACCTAAATATTGAGCGCATATTAGAGAAATAATTTTCAAAAATTACGGCAACCCCAGTATGACGTTAAAGATATCGGGAGTCAAATTGGAAAATAGATATGTAAAAAATAATTTCGTTTTATAGTCGTATTAAAAAAATAATTATCTTCTATGCTTGACATTTCTATTAAATATATGAAGGGAGTACGGGCTTTAACTGAAGTAACATTGGCTTCATTACTGGAACAACAAGATGTTATCCCACAGTGCTGGAACAATGGTACCATATATCAGCAGGAGGGGAATGAAGAAGATGGGATATGAATGAGAAATGAGATGGAGAGTGACAGCGACATCACAGACGAGCTGGAGAAATTACTTCACCTTCAGCGGCGCCATCTGCGGCACGAATTGAAAATCTTCTTGGTAGGGGAGAGAGCTTGAAGCTTTGTTGTCAAGTTGTGTGAACGAAAATAAGTTACATTTTTTTACTTGATTATTTTCTCATGTAGATGATACATTTTTTTCCGAGCAGTGGAGGCTAGGGACACGGGTTTGATCCTGGGACAGGTGGAGACACTGGCGCTCTTCTTTACACTTGTTGCTCCAGTTCATCTTCCAGTAATTGGTCTCCAGATGGTTAAGCACGCTGTTGTGCGAGGCATCTTGGCAGGTAGAAAGGGGAGGGGAGAGGGAAGGGGTAGTAGACGTTAGACAGGGCTGGACCTGGAAATTAGCTGAGATAAAATAGCATCTCTTAGCTTGTAAATAAACTGAGGTAGGACAGCCGCTCTTTACCAGTAAATAAGCCGCGGGAGACAGCAGTTCTTACCAGTAAACAAGCTGCTGTAGAACAGCAGCTATTAACCTGTAAATAAGCTGTGTTAAGACAGCAGCTCTTACCTTATAAATAAGCCGAGGTACGACAGCAGCTCTTAACCTGTAAATAAGCTGTGGTAGGACAGCAGCTCTTAACCTGTAAATAAGCTGTGGTAGGACAGCAGCTCTCAACCTGTAAATAAGCTGTGGTAGGACAGCAGCTCTTAGCTTGTAAATAAGCTGTGGTAGGACAGCAGCTCTTAGCTTGTAAATAAGCTGTGGTAGGACAGCAGCTCTTAGCTTGTAAATAAGCTGTGGTAGGACAGCAGCTCTTAACCTGTAAATAAACTGTGGTGAGACAGCAGCTCTTAACCTGTAAATAAGCTGTGGTAGGACAGCAGCTCTTAACCTGTAAATAAGCTGTGGTAGGACAGCAGCTCTTAGCTTGTAAATAAGCTGTGGTAGACAGCAGCTCTTAGCTTGTAAATAAGCTGTGGTAGGACAGCAGCTCTTAGCTTGTAAATAAGCTGTGGTAGGACAGCAGCTCTTAACCTGTAAATAAGCTGTGGTAGGACAGCAGCTCTTAGCTTGTATATAAGCTGTGGTAGGACAGCAGCTCTTAACCTGTAAATAAGCTGTGGTAGGACAGCAGCTCTTAGCTTGTAAATAAGCTGTGGTAGGACAGCAGCTCTTAGCTTGTAAATAAGCTGTGGTAGGACAGCAGCTCTTAGCTTGTAAATAAGCTGTGGTAGGACAGCAGCTCTTAGCTTGTAAATAAGCTGTGGTAGGACAGCAGCTCTTAACCTGTAAATAAGCTGTGGTAGGACAGCAGCTCTTAACCTGTAAATAAGCTGTGGTAGGACAGCAGCTCTTAACCTGTAAATAAGCTGTGGTAGGACAGCAGCTCTTAGCTTGTAAATAAGCTGTGGTAGGACAGCAGCTCTTAGCTTGTAAATAAGCTGTGGTAGGACAGCAGCTCTTACCCTGTAAATAAGCTGTGGTAGGACAGCAGCTCTTAACCTGTAAATAAGCTGTGGAAGGACAGCAGCTCTTAACCTGTAAATAAGCTGTGGCAGGACAGCAGCTCTTAACCTGTAAATAAGCTGTGGTAGGACAGCAGCTCTTAACCTGTAAATAAACTGTGGTAGGACAGCAGCTCTTAGGTTGTAAATAAGCTGTGGTAGGACCAGCGCTCTTAGCTTGTAAATAAGCTGTGGTAGGACAGCAGCTCTTAACCTGTAAATAAGCTGTGGTAGGACAGCAGCTCTTAACCTGTAAATAAGCTGTGGTAGGACAGCAGCTCTTAGCCTGTAAATAAGCTGTGGTAGGACAGCAGCTCTTAGCCTGTAAATAAGCTGTGGTAGGACAGCAGCTCTTAGCTTGTAAATAAGCTGTGGTAGGACAGCAGCTCTTAGCTTGTAAATAAGCTGTGGTAGGACAGCAGCTCTTAGCTTGTAAATAAGCTGTGGTAGGACAGCAGCTCTTAGCTTGTAAATAAGCAGAGGTCTTAGTTTCTACACAGAACTTGTGATTATTATTTATTTGTAATTAAGTTTAAGTAATTACTTTGTATTACC
The DNA here is from genome assembly GCF_026875155.1 of Cherax quadricarinatus. Classification (NCBI taxonomy): domain Eukaryota; kingdom Metazoa; phylum Arthropoda; class Malacostraca; order Decapoda; family Parastacidae; genus Cherax; species Cherax quadricarinatus. The sequence continues at coordinate 28,760,627 of NC_069405.1, forward strand.
GAGGCCACCATGTTCATACCGGCTGAACTAAATGTTACTATTCTTCATGTTCCTTAATTATGTGACCTATTTTTGTTGCTTGTCTTTGTTCTTTTTTCTGCTTTATTTAACACTTATACTAGATTTAATCACCAGTGAGGCCAGTTGTATGTTCACTGTGAAGAACTTGGGCTGTGATGAACTTGGGCTGTGATGAACTTGGGCTGTGATGAACTTGGGCTGTGAAGAACGTAAGTTGTGAAGAACTTGGGCTGTGACGACAGTAGGTTGTGAAGAATATAGATTATTAGGAACTTAGGTTGTGAATAACTTAGGTTTTCAAAAACTTAGGTTGCAAAGTACTTGTGTTCCGAAGAATTTAGGGAAAAACTTAAGTTCTGAGGAACTTAGACTGTGAGACTGTGAAGGACTTGTGAAGATGCTGGTGAAGGGCTCGTGTGCCAAGTCAACAGAGCTGCCCTCTCTTTCCTTGGATCAAACCTCAAAACCTCCCATTCCACAGGTACTGCGTGATCGCCCCCCCCCCTCGACGGGTTTAGCAAATTTCATATAACAATACTTAGACACAAGTTAACAGAATTATTATATTTTATTTTATTTATATTTTATGATTATATTTTATTATTATTATGATTATACATAATAATAGAGTACCCGCATGCGGTCAGCATCATTGGTATTCTCTTGCTAGTGGTATTCACATGCAGGCCACACCAATGGTACTATCCCGCTAGTACCCGCATGACGCATCAGGACTGATCTAGGTTTTGGGGAGCGCACGCTCACACACACACACACACACACACACACACACACACGCACACGCACACGCACACGCGCACGCACGCAAGCACGCGCAGACTAGGGCAGAAAGTGAGCTTTCTCGCTGTGGCAAAACTTAAAACAGAAATTAGATGCTGGAGGTAGAGCCAAAAAGTACGTACACAAAGAAGGTAATGTTGATGGCTGGTTTCAAACACATGATGGGCGAAGAGTGGGAAGGGGGAAAACATCTTGATCATTGCATAAAGAATGAGAATAGGATGAAATGAGTATTGGAAGTGAGCGAGGTACGAGAGTAAGTAAGAGGTATAAGAGTGATTAAGAAGTGTAAGTTCTCACTCTAGGATGAGTAGGATCGGTTCTCACTAGGGTGAGTTTCTATAGGGTAAGAACGTTTCTCGCTGAAGAAAGGTTAAGGCAGCACGTTTCTCACTATCGAGAGGCGATATGGAAAGAAATAGGTAAAGACCAGAGTTACTGAGGACAGAAATGAGGTAGATGAGAAGTTGAGAAGAGAAGTAGAGGTAGATGAGGAGTTGAGAGAAGTGGAGGTAAAGAGTGAGTTGAGAAGGGTTTTTGGGAGGACTATTGGGGGAGAGAGTATGTAGAAATAAGGATGGTGTGTGGGTGAGTGTGGGTGTGGGAGAGAGATGTGAAGAAGAGAGACTTCAGGTAACCATGGAAGTGGATCCACCTGTGGGAGGATTAATAACTACCAATTAACGTCGAACAAGGTCGTTAAACCTTGCCAGAACATGGTTCCGCTCGTACAACTGATGGAAGGCTCCAGTAAACCCAGAATTTTCACACCAACATGTTCTAAAAATTTAAATACACAATGTTTTGTATATTACAAAAGTTTCAGCCTAAAACAGCAGGCATTTAAATAAAGGCTAGATTGAAAATTTTAACCTTACACTAATAGGCTAAATATTTAATAAAACATTACCTAAATGAATGACTAAACATTCTTATCATTCCAATAGTCTAACATATATAAATAAATTTTACCTGATCTAAACACATTTTCCAAGACTCCCTTATCTCAGTCTGACTAGCAATATTACTCTGTATATATTCTATGGAGTATTTCTCTTGATGTATATCTATTTGAATGAAGTATCATTGATTTGTTGTATACAGGTAACATGGCTCCTTAGTTAAATTAATGACCCTCTTGTAGTCATTAGAATTTAAAGCAAATAACGCAACTATACCCTCTCTCTGTCCTTTGACGTCTTCTCAGTCTCACTCTTTCATGAATTCACTTTCGACTTCCTTCTTTTTTTCACATCCAAATACCACCATCTTTTTTGCAACCTGCCTTCTGACTCTCCCAAAATTAGTGCCATCTGCAAACTGCAGCTCCTGGAACTTTTATCAAATTCAGCACTCTTAAATGAGCCCAGTTTCATCTGTATCGTATTAAAGAACCACGATATTGGTAATTTAGTTTTGTTCAGAGTCCACAGTAATCACCACAACCAATAAAATACTTAGGATCTTTCACAGTCTCTAAAGTTTCGACTAAGCTTATTCTCGCAGTACCTAATATTGCGATCATCAAACTTCACTTACTGTGATGGTTACTCACGTGTGACCTTTTGATCTCATTGTCTCACCTCAGAACCTACCTTCAGCTCCTTTGAATACTCATGTTTTGTTCTCTGTATGAAATGATAGTCCCCTGGTGGACGAAACGTCTTTACAAAAAAAAAAAAACGTCATAATCGGCATTGTGTGTCTTATTGACTTACACAACAATGGTATCATCACACGTCCATGGCTATGGCACGTCTTCACTGGAAAATATCCCTTTTGTCTCGTTCATCCTCTAACCTCAGCTTCACTTTCCTCGTCTCCCCTATCGCAAAACTTCTCTAATTACATAAATGCAACAAACGGCTCGTTTACCTTATCTATGTACTGTCTGCACATGTGATTTATTCGCAAACATTAGATTCATACAGCCCCTTCTAATCGTAGATCTACTTTACTAATATACAGTTTTTTTTGTATTTCCCGACTCTTAAATAATTTTACCATTAGTTTCCTCTTGTCGGTATGTTCTCTGAGTGTTGTGTCCAAGCCTGGCCACTATTTCTGACAGGTTGGTAGACACACAGATGTTGTTCATACTGAATGCCAACCTTACGGTTACTGTCTTGAACACCTCGTACTTAATTGTCCATTTATGAAGGAATATGGAAATAGGAATATGTGATGGAAATAAATGGTATAAAATACCGACACAATGGAAATATAAACACTTAAGCAGTATTGACAGCGTTTCGCCCACTCAGTGGGCTTTATCAAGTAGATTTGTTTATGACTTGATAAAGCCCACTGCGTGAGCGAAACGTTGTCAATAAAGGATCACATTATACTGCTTAAGTGTTCATATTTCCAGGAATGTGATACGTCAAGATATCTTGTTAATGAAAATAAAATACCAGATATATTAAGCAAATTTCGTAAATTTACACTTATCTGTTCACCAGTAAATTTCCTAAATTTGCTTGTAACAGATAAATGAACTGTAGATATAAATCCAGATGTACCCCTGTAAACCCTTTTGGGGCCTAGTTCCTAGGCCTTTTTATGTATCCTTACGCTCTTACGCTACGCTCCACATGATGGATATGGGATGCACAAAAACTGGCCACTTCGGCAGCAAAATTTTAATAAAATCTGGGTGTTGCGTTGAAAACAGCCTTTACCTTCGTGTACGAAGAAGACTTCAGTCTCCTGCCTTAATTAACTCTTCCTCTAGGAAAAGAGGAACACTGGTCCCCGTAACATGTTAGATCAGTACATACGCGGCGGAAAATTAATTCAAACCTTCCGTTATGAAACATCAACTTTGAAGACAAACTAAAGATGCAGTAAAATTTATCATTTGAGGCTACGTAGTCTAGACTTAGTGTGCCATACTTCTTATTGAATGAATCAGCGTTCGTAGTTGAAAACCGATAAGACGATTCATTCATTCATTATTGAATGGTAATAGAAAATAAAACTGGTAAACTAGGACTAATGCAAAGATTCCGACGATTCCAAAATCTTTGACTATTCTAATAGATTAACAAATTTATCCACACCCAGACTAAACTTATGGGGACTGTCTCTATCGTAAGGTGTCTAACCCATTAAATAGTGAAGCCATTCTGAGAAGGTAGACTCAGATATATTCAACATTAATGGAAATAAATCAAACCATTTAATATATAAAATTGGCTAATATGGATCTACACACCTCAGTTTCACTCTCCGCCATCGTCAAGTGAGACTTTCTGAACTTTGGAAGCCCAGCAGCAATGTTTTATGAGTTATTAGACCCATTCTAGGAATTTTTGAATGGATTCAGCAACTATGAGCAAAGGATGCCTGCACGATCCAGACCAATTTAGAACTTTGCACCAGCGTTGAAAGTGTGAAGCCAATTGGATGAGGCATTCTCGTATTATTGATGATATAAAAATGAAACTTTCAAGGAATGCAAAAACAGTTGCCGTCACTAATTAGAGGTCCAGTGCAACTACATTTCGCTTAAAGCTTCAAGTGAGCGAAACGCAGTGGCAATAAATGTTGTTAATTGCACTTGTGTCTACAAACCATCCATCCCTGATGTTTGTTTTCATCTACAGGCTACATCACTCTACACTCCTCGCTCTTCCCTCTTCTTAACAGTTCCCACTCCTCCCTGTCTAATGCTCAAGAATTTCTCCCTCTATTTAACCATCAATATTTAGCAACTTGTAATATTCTCTCACAATCAGTTTAATACCTCTACCTCATTATCCAAGATATGTTGTATAACATTCTCTACACTGAGAGAGAGGTAATGTGATAACAGGAATAGGGGTTACAGATCGTTATAATGAGTTTTATTGTGAGAAATATGTAGAAAAAATAGGCTGAATTTCTGTTTTGAGTATATTAAATCGTTTTATGGAGGGGAGAGAAAAAGTGTAAAGAAATTTAATGGAATAAATTTGCATGCAACAACAAGAACTGACTGAATAAATCTTCTGCCGTTTAGAATAAATATTCCACAGTTCAGTACTGTTGTATGATACAATAATATTATTGTATGATACATTAATACTGATTTATGATACAGTACTGTTGTATGATAAAATAATACTGCTGCATGATACATTAATTCTGATTTATGATACAACAATATTGTATGATAAAATAATATAAATAAGATAAAATACTGTTGTATGATACAGTACTATTGTATCATACAATAGCATTGTGTGATACAGTACTATTTTATCATACAATACTATTGTATGATACAATAATACTGCTGTATGATACCATCTTGCTTGATACAATAGTTGTTTTTGTATGGGGTAATATTTATCGCTGTATAAGTCGTAAGATATCACTGTTATAAAGTGTGAGTCGTTAGTTATCACCTTTAGAATGTGAGTCGTTAGTTATCACTGTTATAATGAGTCATTAGTCATCATTGTTATAAAGAGTCGTTAGTTATCACTGTTATAATGAGTCGTTAGTTATCACTTATAATATGGGGACAGTTATTCGTTTGAAGGAAATTAGGTAACTAGAGTCTCCTACTGATCTCTACTTTCATCAGCAATTTCCTTCACCTGCCACTTCCTTCACCTGCCACTTCCTTCACCTGCCACTTCCTTCACCTGCCACTTCCTTCACCTGCCACTTCACCTCTTGCTCACCTCTTTCACCTGCTGCTTGGTTCCTTTACCTGTTCTTTGTCATCACAACTATCACCAGCATCAACACCACCTCCACCATCACAACTGTAAATTACACCATCACAATGACAGCTATCACCATCACCAGCTCCACCATCACAACTATCACCAGCATCAACACCACCTCCACCATCACAACTGTAACTAACACCATCACAACCACAGCTATCACCAGCTCCACCATCATCACAACTATCACCATCACAACTGTTATCGCGCTCACCAGCATCACTATCAACCGCCACCACCACAACTATCACCACCGTCACCCCTACAACTATCATTATCACCACTACAACTGTCATCACCCTCACCAGCACTACTGTCAAACGTCACCTCCACAACTATCACCAGCAGCACCGTCACCCCCACTATCATCAATATCACCACCACAGCTATCCTCACCAACACCACCATCTCCACCACCGTATCACCATCGTCACCATTAGCACCATCAATCGCCATCACCATCACTGTGGCGTGTGCCGAGTGCAAATATTGCATCTGACGTGCTTCACGCGTAACCCAATTCCTGCGTGTCAACAAAAGCTTCAAAGTACGGTACTTTATTGTGTACTCTCAGAGTGAACTACTGGAGTGGGAGTAACTGCTAGTTGTGCTAGAAGTTCATATTGAGGCTGAGGAGAGTGGATGGCTCTTAAAGGAAGCTACCTCACATGTGTGGGCAACCCCGGACTAGTACTCTCACCAGCGTCGAGCTGGTTAACATGCTAGAGTTTGTCCTCTGGGTGTTTAAATATCAGTGAGTGTTCTCGTACTTACCGTCTCTCATTCTTTCCAGATTTACTTATTGTGGTATGGGTTATACCCACTGTGTATATAGTGGAAATATTTGTATACAAGTTTGGTGGTGGAAATACATGGTACATCAAGAGCTAACATCTGGTGTATACTTTATTATTTATTTTCTTGATTGCTTTACTGACTGCGCTGAAACTGGTATCTTACACACCCAGGTTCAACAGACCTTGGAAAGTGCTTGGTGATCAACACCACCACCACCCTCACTATCACTACCACCACCACTATCATCATTATCACCCCTCATCACCACCATCCCTACCACAACATTCAATAAAGCGAAAATTCCACGCAAGATTCTGGAGTGATGTCAGAAGATCTGAGATTCAAGCATCGCAATAACGTTACTTTTACTACTGAAAGGAAAATGATAGGCTGGATAATTAGAGCTTTCAAAACAAGAGATGCTGACTAGTGATGAAACTTCAAGTCACTGTTCTTTTCCGGGTTTTTAGAATAATTTGTTGAATATACGGGACCCTCAGGAAAGCAGAATTGATGGGAAAATTTCACTGCGGAAACAGGCCATAAACACTGAATACCGAACTGAAGTCCCTAACCTGTGATCCTTGGAACATGCGAGAAAGGCACATCACATCACCTGAAAGAATAAAGGTCACAATTCCTGATGAACAATCACTACACACACCACACTCTCATGATACAAACCCCTCATGACAACCTTCCACCCAACTTGGAATTAACGATGAGCTAGTTTGGAGTGTCAAAGGAATCGAATCAAGCATCGCTAAGTTTATTTAGAAAGGAAATGTGTTTGGTATTGGCACAAACAACCCGAGGGAAGTGATGATTGCACTCTGAAACCTCTCGGTTAAATAGTTGAAACTTGGACCTCAGAAGCAAGATTGCTGAGTGACATGCAAATGAAAAACATCGACTACGCAAGGGAAGTTGCTGTGAACCTTTGGGAACAGCGCAGAACCTCACGCATTTCAAAGTACCCCCCACCTGAAGAATAAAGGCAAATTCCAGCTAAAAACTCTGTCTCAGAGGCAACATAAATACGCTCAAGCCCAAACTTCCTGACAAGCCGGGTCTGTGGTGTTAAACGTTAAACTGCGTTGCGTGAGCAAACGAGAAACTGGCCGATCATGAGAAACGGAAGAAGGGGGGAACAGCTGCAAAGGAGGAGGTAAAACGAAAAAAGAGAGGAAGAAACGGAGAGAAGCGTTGAAAGGAGAAAGGGGCGGAGGGAACTACAGAAGGAAATTACGAGGAAGGATGGGAGGGAGAGGAATGAGGGAGGAAGAGACAGGATGGAGGGAGGGGGGTATCCAGAAAAAACTGTGTTGGGACTAAGGGAAGAAGAAAAGGGAAAATATGGGGAAAACAAAAGGTGTGGAGGACACAAGGTGTGGAGGACACAAGGAAGGACACAAGGTGTGGACGACAAAGGGTGGGAGGACACAAGTGTAAAGGACACAAGGTGGGAGAGACAAAGGTGTTGGAGGACGGAAGGTGAGAAGGGAGCAAAGGTGTGGAGAGATGGAGGAAAGGAGGGAGGACACAAGGTGTGGAGGAACACAAGATGTAGAGGACACAAGGTTTGGAGGATAAAGTGTAGAGGAAACAAAAGGTGTGGAGGACACAAGGTGTGGAGGACACAAGGTGTAGAGGACACAAGGTGTGGAGGACACAAGGTGTGGAGGACACAAGGTGTAGAGGACACAAGGTGTGGGAGGACACAAGTGTGGAGGACACAAGGTGTGGAGGACACAAGGTGTAGAGGACACAAGGTGGAGGACACAAGGTGTGGAGGACACAAGGTGTAGAGGACACAAGGTGTGGAGGACACAAGGTGTGGAGGACACAAGGTGTAGAGGACACAAGGTGTAGAGGACACAGTGTGGAGGACACAAGGTGTGGAGGACACAAGGTGTGGGACACAAGGTGTGGAGGACACAAGGTGTGGAGGACACAAGGTGTGGAGGACACAAGGTGTAGAGGACACAAGGTGTAGAGGACACAAGGTGTGGAGGACACAAGGTGTGGAGGACACAAGGTGTGGAGGACACAAGGTGTGGAGGACACAAGGTGTGGAGGACACAAGGTGCGGAGGACACAAGGTGTAGAGGACACAAGGTGTAGAGGACACAGTGTGGAGGACACAAGGTGTGGAGGACACAAGGTGTAGAGGACACAAGGTGTGGAGGACACAAGGTGGGGAGGACCAAGGTGGGAGGACACAAGGTTGAGATGGACAAAAGGGTTTGTAGAGGATCACAAGGTGTGGAGGACACAAGGTGTGGAGAACAAAAGGGTGTGGAGGACACAAGGTGTGGAGGACACAAGGTGTGGAGGACACAAGGTGTGGAGGACACAAGGTGTGGAGGACACAAGGTGTGGAGGACACAAGGTGTGGAGGACACAGGTGTGAGACACCAAGGTGTAGGAGGACACCAGGTGTGGAGGACACAAGGTTGGAGGACACAAGGTGTGGAGGACACAGGTTGGAACCAGGTGTGGAGGACACCAGGTGTGGAGGACAAAATGAGTAGAGGACACAAGGTGCGAAGGACACAAGGTGTGGAGGACGCAAGGTGTGGAGGACACAAGGTGTGGAGGACACAAGGTGTGGAGGACACAAGTTGTAGAGGACACCAAGGTGTCGAAGGACACAAGGTGTGGAGGACAAAAGGTGTGGAGGATACAAGGTGTGGAGCACACAAGGTGTGGAGGACACAAGGTGTGGGGGATGGAGGATACAAGGTGTGGACGAGACAAGGTGTGGAGGACACAAGGTGTGAAGGACAGAAGGTGTGGAGGATACAAGGTGTGAAGGACAGAAGGTGTGGAGGATACAAAGTGTAGAGGACACAAGGTTTGAGGACACAAGGTGTGGAGGACACAAGGTGTGGAGGACACAAGGTGTGGAGGACACAAGGTGTGGAGGACACAAGGTGTGGAGGACACAAGGTGTAGAGGACACAAGGTGTGGAGGACACAAGGTGGCAGTGTAGAGGACACAAGGTCTGGAGACACAAGGTGTGGAGGACACAAGGTGTGTGGAGGGGGACACAAGGTGTGGAGGACACAAGGTGTGGAGGACACAAGGTGTGGAGGAAAACAAGGTGTGGAGGACACAAGGTGTGGAGGACACAAGGTGTAGAGGACACAAGGTGTGGAGGACACAAGGTATGGAGAATACAAGGTGTAGAGGACACAAGGTATGTAGGACACAAGGTGTGGAGGACGCAATGTGTGGAGGACACAAGGTGTGGAGGACACAAGGTGTGGAGGACACAAGGTATGGAGGATACAAGGTGTAGAGGACACAAGGTGTGAAGGACACAAGGTGTAGAGGACACAAGGTGTAGAGGATGCAAGGTGTGGGAGAGTACATTGTGTCACACTGGGTGGTGAGGCTACGTGGTTTTACACTGGGTGGTGAGGGTACGTACTGGTACACTGGGTGGTGAGGCTACGTGGTACACTGGGTGATGAGGGTACGTGGTGGTACACTGGGTGGTGATGGTACGTGGTGTTACACTGGGTGGTGAGGGTACGTGGTGGTACACTGGGTGGTGAGGCTACCTTGTGTTACAATGGGTGGTGAGGCTACCTGGTGTTACACCGGGTAGTGAAGCTTCGTTGTGTTACACTGGGTGGTGAGGGTACGTGATGTTACACTGGGTGAAGCTACGTTGTGTTACACTGGGTGGTGAGGGTACATGGCGTTACCCTGGGTGGTGAGGGTACATGGTGGTACGCTGGGTGGTGAGGCTACGTGGTGGTACACTGGGTGGTGAGGGTACGTTGTGGTACACTGGGTGGTGAGGGTACGTGGTGTTACACTGGGTAGTGAAGCTACGTTGTGTTACACTGGGTGGTGAGGCTGCGTGGTGGTACACTGGGTGGTGAGGCTACGTGGTGGTACACTGGGTGGTGAGGGTACGTGTTGGTACACTGGGTGGTGAGGGTACGTGGTGGTACACTGGGTGGTGAGGGTACGTGGTGTTACACTGGGTGTGGTACGGTGTAACGGTGTGGTGTGCACTGGGTGGTGAGGGTACGTGGTGGTACACTGGGTGGTGAGATCACGTGGTGTTACATGGTAGTGAAGCTACGTGGTGGTACAACTGGGGTGGTGAGGGGTACGTGGTGGTACACTGAGTGGTGGGTGGGTAGTGGGTGAGGTCGTGGTTACACTGGGTGGTGAGGTTACGTGGTGTTACACTGGGTAGTGAAGCTACGTTGTGTTACACTGGGTGGTGAGGCTACGTGGTGGTACACTGGGTGGTGAGGCTACGTGGTGTTACACTGGGTGGTGAGGGTACGTGGTGGTGCACTGGGTGGTGAGGGTACGTGGTGGTACACTGGGTGGTGAGATCACGTGGTGTTACACTGGGTAGTGAAGCTACGTTGTGTTACACTGGGTGGTGAGGGTACGTGGTGTTACACTGGGTGGTGAGGGTACGTGGTGGTACACTGGGTGGTGAGGTTACGTTGTTACACTGGGTAGTGAAGCTACGTTGTGTTACACTGGGTGGTGAGGCTACGTGGTACACTGGGTGGTGAGGCTACGTGGTGGTACACTGGGTGGTGAGGCTACGTGGTGTTACACTGGGTGGTGAGGCTTCGTGGTGGTACACTGGGTGGTGAGGCTACGTGGTAATACACTGGGTGGTAAGGCTACGTGGTGGTACCCTGGGTGGTGAGGCTACGTGGTGGTACACTGGGTGGTGAGGCTACGTTGTGGTACACTGGTTGGTGAGGGTACGTGGTGGTACACTGGGTGGTGAGGGTACGTGGTGTTACACTGGGTGGGGAGGCTACGTGGTGTTACACTGGGTGGTGAGGTTACGTTGTGTTACACTGGGTGGTGAGGCTACGTGGTGTTACACTGGGTGGTGAGGTTACGTTGTGTTACACTGGGTGGTGAGGCTACGTGGTGTTACACTGGGTGGGGAGGCTACGTGGTGTTACACTGGGTGGGGAGGCTACGTGGTGTTACACTGGGTGGGGAGGCTACGTGGTGTTACACTGGGTGGTGAGGTTACGTTGTTACACTGGGTGGTGAGGCTACGTGGTGTTACACTGGGTGGTGACGTTACGTTGTGTTACACTGGGTGGTGAGGTTACGTTGTGTTACACTGGGTGGTGAGGCTACGTGGTGTTACACTGGGTGGGGAGGCTACGTGGTGTTACACTGGGTGGGGAGGCTACGTGGTGTTACACTGGGTGGGGAGGCTACGTGGTGTTACACTGGGTGGGGAGGCTACGTGGTGTTACACTGGGTGGGGAGGCTACGTGGTGTTACACTGGGTGGGGAGGCTACGTGGTGTTACACTGGGTGGCGAGGAACAACATTTTCATGAATAGTGACATGAATATAGTCTGAACTACACGTAGGTGATAAAGGAGATCAAGTCTTGTATGGAACGTGACATAGAGGATAAAGTCTGTCACCAACGTGACATAGAGGATAAAGTCTGTCACCAACGTGACATAGAGGATAAAGTCAGTCACCAACGTGACATAGAGGATAAAGTCTGTCACCAACGTGACATAGAGGATAAAGTCTGTCACCAACGTGACATAGAGGATAAAGTCAGTCACCAGCGTGACATAGAGGATAAAGTCTGTCACCAACGTGACATAGAGGATAAAGTCTGTCACCAACGTGACATAGAGGATAAAGTCAGTCACCAACGTGACATAGAGGATAAAGTCTGTCACCAACGTGACATAGAGGATAAAGTCTGTCACCAACGTGACATAGAGGATAAAGTTTGTCACCAACGCGACAGGGAATGAAAAAGTCTCTAGACAGACTGACATAAAATTACAAGGTCTCAAGAAAACCCACAAACTGAGAAAAATGTTAACAGAAGTGAACAAAAAATCACCTCGGACTGCAGTCCAATAAATCGCAGAGGAGCACTTCTTACAAGGCAGGTGTCGGCCAGCACACCTGTGCTGCACCCGCTCTCCACGACATATCTACACTACGATACAACACCTGCTTTAAGCGATCAGGACACTATACGTCTCTCAGATACATAAATTCTTGGGATTTAGATACTCCTTCACACTCTTAGCTTTCAGACAATCATTTATTTCAAGGAATTGCTTTAACAAGAGAGCTCATTCTTTATTTATGTGAGGTTACATTTACAAACTAATCATTAATCGATTATGATTATGTATTTGTAGTAGTAGTTGTAATAATAGCAGCGATCGAATAATAATTCGATCGCTGCGCTTTCCGAGAAAGGTATTCTGTAAGTTTAGCCGTCTCTACCTTAATGTAGAAATAACCTGTCATAAAATTCTAGTGCCACATAATATAAATGTATGCATGTCAGTACGTACAGTGTGTGTGTGTGTGTGTGTGTGTGTACGTACTCCCCTAATTGTACTCGCCTAATTGTGGTTGCAGGGGTCGAGACTCAGGTCCTGGCCCAGCCTCTTTACTGATCGCTACAAGGTCCTCTTTCTCTGCTCCCTGAGCTTTGTCCTACCTCGTCTTAAAGCTACGTATGGTTCCTGCCTCCACTACATCACTTGCTAGACTATTCCAATTCTGACAACTCTTTGATTGAACAAATACTTCCTAACATCCCTGTGACTCGTCTGAGTCTTCAGCTTCCAATTGTGACCCCTTGTTTGCGTGTCCCCTCTCTGGAGCATCCTGTCTCTGTCCACCTTATCTATTCAACGCAGTATTTTGCATGTCGTTATCATGTCTCCCCTGGCTCTCCTGTCCTCCAGTGTCGCCAGGCCGATTTCCCTTAACCTTTCTTGGTAGGACATTTCCCTGAGCTCCGGAACTAGCCTTGTTGCAAACCTTTTGTACTTTCTCTAATTTCTTGACGTGCTTGACCAGGTGTGGGTTCCAAACTGGTGCTACATACTCCAGTATGGGCCTGACGTACACAGTGTACAGTGTCTTGAACGATTCCTTACTAAGGTATCGGAACCCTATTCCCGGGTTTGCCAGGCGCTCATATGCTGCAGCAGTTATCTGGTTAATGTGTGCCTCCGGAGACGTGCTCGGTGTTATGCTCACCTCAAGATCTTTCTCCTTGAGTGAGGTTTGCGGTCTTTGTCCACCTAGCCTATACTCTGTCTGCGGTCTTCTTTGCCCTTCCCCAATCTTCATGACTTTGCATTTGGCGGGATTGAATTCAAGAAGCCAGTTGCTGGACCAGGTGTCCAGTCTGTCCAGGTCTCTTTGAAGTCCTGCCTGATCCTCATCTGATTTGATTCTCGTCATTAACTTACACCATCTGCGAACAGGGACATCCGAGTCTATCCCTTCCATCATGTTTTTCACATATACCAAAAATAGCACTGGTCCCAGGACTGACCCCTGTGGGACCCCGCTCGTCACAGGTGCCCACTGTGATACCTCATCACGTATCATGACTCGTTGTTGCCTCCCTGTCAGGTATTCTCTGATCCATTGCAGTGTCCTTCCTGCTATATGCGGCTGATCCTCTAGCTTCTGTACTAATCTCTTGTGAGGAACTGTGTCGAAGGCCTTTCTGCAGTCAAGGAAGATGCAATCAACCCACCCCTCCCTCTCGTGTCTTCTGTTACTTTGTGTGTGTGTGTGTGTGTGTGTGTGTGTGTGTGTGTGTGTGTGTACGTGTGTGTGTGTGTGTGTGTACGTGTGTGTGTGTGGTGTGTGTGTGTGTACGTGTGTGTGTGTGTGCGTGTGTGTGCGTGTGTGTGTGTGTGTGTTTGTGTGTGTTTGTGTGTGTGTGTGTACGTGTGTGTGTGTGTGTGTACGTGTGTGTGTGTGTGTGTGTGTGTGTGTGTACGTGTGTGTGGTGTGTGTGTGTTGTGTGTGTGTGTGTGTGTGCGTGTGTGTGTGTGTGTGCGCGTGTGTGTGCGTGTGTGTGTGCGTGTGTGTGTGCGTGTGTGTGTGCGTGTGTGTGTGTGGCGTGTGTGTGTGGTGGGGTGTGTGTGTGTGCGTGTGTGTGTGCGTGTGTGTGTGTGTGTGGTGCAATATAAGGTGAACAAGTTAGTTTATTCTATTTAATTAAGGTGTTCCGTGCCAAATTAGCAAATTAAAAAATTGTTTTTTGCGAAAAATCAGCGGAAATCAATCTGAATCTGAACATAACGAAAAAATATGTATCATTTTTTGTAAGTAATATTAAATAAAAATAAACTGACCTACGATAAATATATAGCATAATTTAGCTTAGAAATTTGCTTTAAGTTAAGTGAGGTTAGATGAGATTTCTAAGTTTTGGTCCAAAAGTGAAAAAATTTACATCACTGTCAAGAAAAAAAAAATATCGTGGTTTCTGTAAAAGAATTTTTTTTGGAAAAGTCAAATTTTTAAGGAAGTTCGGCAAATTCGGCTTATTTTACACACACACACACACACACACACACACACACACACACACACATACATACACACACACACACACACCACACACACACACACACACATACACACACACACCCCACACACACCACACACACACCCCACACTCGACCCCTCAACCTCAACTAGGTGAGTACACACACCACACACACACACACCACACACACACACACACACACACACCACACACACACACACCACACACACACACGCACACACACACACACACACACACACACACACACACACACACACACACACACGCGCGCACACACGCGCACACGCACACATATACACACACATACACCACACACGCACGCACACACACACACACACACACACACACACACACACACACACACACACACACACACACACACACATCACACACGCACACACATACCCCACACACACACACACACACACACGCACGCACACACACGCGCACACGCACACATACACACACACACACGCACACATACACACACACACACGCACACATACACACACACACACACACACGCACACACACACACACACGCACACACACACACACACACACACGCACACACACGCACACACACACACACACAAACGCACACGCGCACACGCGCACACGCGCACACGCGCACACGCGCACACGCGCACACGCGCACACACGCACACATACACACACACACACACACACACACACACACACACAACAAAATGCAAGGAGGCTGAGGAGAGGTTTGTACCCAAGGGTAACAGGAGTAATGAAAAAGCCAGGATGAGCCCATGGTTTACCCAAAGGTGCAGGGAGGCAAAAACCAAGTGTGCTAGGGAATGGAAGAAATATAGAAGGCAAAGGACCCAGGAGAATAAGGAGAACAGTCGTAGAGCCAGAAACGAATATGCACAGATAAGAAGGGAGGCCCAAAGACAATATGAAAATGACATAGCAGCGAAAGCCAAATCTGACCCGAAACTGTTGTACAGCCACATCAGGAGGAAAACAACAGTCAAGGACCAGGTAATCAGGCTAAGGAAGGAAGGAGGAGAGACAACGGAAATGACCGTGAAGTATGTGAAGAACTCAACAAGAGATTCAAAGAAGTGTTCATAGAGGAGACAGAAGGGACTCCAGAAAGACGGAGAGGTGGGGCACACCACCAAGTGCTGGACACAGTGCACACAACCGAGGAAGAAGTGAAGAGGCTTCTGAGTGAGCTAGATACCTCAAAGGCAATGGGGCCCGATAACATCTCCCCATGGGTATTGAGAGAGGGAGCAGAGGCGCTATGTGTACCCCTAACAACAATATTCAATACATCTATCGAAACAGGGAGATTGCCTGAGGCATGGAAGACAGCAAATGTAGTCCCAATCTTTAAAAAAGGAGACAGACATGAAGCATTAAACTACAGACCAGTGTCACTGACATGTATAGTATGCAAAATCATGGAGAAGATTATCAGGAGAAGAGTGGTGGAACACCTAGAAAGGAATGATCTCATCAACAGCAGCCAGCATGGTTTCAGGGACGGGAAATCCTGTGTCACAAACCTACTGGAGTTCTATGACATGGTGACAGCAGTAAGACAAGAGAGAGAGGGGTGGGTGGATTGCATTTTCTTGGACTGCAAGAAGGCGTTTGACACAGTTCCACACAAGAGATTGGTGCAAAAACTGGAGGACCAAGCAGGGATAACAGGGAAGGCACTACAATGGATCAGGGAATACTTGTCAGGAAGACAGCAGCGAGTCATGGTACGTGGCGAGGTGTCAGAGTGGGCACCTGTGACCAGCGGGGTCCCGCAGGGGTCAGTCCTAGGACCAGTGCTGTTTCTGGTATTTGTGAACGACATGACGGAAGGAATAGACTCTGAGGTGTCCCTGTTTGCAGATGATGAGAAGAATACACTCGATCGAAGACCAGGCAGAACTACAAAGGGATCTGGACAGGCTGCAGACCTGGTCCAGCAATTGGCTCCTGGAGTTCAATCCCACCAAGTGCAAAGTCATGAAGATTGGGGAAGGGCAAAGAAGGCCGCAGACGGAGTACAGTCTAGGGGGTCAGAGACTACAAACCTCACTCAAGGAAAAAGATCTTGGGGTGAGTATAACACCAGGCACATCTCCTGAAGCGCACATCAACCAAATAACTGCTGCAGCATATGGGCGCCTAGCAAACCTCAGAACAGCATTCCGACATCTTAATAAGGAATCGTTCAGGACCCTGTACACCGTATACGTTAGGCCCATATTGGAGTATGCGGCACCAGTTTGGAACCCACACCTAGCCAAGCACGTAAAGAAACTAGAGAAAGTGCAAAGTTTGCAACAAGACTAGTCCCAGAGCTAAGAGGTATGTCCTACGAGGAGAGGTTTAAGGGAAATCAACCTGACGACACTGGAGGACAGGAGAAGATAGGGGGACATGATAACGACATACAAAATACTGAGAGGAATTGACAAGGTGGACAAAGACAGGATGTTCCAGAGATTGGACACAGTAACAAGGGGGACACAGTTGGAAGCTGAAGACACAGATGAATCACAGGGATGTTAGGAAGTATTTCTTCAGCCACAGAGTAGTCAGTAAGTGGAATAGTTTGGGAAGCGATGTAGTGGAGGCAGGATCCATACATAGCTTTAAGCAGAGGTATGATAAAGCTCACGGCTCAGGGAGAGTGACCTAGTAGCGATCAGTGAAGAGGCGGGGCCAGGAGCTCGGACTCGACCCCCGCAACCTCAACTAGGTGAGTACACACACACACACACGCACACATACACACACACACACGCACACATACACACACACACACACGCACACATACACACACACACACGCACACATACACACATACACACACACACACACACACACGCACACGCGCACACACGCACACACGCAAACACACACACACATACACACACACACACACACACACACACACACACACACACACACACACACACAGTATAAGTGTAAAGCATGGGTCGTGAATGTTGCTGTGAGGAAGAGGTTAGAGGCAGTGGAGATGTGTCTGAGGGCAATGTGTGGTGTGAATATTACGCAGAGAATTCGTTGTCTGTAGGGGTTGGACATTTAGAGAGGATGGAATAAAAGAGAATGACTTGGAGGGTGCATAAATTTGTAGTGAAGGGAAGACATGGTAGGGGTCCTCCTAGGAAAGTTTGGAAGGAGGGAGTAAAGAAGATTTTTGTGAGAGGGGCTTGGACTTCCAGCAGGTTTATGTGGGTGTGTTAAAAAGGAGTGAATGGAGGCAAGTGGTTTTTATGACTTGACATGCTGTTGAAGTGGGAACGAGATAACATTTATGAACGGATTTAGGGAAACCGGTTAGCCAGATTTGAATCCTGGAGGTGGGAAGTACAGTGCCTGCACTCCGAAGGAGGGGTGGGAGACGTTCGGTGTGTTAAATGTATTATATATATATAAATATATATATATATAATATTATATATATATATATATATATATATATATATATATATATATATAAATGTATATGTAGACAGCCTGTACTGTCTGCACAGACAGCCTGTACTGTCTGCACAGACAGCCTGTACTGTCTGCACAGACAGTCTGTACTGTCTGCCAGCTTAGTTCATATTTCACGGCACTCAGGTGCTGCCCTCTCTAGGCCTGCCCAGGTCAGTGGGATGCTGGTCCCACTCGCTCTCACTCAGCAGCCTAGACTCAGACAACAGGCCTACTCCTCTCTCCCTCCTGGGCCATGGGCAGAAACACACAAGCCTGTGTACCCACCATGACTTTGCAAATAAAGTAAGAAGCCTACGAAAATGTTTATCATTGAACCCCGCTACCAAGACATCCGCCAATAAACCTATAAAACATTGGTGGACAGCGGTGGTCACAGCAGTTGTGTTTGTCTGGAGAGAGGAAGGAAATAGAATGAAGTTGTGTTCACTTCATCACCCTACACTAGAAACATCCGTCTCTCAATGAGTTATCTTGATGTCGTGTCTGCACATTTCAGCATCCAGACACAGGTACAAGCAGGATCTAGCCGAAATTTGCCGAATTTCTTCGAGAATTGTAAGTGGTGTCCCAGTGACCCCACGCTACAGCGTCCCACGCTGTTTCTCAAGTCACGTGTTCAGCATCATTTGTTTATTGTGCTGTTGTTGTTCAGCTCAGCACAGCTATTTAGCAAGCCAGAGGTAGTTTTGTGGTGTTTTTCTGCGTCCGGGGGTTTCTCCCGTTTTTTTGGGGGTAGGAGAGGAGAAGGGCCGGGTTTCCTCCTCACTCCACTTCACCCGCCCCCCCACCTCCACCCTTGTACTCACTCCCTTGCTTGTTTTCTGCTTTTTTTCTGTTGAATTCATTCCGGGGGTTTTATCCGGGCCACTCGAATTTACATGGTCAATGTCACGTAGCATGACCCACGGGATCCCGACGCCACGTTGGGTGTGGACGAGCCAACGTCCCAGGCCACATGCTGGGTCTCTGCTGCCCACTTCTAGTAAAAACAAGTCTGCCTGACATCACCTCGAGATGTCTGCTACGTCACGTGCTGCTAGTCACTTGTGACTTCATCCCTGACATCACAGATGTCATATCGAGTGTTCCAGAATTTATGTAGTTTTGTCGAGAAGATTGAGAGAAAGAATATTCGTGTGTAAATAAATCCTCTCATCGGTGTTCTCAAAAGTTAGTGTATGTTTAGTGCAATTTTAACACAGAAAATCATCATTTCTTTTTTAAAAGCCATGTTTTCCCGCGGATGTGTAAATTTCCGTGTGTCCAGGGGGGTCTTGAACCCAGCCCCCCAGATTGCACCTCGTGTTACTTGTCACCCCCGTGGACCACGCTTTGACAGCTGATTTTAATAACCCCTAGCATATGAGCCCTTTGTACAGAAAGCCTTTGCTCGTCACCCATAGAGTTCGCGAATTGTACCGCTACGTTTCCCCATCGAGTTTTTTCACTTACCTCCAGTCCATCAGAGTGCAGTTACATTAAGAAACAAGTCGGGGGAGCTTGACTAACCTCTGCTATAACTCCAACTTCGAGAAATGACATTCGTCAAGCCGCAGTTAGCCCTGTTGGCGGGCGCGTGTCAGCCCTTGTGCACAAGCTTCATGACTCCTGCACAAAGATGATGTCATTTTGACTCAAACCTCGCTCACTGCAGTTGGTGAAGATGTTCAACTCCAAGATATTTCGCCCAGTGCTCTGCCGATCACCCCACGACTTAAACGCTCCCGGGCGTGCAGCCAGCAACGACCAGTGAGAAGTGTCCTCCTGATTGCTGCCAAAAAATCCTGCCCATTGCCGGTTTTGACGACGCCTCACTCGAGGGCACCAGAACGTCGTCCCCCCGGGTTGAGTAAAACCTGCAGTGACCCTACAAAATTTTGCTTCACCCCCCAGAGGAGACCGAAACCCCCGTTGCTTTACAGTCACCCACACGATGCTCCTGTTTCAGTATCTGTCCAGACGCAGGAAGGCGTGCGTGATCCCCTTCAAACCTCACTACCTTGACCACGATTTAGCACACCCACTGTTTTTTTTTTTCCCCCTGTATTTTTTTTTTTCCTGTCCATAGTATATACAGTTTTTTTTTTGTGTTCTTTGCCCGTTCCTACGAGAGAAGACAGAGTTTTTTTACCAAAAGAAATTTCGTGTCGGGACACGCGAGAGGTGCCTGACAAATGTAGACAGCTTGTAGTTCACAGACACCTAGCTGTCTGCCACTTCTTCATATTTCCCCCTCTTAGGCTGCCCGGCAGGGGGACCAGCCCCCCCCGCTCTCACCCCCTCAGCAGCCTAGACTCGACAACAGGCCTACTCTCTCCCCCGGGGGCGGGCCCCCCCGGGGCCGGGGCCCAAAAACACACAAGCCGTGTACCCACCACGACTTTGCAAATAAATAAAAGCCTCCGAAGACTTTTTCATTAAACCCTCGCTACCAAGAATCCGCCAATAAAACCTAAAAAACATATAAAATAAAAATAATAATATATATATATTTTAAAATTATATTATATATTTTTAAAAATATATTAAATATTTTTATAATATAAAATAATATTTATATAAATATTTTATAAAAATTAAATATATAAAATATAATATAATAATATATATATATAAATATATATATATATTATGTTTTGAGGGGTTGAAAATGGATGCATATCATAAAAGCTTTTGGGGTTGTTGGAAGAGGGCAGCGCACGGGGGGGTCCCCCTGATGCTGACACGTCAAAAAGTGGGTTGCTTGAGTAGTGCTCAACACCCAGGCGTGAAGGGGTTGCCTGAGCGGGCTCGGCACCAGCTGGGGGGAAGGTTGTTGCCTAGCAGTGCTGGGCACAAGTGGCGGAATGGTGTTTGCCTGACAGTGCTGGGCCCACGGGTGAAGGGGGTTCCTGAGCAGTGCTCGGCACCAGCTGGCGTATCGCTCAAACTTCATCCTTAGGGAAAAATTTGGGTGGTGTTATTTTAAGGCAACGGGAAAGTTTTTAATTATCTAGCAAACCCAAACGGTCCGTAATTTAGGGTAGTGAAAGTATTTAGGGGAAGTTTTTGAAGTGTTTGCTGTGCAGGAAGTTGCGTGAAGTTGAGGAGGCTGGGAGGGAAGAGGGGGGTAATGAAGGAAAGATGGAGGGCTGGTGGAGGGGTATTGGGGGGAGGGAGGGGTTGTCAAAGGAAGGAGATTGTTATGGGGGGGTGAAGGAGACAGTGGAGGGGGGCAGGGGGTTTGGAAGGGAAAAACGGGAGGAACGGGGAAAGGGGAGACGGAGTGTTGGTGAAAAAGGGAGAATGGAACAGATCAGGGGATGGGGGAAAGGGTTGGAGGAGAATTGGATTTTATGGTACACAAGGAAAGACAGATGACGAGGTTTTTTCAGCAGCACTGGGGAAACTTCCCCCCTTTTTTGGGATCACAAAACCGTTATTTTATCTAGATTTTTAAGGAAGGGAGAGAAAAAAAAAGGCCCCAACACCACCCTTCATCCTTGCCACTTCTAACGTAAAAAAGGGGGGAAGGTGGGGATAATTATTATACATTAGGGGAAAGACAAATTTACAGCAAAATGAAAGGAGAACGTGGCTAAAACAAACTGTTAATTATACAGCTCTTCTGGTGTTACTCCACTGCCACTCAAAGACCCTGTTTTACCGTGGTTCTACTGTGACGGGGCAAGCGCAAAACCATCAAGAATCGTTGAGCTGACTCGCCCCATTTTACTGATTGTAATAGATCCGTATGAGTTTATGTGTGTGCTTGAGTAAGGTGTGAGTGTACAAGGAACATTTCACTCCTGTCTTTCCCCCCACCATACCTTGTCATCTGAATTTTAAGAAAAATAAGAAAGAAGAACCTCGCAGGATTATTGACCCATGGGGGAACAGGTCCATGCACCTCCTGGCTTAGACCAATGACCCCCCGTCAGGTAACTTTACTTTAAAGGGAAAGGGGCACGGCTACGACCTAGTAGACAAGCTAGTCATTTCCACTAACACCCCCACACCCCCTCTGTATTTATCCAACCCATTTCTAAAAATTTACAAACGTCTTAGCTCTATGACGGTACTCGGGATTTGTTTTACCATCCCAACCTATTACCAAAACATCTTTTCCCATATCCTTCCTGAATCCGAAATTTCCACTTGAAATCATTGCTTCGATCCCGTCTTGGTGGATTTTTCAGCACGCTTTTACATCCCCCTTTTTTTTTCTGTTTTCCCTTTAACACCCCCAAACATATCCCCCTAATTCTAGCCTTTTTGAAGGGTGTGATCCCGGCCTCAGCTATCCTATAGGGAAAATTTCTCTACACGGAAAACTTTGTCAACTTCCCCCTTACGTTTTTTAGTGCATTTATTCCCTTTTGTAAAAACGGGACCAGAACAAACTAATCTAAAGAGCCCCCAACCAAAGGGTATTGAGTTGAAAACAAACCCGAGGATTTCTATTATTTTTTATTTTTTGATATGAAGCTAAGGTTCTATTAGCTTTTTGCGAACCTAATGCACTTTGTCTTGTTTTTTTTACATTTATTTATTTTTAACAAACCGGGCCCTTTCCCACCAAAGGGGGGTGGCCCGAGAAAGAAAAACCCCTTTATCATTCATCCATCACTGCTTGCCAAGGTGCGCCTACCTACATTAAAAACGCAACTTAACAAAACCCCCCTTCAGAGGAGACCTAATTCCCCCTCCAGGGGTCAAAGTCCGGCCTGCCATTTTCCCTGAAAAAAACCCTTCATAAATTTAAACTTGCTTACACTCCAACAGCAAATCAAGTCCTTAAAAAACCATTTGTCTCCATTTGCTCCTGTCTAACACACTCACGCAGCTTGCTGGAAGCCAAGCCACCCCAACAAAACCTCCTTTTCCCCCTCCCCCCAATCTTTTCCCAGGTCGAGCCCTACCCATCCTTCCCCCCACCAGATTTGTATACTCTCGAAGTCATTCATTTCGTTCCATCCTCTTACATGCCCAAACGATGATAGTTTTTTTAAACCCACACCCCCTATTCTCCAAACTACGGTTCTTATTTTACTCACACCACCTTGCCCCAAAAAATACATCTCCACTGCCTCAAGCTTCTCTTTTTTTGCAACATTTACAACCCCTGCCTTACACCCATACGAGAGGTTGGGATAAAACACTCTCACCATTCCCTCTTTGCTTTGATGGACAAAAAACTTTGTTTGCACAGACTCCCCATGCACAACTCACCTTTTTTCCCCCGTCAATTTACAATTACCTCATCCTCATAACCCACTGCTGACAGTCCACTCCCCTATTGAACACATTCACCCCTCCATACCCCCCAAACCGATATCCATTTTTTGTTCCTAAATTTTTTTTTTTCCTCATACCCTTTCTCTTTCCTTCATTTACTTTTAATTCCCTTTTTTCATACTTTACCAAACTCATAACCCAAACCCCTACAACTTCTCTTTTTAAAACTCCCAAAGCCAAAGTATTAGCAAAGAGCAACTGGACAACTCCCCTTTGGTTAGATTCTTCACTTTTAACCCCACCCTCTTTCCAACACCCGAGCATTCATTCTCTTACTACTCTATGAATATATTGAACAACCAAGGTGAATCACACATACCCGTTAAGGCCTACTTTTACGGGAAATAATCCCCCCCTTGCCCACATACTCTAACCTGAGCCTCAATATTCTCGAAAAACTTTAAAAAGCTTTTCAATAACCTACCTCCTACCATACATTTTCAATGCTCCACATTGCCCTTCCCCCTACCCCCCTTATAATTTTCCTTTTTCCCAAAACCCAAAAGCCCCAAAAACCTCTTTTACCCTTTTCTAAATTTTGTTCCCTTTGCTTCACTGCAAACACTTCGTTACACACCTCCTCTTTCCTAAAACCTCCCTTTTTCATCTGCTAATTTCATCCTCTTATCTAAATTTAAACAAAAATAACTCTCCAACACTTTACCGGTATCTCAACAGAACTCCAAAAAAATTTTCGCAGTCATAATGTTAAAATCTACATTATTTAGTTTATATGTGGATGGTTATTTTCCTGTCCAACATTTAAACTTTTCATTTGTCTATTTTAAACTGCATATGCACAGTCTGCATCAGTCTATTCAAATCATCCGGGGTCCTAATGTACCATTAAAATGAATTGGACGGCCTGTTTTTTGGGGTCCTCACCAAAATTTTCATGTCGCTTTTTATTCCCTCATCTTGTTGTTTTTTGTAAATTGTGAAAAACAATGGGGGCCCAACCTGTTCCCTGCGGAACACCCCTTGTGACGTGCCCCCCATCTTTTCTTCCCATTGATGCAAACCTCTGCTGCCTATTTGTCAACTATTCCCTACCCAGGAAAAAATTTCTCCACTGGCAAGCACCTAAAAATCATTCCGTCGCCGGGTGTGGCTGTACGTTGGTTTGCGGCAGCCCCGCAACAGCCGGGGACAGGCGTGATCCCCAGGAGGCCCGGTCACGACCGGGCCCCGGGGCGTTGACCCCCGAAACTCTCTCCAGGTAAACTCCAGGTAAACTATTCCGTTCCTCAATAGCCACTGATGTGAAACTCTATCGAAAGTCTTACTGAAGTCTATATACACAATAACATATTCATTTCCATTGTCAGCATGGTAAAAGGTATAGCAAATTCATCAGTCAAGTTTACTGAAATAGCAAACTTGACTGATAAATTTATACTGAGCATGTAGGTCCTGAAGGTACTGGCAACTCCTCCCTTAGGGCACAGTGTGTGTGTGTGTGTGTGGTGTGTGTGTGTGTGCGTGTGTGTGCGTGTTTATATATATATATATATATATATATATATATATATATATATATATATATATATATATATATATATATATATATATATATAAATATATATATGTCGTGCCAAATAGGCAGAATTTGCGATCTTGGCTTAAATAGCAACGCTCATCTTGCCATATAGGACAAGTTAAAATTTGTGTATGCAATAATTTCGCCAAAATCATCCTGAACCTAACGAAAAAAATATATTTCACTGTGTTTGTTTAGTAATTAAATATTGTAAACAAATCTAAAATATATTTAGTTGGGTTAGGCTAAAATAAATTGTTCTTGTTATAATAAGGTTAGGTAAGTTTTCTAAGTGCCTTTTGGTGCAAAATTATAAATTTTTACATCAACATTAATGAAAAAAATATATCTTTAAACGTATAAGAGAAAATTTTAGAAAGGACTTAATTTTAAATGAGTTCTTGCTAAATGACCAGTTTTACATATTCGGCACGACATATATATATATATATATATATATTATATAATATATATATATTATATATATATATATATTATATATATATATAAGTAGTACTGGAGGCGGCTGTATGGCTCATCAAAGGATGCCGCCTTTTCACACCTATTGCTAATGACCTTAACCCCGCCCACGACACCCGCCCACGACCCCCGCCCACGACCCCCGCCCACGACCCCCCCCCCCGCCCCCCCCCCCCCGCCCCCGCCTCCCCCCGCGCCCCCCCCCCCCGCCCGTCGCGCCGACCCACCGGCCCCGCCGCGCCCTCGCGCCCCGCCCGCGCCCCTCGCGCCCCACGCCTTCTGCTGCGCCTTCTGCAGCGTCGTCCGGATCGCCCCCGCGCCCCGAATTTTTTTCCGATTTTTTTCGAATTTTTTTTTTAATTTCATTTTCTTATGATCTCCATCTCCTCGGATCAAATTTTTGAGGTTCCCCCTCCCACTTTCACCCCCACCCCAATTTTTTTTCTCTCGGTAATACAAAGACTCCAATTCCTCGGATCAAATTTCTGGGTTCCCCCTCTGGGGGTCAGCATTCAAATGAACTCCCACTTGCATCCCAATTTTTTTTTTCGAATTTCATTTTCTTATGATCTCCTTGGATCAAGTTTTTGGATACCCCCCCTCTGGGTATAAGCATTCAAAATGGACTCCCACTTCAACCCCAATTTTTTTTCTCGATATCAAAATAATACAAAGACTCTACTTCCTTGGATCAAGTTTTCTCGATAATACAAAGACTCCATCTCCTCGGATCAAGTTTTTTGGATTCCCCCCTATGGGGTTTCGAAATTCTTATGATCTCCTTGGATCAAGGTTTTCTCCTCCATCTCCTTGGATCGAGTTTTTTGGATTCCCCTCTCTGGGGGTAAGCATTCAAATGAACTCCTCCTATGGGGCATGGTACTTTCTCTTACTACAGGTCTAAACAAGTGTGACGTCAGTATTCCTCTCATTAAGTTAAATGAACTAAAAAGTGTGTTTACTCGGCGGTCAGTGACGTCACGTGATGACCTCACACATACAGGCTGAATCTTGTCGACTTCCCCCTATGTCAGTGACGTCACGCGATGACCCCACACACACAAGCTGAATCTTGTCGACTTCCCCCCTATGTCAGTGACGTCACGTGATGGCCGCACACACAGGCTGAATCTTGTCGACTTCCCCCCCTACATATTTCATATACAACATAGGGAAAACATTTTCACTCTTAACCCAGGATAATCCAAATAATTTCACATTTTTTTCGTTAATACCCACAACAATCCACAATTTCTTTACAAAATACAACACAAGTCTAGACATTTTTCTCGTTTTAACTATTTCATCTCAGGTCACTCCCCACGAAGTAGCCTTCTCTCTCTCCTCCTCCCCACCCTCCCGAACCCTCACACTCCAACCAACACCTCACAATTTTCACTCATAACCCCCAAATTTTCTC
This sequence comes from Cherax quadricarinatus, assembly GCF_026875155.1. NCBI lineage: Eukaryota > Metazoa > Arthropoda > Malacostraca > Decapoda > Parastacidae > Cherax > Cherax quadricarinatus. The sequence continues at coordinate 28,787,579 of NC_069405.1, forward strand.
GTTTTAACTATTTCATCAGAAAGTCACCACAACACTTTATAACCACTTTTCGATAAATTCACTAGTCACAATTTTACATATACGAAGTTAATACGCACACACACCTCACTTTACTTTGAACACCTTCAAACACTCTCATAAATCATTGAATACTCACAAAAATACTTTGAACATTTCCAAACAACACTGAAACACTTCCAAGACAACATTTTGAATACTCCCAAATAAGATTTGACAGCTCTAATTTATCTGCACTTACACATTTCATTAAATTACAACTCATCCCCCCAAACTTCTCCCTCAGTCTCCAGACTTCACAACATTATCACAAAAACTAACTCACACTTTACTTTGAACATCACCAAAAAACACCATCAATTGCCTTTAAATACTCCAAAAACATCATTCGAACACCCCCAAAATCACCTCTGAATACTCTCAGAACACCTTCATAAGTACTCTTGCACATCATTTGAACACCTTCAAAAATACCTTTGAACATTTCCAAACATCACTGAAACACTTCCAAAACACCATTTGAGTACTCCCAAATACACCACAGAATACTACTAAAACACCACTGAATACACTCAAAACACCACCAAAATCACCATAAACTAAGATCAACACCTACATCCCACAACACCCACAACCCACAACACCCACAACCCACAACACCCACACCCCACAATTTTTTCTCGTTTTAACTAATTTCATCAGAAAAAGGCACAACAACAACCCACTTGTAACATCTTTTTCGGTATCTCTAGTTCGACAACAACACCCACAATACCCACATCCCACAACACCCACAACCCACATCACCCACACACCACAACACACACAACCCACATCACCCACACCCCACAACACACACAACCCACATCACCCACACCCCACATCACCCACACACCCCACAACACACACAACCCACATCACCCACACCCCACATCACCCACACCCCACAATTTTTTTCTCGTTTTAACTAATTTCATCAGAAAGTCACAACAACAACAACCCATAACTTATAATCACACCTTTGAATAACCTCAAAACACCATTTGAGTACTCCCAAATACACCACTGAATACTACTAAAACACCACTGAATACACTCAAAACACCACCAAAATCACCATAAACTAAGATCAACACCCACATCCCACAACCCACATCACCAACAACTCACAATTTTTTCTCGTTTAATTAATTTCATCAGAAAAAGTCACAAAAACAACCCACTTATATCATCTTTTTTTGGTATCTCTAGTTCGACTACATTACCCACAACCCTCATCAATTACCAATTTATTCACATTTTTTTCCCCTTCTTTTTACTGAATCTTAAATGTAATACACATTCCTCTTTACATTACTAAAATTCTAATAAAATCCTCTCCATACCCATGTCCTTGTATCCACATAAATTGATATACTCGCATCAACTAATCTCACTACCCAACTACTGCGACATGTTTCAACACCCTCCATTCTTTTCCAATATATCATAACTTTTCAATTCTATAATTTCTTTTTAAAATATTCACACATTACCTTTATTTTCAGTAAAATCCCCCCATATTTCATTAAATTTCTAATACAACCCTCCCCATACCCCTCTCCATCTCACCCGCATTTCTTCACATCCACTCACCCATCTCCCAACACACCTCTTCTGAACACACACAAAAATCACTTTTCACATCCACAAATGCATCTCATCACCCATCTCAAATCCACTAAAATCACTGTAACCAAGATATTCACAAAACTCTATGACCACCTAACACACACACACACACACACACACACACACACACACACACAGAAGATTATCAGGAGGAGAGTGGTCGAACACCTGGAAAGGAACAAGATTATAAATGAAAACCAGCATGGGTTTCATGGAAGGCAAATCTTGTATCACAAACCTCCGGGAGTTTTATGACAAGGTAAACAGAATTTAAGACACGAGAGAGAGGGTTGGGTAGATTGCGTTTTCCTAGACTGCAGGAAGGCCTTTGACACAGTTCCCCACAAGAGATTAGTGCAGAAGCTGGAGGATCAGGCACACGTAAAAGGAAGGGCACTGCAATGGATAAGGGAATACCTGACAGGGAGGCAGCAATGAGTCATGGTACGTGAAGAGGTATCACAGTGGGCGCCTGTTACGAGCGGGGTCCCACAGGGGTCAGTTCTAGGACCAGTGCTATTTTTGATATATGTGAACGACATGATGGAAGGAATAGACTCTGAAGTGTCCCTTTTTCGCAGATGACGTGAAGTTGATGAGAAGAATAAATCGGACGAGGATGAGGCAGGACTGAAAAAGAGACCTGGAGAGGCTGGACATGTGGTCCAGTAACTGGCTTCTCGAATTCAATCCAGCCAAATGCAAAGTCATGAAGATTGGGGAGGGGCAAAGAAGACCGCAGACAGAGTATAGGCTAGGTGGACAAAGACTACAGACCTCACTAGGGAGAAAGACCTTGGGTGACCATAACACCGAGCACATCACCGGAGGCACACATCAACCAAATAACCGCTGCAGCATACGGGCGCCTGGCAAACCTGAGAATAGCGTTCCGATACCTTAATAAGGAATCGTTCAAGACACTGTACACTGTGTATGTTAGGCCCATACTGGAGTATGCAGCACCAGTCTGGAACCCACACCTGGTCAAGCACGTCAAGAAGTTAGAGAAAGTACAAAGGTTTGCAACAAGGCTAGTCCCAGAGCTCAAGGGAATGTCGTACGAGGAAAGGTTTAAAGGGAAATCGGACTGACGACACTGGAGGACAGAAGGGTCAGGGGAGACATGATAACGACATACAAGATACTGCGGGGAATAGACAAGGTGGACAGAGATAGGATGTTCCAGAGAGGGGACACAGGGACAAGGGGTCACAACTGGAAGCTGAAGACTCAGACGAGTCACAGGGACGTTAGGAAGTATTTCTTCAGTCATAGAGTTGTCAGCAAGTGGAATAGCCTACAAGTGAAGTAGTGGAGGCAGGAACCATACATAGTTTTAAGAAGAGGTATGACAAAGCTAAAGGAAGCAGAGAGAGAGAGAATCCAGTAGCGATCAGTGAAGAGGGGGGGCCAGGAGCTGAGTCTCGACCCCTGCAACCAATTAGGTGAATTAGGTGAGTACACACACACAACCTAACCTATCCTACCTAACCAAATAACCTAACCTAACCTAACCGAACCTAACCTAACTTATAACCTGCCCTAACCAACTGAACCTAACCGAACCAAACCAACCTAACCAACCCTAACCTAACCTAACCTAACCTAACCTAACCTATCCTAACTTTTTCCTAACCTAACCTAACTACCTAACCTAACCTAACCTAACACCTAACCAAAAACCCTACCTAACCAAAACCAAATTCCAAACCCTAACTTATCCTAACCTAATCTAATTTATCCTAACCTAACCTAACACTAACCAAATTCCCAATCCTAAACCTAACTTATCCAAAAACCTAATCCTAACTTATCCTAACCTAACCTAACCAAACCTACATCATAACCTAATCTAACACTTACCCTAACCTAACCAAACCTAACCTAACCTAACCAAATTTTCCCTAACCTAACCTAACCTAACCTAACTTATCCTAACCTAAACCAAAAAACCTAACCTAAAAACCTAACCCAACCAACCAACATCCTTTTTTTTAACCTTAAACCACCTAAAATTTTTAACCCTTTTTAACCCTTACAACTTTTCCCTTAACCAACCCAAATTATTCCATTTTAAAATCATTAAATCTCAAACACTTAAAATTTCCAATAACCAAGATTCACAAAACTTTTTTTACCCCTAAAACACAAACACACTACACACACAACAAACACACATCCCCCAACACCCCCACCTCAACTTTACTTGAACCCCCAAAAAACTCTCAACACTATATGAGCCCATTTTCCAAATACCAAACACACTTTATATCCCAATACAAAAACACCCCAAGATTTGAAATCTCATAAACCATAATATCACAAAAATTTTTGAACATTTCCAAAAACACTAAGGCATTTCAAAATATCATTTTTTACTCCCAAAAAATTTTTTCAATCCCCCCTTAATTTTATTACACTTACACATTTCATTAAAAATTACAACCATCCCCAAACTCTCCCTCATCTCCAGACTTACAACATTACACAAAAAAAAATAACTCATCACTTAGACATAGACATTACCATATCTAACACAGATAACTTTGAACCCAACTCTGAACACCACTGATCTTCTTAAAAAAAAACACTCTGCACATCATTTGAACACCTTCAAAAAACACCATCAAACACCTCCGAATACTCCCAAAACACACTGGATTACTACCAAATCACCACTGAATACTACCAAATCACCGTCAAAATCACCAGAAACTAAGTTTAACATCACCATCTAACATCCTTTTTATAGAAATCCCCTAAATCACTATAACCAAGAACTCCCTCCCCATTTGGCGCATAAAAAAAAAGCATGAACACAAACCTAATACGCAAACCTTAGTACATGATCACCATCAACTGGAAAACATATCTTGTACACACACATATTCTAAGACAACCACCAACTACAATCACCCATGTTTACTTACCTCAAAAATCACTAATATCACAGAAAAACACTCTTTTTTTAAACATTTCACACAAAAAAAATCATATTTGACAATATCTAAGCGCACTCACCTCACTCACCACCAACACACGATTTCACACCTCACAGGACCGACGAGCTCACCTCTAGGACGTCACACTCCATTGTGTTACTTGGTGGTTGGTAACATCACACCCAACCCACCTTGTTTCAACCTGTTGTACCCTACATTATCTAAGAACACTACATCCAAGACGATTACCAGTTTTATGACCCCACGACCAAGATCACAGAAAACACACATTTTTATAATTATTCACACAAAAATCACATCACCAATTCCATATCATGTTTTTCCCTCAACTATCAACACTCATCCCAAGATCACCAAAAATCTAAGATCATGCATCTCAAAACTACTATGATCACTGAAAACACTTATTTTTTAAACATTCGCACAAAAATAAGACATACACAAAAAATACCACAACACTTCCACCAACATCTATAACATAACATGAGCACTATAACATATCACTATCACAAAAAAAAAATAATACACAGACACCCCCAAACTTATACATTTTCAATCCAAATTTAAGACATGAGACATACACACCAATCTAAGACATTCAAACCCTCCAAAAGACATACACATCTTAACTAAGACATACACTCTGGCTCCTAATGTCATGATGGGACCCGTCGGGGTTAAAACAACTCTAGGAGATATACGGAATGAATAAGGAAGGATGTTTTAGGGCTGATGTGGATGAGGAAATGTGATATGCAACATAAATGCGGTATGAATATTCATACCGCAATATGTCCAAGTATAGTTTTTGGTGTACGTCTTAGTTAAGATGTGTATGTCTTAGTTGGAGGTGAATGTCTTAGATTTGGTGTGTAATTCAAAAAAAATCGGAAAAATTTGGGGCGCGGGGGCGATCCGGACGACGCTGCAGGGAAAGGGGCAGCAGAAGGCGCGGGGCGGGCGCGAGGGGGGGCAGGCGGGGCGCGAGGCGCGGCGGGGCCCGGGGGGTCGGCGCGACGAACGGGGGGGGGGCGGGGGAGGGGTGGGCGGGGGTCGTGGGCAGGGTTAAGTCATTAGCACATAGGTGTGAAAAGGGCAATAGACATAGGTGTGAAAAAAAAAGGGCATTAGCACATAGGTGTGAAAAGGCGGCATCCTTTGATGAGCCATACAGCCGCCTCCAGTATACTTTTTTTTATATTTATAAAATTATATTAATATATTAAAATATATATAAAATATTATATATATATATATATATATTAATATCGTCCCGAATAGGCACACTTGTCACTGGCTTAATAGCAACGCTCATCTTGCCTATAGGACAGCAACAATTTATGTATGCAATATTCGCCAAATCATTCTGAACCTAACGAAAACAATATATTGATTGTGTTTGTTTAGTACTAAATTATTGTAAACGATTTAAAATATATTTAGTTGGTTAGGCTAAAATAAATTGCTGTTGTTATAATAAGGTTAGGTAAGTTTTCTAAGATTCTTTTGGTGCAAAATTAAAATTTTTACATTAACATTAATGAAAAAAAATATATCTTTAAACGTATAAGAGAAAATTTCAGAAAGGACTTAATTTTAAATGAGTTTTGGCTAATTGACCAGTTTTACATATTCGGCACGACATATATAATATATATATAATATATATATTATAATATATATTTATATTATATATTTTAATATATATATATATATATATATGGAAGTACCACCTCTATAGCTGGAATGGGGACCCTCATCCTCAGGGAAAACTCAAGGTTTTCCCCGGAGCTGTTTGACTATTTTCTTCTCCTACCACCCCCTGTATAATATATATATATTATATATATATATATATATATATATATATATATATAATATATATATATATATATATATATATATATATAAATGTCGTGCCGAATAGGCAGAACTTGCGATATTGGCTTGGATAGCAACGCTCATCTTGCCATATAGGACAAGTGAAAATTTGTGTATGCAATAATTTCGCCAAAATCATTCTGAACCTAACGAAAAAAATATATTTCACTGTGTTTGTTTAGTATTAAATTATTGTAAACAAATCTAAAATATATTTAGTTGGGTTAGGCTAAAATAAATTGTTCTTGTTAAATTTTTTTCATTAACATTAATGAAAAAGAATATCTTCAAACGTATAAGAGAAAATTTTAGAAAGGACTTAATTTTAAATGAGTTCTTGCTGAATGACCAGTTTTACATATTCGGCACGACATATATTTTTTTTTATTATCACACTGGCCGATTCCCACCAAAGCAGGGTGGCCCAAAAAAGAAAAACTTTCACCATCATTCACTCCATCACTGTCTTGCCAGAAGGGTGCTATACACTTCAGTTTTTAAACTGCAACATTAACACCCCTCCTTCAGAGTACAGGCACTGTACTTCCCATCTCCAGGACTCAAGTCCGGCCTGCCGGTTTCCCTGAACCCCTTCATAAATGTTACTTTGCTCACACTCCAACAGCACGTCAAGTATTAAAAACCATTTGTCTCCATTCACTCCTATCAAACACGCTCACGCATGCCTGCTGGAAGTCCAAGCCCCTCGCACACAAAACCTCCTTTACCCCCTCCCTCAACCTTTCCTAGGCCGACCCTACCCGCCTTCCTTCCACTACAGACTGATACACTCTTAAAGTTATTCTGTTTCGCTCCGTTCTCTCCACATGTCCGAACCACCTCAACAACCCTTCCTCAGCCCTCTGGACAACAGTTTTGGTAATCCCGCACCTCCTCCTAACTTCCAAACTACGAATTCTCTGCATTATATTCACACCAAAACATTGCTCTCAGACATGACATCTCCACTGCCTCCAGCCTTCTCCTCGCTGCAACATTCATCACCCATGCTTCACACCCATATAAGAGCGTTGGTAAAACTATACTCTCATACATTCCCCTCTTTGCCTCCAAGGACAAAGTTCTTTGTCTCCACAGACTCCTAAGTGCACCACTCACCCTTTTCCCCTCATCAATTCTATGATTCACCTCATCTTTCATAGACCCATCCGCTGACACGTCCACTCCCAATATCTGAATCATTCACCTCCTCCATCTCTCTCCTCCAATCTGATATCCAATCTTTCATCACCTAATCTTTTGTTATCCTCTAACCTTACTCTTTCCTGTATTCACTTTCAATTTTCTTCTTTTGCACACCCTACCAAATTCATCCACCCAATCTCTGCAAAATTCTCTTCAGAATCTCCAAGAGCACAGTGTCATCAGCAAAGAGCAACTGTGACAACTCCCACTTTGTGTGATTCTTTATCTTTTAACTCCACGCCTCTTGCCAAGACCCTCGCATTTACTTCTCTTACAACCCCATCTATAAATATATTAAACAACCACGGTGACATCACACATCCTTGTCTAAAGGCCTACTTTTACTGGGAAATAATTTCCCTCTTTCCTACATATTCTAACTTGAGCCTCACTATCCTCGTAAAAACTCTTCACTGCTTTCAGTAACCTACCTCCTACACCATACACCTGCAACATCTGCCACATTGCCCCCTATCCACCCTGTCATACGCCTTTTCCAAATCCATAAATGCCACAAAGACCTCTTTAGCCTTATCTAAATACTATTCACGTATATGTTTCACTGTAAACACCTGGTCCACACACCCCCTTCCTTCCCTAAAGCCTCCTTGTTCATTTGCTATCCCATTCTCCGTCTTACTCTTAATTCTTTCAATAATAACTCTACCATACACTTTGCCAGGTATACTCAACAGACTTATCCCCCTATAATTTTTGCATTCTCTTTTATCCCCTTTGCCTTTATACAAAGGAACTATGCATGCTCTCTGCCAATCCCTAGGTACCTTACCCTCTTCCATACATTTATTAAATAATTGCACCAACCACTCCAAAACTATATCCCCACCTGCTTTTAACATTTCTATCTTTATCCCATCAAACCGGCTGCCTTACCCCCTTTCATTTTACCTACTGCCTCACGAACTTCCCCCACACTCACAACTGGCTCTTCCTCACTCCTACATATATATATATATATATATATATATATATATATATATATATATATATATATATATATATATATATATATATTATATATATATATATAATATATATTATATATGTAGAGAGAATGGAGCGAAACAGAATGACTTCAAGAGTGTATCAGTCTGTAGTGGAAGGAAGGCGGGGTAGGGGTCGGCCTAGGAAGGGTTGGAGGGAGGGGGGTAAGGAGGTTTTGTGTGCGAGGGGCTTGGACTTCCAGCAGGATGCGTGAGCGTGTTTGATAGGAGTGAATGGAGACAAATGGTTTTTAATACTTGACGTGCTGTTGGAGTGTGAGCAAAGTAACATTTATGAAGGGAAATTGGAAAAACCGGCAGGCCGGATTGAGTCCTGGAGATGGAATTTACAGTCCCTGCACTCTGAAGGGAGGGGTGTTAATGTTGCAGTTTAAAAACTTTTAGTTAAGCACCCTTCTGGCAAGACAGTGATGGGTGAATGAGGTGAAAGTTTTCTTTTTCGGGCCACCCTGCCTTGGTGGGAATTCGCCGTGTGATAATAAATTATATATATATATATATATATTATATTATATATATATATATATATTATATATTTTATATATATATATATATATTATATATAAAAAATAAATAAAAAATTATACACTTAGTGTGTTTGTCTTGAGCGAATGTATCATTTTCACACTTACGATAGCGGGTAGTTTATTACATTCTATTATTCTGTTGGATAAAAACCTTTGCATACGTTCGTGTTTATTTCCTGCCTCGTAGTTTCATTGCATTTTTTTCCGAGTTACGAACTCATTCAGCACTTTAGATAATTCATCATATTTGAGTGTATCAAAGCCATTCAGCATCTTGAAGGTCTAAATGAGATCTCGTAATCTTTTTCCTAAGAGGAAACAAGGGCTGAGTGAGTTTTCATAACGTTTATCTCTGAGTGATGGCACGAGTTTCACAGCCATTCTCTTTTTCCTTTCTAGCGTTTCTTTAGTTTTTTGCGTAATTTGGAGACCAAAACTGGACGGCATATTCAAAATGCGTCAAAGATATTGTGTCTAGCGTTAAGTTCTTGAATATTTTAGCTATGGAACCTAGCAGTTTATTACCTTTACTGCTTGCAAATATGCAATACTTGGTACTTTTGGGGGTCGTTGCTTATGATTAATCCTTTTCTGTTTTGGGTAAATTTCTTACCAAATATTTTGCATTGTTTGATATTACACCTAAAATGCATTATCGTACACTTGTCTACACTGAAACTCATCTTCTACGTCTTCGACCTGTCCAGATCATTCTTGTATACTCAAGCAATCTGCTCTGGATGCTGCACAGTTTTTTTGTTTTTTTTTTCCAAACTTGGTGTGGTCTGCAAATTCTTGTTATCTTGGATGTTAACCCTTCCTCGTGGTCATTTCTGTATATCATGAAGAGAACTGAACCAAGATCCTGTTCTTAGGGAACTCCATTCTTTGTTTACGGCAAACCACTCAGACATCTCTCCTTTCAGTACCACTTTTTTCTGAATCAGCGCTATTTCAGACATGAAGTTTGTCTCCTATAACATGAGCTTTATTTTGGTCAACAATCTTCGATGAGTACCTTGTCGAAGGGCTTCTGGAAATCTTGATATACATCTGTCGGGACCTTTTCATCCCAGTCTTTGTGTCTATAATTGAAAATTTTGAATAAGCTTGTCAAGACTAATCCTTCGTTGTGGTTATGAGGTTATTATTTTCGAGAAAATAACTACATTTTTCCCATAATAGTCTTCGGTTGCTTACCTAAAATTGACGTTAAACTGATGGGACGATAGAGGGACGGTGGCTGGAGAGAAAGGAGTGGAGAGAGGGGAGAGCGAAGGTTAGAAGTCTGGACGGGAGACGAAGCAGAAGAGTGGGATAGAGGGAAGAGCCGTAGAAAGGATAGACGGGAAGCGAGGCCACTGTAAGGAAAACGGAGGGTCAGTGAAAGCTAGAGATGTAACAGGTCAGGGAAGAAGGAAGGATAGGGGAATTGGATATATTAGAGGTTACAAAGGAAAGACAGATAGCAAATGCCTTTAAAGTCACCATCGCGGTTGTCTGCTGATAAGAACTGTCTACCTCTATTTAGATTTAGGACTATCTTGTATTATCTAAATGTTTAACCTCTTTAACCTCCTCCAACAGAAACCATTTTCATCTAACGGCGGGGGGGGGGAAGTATACCATAATGATACATTATATGAATTTTACAAAAGATATGGAAATGGATGAAAGGCATAGACTACGAACTACCTTAAAATTGTAATATATTTCCTACCTCAACTTCTACTGTCAATCTACTGCTACTCACAGAGCTGATGGAACCAGTGGTACTATTTCCACTTACCAGTTGCTGTGCTTCTGGATACTGTGGCGCAGGTAGACAGACACCACAGGTATATCCACCAGAATCCCTACCTCTACTTCTGTTACTGCTATTAACTTGGGTGGCTCATTGTGAACTGATCGTCCAGAGGTAGTTAATCTAACATCAGGGATTTGGTGATTATAGTTAGGCACAGCATAGTATCAAGTTAAAACCTACGTTAGCGAGGGTCTTGTTCAGCTGGATTTTAAAAGACTGTGTTATTTTCACTCTCACAGCTTCAGGTGTTTGTTCCAGTGTGCTATAATTACGTGTGCAATAAAGCCTTTACACACGTTCGTGTTGCATCTTTTGCCTCGATGTAGGGAAGAACAGCGGTTGAAGACATGTTGTAGAGGGAGGGTAAGAGGATGAGAAGGGTGAACAAACGTGGAGGGTAGAGATAGAGGGAACACGAAGATGGGAGTAGATAGAAGTGGATGATACAGAAAAGGGATGAGGGCAAGAGGAAGGAGGTTCCAGGAAGAGGTAGAGATAGGAAAGGGAGAAGAGAGAAAAGTATAGGTAATGAGTGGGAAAGGAGAAAAAGTTGGGAGACAGGGAGTGCAATGAAAGATGAGAAATAGAGGAATAAAGAGGAGAGAGAGAGAAAAACAGATGGGAGGAGGGAGGGGGAAAGAGTATTGGGTGGAATACAGTGATGATGGACGAATGAGAGGATTAAAAATACGTCTCCAGATGCAACTTAAGTTTCAATGGGCACACCTTACATCCAGCTGGGGTGCAACTTGTTGTGTCCAGAGCGTCTAAGTGGGCATAACCTGGCCTGCATGTTTAAGTGGGCACAACTTGCAGCTGGGTAGCAACTTGCATCCAGACAACCAAAAATTTCTATCAGATTTGAAAACAACTTTTATTTTTCATAAACTCGTCTGAGTTTGGGTTTGCCTGAAGAAAGAGCCACAACTCAGAGAATGTGTAGTTCGCTGTACACACTATGGATCCCAAAACAAATAAAAAAATCTTCAGTACATACTTGAGTAAAAAGTGTTCGGTGTTCCAGTCTTATGAGACAGGTTATAGACCTAGCGGAGAGGACAGAGAATCGAGCCTCAACCAGCCTTCAAGCTAAATGTGTCACACTGTTTCTCCTGTCTTTCAATGCCCTAAAATCAGCACTTTAGTTATTATGAATCTTAATATCATAGGAAAGCGATAAAGCCGTAGGAGTCGTGTAGCGCAAGCGTCAAACTGGTTTGGCCCAAGGAAGAGGAGGACAAGTCAGGTTACTTGAGCCCCTCGTCAACATGAAGGAACCTTAAAGGTATCCCGTAGCTCGATTGCTATCGCACTCAGCTCACACACTGAGGTCGGGGGAATCGATCCCAGGTACGGGTGGGAATATAACAATGTGGTCTCTTCGATGACAAACAGTTTATCTCCGTCAAGTTGTCAATATTCCTGAGTATTTCAGACATCATGATCGTATTATCCTTAAGTCTTCCCTCTACCAGGGCTGCGAGATTCAGTGTCTTCACTCTGTCCACATTGTCAGTGTTATCTCAGAAAGCTGTCAACTGAGACATCTCTCAGCGTTTCTCAGTCTTGTCAACTTGAGGAGGTGAAGGACTTACACTGGTGCTGCAGACTCAGGAACTGCTCTAACTACTCTTGCTGCGTCTCCTCTTTGTATAGTCTCACTTAGTCTCTCTCCCTCCGTTTTTCTCCTCCTACTTCCCTTTTCTCGACTAAATTCGTATATTTATTTTCGCTTCTCTTCTTTGTCCTCGTAAATTTAAAGTCCTTCTTCCTTCCTACTGACGAACTTTTCCGAGTAATCCTGTTCTCCTCCTCCTCCTCCTCCTCCTCCTCCTCCTCCTTCTTCTTCTCCTCCTCCTCCTCCTCCCTCCTCCTCCTTCTTCTCCTCCTCTTCCTCCGCATCTCTTTTTCTCAGCATTTTCAGATCTGTTTCTCTAATTACAGTGTCTGTGTTGATGCTTTCACCTCAAAATATTTTTGCAACTCTGTCTGTGTGACTGACTGCTTTTCTATATAACTCTCTCTCTCTCTCTCTCTCTCTCTCTCTCTCTCTCTCTCTCTCTCTCCCTCTCTCCTCTCTCTCTCTCTCTCTCTCCCTCTCCCCCCTCTCTCTCTCCCTCTCTCCCTCATTCTCTTCCTCTCTCCCCCCACTCTCTCTCCCTCACACAGGAGGAACATGACTCAGGACAGAGCCAGACAAGTGTTCCGGTAAGGCTCCGTCGCTGCCTCTTCCTACCCCACCGTAGGAGAGCCGACGAGAAGAGGGAAGAGGAGGAGAGGGAAGAGGTGATATGGAGAAGGGGAACAGAGAGGATAAGCGGAAGGATGGGGAGAAGCGGAGAAAATGAAGAGGAGCGGGAAGACGGAAAAAGAGGAGTAAAAACAGAAAGATGTAGGTGGAGACCCGGAAAGATGAGCAAGATGAGGAGGAGGAGAAATTGAGAGAGAACAAACTATTGGAGAAAGCTGGAAGGGAAGAAATAAAGAAATGGAAAAGAGTTGGTAGAAAGAGAGAGAGAGAGAGAGAGAGGAGAGAGAGAGGAGAGAGAGAGAGAGAGAGAAAAGAGAGAAGAAAAGAGAGATAGGGGAGAGAGGAGAGGGAAGGGTTTAGGGATGGGTGAAGGGAAAATGAGTGGGTGGGAAGGAAGGATGAAAAGGAAAAATAAATACAGTGGGTATGGTGGTTTACTCCATGGGTGAGGGATCACTTTATTGGTGAATGGATCACTTCATGGGTGATGGATCACTTCATGGGTGATGGATCACTTTATGGGGGATGGTGGATCATTCCATGGGTTGATGGATCACTTTATGGGAGAGGGAAATCACTCATGGATGATGGATCACTTTATGGGGGAGGGTGGATCACTCCATGGGTGTGGATCACTTTTGGGAGAGGATCACCCCATGGATGATGGATCACTTTATGGGGGATGGTGGATCACTCATGGTGATGGACACTTTATGGGGGAGGTGGTCACTCCATGGGGGGATGGTCACTTTATGGGGGATGGTGGATCACTCCATGGGTGATGGATCACTTTATGGGAGATGGATCACTCCATGGATGATGGATCACTTTATGGGGGATGGTGGATCACTCCATGGGTGATGGATCACTTTATGGGGGATGGTGGATCACTCCATGGGTGATGGATCACTTTATGGGGGATGGTGGATCACTCCATGGGTGATGGATCACTTTATGGGGGATGGTGGATCACTCCATGGATGATGGATCATTTCATGGGGGATGGTGAATCACTCCATGGGTGATGGATCACTTCATGGGAGATGGATCACTCCATGGATGATGGATCATTTCATGGGGGATGGTGAATCACTCCATGGGTAATGGATCATTTCATGGGGAATGGTGGATCACTCCATGGGTGATGGAGCACTTCATGGGGGATGGTGAAGCACTTCATGGGGGATGGTGCACTTCATGGGGGATGGATCACTTCATGGGGGATGGAGCACTGCATGGGGGATGGTGGAGCACTTCATGAGGGATGGTGGAGCACTTCATGAGGATGGTGGAGCACTTCATGAAGGATGGTGGAACACTGCATGGAGGATGGTGGAGCACTTCATGAAGGATGGTGGAGCACTTCATGAAGGATGGTGGAGCACTTCATGAAGGATGGTGGAGCACTGCATGGAGGATGGTGGAGCACTTCATGAAGGATGGTGGAGCACTTCATGAAGGATGGTGGAGCACTGCATGGAGGATGGTGGAGCACTTCATGAAGGATGGTGGAACACTGCATGAAGGATGGTGGAGCACTTCATGAAGGATGGTGGAGCACTGCATGAAGGATGGTGGAGCACTTCATGAAGGTGGTGGAGCACTTCAGGGAAGGATGGTGGAGGTGAGTGGTAATGCATGGAGGATGGTGAAGCACTTCATGAAGGATGGTGGAACACTGCATGGAGGATGGTGGAGCACTTCATGAAGGATGGTGGAGCACTTCATGAAGGATGGTGGAGCACTGCATGGAGGATGGTGAAGCACTTCATGAAGGATGGTGGAACACTGCATGGAGGATGGTGGAGCACTTCATGAAGGATGGTGGAGCACTGCATGGAGGATGGTGAAGCACTTCATGAAGGATGGTGGAACACTGCATGGAGGATGGTGGAGCACTTCATGAAGGATGGTGGAACACTGCATGGAGGATGGTGGAGCACTTCATGATGGATGGTGGAACACTGCATGGAGGATAGTGGAGCACTTCATGAAGGATGGTGGAGCACTGCATGAAGGATGGTGGAGCACTTCATGAAGGATGGTGGAGCACTGCATGGAGGATGGTGGAAGCACTTCATGAAGGATGGTGGAGCACTGCATGGAGGATGGTGGAGCACTTCATGAAGGATGGTGGAACACTGCATGGAGGATGGTGGAGCACTTCATGATGGATGGTGGAGCACTGCATGAAGGATGGTGGAGCACTTCATGAAGGATGGTGGAGCACTGCATGGAGGATGGTGAAGCACTTCATGAAGGATGGTGGAACACTTCATGGGGGATGGAGCACAGCATGAGGGATGGTGGAGCACTTCAAGGGGGATTGTAGCAGTTCATGAGGGATGGTGGAGCACTTCATGGATGGAGCACAGCATGAGGGATGGTGCTGCCATCCTCCTTCCGGGAATCATCCCGTAACGTCAAACCCTTACGGGTTTAGCGCTCCCTCCCCCCCTCAGCGCTCGCGGGTCGGTCGAAAATTAACTGATTAAATCTTGATAAATTACTCGAACGGAAGAGAACGAGAGAGAATGAGAGAAGAATGAGAAGAGGTGCAATGAACAGGTGGTGAGAAGGGGCAGGAAAAGGACTAGAAAGAGACTTGAAACAGAGGAGTGATGAATGAATGAGGAAGGAAGGACGGAAACAAGGGAGGGAGGGAGGGAGGGAGTGAAACAGGTGAAACACTCTCATAGAAATAGGGGAAGCGATAGACCCGTAGGTGTCACGTCGCTAGTTACGATGGGTTGACTGGTGATTGTAACGCGTTTGGGCTGGTTGAGTCATGACTGTTACAAGTTCTGATTGGTTGACTCATTCTAGTGGAATATGCATTCTGACTGACTTGTAATGTGACGTCATAACACAAGGTGTGTGACGTCATGACACAAGGTGTAGTGTGACGTCATAACACAAGGTGTATGACACGCAAGGTTTAGTGTGACGTCATAACACGCAAGGTTTAGTGTGACGTCATAACACGCAAGGTGTAGTGTGACGTCATAACACGCAAGGTTTAGTGTGACGTCATAACACGCAAGGTGTAGTGTGACGTCATAAAAGATGTTTCTTTGATTCTGTCCATTCCATCTTTATCTCTGTCACTCCATTATGTCAAAATTAAATCAACTCTTTAATCCATAAAGCTCCAATCTAACGCGCACACACACACCACACACACACACAAACACACAACACCACATTTATATATTATATATATTATATATAAATATATATTATTATATATATATATAACATATAATTTTATTATATAATATTATATATATTATATATATAATACAATTTATATATATAATATAATATTATATATAATATATATATATATATATAAAGCAAGACAATCAGGGGTGGAAATCTTTAGCTCAAGTACTTTCACACTTCTCAGTGTGTCATCAGGAGCTGTGCAATATTGCCAAGGTAACACATGGCCCCCGCACTCCCCATCCCATGTGGAGTAGTGTGGGTTATACAAAAGCCCTGGATTGCTTATTATGCCATGGGGTCTCATGATGTTCTGTGGATGTTAGACTCAAGTCTTAGCAGTGAACATCATGTTACATCCGTCGTGAACATCAGTATTATTTATATCATGTTACGTCTGTCATTAACGTTGACATAATATATAACCCACTTAGCTACTTCTGCATTAAGGTATCGTATGGTTACAGGTACACAAGACCAAGTGGTTACAATCACTGACTGCAACATGATTGTTATAACACTAGGAGTAAGGAAGTAGGCCTGGGGGTTCATTTAGGTATGGGTGCGCATTTATGGATATCCTAGGATAGACCTCCGTCCTCCCCAAAAAATTGAGAGAGGCAAACAGAATGACCTATAGAGGTCCTAACCGTCTAGGTGCGGTGATAAAAAGGTACACATAGTTGATTGCAACATGGTTGCAACTTTAGTGGTTTACAGAATTAGGCTGTTAGTGGTGTTAACAGAAAAATTCAGAAATTGCCTAGTTATTATAGTAAAGAACAATTGGAATATTAGAGAGACCCATAAATAATACAGGTATATTGACCGACACTGAGAACAGTGGTAGGCAGTACTTAGGAACATACATGCTGAGACCCTCCAGAGTATTTCCTGCAACATTCTGAAAGGCCCCCCGGGTCATGGGGTGTTGTCAGCTGACAAATTAGCACATTCATTCCCTCTATTTTTTTGATTAGAAGGTTACACATTATTACAACCCAGGAGTCCCAAAGGTCTGTTATCCTGGGTGTAAAGGGAGCAAAATAAACACAGCAGAAAAACTTTTGACTTGTATTATCCTTCAGCAATTTAGAACAGAAGTATGTACACTATATACACTATGTACAACAATAGGTATTAGTGCACTCCACGGTAAGCAAAGCAGAATAGAAGCCACTAGAGACCAGACCGTGCTTCAACCAGCTCTAGAATGGGAATGGCAAGGGCAGACAGTTGAGTGGTACCCACATCACCTCTGCCATTGCCAAAACCAACTTCTCATTGGCTGGAACCTGGGTACTGATTGAACGATGGGGCCCCATCGTCAACCCTTAGTCCCTGGTTCACTGGTTGGGGGAGATAGCCTTTCAGTGAGGGTGTGTACTTGCGCCGAATAAAGGCTACATACTCTTTGCATGCCACACACATAATACCTGCATTCTGTATGTGTATTATCCACTATTGTAACGTAATCTCTTATGTCACATGACCTGTTCTCAGCGATTAGAAGACGCTTAGGGCTAACAGATCTCCTAGTTTTCGTGCCTCCTGCTTTATGCAAACTTGGAGGCCTAGCTCCTCCTACCCCATATGGGATGAGGGCGTGGGGACATGTGGCTGGGTGGCATTCGGCGGTGCCTCTCGCATTCTGAGAGAGGTGCTAGCGGGCGTCACTCACGCAACCAGACTCTGAGAAAAACTTCCCCTCATTTCTCCTGTTGCTACCTTTGCAACATTGCACAGCTCCTAATGACGCACTGGGAAGTGTGAAAGTACTTTAGCTAAAGATTTCCACCTCTTCTGGCTTGTCTTACCAGGAGTATACCTGGAGAGGGTTTCGAGGGTCAACGCCCCCGCGACTCGGCCTGAGACCAGACCTTGTGGTGGATCAGGGTCTGATCAACCAGGCTGTTGCTCCTGCCCGCACGCAAACTGACCTACGAACCACAGCCCGACTGGTCAGGTACTGTCCAGCACCTTCTTCAAGACAGACAGGGGTCTGTTGGTAATCCCCCTCATGAATGATGGGAGGCAGTTGAACAACAGTCTTGGTCCCCAGACACTTATTGTGTCTGGGAACCAAGACTGTTGTATATTATCATGTATCTCTCTCACCTGCGTTCGACTGAATACAGATCAAGGACCTTCAACCGTTCCTAGTAACTTAGGTACCTTATCGTACTTATGTGTGCCGTGAAAGCTCCTTGTACACTCTCCAGGTCAGTATACTCATTGTCTCTCTGTACAGGAGGAAGACATCCTAGTTTCTTGGAATGATGCTGATAACTTTCAAACACCTGGTCTGTTTGACATCATTAAAAAATAAGATGTATGCTGATTGTCATAGACAAGAGACCTGTTGGACTTCCCTGTGAATATATTAACGGATAAATATACTTTTAACCGGAAAATGAGCAGAAAGGTTCAAATAAATTTTACGGATAAATTTTAGCAACTTTTTTTTTCAAGTAAACCTAACTTTATAGGAAAAAACGGAAAAAGTAAAGCTAAATATATGAATAGTGTAAAATTAATGCTGAACCAGGGAAACAAGATTTTGAGGACATATGTGTCGGGGACCACAGCTGACGTTTTCCACAACGTGTTGAAACTACAATATATTTAGCCGGAGTGTCCCGAGGTCACAGGCAGGTCAGCTGATGAGTTCACTGGCAGACCACTGATGACATTATTAGTTTAAGACAAAACTGGTCTAGACATGCAGATGGTTGAAAAGAAAATCTTTTTCCCATCTAACTCACTCTCTCTTCACGGTGGACCAAGCCACGAACTGAGGAGAAGACTGCAAGGCAGGAGTAGGTAAAGTGAACAGGCAAAAGTTTCCTTCCCTGAAGAAAGCGAAAGTGACAAGGACAGAAGCGAGACCCCTAAGAATGAAGATGAAAGACAGCAGAAGATGAAGCAGTGGAAATTCATGAGAATTTCTTCACTAGATGGTGCCACATACGGCCCCTCTCGAGAAAGAACTTCAGACCCAAACAATCTGATTACAGCCACATTAAACATACACGCGACAAGGACAGTGTGTGTAAATTAACTGTCCGCATGGGCTAGTGTACACGCCTGCCCTGGAAGTAAGAGATACTAGACTCCGCTCCGTAGTGAAGTCTTTGATGAAATAAGAATGTATTCGTGGTGGCTACACTGATGTCGCTTTTTCCAAGCATCTGATTGGTATTCTGGCAGCATCTCCACACGGGACCACTAAGATCTGTTTTTAGGCATGGCCTGTGGAGGATTTGTCGAGGATAGCTTGTGCCTTGAATCTGCAGTCCCGGGTAAAGATAGAAGGAAAATGAAGACGTGGGAAGGTCTGTATTATGAAAGCGCATTTCTCTTCAAGTAAACAAGGGATGGAGATGGGAATATCTCTCAGGACGAAACAAACAAGAACACATCTCTTAGTGCGAGCATCTTGGTGCTAACAGAAGTATATTAGATCATCCTTGTTGATGGGTTTTTTAAACATTATGAAGAGAGAGATTGTTGTTGTCGGGAGACATGCACAATATGACATTGAGGAAAGGAAGTTTGCAATCATTTTCGAGTTCCACTGTGAATTTTATGGATGGCTCGGCAGCGATGTTTTTGTTGACGAGGGCCTTGATATTAAAACGTCTAGGACAGAGCAACAATCAACCTATCTTAGCCAGGAAACATCAACCTATCTCAGCCAGGAAACGATGTTGGGAATGAGAATGCTGAATTCATGTCTCTGGGTTCTCCATTAAGAAGTTGGCGAGCACAGCACTGAGGACGCTGGCCAGTGCCATCCCAAAGGTCTGTTTATTGCAGTTTTTCTGATTCTTGTAGTAAAAACTGACACAGCGATCCTTCAGCCTGACGAGTCCTTCATGAGTTACAAATGGATCCTGTGTTGTATTCCTGCTGTGTTACGGACTAGTTTAAAGTGCAATGCCTTGCTACTATGAAGAATGTGAGAGGCCTAATTGAAGCCTAACTGAACGAACAAAACCCCCTGGTACTGTTACCAGTGTGAGGGGGAGGCGAGCCCTAATTAAACGTGCAAGTACCTTAATAATCTAAACACTGTGAAAATGCAAGTTCCTGCTACCACGAGCAGTGTGAGGGGTCTGACAGAACTTGCAAGACCCTGGTATCATGATGTGAGGAGAAGATTAGACTTGTACCCTGGGAGTGGGAAAAGCTGATACCTTGTACACACACATTCACCTCTCAACCATTATAAGTGAGCAGCTTGTCACTGCAGTTCTTTTTCCACATACCTTATTATATTTTATACGTTCAAATTATTACGTATGATATACTCTATTTAATTATTCCATTTATTACAATATGTTCTATTAAATTATTACTTATTACATAGTGTATTTGGGGTAATTATTATTATTAGATTGCAATACCATTTTAGGTATTATTATTAAACCTTATTCTGACTCGCCATCCCCCGACTCCCTCACCCATCCCCCGACTCCCTCACCCACCCCCGACTCCCTCACCCTCCCCCGACTCCCCCCCCATCCCCCGATCCCTCACCCACCCCCAACTCCCTCCCCCACCCCCCGACCCTCCCCCATCCCCGACTCCCTCACCCATCCCCCGCCCCTCACCAATCTCCCACTCCCTCCCACCCCCCTCCTCACCCTCCCCCCCTCCCCCCTTTCCCCCCACCCTCACCCCCCCCCCGACCCCAAAACCCATTCCCCGACTCCCTCACCCCCCCCCCCCGACTCCCCTCCCATCCCCGACTCCTCACCAACCCCTCGCCCCCCATCCAACCCCCGACTCCCTACCCACCCCGCCCAACCTCACCAATCCCCCCGCTCCCCCCAATCCCCCGACTCCCTCACCCACCCCGTTTCCCTCACTCACCCCCCGAACCCATCCCCCCATCCAGCAAAACTCCTCATCCATCCCCGACTCCCCCCCCCAACCCCCAGTACCCTCACCAATCCCCCGTCTCCCTCCCCAAACCCCCCAACCCCCCTCCCACCCCCCGACTCTCCCCCCCTTTCCCTCGATCCCCCACCCATCCCCGACTCCTCACCAATCCCTCGACTTCCTCACCCAAACCCCCGACCCCCCTACCCATCCCCGACACCCTCCCCAAAACCCCCGACTCCCTCATAAATCCTCCGACTCCCTCACCAATCCCCCGACCCCTCCCCCATCCCCCGACTCCCCCACCCACCCCCCAACAACCCCACCCCATCTCTGGGATCAGAGAAGGTTGCAAAAGCATATGGTAACTGTACGTAATTGTATTCAGAATTTAGCGTTTTAAACAAGGGTTGCTTGAGCTAATCATTTTAAGTCTATCAATGTTTTGTTTATTTTTAAAAATTTGCAACTTTTTTCTTGTAATAATAATATACTAATACTTTTCTTTGCTATAGTGTTTTTTCAATAAAAATGAAATTGTAATAAGGTGGGGTTGAAGTAATTACGAAGTTTTGCAATAGGAAAAAAACTTTTTGGGACAAATTTTTTTACTATCTTTTTCAAGCTCAGTTTTATTTATGGCTGTTAAAGATACCAAAAAAAATTCTTTTATTTTAGTTATTTTTTTCAATGGTCAGTGGGGTGTAATTAGCTGCTTTTTTTGTGTTATTGATAAATTTTTTACTTGTGGGGTTTTTTGAGTTGTAGCAGTGCGGGAGCCAGCAGCAGCAGCTGAGGGTAGTCTAAATACGTTGGGGGGTGCGCGCACTTCTGTGTTCCACTATAAATTCTTACCTCGGGCCCGGGGTGAAGTTAAGACCGGGGATGTGTGAAGGGTAGTTAAATGTGAAAGAGAAAAACCTGGGGTGCTGGGTAGGGGAAGGGGTAAATTATAATTGTAAAAGGGAAGGATGGGGGGGGGGGGGGGTTTATGTTATTCTTGCTTTTTCTCTAATTCTTAAACTATAATTAAGATGAAATTCTTTTTTTCAAAAACTAGCAGTATTCAGAGGCAGGGTGGGCCCCAAAAAAAAAAACGAAAGTTTCTTTTTTTTAAAATTTGTAATTATATACTGATAATGGGTTACTAGCCCCTTTGGGCCCGGCATTTTAGTCGCCTTTACAACAGCAGGGTTACGGAGGAAGAATTCTGTTCCACTTCCCCCTGAAAAAAGAGGAAAAAAAAACAAAACAGTAAAAAAACAGAAAAAACCATAGGGGGTGTGGTGGTTTTTTATTTTAATTTATATTATATATTTATAATTATATATTTATATTATATATGTGCTTGTAATGTATGTTATGTGACTAAGTGTAAATAGAAGTAGCAAGAGTCCGAAATCTTGTTGTTTTAGAAGAAAAAACACCCGCAATCCATCATGTTTTAAAAAGTTACAGGCTTCCGTTTTACAATCACTTGACGGAGGTAGTACCCCCCTGGGCGGTTGCTGTCTACCAAACCCACTACCTAGGCACAGAGGGAAATTTTTAAATGTAATTATTGTATCTTTACAAAGGCTTGGGTAGTAATAATTTTTGGGGGGGATATTGTAGAGGAAATAATAAGGGTTACAACTTTAAGTGAAATACTGTGCCTGATAACTGTCGTAATGTAGTCATTTTGCGGAATTTATAACTAAGCAAATTTTGTATAAGGATTTTCATTTTTTCCTTGTGGTTATTATCATCAATTCAAGGGAAGATTGGCTATTTCACGACCCTTAGGCCAGTTGACATTGACATTCTATTTATTACAATCAACCTATTTCATTGTATTCATTGTTCATTACATGTCATTCTTTATTGTATTGTGTGATTAATACATTTATAGATATTCTATAAAATTTCAATACACCAACTCCCTCGCACCATCCTACGACTCCGTCACATCCCACAACTCCCTCGCACCATCCTACGACTCCGTCACATCCCACAACTCCCTCACACCATCCTACGACACCGTCACATCCCACAACTCACTCACATCATCCCACAACTCACTCACATCATCCCACAACTCACATCATCCCACAACTCGCTCACACCATTTCACAGCTCTCTCTCACATCCGTCACTGCTGCTGATGTTTGTATTGGCTCCTCATGTTTATTGGTTTCTGATGTTTATATTGGCTAGCTGATATTTCTTATTGTTTATATATATATATATTATATATATATATATATATATATATATATATATATATATATATATATATATATATATATTATATATATATACACTTATTTTTTTTTCAACAAGTCGGCAGTCTCCCACCGAGGCAGGGTGACCCAAAGAGAAAGAAAATCCCCAAAAAGAAAATACTTTCATCATTCAGCACTTTCACCTCATTCACACACAATCACTGTTGTTGCAGAGGTGCCCAGAATACAACGGTTTAGAAGTATATACGTATAAAAATACACAATATATCTCTCCAAACTGCCAATATCCCAAACCCCTCCTTTAGAGTGCAGGCATTGTACTTCCCATTTCCAGGACTCGAGTCCGGTTATATAAAATAACCGGTTTCCTTGAATCCCTTCACTAAATATTACCCTGCTCACACTCCAACAGATCGTCAGGTCCCAAATACCATTTGTCTCCATTCACTCCCATCTAACACGCTCACGCACGCTTGCTGGAAGTCAAAACCCCTCGCCCACAACACCACCTTACTCCCTAACTCCAACCTTTTCGAGGACGACCCCTACCCCGCCTTCCTTCCCCTACAGATTTATATGCTCTCCATGTCATTCTACTTTGATCCATTCTCTCTTAATGACCAAACCACCTCAACAAACCCTCTTCAGCCCTCTGACTAATACTTTTATTAACTCCACACCTTCTCCTAATTTCCACACTCCGAATTTTCTGCATAATATTTATACCACACATTGCCCTAAGACAGGACATCGCCACTGCCTCCAACCGCCGCCTCACTGCAGCATTTACAACCCAAGCTTCACACCCATATAAGACTGTTGGTACTACTATATTTTCATACATTCCCTTCTTTGCCTCCATAGATAACATTTTTTGCCTCCACATATACCTCAATGCACCACTCACCTTTTTTCCTTCATCAATTCTATGATTAACCTCATCCTTCATAAATCCATCCGCTGACACGTCAACTCCCAAATATCTGAAAACATTCACTTCTTCCATACTACTACTCCCCAATTTGATATCCAATTTTTATTTATCTAAATCATTTGATACTCTCATCACCTTACTCTTATCTATGTTCACTTTCAACTTTCTACCTTTACACACATTTCCAAATTCGTCCACTAACCTTTGCAATTTTTCTTTAGAATCTCCCATGAGCACAGTATCAACAAAAAGTAACTGTGTCACTTCCCATTTTGTATTTAATTCCCCATAATTTAATCCCACCCCTCTCCCGAACACCCTAGCATTTACTTCTTTTACAACCCCATCTATAAATATATTAAACAACCATGGTCACATTACACATCCCTGTCTAAGACCAAAAATTGCTCCCCTATCGACTCTATCATAAGCCTTTTTTAAATCCATAAATGCATTAAAAACTTCCCTACCTTTATCTAAATACTGCTCACATATGTCATCTACACATCCCCTACCCACTATAAAACCTTGCTCATCCGCAATTCTACATTCTGTCTTGCCTCTAATTCTTTCAATAATAACCCTACCGTACACTTTTCCTGGTATACTCAGTAAACTTCTTTCTTTCAACACACCGGCCGTATCCCACCGAGGCGGGGTGGCCCAAAAGGAGAAGAGGTTACTAGCCCCTTGCTCCCGGCATTTTAGTTGCCTCCTACAACACGCATGGCTTACGGAGGAAGAATTCTGTTCCACTTCCCCATGGAGATAAGATAAAATAAACAAGAACAAGAACTAGTAAGAAAATAGAAGAAAACCCAGAAAGGTGTGTGTATATATGCTTGTACATGTATGTGTAGTGTGACCTAAGTGTAAGTAGAAGTAGCAAGACGTACTTGAAACCTTGCATGTTTGAGACAGAAAAATGGACACCAGCAATCCTACCATCATGTAAAACAATTACAGGCTTTCGTTTTACACTCACTTGGCAGGACGGTAGTACTTTCCTGGATGGTTGCTGTCTACCAACCTACTACTTATTCCTCTATAATTTTTACAATCTCTTTTGTCCCCCTTCCCTTTATATAAAGGGACTATACACGCTCTCCGCCAATCCCTAGGTACCTTCCCCTCTTTCATACATTTATTAAACAAAAATATCAACCACTCCAACACGGCGCCCCCCCCCCCTGCTTTTAACATACATATATAATGTCGTGCCGAATAGGCAGAACTTGCGATCTTGGCTTAAATAGCAACGTTCATCTTGCCATATAGGACAAGTGAAAATTTGTGTATGCAATAATTTCGCCAAAATCATTCTGAACCTAACGAAAAAAAATATATTTTATTGTGTTTTTTTAGTACTAAATTATTGTAAACGTATTTAAAATATATTTAGTTGGGTTAGGCTAAAATAAATTGCTCTTGTTATAATAAGGTTAGGTAAGTTTTCTAAGATTCTTTTGGTGCAAAATTAAAAATTTTTACATTAACATTAATGAAAAAAATATATCTTTAAACGTATAAGAGAAAATTTCAGAAAGGACTTAATTTTAAATGAGTTCTTGCTAATTGACCAGTTTTACATATTCGGCACGACACACACACACACACACACACACACATATATATATATATATATATATATATATATATATATATATATATATATATATATATATATAATATATATATATATATATTATGAAGTTTTAGCTTGTCCTATTCGGCAAGAACTGCATTGCTATTTAAGCCAAAGTCGCACGTTTTACCTATTAGGCACCACACATTTATTCTAAATAGACTTTATTTAAAGACAAAAAAATAACAATACAATAGGAAGTGGAACAACATAAATATCTCAGAGTCTACATCTCAAATAATTCATCCAGCTCCCCGGCGGTGGGTCGTGTGCCCAGAATGCTGCAAGCATTTCCCCCTGGATCGCAACACTGAGTCTTTGAAAGAGGAAACTGGCCGCTCTGTGATCCTTGGTTTCTGTGACGAGTTTTTACCCAGCTCTCTGAGAACTTTAAAGCACACTTGCCCCAAGCTCCAAGGGTCTCCGGCTCTACTGGGATGAAGTTATAGCAAAGGGGCAGGTCTACATATTTTTGGATCATCTGGGTCTCCCTGTAACTAGCGGCTCCACCCTCTTCAGCCTCAGAGTATGGCAAGTAGATGTCTGTCAACGTGGCGGCACAGGTGTAGTCTCAGGCAGTCTGCTTACCATCCTTCCAGGGAAGCATAATGACTTCATCTGGACGCTTTTAACTTCCGTCAGACCTCAGTATTTGGGATTCCCGTCGAGTTGGGCAACGGACTGTGACGAGACTTCTCTTTATGATGTTGACCTCCTCATGTCTAGCGTACTTCCTTTCTGGTGTATGACATATATGTAAGGTGTTTGTAATACCTGAAGAAAGTTGTATACAGAAGCATAAACTGAGGCGAAACACGAAAGAAAAAATGAAAATTAAGGCATGGATCATGGTGACGACTTCGCTTTCAGTTGTATGAAGTGAAAAAGTAAAAGATTTTGTTTGAGAGAGAGAGAGAGTGTGTCTGTGTGTGTGTGTGTCTGTGTGTGTGTGTGTGTGTGTGTGTGTGTGTGTGTGGCTGTGTGTGTGTATCTGTGTGTGTGTGTGTGTGTGTGTGTGTGTGGATGGATGGATGGATGGCTCCTCTCAGACACCAATCCTTCCTACCTCGCTTTGTTTCAACTCACTGACAAAAATGGAAGGAAGTATAAAATCCTTTTTTGAATGAACCATCGTCAGAAATGATGAATGGGCAACATTCCTATAAAAGAAAATTGTTTTCAGCCAGGGAAAACTTTTATGTCGATTAAATCTCAAGATTTATTTATTCCTTACAGAAAAAGATTTCCTCTTCACATCCTCTACTTGTAATCTAAAAGTATTTTTTTTAAATTGTCGTCTTTTATGGATTAACTAACATGGCACATGGAAATTACTAATATCGCTGCCGATATTACAAGCTGGGTACGGATCAACGAATCTAGACAATATTCGGTTTAGCGCTTCCTTTTGATTATAATAATGGACAATATTCATGTTAACTCGCCTCTCAAGCTAGATTTTACATTGTGTTGTGGCGATAGGTGTATTGCGGTGATGGGTGTGTTGCGGTGATGGGTGTGTTGCGGTGATGTGGGTGTTGCGGTGATGTGGGTGTTGCGGTGATGTGGGTGTTGAGGTGATGTGGGTGTTGCGGTGATGTGGGTGTTGCGGTGATGTGGGTGTTGCGGTGATGTGGGTGTTGCGGTGATAGGAGTGTGTTGTGATGTTTGGGAGATAGTATTGTGTTGTAACTGACGTATGTGTAAGATTATGTTGCATCTGCAAGTTGTATTGGAAATGGGGGAATATATTTGTTAGTGGGTTTGGGTTTGAGAAAGACCTGCCTAGTATGGGCCAGAATACCTGCTGCATGTTCATCCTTCCCTGTGTTCTTATTAAGTAGGTTGTTGGTTTTATAAATATTCCTGGGTATTGTAAGTTAATTTACAACATTACTGTGTGATAGGCTTGCAAAATAACTGGGGAAGGGTGAATGACAAGTGTCATGCTAGACGTATTACTAGTTGCAGACCGTGTGTATATTTTAAAATAATGACTTATTGAGGATAATAACTGGGCTGCTGATGGTATATGCTGACTACCGTACAAGTTGACATATATTAGCTGGGGTCATTCATGGTAGTGAGGATTTAAGGGAGGCCTTACTAGTGATGTGCAGAGCTGTAGTATAACCTCTGGATTCCTCTTGCTTATACTTCTTCATATAAATCCCAGTATTATGTCAGTCTTTTTACGTTGTCTTGGCTTCAGGTTGCTGCTTATCATAACTCCCACCTTTTTCACATTCTGTATGGCCAAGTTCTGACCTGAGCGTGTCCGAGGTGGAGCAGAACACTGATATGGGCACTTGTGGTTTACGAAGTGTAACTAGGTTGGTATATGTCAGTTAATTGTATTTTGTTACATGAAATTATAATGCAAATTATGTGTTTTAAACTGCTGTCTCATGGATGCTTCTCCTTAACAGTATGACGGCAACTGAAGTTTAAGAGACAGGTGCTGATAATTCTCGCTCAAAGAGAACCAGTTTTGCCAAAGAAAAGAGGCATGGCAGAAGATATTTTTCATTGGTTCAAACAGACTGATTTGGGGCGGGTTTGACTATGTTGTGGTGATATGATGTGCTCTTGTGGTGGTATGTTGTAGTGATGGTGTGTGTTGGTGGTGATGGTTGTTTGTGGTGATATTTGGTGGCATGTAGCGGGATGTCTGTCGTGGTAGTAATTGTGAGGGGTAACTATATCAACAGATTTTGTACGCCAGAGAATGCCTTTGTGCAGATAACACCAATCATCGTCTTTGACAATTGAAATTAAAGTTCTGAGAAAAAGACAAGACGGAGCTGGAATTACCCGCTAACTAAAATAGATCTTTGAAACAAGTGAGAAAAAAATATTTGGAATTGTCAGCTCCAATTGATAAATAGAAAGTAGATGAATGGTTCAGAGAATCGACAAGTTGGTAAATTAGACGCATGTGCAATATTTGGGTATCTTTAATGAGGAAACGTTTCGCCACATAGTGGCTTCATCAGTCTATACAAAGGAGAATGGTGAAGAACAGGAGTATGAGGTAATCAGTCCCTCAGCCTTGAGTCGATGTGATCAGTCCATTCTTTTCAAGATTGATGGATTGATCACATCGACTCGAGGCAGTGGGACTGATTACCTCAGACTACTCCTGTTCTTCACCATTCTCCTTTGCACGAACTGATGAAGCCACTGTGTGGCGAAATGTTTCCTCATTAAAGATACCCAAATGTTGCACATGCGTCTAATTTATCATAAATAGAAAATATCGAACCTACGATCTTGAACGACACATTGTTCATTAAAATAAGGAAAGGTATCGCTTTGCGAAAATGTGGGTCTCTGAAACAGAATATAATTATCTAAAACAGGATATAACTATCTAAAACAGAATATAAGTATCTAAAACAGATTGTAAGTCTCTGAACCAAAATGCGAGTCTAAACCAGAATTCCTTGACGCTGGTGAGGGACTCTTGATCTAGGGAGTTGGGACTGTGCTCCAGTTCCCTGAATTAAGTCTGAATACCTTCCACATCCCATCCCCACAGGCGCTGTATAATCCTACGGGTTTAGCTCTTCCCCCTTGATTATAATCTAAATCAGAATGCGAGTCTCTAAACCAGAAGGCGAATCTATAAACCAGAATGGGAGTTTCAGACCCAGAATGGGAGTTTCAGACCCAGAATGGGAGTTTCAGACCCAGAATGGGAGTTTCAGACCCAGAATGGGAGTTTCAGACCCAGAATGGGAGTTTCAGACCCAGAATGCGAGTCTAAACCAGAATGCGTGTCCTACAACAGAATGTAAGTCTCTTAAAGAGAATGTAAGCTTCCTGGAGTCAGGTTGTATATATATCTCGAATATCTCTCGGCTATTGTTATTGTTTTGCCTCGATTCTCAAAGGTCTTTCGTAAATGAAATGAAATTTGGAATCGCTCTGAAGGAAAAAGTCTAATTTAATCTGCATGCGGAAAGTTCCCTAATTTGTTGTCGGAGCAGTTTGCTGTGAGCGCCCGCCAGACACGCTAAGAGCCAAATTATTACTGTGGTTTGTTCCAGGGATAACTAAGAGGATAGCTGGAGAATGTTATGTAGCATGTCTTGTCCCAGGGGTAAAAACAAACACACGCACAGCAGCGCTGTATGACCCTTATGGGTTTAGCGCTTAGTTATGATTATAACAACACGCACATAGAGGATAAATTATTATACAAGATATGTGGGGCGTAATGGCAGTAGTTTGTTGAACAAGGTAGATGGCATACAAGGAAAATAGAAGTATCAAATAAAAGAGAGGTGAAGGTTTATAAACTAAAGGAGGAGGCAGGTAGGGTAGGATATAAACAATTATTGGAGAATAGTTGAGCAAAAGTGTGTATAGGCAATAGGGTTGAAGATGTATGGGGTAGGTTTAAGAATGTATTGTTGGTGTTCAGCAGAAATTTGTAGTTACACGAAAGTGGGTGCGGGAGGGAAGAAGAGCGATTAGTGGAATGATGATGTAGAGAGAGTAATAAGGGAGAAAAAGTTAGCATATGAGAGGTTTTTGCAAAGTAGAAGTAATGCAAGTAGGGTAGTGAGTTATGGAGACAGAAAAGAAGGAGTTAATGTGAGTGGTTTGAAGCACTGTAAAAAGGAGCGATGAGAGAGTGGGTGAGATGTTATCAACAAATTATGTTGAAATAAAAATGTGGAGAGTTACAAGTTGAGAAGCCAGGGATCGAACATGGAATTTATAAGAAACATAAAAGAGAAGGAACTGCAACAGGCCTTATGACCCATGCGTAGCAGTGTCCATGATAAAAATTAGGAGAGGGGAGCTATTCGTTGAGAGTTAGAAGGTATCAGAGATGGAGGGAATATTTTGAAGGAAGTTTTAAATGTTGATGAAGATGAGGGAAGGCTGTGATTTCGTGTATAGGGCAGGGGAAAACATCTTGTAGGAGGTGATGAAGAGCAGTTGTGAATGTGGGAAGTTCCTGAGGCAGTGGGTAGAGAGTGGTGAAGAAGAAAGAGTAAGGCAGTGGGGATTGATGGATAAGATAGAAATAGTTAAAAAGCAAAGTGGGGTATAGTTTTGTGATGGGGTGGATGCAATTATTTAAAATAAATGTATGGAAGAGGGTAAAGTACCGTAGGGATAAAGGCAATGGAGCATGCATATTCATTTGATATAAAGACGAAGGGGGACAAACGAGAGTTGCAAAAATTTAAGGGAAATAGTCTGTCGAGTTACCCGGTAAAGGTTATGGTAGAGTTTTTTATTTAAAGAATTAAGGGAAAGCGGAGAGTGGATAGCAGATGAACAAAAGGGGGCTTTAGGAAAAAGGGACGGGGTGTGTACAAAATTTGCAGTGAAACATATAGAGTGAACAGTATTTTAGATAAAGGGTTGATGAAAAGGTTTTTGTGGCATTTAGGATTTTGGAAAAGGCATATGACAAGGTATATAGGGAGGCAATGTGGCAGATGTTGCAGATGTATGGAATAGGAGGTAGGTTACCGAAAGCAGTGAAGAATTTATACGAGGATAGTGAGGCTCAGGTTAGTGTGTAACAGAGAGGGAGATTGTTTCCAGTAAAAAGTAGGCCTTAGTCAAGGATAGTGATGTTCAAACCGGGGTTTTCAATATATTTATAGACAGGGTTGTAAGAGAAGTGAATGCTCGGGTGTTGGCAAGAGGTGTGCTTTTGGGAGATTCTGAAGAGAAGTTGCAAAGGTTGGTGAATGAGTTTGATAGGGTATATAAAAGAAGAAAATTAAAAGTGAATATAGGAAACAGTAAGGTGATGAGGATAAAAATTAGGTGACGAAGTATTGGATATCAGATGGGAGGGAGAAAGTATGGAGGAGGTGAATATATTCAGATATTTAGAAGTGGACGTGTCAGCAGATAGGTCTATGAAAGATGAGGTGAATCAGAGAATTGATGAGGAGAAAAACATGAGTGGTGCAATTAGGAGTCTGAGGAGACAAAGAACTTTGTACAAGGAAGCAAAGAGGGGAATGTATGACTACCTGGATTACCTGGGAGTATAGTTATACCAACGCTTTTATATGGGTGTGAAGCATGGGTGATGGATGTTTCAACAAGGAGAAGGCTGGAGGCAGTGGAGATGTCATGTCTGAGGGCAATGTGTGGTGTGAATATTCGTAGTTTGGAAATTAGGAGGAGGTGCAGGATTACCACATGTAGAGAGGATAGAACAAAATCGAATGACTTTGAGAGTGTATAAATCTGTAGTGGAGGGAAGGCGGGGTAGGGGTTAGCCTAGGTAAGGTTGGAGGGAGGGGGTAAAGGAGGTTTTGTGTGTGAGGGGCTTGGACTTCCAGCAAGCATGCGTGAGCATGTTAGATAGGAGCGAATGGAGACAAATGGTTTTTAGGGCTTTACGTGCTGTTGGAGTATGAGCAAGGTAACATTTACGAAAGGATTCAGGGAAACCGGCAGGCCGGACTTGAGTCGTGGAGATGGGAAGTACAGTGTCTGCACTCTGAAGGAGGGGTGTTAATGTTGCAGTTTTATAACTGTTTTGTGAGCGCGCCTCTGGCAAGACACTGATGGAGTGAATGATGAAAGTTTTTCTTTTTCGGGCCACCCTGCCTTGGTGGGAGACGGTCGATATGTTAAAAAAAAAAGTACATACGTACATTCATTCATTACACAAATAACCCGCACATGGAAGAGAGGAGCTTACGACGACGTTTCGTTCCGACTTGGACCATTTACAAAGTAAATAGTCCAAGTCGGACCGAAAGGTCGTCGTAAGCTCCTCTCTTGTATGTGCGGGTTATTTGTGTATTGTTCCAGTTACGGTATTGTGCCTTTTTTTTTGTTATTCATTCATTCATACATTCATTCGTTCACTCGCACTCACTCTCTTGTATTCTTAACCTGCTACCAACTGACATAAGAGAATATCGCCCAAGTGCAGTCAGTTTATGACAAGTCTCTCCATCTTTGAGGCTGGAATCGCTAGAAGAACTTGTACACTTGACTGTGGGAGAAGTGGCACCAACACAGTCTTTCCATTACCCGGCATCACTGACAGTTTGTCACTTGAATAGGCTGAAATCAGAGCATTTTTAACTGACTAACCTTGAGGAACAGAAAATAGTAAATCGAAGGAGGGGAAGAAGGAGAGGGAAGAAGAGGGTGGCAATACAAAGATATGGTATTGGTTTGGTTTAATAGCAAATTGGACGAGAAATATGGAAGTTTAATTCCCTCCGGGAGCAAACTGTGGATCTAGTATTTACTCTATATGAATGAGATATAGGTAAAATGAAATATAGAAGTAAATCTTAAGGGAAGAATGGGAGAAACCAGATTTCAAAACAGAAGAATTTAAAGGGATGAGAGATTCCTGAATGCGGAAAAATGGGGAAGGAAACTGTAGTTAGTCGATGTGTGTGAGGATGGAATACTACTGGGCACCAATAGTTAAGTTTGAGGTTTCGCATATTATGTTTTCCAGCTCATGTGGGGCGAGTCCGGTAGCCTACGTTCTAGTGTCCCTTGGTACGAAATAAAATGTTGTATGTATGTGGAAATATTATATATTTAGTATTTATATTATTATATATATATATAGTATATATATATTATTATATATATAATATATAATTATATATGTCTGCCGAATAGGCAAACTTGCGATCTTGGCTTAAATAGCAACGCTCATCTTGCATATAGGACAATGAAAATTTGTGTATGCAAATTTCGTCAATTTATTCTGAACCTAACGAAAAAAATTGTTATCAGTGTTTAGTAATTAAATTATGGAACAATCTTAAATATATTAGTTGAGTTAGGCTAAAATAAATTGCGTTTGTTATAATAAATTAGGTAAGTTCTATCGGATTCTTTTGGTTGCAAAATTAATAATTTTTTACATCAACATTAATGAAAAATGTATATTTTAAACGTATAAGAGAAAATTTAGAAAGGACTTAATTTTAAATGAGTTCTTGCTAATTGACCAGTTTTACAATTCGGCACGACTATTAAATATATATATATATATATAATATATATAATATATATATATATTTATATAATATATATATCTATTGACATTATTATATATATAAATATATATAATATATATATATATATATATATATATATAATATATGGCATACATATAATAATATATGCTCATAATATGCAGAACAAGTGAAATTATTGGCAAACATCTATTTCAGGCCAGAGGCGGCTCGAACCTTGAGACGAAGGTACTATCCACCCCAAGGTAGACCATTCATAACTCTGATGCCCAGGAAACAAGGAGTTTGCTTCCGAAAAGATGGCACCAGGTTGGTGATTAGTTTTTCATCAGGCCAGAGGAAGCTTTAATCTGTGTATCTCAAGACAAAAAATGTGGTACTATCCTCACTAAGCCAGGCTACACGCATCTCTGGTGCCCAGCAAACTGAGTGCTTATTCCAGAGCCAGTGGCACCAGGCTGGTGCCAAGTACTTTGTCTCAAGGTACGTAGATTCACGCCTCTTTTGGGCTGAGATAAATATTAAATATATTCATTATTATTATAAATTTAGAAGCTAAGATAAGGATCATACAGCGCTCTGGGGATGGATGTACAAAAGTTGCAATCAGCAAAGTTGGAGAGTGAGAGGTGATATGAGAGCGGGGAGGGCAATGCAAGGTAACTGAAATGAAAGTGTGCATAGTATCATAAGTCATGAGTCGCATTAACGGTGGAATTTTGAGAGGTGAGTGGAGAGGCGGGGGAGGGGCAATGCAAGAGTAAAACTGAAATGAAAGTTGGTGCAATAGGGTAATTTCCATTAAAAGGTCAGCGAGTCCGCATTAACGGTGGAATTTTCAGGGAGGCCAGTGAAGTGAGTATGTTCGGGTAGTTTAGATATCAGAAGTGGATCCTGTATGCACTCTGATAGACAGGACAGTCTATTAAGATATTTTGGAGGGACAGTGCGATTTGACATTCCTCACAGAGTGGTCGTTGTCGTTTCTCCATGTGTTACCCGTGAGCGAGTCGCATATGTCCATTATATAAGAGTGGGAATGCTGCTGATATTGCACAGTATAATAATCTTATGTGTAAATTTCATGTAAAATGGATTTATGTACAACAAGTGGAGTTGGGTTCTTGTAATATAACCAGAGTGTATCGAACAATGTTAGGGAGCATCACTGACAGGGTCAGAACGCTCGCGCTCCCGACACCAAAAAGAAACCTGATGGTGCTTGCTTTAAGATCAATTCATCCTTGTCCGGGCAAGCTGGCCTCCCGTCCAGGTATGAGGAATGTGGCCTCAGTCAAATGCATAAGCAGTTATTGTACTCAGCATGTGCTCTTCCAACTTTTCTCAGTAACGGGTATAACGTCTTTCCACGCATTTTCCAGTCGCAGCATATAGAAGCATTGGCTGTGCTATTATTAAGTACAAAAACGATTATATCCGGGATTAAGGATTACAAAACAACGATGCTCCAGTGGGCGACCAGGATAGCAAGTACATACAAGTAGACTGGCTGCGGTCGAAAGGTGAGCACAAAGATTGGGATGTGGAAGCGTCCAAACTTAAGAGTAACTTCAAACGTACCCAGCGCTCCTTTAAAGAGCATCGTGAGGAAAAACTCGTATAACGAGTAGAAAACCAACTTGATACATATACAAATTTATTACAGTGGTTTTGAGGGCACACAGACGTTACAGGCACATACAGAACATTAAGTTTATTTAACCTAGGATAGCCAAATAATATCACTTTGACTTGGTTCTGGTCAGAGAGAGCCCATTTATTTCACAGAAACCAGTTTGATTAATAAAATTAACACATACTAACTTACACAGCCTAACATCAAGAGATTGTTTCCTTTAAGGAAAAGGCCTCAGCACTGGGAGTTGAAAGCTGGCCCGAAGATGCATTTTTCCAGCTATTGGTCAGAATTCAACAAAAATTGTGCCTACACAGCCTAAACCCATGAAACGTTCCATTCATTTCATACAATGCATCAGCCATTGAAGATTAATACCGTTGACAATTGTTAAATTTTTATCAGAACAAAGTGCTGAACTCGCATGGGTCATACAGGATCTGTGGAATGGGAAGCATTCACATTCGATCAAAGCAGGAGGAAGTCCAGTTCCTTGGAACAGAAGCCCCTCACCAGCATCAAGGCAAAATAATGCAGTAACGTCAAATAATACTATACTATTTCAAAATTAAATGTGGCAAAATGTCATCTACACTCCGTTAAATATACCGACCTTGTTCTAATTATAATACACGAGCGTTGAAATTGTGAAGTCGATCAGTGGAGCCTGTCTCATCCTGTCAAATGGAAACAAAATTTTGGAATGATCTATGTAGCACTGTACATAGGGCGCCTACGTATTCAAATAGACCCATAAATCTTGCCGAAGATACTTTTACACAAACGTTAAAAATTCGAAGTTGATCGAATAAGGTGTTCTTGATTCATTCAGTTAAGATACACGACTATTTAGGGTTTAAAGACGATTGCAAGAAGCATTCTCTAGTTTAGACATTTGAAACAATTTACTTAACAAAACTGGTAAATTGAAGTTTACACACCTAAAAGTGAGTGTTAGTGGTAAAAGTTTGAATCAGTCAGGAAAGCCATTGTTAACTGATCTGATTCTAAATTATAATTATAATGGAGAACGCTAAACCCGTAGGATTATACAGCGCATGTGGTGGGAATGGAAGACATTCAGGCTCAATTCAGGGAACCGGAGCACAGATCCAATTCCCTAGATCAAGAGCTCCTCACCAGCATCAAGGAACCTCCCTTGAGGGGATCTGATTCTAAAGATTTCAAGTTTATTAACTATTTCAATAAAAATTTTAATTTGCATCTACTCAAACTAAACTTAGGCGTTATCGTCCTTATAGAACTCATCATCTATATTTCAAGCCGTTCAGTAAAATTGGTAAACTGGGACATATGGCAGCCAATAGCAGTGTCAACCTTGTGTTCAGGAAAGCACACCAATGGTGAAAATTTAAAACCTATCAAATGAGTCATTCTCCAGTTATGAGACTGAGTCCAGCGACTCTGTCTTTTTACTGTTAACTACATCAACAAATTTTCCAGGAGGCAAACGATACTTTATAGGTACTGTCCTGGCCCTAAGATGCATCAGCCATTAAGTACTGAAGCCGTTCAAAAGAAGTAAACTGAAAATTATTTAACGTGGTTTACGGGAATAAAAACTGCGTGCTATTTTATACACAAAATTGTCAAATTTGCACCTACACATTTTGAATCCTACTCTCCACCGTCGTCGAGCTTTTTGGTACATTTTCTAAACGTTTGAAACCACCACTGAGAGTTTTGGAATTATCCAAACCATTCCAGGATGCTGGGAATGGGTTCAACAACTTTGGTCATAGGGATCGTGAACATGCCAACTGTTTCAAGAATTTGGTTCTCGTTCCTTGAAAGAGATTGGATGAAACATTCTCGAGTCATGAGCGAAATAACATTGAAAAGTAGGAGGAAGAAAAAAAAATAGTTTCTGGCAACATCTCAAGGTATCTCTTCGGGGATACCCAAAAATGTATTAATTTTTGATAATATGCAATATAATAGTATTCTGTGTAGCTTTATATACAGTGATACAGAGCAGTATGTTGAAACGTTAATTTCATGACATGTAGTTTTGCAATGAATTTAGTATCAGGGGAAGTTTGTCCTTAAACATAGGTATTTAAAATTTATTGTAGTAAACTGTTTTGTCGTTTATTGAGGAATTAGTATCGTTATGATTATTGTTGAAATAGATAAAGGGATCGTAGCCTCTGAGCTTGATAGTTTCTCAAGTAATTTTTTGCTGTGGCCAGGTAAACTATAGGTATTTACAATAAAATTGAGCTGTTGCTCTTTTGTCATAGTATTATGAGTTCCTAGTGTAGGTCTACGAGTATTAGATGAATCTAACCCCAGAATAGTTATTGTTTATTATGTATTTACGTGGTGTTCCCACAATATTCGTATTCTGTTTCCGAGCTATATTTCATCCACTATTGCTTGGATCCCTGCTTACAGGTAAGACTCGTGCATCTTTACTTTCTGCTGTTTTTATCTAACGAAGGATCCCTAGTGATTCAAGAAAGCTTTACCATTTCCTTGTTTTGGAGGGTATTTTGATAGAGAAGTATATTGTACTCAATTTGACTGGAAATAAAATCTTGGTGGTGTTAGTGCTGAGCAAGATGAAAGATTTCAGCAGGATATCAGTACAGTGGAGGTATGCTAGCTGGGGCGTTTCACTCCCAGCATGATGGGAATTATCGTTGCTTTCTTCAGAGACACCAATGTTAGTCATAAGCGCAAAGCCAAATATTTAAAACATTTTAAAATATTTTATGCTTTCATTAAGAATAAGTTGATGAATATCCTTGAATCATTCTTTAGCAGTTACTTTGTAATAAGAAATAAGTTTTTAATGACTCATTATATTGTCTGTACTGTAAATTTTAAGGAAGAATTTAGGGTAGCGAAGATGGAGACACGGCGATTGACTGAGGAAAACAAGAGGATTCGTAGCAGTCCTCCTGTTCCGA
Organism: Cherax quadricarinatus; assembly: GCF_026875155.1. Lineage (NCBI taxonomy): Eukaryota > Metazoa > Arthropoda > Malacostraca > Decapoda > Parastacidae > Cherax > Cherax quadricarinatus. Next base: position 28,826,422 of record NC_069405.1, read on the forward strand.
GTCCTCAGGTCAAGCAGGGAAACTGGACAGTGGCTGGACAGCATGGAACGAAGTTGACGATCAAGAAGACGAATGAAAAGGTAGAAACGATGAAGAAGAAAGACTGCTGTGGAAACTGTTGTGGAATGCAGTCTCTGTGCTACCCGACGAATGTGAGTCGACTACTGGAAACGTGACGGCGAACGACACCAAGGAAGGTAAGAATATTGTTGTTGTTGGAGATAGCCAGGATAGGTACATGGATAGGGCGTTCTGCTTGAAGGACAGGAGTAGGGGACAGAGGGATGGAGGATTTTGTTAGCCAGCTTGACAACATCATGAGAGGTAATGGGATCAATCCTATTATCTGCCTCAGTGCTGGAGGCAATTAAGTAGGCAAGCGTAGAAGTGAGGATTTAGTTAAAAGGTTCTGGACAGCAAAAGACATAATTAGGAAGAAGGGGGGGCCCTGTTATATGTGGCATTTTGCCAAGAAGGGGCGTTGGAAATGAATTGTTGTCCAGAGCAATTGGTATTAATTGTTGGCTGGATAAACACTGTAAGGATAATACAATACCATTCATTGACAACTGGGACAACTTCTATGGCCGAAATGACGTGTATGTCAGGGATGGGGTTCACTTATCCAGGGCAGGTGTGGATTTTCTTGCTACCTCAGTTGAGGGGGTTGTTAGGACTTAAAACTAGGATTAGTTAGAGGTGTGGGTTTAGAAATGATAAATAATGAGCATAGATATATTGACTTATGCTCTGATATTAAGAATTTTAATAGTAACTGTCATGGAGTAATTCTGGGTAATGATAATTTCAGAAATTGTGTAAAAACAAAGATGAATTGGAAAAATGTGCAGAAGAAAAAACATATGATGGTATTTTATGCTAACAGTCGAAGTGCAAGAAATAAGATTAATGAACTACGTTTGGTAGCATGTGCTGGGAACTTTGATGTCATTGCATTAACTGAAACCTGGTATGATTTAAAGAGTCGGGATATGATTGCTGAGTGTAATATTGAAGGGTTTAAGTTGTTCCATGTGGATAGATGTAATGGGAAGGGGGGAGGAGTTGCATTATATGTTCAAGAAAATATTAACTGTTGCATAAAAACAGGTATAAAAATAGATGGAAGAGTAACAGAATCTGTTTGGGTAGAGTTTGTAGAAGGTCAAGAAAAACTGATTCTAGGTGTAATATACCGACCTCCAGGCTTGGATCACGATAGAGGGAGACTTCTTTGGGACGAAATTGTTAGGGTTTCTAGACACAATAACAGTGATAGTAGGGGATTTTAACTTTAGTCAAATTGACGAATTCTTTGACCGATAATCTAAGAGTCCAGTGACTCTATGGAAACAGTTCAGGACTGTTTTCTGAAGCAGTGTGTAACAGAGCCTACCAGGGGTAATAATTTGCTAGACCTAGTCTTGTCAAATAAGGAGACACTCGTAAATAATCTGGAGATCACTGAAGAGCTTGGCGCAAGTGATCACAAATCCATCACTTTTAGCATTAACTGGGAATGCAAGAATAATGATAATACGGTAAAAATCCCTTATTTTCGTTCTGCCGATTATAATGGACTTAGGGAGCACCTGTCAAATCTCGATTGGGGTTATCTAGCTAATGATTTTATTGACGATAATCATACTTATGATTATGAAAGGATTTGCATTTATGAGTTTTTTCTTAATGTACACCGTGCTCAGAGTATATACATTCCCCAGAGAGAAATTAGGTCTAATAATAACGATCCCAAATGGATTAACAAGAGGCTAAAGCATCTATTAGGGGAGAAAAGGGGAACTTATAGGCGCATCTGAAGAGAGGACCTACTTCGACTAGTGGATGGTACCACTATGACCCCACCTCCTGCTTCACCTCACCTCACTACAGTATATAAGCCACGTCTACGGCCCTATGCTGTACATTCTACAAGATTGATGGACTGAACACCTCGACTCCAGGCTGAGGGACTGATTACCTCGAACTCCTCCTCTCCTTACGCCTTTCTACTTTGTATTGGACTGATGAAGCCACTGTGTGGCGAAACGTTTCCTGAATAAAGATTCCCATATGTTGCATAAGTGTCTCAATCTTCATCTTAAGTACTGGTTTTCTAAGAGTTGTGGATGCGTGGAACAATCTTCCCAGTAGGGTGATAGAGGCTAGGGCCTTGTGTAGCTTTAAGAAGAGATTGGACAAATATACGAGTGTGAGGGGCTGGGTTTGATTGGTGTCATTGGGTACGGGTAGCTTTGGGTAGAGGTCGTTTTGATAAGGAACTGCCTTGCATGGGCCAGTACGCCTTCTGCAGTGTTCCTCCCTTATTATGTTCTTATGTGATTTACAAAAAAAAAAAATCCTGAAATTATTTTCTCCAATAACCAAATATCTTAACGTTCTAGAATTCAAATTTTACATAAGAACACATACACCAACATTTTTTTGTTGTTATAAATATATTGAAGTATGTATTCCCCTTTGTCATTACAGAATGTAGGTAAGGCGGCACAGATTACTCACCAGTTACAACAGGTAGGTCTTCAACCTCCCCTGCTTGTGGGAATGGCCACTTAACACACGGTGGTCCTTCACAGCAGTAAGCAGGTAGGTCTTCAACTTTCCCTGCTTGTGAGAGCGGGCACCTTACTCAAGTAGTCAGCAGGTAGATCTTTACCCTCCCCCCTTCTGCTTGTGAGAGCGGCAGCACTCACTGGGTCTTCGCCGGGGAGTCATTTACTCGCATTGGTATTTAGAACAAGGGTTCCCAAACTTCTGATGTGTACTTCATCTACCTCGTCTCCTTCCAGGCATCGGGACATTAAACTTATTTTGCTCTTTGAAAGAAGGATCATCTGACATTCCTACCAGGACCTTCACCCGTTCCTTTCATTCAATTTGGTAATCCTCGTTTTTTTATTTAGCTTTTTTTTTTTTTTGAGTTCTTTATTCGTTTCATATTTAAGGAGTTTCAACTTATCGCCACTGTTTATTTCGTCTTTCAAATTTTCCGTGTCTTTTACCGAAGTGGTTTTCATGCTTTGGTAGCGGGAAATGAAGATAAGAAATTGTGTAAAGTAAAAGGACACAAGTGCAACTAATGTGACATTTATTGTGGCAACGTTTCGCTCTCCAGGAGCTTTATCAAGCTTGATAAAGCTCCTGGAGAGCGAAACGTTGCCACAATAAATGTCACATTAGTTGCACTTGTGTCCTTTTACTTTACTTATTGTCGGTAATTCTACCAACTTTATTACAATAAAAAATTGTACCAAATGTTTTTATTTTGTCCACTGTGAAGATAGGAAACAGATACGTCAGAATCGTGACTTAGGGTACTAAGCTTTTTACTTTGCTAATGCTGGATTTTGATTGTTTACCACTACTGTGTATATCTACGGCATACAATACCGACAAGTTGATGAATTAGATATTTGTGCAACATGTAGGTATCTTCTTTGTAGATGTTTCGCCATCCAGTCGCTGTATCGATACAATACAAGGACATAATCTGAAGGCTAGAAATCTCAAGACTACGGTATTCATCACCTGCTTCTAGTCTCCTAGGGACTGATTACTTCGTCTTCCACTTTCTTCCGTATATATTTCTACAGTCTTCAGATTATATCCATATATTGATAAAACCACTGGATGGCGAAACGTCTACCAAGTGAAGATTCCCAGATGTTGCACGTGTCTAATTCATCACCACCACTCCGTGTTCTATATACCAGAAAGTAGAATATCCATTTGCCTGCTTATCCCATTATTCCCATCACCCTCATTTTGCTTATAGTCGCCTCAAAATCGTATGTGTCAAATACTCTTGCGAAATCGTGTGCAGTTTTTAATTTTGTTACCGTGTCTCTGTAATTCTCGTCATAGTGGCTTAGTAATAGTGACAAGCATGATCTCGCTCTAAATCTACACTGGCTTGTGTTGCACAGCTTCTGCTCTCCCACAGAAGGAGTCGACATTTATATGATTTTTAAAAGTAATCATTTTTATTTTGCAAATGTACTGTTACATATTTCCACGTACTTTATTTACAGATATTACATTATTAACTCTTATTGAAATTGCGTTAATAATTGACCCAGCTGGTGAACAGCTCCTGGACCTGTTTTCGGCTTCGTCGAATTTAACCTGATTACCACCTAATTCCAGGAGCTGTAAACCCTACGGGTTTAGCGATTCCCCCTGAACGTAATAATAATGGGGATTTCGGAGTTTTCATGGTGGGTATACCAGGAGTTTACCAGGAAAGGGTTTCGGGGGTCAACGCCCCCGCGACTCGGTCTGAGACCAGGCCTCGTGGTGGATCAGGGTCTGATCAATCAGGCTGTTACTGCTGGCCACACGCAAACTGGCGTACGAATCACAGCCCGGATGGTCACGTACTGACTAAAGGTGCCTGTCCAGGGCCTTCTTGAAGACAGCCAGGGGTCTATTGATAATCTCCCTTATGTGTGCTGGGAGGCAGTTGAACAGTCTTGGGCCCCTGACACTTACTGTGTTGTCTCTGTGTGCTCGTGGCGCCCCTGCTTTTCATTGGGGGAATGTTGCATCTCCTGCCGAGTCTTTTGCTTTCATAGGGAGCGATTTTCGTGTGCAAGTTTGGCACTAATCCCTCTAGGATTTTCCAAGTGTATATTATCATCTCTCTCGCCTGCATTCCAGGGAATACAAATCAAGGGACGTCAACCGTTCCCAGTAATTTAGGTGCCTTATCGTACTTGTGTGCCGTGAAAGTTCTTTGTACCCTCTCCAGGTCAGCAATTTAGCCTGCCTTGAAGGGAGCAGTTAGTCTACAGCAGTATTCCAGCCTAGAGAGAACAAGCGATTTGAGGAGAATCATCATGGGCTTGGCGTCCCTAGTTTTGAAGGTTCTCATTATCCATCCTATCATTTTCCTAGCAGATGCCGTAGATACATTGTTGTGGTCTTTGAACGCGAGATCCTCTAACATTATCACTCCCAGGTCCTTCACATTACTTTTTCGCTCTGTTGTATGGTTAGAATTTGTTGTATACCCTGATACAATTTTAATTTCCTCAAGTTTTCCATATCTGAGTAATTGAAATTTCTCTTCATTGAACTTCATATTGTTTTGAGTGGCCCATTTGCAGATATGGCTGATGTCCTCTTGGAGTCCTGCGGTGTCTTCGATGGAGGTCACTAGTGGTCATGGCAGTTCGTGTGTTATCCGCAAAGGAAGACACGGAGCTATGGCTAACATCTTTGTCTATGTCAGATATGAAGATGAGGAATAGAATGGGAGCGAGTACTGTGCCTTGTGGAACTGCTTTTCACCGTGGCTGCTCTGACTTTACTCTGTTTACTATTACTCTTTGTGTTCTATTTGTCTGGAAGTTACAGATCCATCTACCAACTTTTCCTGTTATTTTTTTATTACGCATTTTGTGCGCTATTACACCATGGTCACACTTGTCGAAGGCTTTTGCTAAGTCTGTGTATACTACATCCAGGACCTTGTCATAGTGGTCCAGTACTGAGTGATGGGAGGATGGGGAGAATTTTTCCCTCTGCAGAAACACCTAAGGTGGGATTCAAAGAAACTGGTTAGGCGGGATTTTGCTTTCGAGGTGGATGTAATTTACACAGATGTGATTTACACAGATTTTGCAAATGCATTGACAGATGCGATCATGGAGTGATAGTTCCGAAAATGAGGGCCATGGGCATTACGGGGAAGGTAGGCAGGTAGATTTTCGGGTTCCTAGCACACACAACACAAAAAGTAGTAGTAGACAGAGCAAGATCCAGCATCTGCAAGGTAAAAAACTCAGTGCCCCAAGGCACTGTCCTGGCACCTCTGCTGTTTTTCATCATCTTAGCAGACATCGATAAAAATACTCGTCATACTTTTGTATCATCATTTGCAGATGACACTAAAATAAGCATGAAAGTCACTACGGTAGAGGACACTGAAAAATTACAGGAAGACATAAGCAAGGTTATCCAGTGGGCAGCGGAGAACATGACCTTCACTGGTGATAAGTTCCAGCTGCTTAGGTATGGAAAGAATAAAGAACTCAAAAAGAACACTGTATACAAATCTTAAGAGGGTCACCAAATAGAACGAAAGAAACACATAAAAGACCTGGGAATTATGTCAGCTGACCTTTCTTTTAAACACCATAACTAAAAGATCACGACAACCAGGAAGATGACGAGGTAGGTATTGAGAACTTACAAAACACGGGAAATAATGCCAGTGGTGACACACTTTAAATCGCTAGTGCTCCCTCATTTAGAATATTGCTCAATGCTGGCGGCCCCGTTCAAAGCAGGAGAAATATCAGAGTTGGAAAAAATAGAGATCGTTTACGGCTCGCATTGAGCCAGTAAATCACCTAAATAACTGGGAACACCTTCAGGTCTTCAACATGTACTCATTGGAGCGGTGGAGAGAAAGATACATGATAAGTGAGAAATATGGGAGGAAGTGCAAAATAAGCCCAGTGAGGAGCAGGGGTGCGGTGGGGACAATAAGGGAACACTGTATCAACATTCGGGATCCCAGACTATTCAGCATCTTACCAGAAGATATCAGAAACACGGCTGGAACAAGTGTAGAAGCCTTCAGGAGGAAACTGGACAAGTATCTTCACCAGGTGCCAGATCAACCAGGTTGTGTTGGATATGTGGGGCAGAGGGCCTCCAGCAGCAACAGCCTGGTTGACCAGGCAAGCCCCAGACGAGCCTGGCCCATGGCTGGGCTAGTGAAACTCTAGAAACTCTTCAAATGTATATCAAAGGTAAGGTAGGGTGGAAAATAGAGTTCCTGCACGCTGGAGAATGAATAAGGAATCTAGGGAGGTGGAAAGCAGAGTTTCTGTGCTCTGGAGGATGAGTGCGGAAGCTCTGGAGGTGGAAAATACAGTTCCTGTATTAAGGATAATGAGTAAGGATATTTTAGTGCATAATTATAATGATGTTTGTGTCCTAGAAAGCAACTAGGAATGAGTGACGGTAAAGTTATTTACCAGTGGATCCCATTCCATCACTGGATCCCATTCCATCAGTGATCCCATTCCAGTAGTTTAACCATACGTGTGTGTGTACATTTATTTGCATGTAGTAATTAAGGGGAGAACACTATTTGTTAAAACTAAATCGAATTTTAGTTATGACTTTTCTTTTTTCTTTTTTTTTTCTTTTTTTTTCTTTTTAAGTGTAAACTTCAGCCTGTTATGTGTACCTCACTTATTATTATTTTATTATTATCACACTGGCCGATTCCCACCAAGGCAGGGTGGCCCGAAAAAGAAAAACTTTCACCATCATTCACTCCATCACTGTCTTGCCAGAAGGGTGCTTTACACTACAGTTTTTAAACTGCAACATTAACACCCCTCCTTCAGAGTGCAGGCACTGTACTTCCCATCTCCAGGACTCAAGTCCGGCCTGCTGGTTTCCCTGAATCCCTTCATAAATGTTACTTTGCTCACACTCCAACAGCACGTCAAGTATTAAAAACCATTTGTCTCCATTCACTCCTATCAAACACGCTCACGCATGCCAAGCCCCTCGCACACAAAACCTCCTTTACCCCCTCTCTCCAACCTTTCCTAGGCCGACCCCTACACCGCCTTCCTTCCACTACAGACTGATACACTCTTGAAGGCATTCTGTTTCGCTCCATTCTCTCTACATGTCCGAACCACCTCAACAACCCTTCCTCAGCCTTCTGGACAGCAGTTTTGGTAATCCCGCACCTCCTCCTAACTTCCAAACTACGAATTCTCTGCATTATATTCACACCACACATCGCCCTCAGACATGACATCTCCACTGCCTCCAGCCTTCTCCTCGCTGCAACATTCATCACCCATGCTTCACACCCATATAAGAACGTTGGTAAAACTATACTCTCGTACATTCCCCTCTTTGCCTCCAAGGACAAAGTTCTTTGTCTTCACAGACTCCTAAGTGCACCACTCACCATTTTCCCCTCATCAATTCTATGATTCACCTCATCTTTCATAGACCCATCCGCTGACACGTCCACTCCCAAATATCTGAATACATTCACCTCCTCCATACTCTCTCCCTCCAATCTGATATCCAATCTTTCATCACCTAATATTTTTGTTATCCTCATAACCTTACTCTTTCCTGTATTCACTTTCAATTTTCTTTTGCACACCCTACCAAATTCATCCACCAATCTCTGCAACTTCTCTTCAGAATCTCCCAAGAGCACAGTGTCATCAGCAAAGAGCAACTGTGACAACTCCCACTTTGTGTGTGATTCTTTATCTTTTAACTCCACGCCTCTTGCCAAGACCCTCACTTATATGTAAACTATTTATTTTTCCAAGACGTTGCAGTGGCTGACAAATGTGATGTAATTGGATAAAAAAAACCGACATGTTGTAGAATGAGACTTGTGCAACATTTGTGAATCTTTATTGATTTATTAATGTTCACAAATGTTCTTTAATATTTATCACATAGGGCAGTATAAGTTACGTCACAAATTACCCGCATATAGGAGAGTAGAAATAATGACGACGTTTCGGTCCCACTTGGACCATTAACCAGTGTGACTAGTTAATGGTCCAGGTCTGAATGAGACTTCGTCATAAGTTTCATTCTCTTGGTTCCTGGTTATTTGTGTATTGTTCCAGTCAAAGTCTTGTGTCTACTGATTCTCGGTACGTGTTCAAGCCAGAACCTACTGTATTTTTTTATGAAATTTCCCAAGAAATAAAAATTATTGGTTATAAGAAAAACAAGATATATTGGTGTTGATAATCTTTCAAGGCGGTATGATCGAAACGGTAAAGTTTCTCGAGAGCTTATTTTGAAGTATCGCTGAAGTAAGCTTTGGCAAGGGAGCGGCGCGGTAAGCTTCCCTGGGAGCTGATTACTGCCGTCACTCCCAGGCTGGAGACCACTGATCAGCATGGTGCAGCCAGGGACCACCAGACCACTGATGCATGGTGCAGTCAGGAACCATCAGACCACTGGTGCATGGTGCAGCCAAAGACCACCAGGCCACTAGTGCATGGTATAGCCAAGGACCACCAGACCACTGATGCATGGTGCAGCCAGGGACCACCAGGCCACTGATGCATGATGCAGCCAGGGATCACCAGACCACTGATGCATGATGCAGCCAAGGACCACCAGACCACTGATGCATGATGCAGCCAAGGACCACCAGACCACTGATGCATGGTGCAGCGAGGGACCACCAAACCACTGATGCATGATGCAACCAGGGACCACCAGACCGCTGATACATGGTGCAGCCAGGAACCACCAGACCACTGATGCATGGTGCATTCAGGAACCACAGACCACTGATGCATGGTGCAGCCATGAACCACCAGACCATTGATGCATGGTACAGCCACTGACCACCAGACAGCTGATGCATGGTATAGCCGAGGACCACCAGACCTCTGATGCATGGTACAGCCAAGGACCACCAGACCACTGATGCATGGTGCAGCCAGGGACCTCCAGTCCACTGATGCATGATGCAGCAAGGGACCACCAGGCCACTGATGCATGATGCAGCCAAGGACCACAAGACTACTGATGCATGATACAGCCAGGAACCACCAGACCACTGATGTATGATGCAACCAGGAACCACCAGACCACTGATGCATTGTGCAGCCAGGAACCACCAGACCACTAATGCATAGTGCAGACAGGGACCACCAGATCACTGATGCATGGTGCAGCCAGGGACCACCAGATCACTGATGCATGGTGTAGCCAGGGACTACCAGACGATTGATGCATGGTGCAGCCAGGAACCACCAGACCACTGATGCATGGTGCAGCCATGAAACACCAGACCACTGATACATGGTGCAGCCAGGAACCACCAAACCACTGATGCATGGTGCAGCCAGGAACCACCAGACCACTAATGCATGGTGCAGCCAGGAAACACTGGACCACTGATGCATGGTGCAAATAGGGACCACCAGACCTCTGATGCATGGTGCAGCCAGGAAACAGCAGACCACTGATGCATGGTGCAGCCAGGAACCACCAGACCACTGATTGCATGGTGCAGCCAGGAACCACCAGACCACTGATGCATGGTGCAGCCAGGAACCACCAGACCACTGATTGCATTGTGCAGCCAGGAACCATCAGAACACTGATGCATGGTGCAGTCAGGAAACACCAGACCACTGATGCATCTTGCAGCCATGAACCACCAGTCCACTGATGCATGGTGCAGCCAGGAACCACCAGATCACTGATGCATGGTGACACCAGGAACCACTTGACCACTGATGCATGGTGCAGCCAGGAACCACCAGACCACTGATGCATGGTGCAGCCAGGAACCACTAGACCACTGATGCACGGTGCAGCCATGAACCAGCAGACCACTGATGCATGGTGCAGCCAGGAACCACCAGACCACTGATGCATGGTGCAACCAGGAACGCCTAGACCACTGATGCACGGTGCAGCCAGGAACCACCAGTCCACTGATGCATGGTGCAGCCAGGAACCAGCAGACCACTGATGCATGGCGCAGCTAGGAACCAGCAGACCACTGCTGCATGGTGCAGTCAGGAACCAGCAGACCACTGATGCATGGTGCAGCCAGGAACCAGCAGACCACTAATGCATGGTGCAGCCAGGGAACACCAGACCACTGATGCATGGTGCAGCCATGAACCAGCAGAGCACTGATATATGGTGCAGTCAGGAACCACCAGACCACTGATGCATAGTGCAGCCAGGAACCACCAGACCACTGATGCATGGTGCAGCCAGGAACCACCAGATCACTGATGCATCTTGCAGCCATGAACCACCAGTCCACTGATGCATGGTGCAGCCAGGAACCACCAGATCACTGATGCATGGTGAAACCAGGAACCACTTGACCACTGATTCATGGTGCAGCCAGGAACCACCAGACCACTGATGCATGGTGCAGCCAGGAACCACTAGACCAATGATGCATGGTGCAGCCATGAACCAGCAGATCACTGATGCATGGTGCAGTCAGGAACCTCCAGACCACTGATGCATGGTGCAGCCAGGAACCACTAGACCAATGATGCATGGTGCAGCCATGAACCAGCAGACCACTGATGCATGGTGCAGCCAGGAACCACCAGACCACTGATGCATGGTGCAGCCAGGAACGACTAGACCACTGATGCATTGTGCAGCCAGGAACCACCAGTCCACTGATGAATGGTGCAGCCAGGAACCAGCAGACCACTGATGCATGGTGCAGCTAGGAACCAGCAGACCACTGCTGCATGGTGCAGCCAGGAACCAGCAGACCACTGATGCATGGTGCAGCCAGGAGCCACCAGACCACTGATGCATGGTGCAGCCATGAACCAGGAGACCACTGATGTATGGTGCAGTCAGGAACCACCAGACCACTGATGCATGGTGCAGCCAGGAACCACCAGACCACTGATGCATGGTGCAGCCAGGAACCACCAGACCACTGATGCATGGTGCAGCCAGGAGCCACGAGACCACTGATGCATTGTGCAGCCAGGAACCACCAGACCACTGATGCATGGTGCAACCCTGAACCACCAGACCACTGATACATGGTGCAGCCAGGAACCACTAGACCACTGATGCATGGTGCAGCCAGGAACGACTAGACCACTGATAAATTGTGCAGCCAGGAACCACTAGACTACTGATGCATGGTGCAGCCAGGAACCACCAGACCACTGATGCATGGTGCAGCCAGGAACCACTAGACTACTGATGCATGGTGCAGCCAGGAACCACCAGACCACTGATGCATGGTGCAGCCAGGAACCACCAGACCACTGATGCATGGTGCAGCCATGAACCACCAGACCACTGATGCATGGTGCAGCCAGGAACCACCAGACCACTGATACATGGTGCAGCCAGGAACCACCAGACCACTGATGCATGGTGCATAAAATACTTCCCTCGTCTTCCCACTCACCATATACGTTCTTAGTCTTCCCAGTCAGCATATACTTGCTTGGTATTCCCACTCATCATATACTTTCCTTGTCTTCACACTCAGCATGTACTTTTCTTGTCTTCCCACTGAGAGTCCCTTAGTCATTTTCTTCCACGTAATTAGCGCTTTAAGAGATGAGTCTTATTGCTGGTGAAGGGCTCTTGATCCAGAGAATTGGAGTTATCCTTCTCCTTTCTCGGATTGAACCTTATTGCCTCCCATTTTCCAGGTGCTTTATGATCCGTATTGTTTTAGCGCTTTTCCATAATAATATAATTATAGCATAATACTAAAAATACAATCATTGCAGCCAGTAAAATATTTTTATAACTACGAAAAACACTATAAATACCTCCAATTACAATGCATAATTTATTTTTTTAGGATCATAAATATAACCTGAATTTCCATACGATTAAAAAAAAATCGTGCGGAACCCCTCATTAATGGCAAATAATTTAATACATTTAGCGATTATCCGAAAATTGTGGACTCCATCGGGTAGTTAGTGGCGCGTAAGATGTTTACTGCTGGCCTTGGTTTGTGGTGCGAGATGTTTTACTGTGGAGGAGGATGATAAAAGGTGGAACAGGAAGAGGAGACAGGTGGGAGGGAGACAGAGAGGAGGGTAATAGTCAACGTATATTTTTTTTCTAAGATTAAGTGTAAATGTTTAACATGGGATGATTAGCATAGATTTAACGTTTAACATGAGTTGATTAGCATAGATTGAATTTTTAACTTGGGTTGATTAGCATAGATTGAATGTTTAACGTGGGTTGATTAGCATAGATTGAATGTTTAACGTGGGTTGATTAGCATAGATTGAATGTTTAACGTGGGTTGATTAGCATAGATTGAATGTTTAACGTGGGTTGATTAGCATAGATTGAATGTTTAACGTGGGTTGATTAGCATAGATTGAATGCTTAACGTGGGTTGATTAGCATAGATTGAATGTTTAACGTTGGTTGATTAGCATAGATTGAATGTTTAACGTGGGTTGATTAGCATAGATTGAATGTTTAACGTGGGTTGATTAGCATAGATTGAATGTTTAACGTGGGTTGATTAGCATAGATTGAATGTTTAACGTGGGTTGATTAGCATAGATTGAATGCTTAACGTGGGTTGATTAGCATAGATTGAATGTTTAACGTGGGTTGATTAGCATAGATTGAATGCTTAACGTGGGTTGATTAGCGTAGATTGAATTTTTAACGTGGGCTTGATTATCACAGATTGAGTGTTAAAGATAGATTAGCGAAGCTTTAATTTTTGACATGGGTTAATTAGCATAGATTTAACATTTAACATGAGATAAGTAGCATAATCATACAGGGAAATCCCACAGCTGTGCAAAGCATATTATAACAGAATGTTTAAATGAGGATGTGGAGAATGTATAAAAGAGGTTGTGTAAAAGAGAAGGTATTGAGTGTTATTTTACTGTTAAGTTGGAGAAGAGTGGTAAGCCCGTAGGAGTCATACACCGCCTGGGTGAAGAGAAAAATCATGTTTGGTCCTGGGAAATGAAAGGTAGCTTCAGTTCCTTCGAGACGAGGATTGAGAAACAGTAATAAAATAGGGAGGAAAATAAGAGGCGGCTACATTTGTGCCGTCTTTATTTGCAAGGCCAATCCTCAGCTTTCTACCTTGCTGTCTTTGCAGGGAGGGGAAGGAAGGGGTGAAGGAAGGCAGGGGGGAAGGAAGGAGGGTGGGTAGGAAGGAGGGAAAGGTGCCTTGAAACACGATCTTAATTAGTCGCACTGCGGACGGATCTCGTGCCTTTCTTCACCCCAGGGAACTCCTGGACGCCATCCAAAACCTAGTTCTAGAAGAATACTGCCTCCATGGTCCGGGAGGAGCGGGAGTTTGTATGGCAGTTAACACAAAGCTATATAAACAGCAGCTGGACCACTCCACCATTACACGTCTGTCTGATTGACAGGTAATTTAGAAGGTTGCACTGGACCCGTGGAGCAACCCAATGCGTAACTGTAGCAAGACTGGTTCAATCTCATCTGAATTGCATGCACAACAACACTGTGCATCCTATCATTATCCTCGCCTACGAGGATAATGATAGGATGGATAATGAGAACGTTCAAAACGAGGGATGTCATGCCAATGAGATTCTCTATAAGTCACTGGTACTCTTTAGGATGGAATACTGCTGCATACTAAGAGCACCATTCAGGGCAGGTGACATAGCAGGTCTAAGGAATGTACAGAGAACCGTCACTGCATGTATTAGTTCAGTAAAGCACCTCAGTTACTGGGAACGTTTGAAGTGTCTTGACCTGTTCTACCCTTAAAGATGTATCATAATTTGCACCTGGAAAACCCTAGAGGGACTATCTCATATTTGCACACACAAATAACTCCCTACGAAAGCAAGACTCGGCAGACGGTGCAGCATACCGCCACTGTAAAGCAGAAGCGCCATGGGTACACTAAAAGAAAACATAGTGACTGTTCAACAGCCCTCTATTATCAGAGGAATTACCAGATACCCAAACTCAGTGCTCCATCAGCCGGTCTGTGGTTGATCAGGCCCTGATCCACCGGGAGGTCTGGTAGAGGACCGGGCCACGGGGGCGTTGACGCTCGTAACCTGCAGGCAAACTCCAGGTCGAGCATCCAACACTTGTCTGTTGCCCCTATGCTCTGATGGCTGCTGTCTGAACCCGATGTTCTTGGCCGCACTTTATTCACTGTTTTTCCTTACATACTTAGTGTTGTGTGCTATAACCGTTTTCAGTATGGTCATCCTCTGTTGTCATGCTGTAACGAGGCACAGCTCCTAATTTTATAGATTTTAATTAATTTTTCTTATTTTATTTAAATATGGAAATTGTAGTGAATTTCATCAAACACAGGAACTTCTACAAGTGCTCTCTCCTGCTTTTCCTGTAACAGGAAGCACAAACTAATCGCAAGAACTAGTCCAGTAAAGGAAGCTTTTGGCATTGCTGAATGGCTGATGGCACAACTCTTTCTTCGAAGGAATCATATATACTCAGCCAGAAGCGGATTGAGTCTTAAAACCGGCCCGGGCATCCGTCATCCACTCGCACCTGCTCATGTAGTTGTCTAACCTATTTTTAAACAACCCAGGATTTTCGCTTCAATGACGCTACTCGGGCGTTTGTTCCACTCATCTTATATCCTTTCTAAATCTTATTCTTTTTCAATTTGAACCCATTGCTGCGACTCCTGTATTAGTCACATATTTTTAGCACGCTGTATCCCTCTTATTTATTCCTGTCTTCCATTTATTCACCTCAGTCGTATCCCCTTTCCCCCAGATTTTACGCCTTTCTAGAGAGTGCAGATTCAGTGCCCTTAGCCTATCCTCGTAGGATCAGGTTTGTCACCCTCTCTGTGCGTTTTCTGTCGCTGTAATACGGTGAACAGAGCAGAGTAGCATAATCTAAATGCGGTCTTACCAACGATATATAGAGTATTCTTCTTGATATGAAGCCAAGAA
This sequence comes from Cherax quadricarinatus, assembly GCF_026875155.1. Lineage (NCBI taxonomy): Eukaryota > Metazoa > Arthropoda > Malacostraca > Decapoda > Parastacidae > Cherax > Cherax quadricarinatus. Next base: position 28,841,901 of record NC_069405.1, read on the forward strand.
TTTTATTAGCTTACGTTTGTCTGTTTTAAACCGCCACTTCTCCGACCACTGCATCAACTTGTGCAACATTTGGGAATCTTTACTGTTGAAACATTTCGCCAACTAGTGGCGTCTTCAGTTCAGTACAGTGTCCTCATCAGAATTAATTCGACGACCTATTTTCTGTCACTATTCTCTCATCTGTGTTGTTTACATAAACTGTGAACAACAAAGGACCCAAATCTGACCCCTATAGAACACTGCTTGTGACGCGTCCCCGCTCTTTATTTATGCAAACTCTTTGTTTCGTATTGGTCACCTACGCCTCTATCCAGGAAGAATTTTCTTTTCCACGTGTCAGTGGTGTTACTGTGAAATATACTTAGATAATCCCAGCTACTTTATAGTTAGACTTCCTTGCTAGTTGTGACATCACGAGATCCTCACGTGAACCGTAGGCCACAGCATTCACCTTCAGTCACTCCCGGTCCACTTAGTAGACATAGACAAGACAGGCAGGCTTCTCCTCACTCTTAATTATACGCCTCCAAGACATCCAACGTGTGTATTTCTTACTCCAATGATCTCACGAACCCCCACGACACGCGTGCCTCCGCTTTCCTCAACAATTTGTACCGAAATGCATGAATTTGTCTCTCAAGGTGACTTCGAATAGCTTCGGCAATTAATGATTCCATCAGTTTTCTCCACAATCGAGGTTAGGCTAATTGGTCTATAATTTGATGCTAATGACTTATTTCCTGCTTTGTAGATACCACATTTGCCGTTTTCCACTTACCCAGCACTACTGTAATGATATGTTGAAAAGACTAGCTAATTGTTTGTATTGTTCCTCCTTTAAAACGCTTAAGAGCAGTTCATCAGGGCCGGTTGATTTTAGTTTTAATCTTATATTTGTCTGAGAACCGTGACACCAATGAGTTTGATAGTCCATAAATTGTTTTCGTTGTGACTTGTATTATTTTTTTTATTTTTGGAATTTCACTAGTATCTTCCTGTGTAAAAATTGAAATGAGAAAAAGTGTTGAAGATTGTATGCATTTTCTTGTCACTAACAGTAAGCTAACCTGAGCAACTTTTAAGTGGGCCTATTCTGTTCCTAATCTTATTCCTATATAGATGAAAGAAATCTTTTGGGTTGGTTTTCGAATTCTTTGCGACTTCTTTATAATCTTTGTTTTTTTTATTCCTGTTTTGATTTCTCTAAGTGAATATGCTGATTCCTTAGGTGCCCCTCTCCTCGTTTAATTAGTCTGTAAATGTCTCTCTTTTAGCCTGTAAATGTCTCTCTCTTATCCTGTGAGTTGTTTTGTTCTATTAATTATCTATTTGTTTGCTTTAATTTCTTTGGAACATTAGTTGCCTGGGCAGCTTGAACTCTGCTCTGAAAAATGTCATACTGGTAACAATCACTGCCTTCCTGATCATTATCCTGACCCACAGGATAATGATCTATTAGATCATACCATTTGATTCCACCAAGATAATTTCTTAGCCCCATGAAATCGGCTAAGTGAAAATCAGGAACCTTGATTTTATTGTAGTTATTAAGGTAATTCCATGATATACGGAAACTGAGTGATTTGTGATCGCTTATGCCTAGTTCGTAATTAACCTCAAGATTATTAATTAGTGATTCCTTGTTAGCAAGAACCAAGTCAAGCAGGATATTTCTTGTAGTTCTGTCACAAACTGTTTAAAAAAAAATCCTGGATCTTATCATGAAGGTTGCTAGACCTAAGACTTCCTGTTAAATTGCTCCAGTCAATCTGGCCAAAGTTAAAATCTCCTATTATCACAACATATTTGTATCTAGATGCCTTTGTTATTTTTCCTTAGACGTTTACCGTATTCCCTATCAAGCTTTGGGGGTGTGTAAATCACACCCAAGATTAGACTTGCACGTCACACGAGAAACTGTATCCAAACAGTGTCAGTATCCGTTATTCCTATTTGATATCTTATGCAACAGTTTAAATTATCTCTGATATACATAGCAACTCCACCCTTTTTTATGGAAAGGTGGTAAAATAATTTATAGCCTTGTATGTGACATTCAAGAGGCATTTCTCTGTTTCAGGGTGAACCAGGTCAGGTCACACCAGTGACCTGCTTCCTAAACGTGCAGTTAATCTTAGTTCGTCTATCTTATTGCTTACCCTGCTACTATTAATATAATAGATCTTAAACCTAATTAGATCTATAGCTGTCCAGTACTTATTTAGCTCCCATCTCTTGCCCATCTCAATAACGTTTCCGCCAGCATTGAGGCAGATAATGGCGTTGTTCCCATTACCTGACTTGCTGACTATGTCACCAACACCAGCTCCAGGGAAATACTTCCCCTGTCTCATCTTCCTACCATTGTTATAGAAGACACGATCCATATATTTTCACCCCACCTCTGAATCAGCAGTTTTGATTCATTACTTGCCCAGGCCCCGCTGTCAGGTGCTCCCTCGTCTGACAGGATCGCTCAAACTCCCACAGGATTCGGGAAACCCGTATATGGAATTCAGCCCTCGTTAAGAGTCTGTTAGCAGGAGTCAGCTCGTGCCTGTTTACCCCCCCATCCTCTTCACCTTTTCCTGTTCATGCTGCATCCTCTCTTCTGTCCAAGCTACAGTCTACTATAACCGGGAATTCATGACTGGTATGAACAGTATTAATACCTCAGGGTCTGACCCTCCTTGCAGTGGAATTGCTTTCTTTCTTGGGAACTCCCCTTGCTGTTGTTTGTACTACTCTTCTTGCCCGTATTATATAATGTTTTTTTCTTTTTCATACTAACTCCCCAGAATATTTTTTTTTAATTTTGGAATCGTTTCCTTTTATCAAACTGTCGAGATTTTCAGGTGCTGCTCTCGGACGTTAAGTGAAATGCTAGTGCGTTTGTGAAACTTGGCTTCGTCCTCTTCGCCTCCCCGTGCGGAGATATACGATTTATAGAGCAGGTGGGAAGGACAGAAGGGATGGTGGCCTCACCAGCTGTATACTGTCAGACTTCTCCTGAAAGCACATTCTTCACAGGCAATACCCAGGAGGATCCTGGAAGTGCTCTCAATGTGAGCAGCAGTTAGAAGTGTCTGGTCCATAATTCATATGAGACAGGGGAATTCGCATATTTACTTTGTACATTTGAAACAATCATCTCTGGTTATGAAAGCTTTTAATGCACATAACAGTGGGAGCCTTTCTTCCAGCAGGCTCACAAAATATTTCTGGGCGATCACTTTTCCAATATCTTCCTTCTCGTACCCTCTCACTTCACGAGTATTTCCATCGACGGACAGTCTTGCTATATTAAAGTATTTTTAGGATCTGGTTGTTTCACATCTATCATGACTGGGTCATACATGGATAGTGGCTGTATTCCAGTTCTCTTGTCCCTGAACTCTCCTCCGGCTCTCACACTAGCCTCAGTGTGTCCCTGGTAGTCCTTTACAGTGGAAGAATGGGATAAATTTGAGAAACACTTTAATTCATTTAGCCTCTCATAATATCTTGAGTATAAACACGAACAAGTTTCCAACATTAAGTCGACAATTATAACAGCAGGTAAGTAACCTTTTCATCTTTAGAGCTAACCCATTCCAACCCCCGACATACTATTCGTTGGTAGTTCACAAGTAAACTTGCATAGTCACATTGGTAAATAACTCTTATATCAGGCTACCGGATTCTTATATCGCCAGAAGGATGCTTTTCCCGACAAACATTGCTCATATCTCGTCGTACACCATGGGATTTTCTGCTTTTCCCTTATTATTTTTAGATTTAAGTGATCGTACATGGCCCTTTAATTGCATGACGGATGGGTGAACTATACCTATATAACTATTACGCGTGGATGGCCAGGGCATGGTACGTCACTTTGCCTCTCCCATGCCCCACATTCATTACTACCTACTGGGAATTACTGTCTCTTCTGCCTTTCTAAATTTTTTGTGTAATCTTTCACCCACCTAGAGTTTGAGCCAGCAGTTCCGTATCTTCAACGCAATACAAAACAGGGTCCTGATAGTCCACAATACCTTTGTCAGATATCGGCAAAACATCCTTAATTCTATACTGGAAGTTTTTAAAAATAGCTGGGAGTCAGGCGCATTTCCGGCCCAGTGATAGCATGCCGCACTGCTACCTTTAACAAAACCAGGCATAGATGCCTTCCTCCCAACATACCCCTCACCATTTGTCATATACTAGGTTTAAGTAAACTCATAGAGATGACATTCAAATTTTACTGCTGAGGTGAATCACACTCCCTTTACCAGAGTCTCATTTCCGCTGAAGCTGAGGCTTCAGTAATGTGTGTGCTGCATATGAAATTCTGGTTTCCTTTATTGATTTACAAGGAGCATTCGACCCTGCTCTGCATTTATCGGTGTTGCATGCTTTGCCGTGTCTGATGCACAGAACTATCTACTGTGAAAATGCGACTTCACATCCGTGTTCCATGTTCATTGGTTTTCCTTGATTTCAGTCTCGCTTTCTTTGTCCCATTGCGCCTTCCTACTCCGTTGAATGCTTGAATGACATAAATATCCTTAATCTTGGTAGAACTTCTCCATCTTGCAGTAGAACTTGCTGTTGAGTAGCTGTGTCCCTGGCGACTAATGGTCACTGTTGCCAAGTGCAGACTAATTTGTTTTACTCGAAAACGCCTAAATGAATTGCCTACACTTAGTGTTGAGTCTACCTCCTTCCTACTAGGATCTTTCACAAATGAGTGGGTGTGGTTCCATATGATCTTAATTTGACATGGGTACACGTTTTGATTACATGTTCTCTACTCGAAACCAACACAAGCAAATTCAAAACTTCTGTACGTATAACATTAGGAACATTCGCCTTCTCCAGAGTCGAAACCTTAAGAAGCGAGTTTTGTCTTTATCTTCTGCTCTCTGGCCGGCTGCAGACTGACTGCCTATACTCCACACTCCTCACCCAGCTTCCTCTTACCCACCTCTGCATGTCACTGACAGACATGGTTTCCTTCACACTCAGTGTGGCGGTCACGCCTTGTGCCAGGTTTGGTCTGGGCTTACACTTCACTTATTGCATAAACGTTTCTACTTTCCAGTTCCTACCCTTTAACATTGTGTTCACTCATTTCTCCGGTTAGACAACTCTGATAACATCCAGTTAGCTATCACATTTCTTACCAACGCTTCATTGTCTCTAATACTGCCCCTAATTTTTTTTTATTTTTTGTTTTTAAGATTTTAGAATAAAAACCCTCATGGGAGGGGCCTTAATGCCAGTGCGGGGTACTTGATCCAAGGAACTGGACTAATCCTTCATTGAATCATCTCTGAATGCCTCCCATTCCCCGGGTGCTGTGTAACCCTACGAGTATAGCGCTCCTTTCTCCTATTTAAAAAAGCCAAAAACCTGTACATTTGTTACACAATATAGTATCCAGATAGATCACGAACTGACTCTCCCCAGTCTCCCTTCTCTGCTGTACACTTACAGTACTAAACTATGCCTGTGTCAGTCCTGGAGGTTAGACAAAATACATTAATCCTCGTAGGTGAACTCTTTTTCATATTCAAGTCACTTTTCTTTTTGCAAGTGTACCTTTTCACCGCAGCACATCGCTATTTGCAGACTCAGTTCTCCAATACTCCTCTTTCCACTTAAGAACGTGTTTCCGATGATGCCCAGGTGAGAGACATACTTCGACACCGGGCTGGCTCGTTATTCCTCAGTGGCTCCCTACCAACGCTTGCATTAGACTCGCAGGGGTTCTTAACCGAGGATATCCATACCCCTTGGGGTATGAGAACCAAATAAGGGCGGTATGAGGCTCTTATCTCTGAACATTGCCGTTTTTCTATAAATAAATATGAGAAAATACTTATTTTATTTCAGCTGTCCTGTTCCTGCCTGTACATGTGTAAAGTAAAAGCAAACTATTGACATCTTTTGAAGTCATACTGGTACCTAATAAGACTGGTGGTAGTGATGATTTCCAGTCTGGTGAAGAGGGTATGGAAACATATTGGGCAGTCCACTGGGGGTCTGTAATCGTACGAAGGTTCAGAACCACTGTATTAGAGGAAATGAGATTGTGGCTTGGGCTTCAAACATTGCTCATTCCAAGTCGCGGTTCGAAAGTCTGGTGGATATAAATGAATTGACTCCAGTGGCAGTGCGGGCTTGTCATCATCTGCCTGTGAGACCGCACCAACTCTCAGCTCCCAGCTCTCAGTTCTCAGCTCTCAGCTACGACTCGTGCCTGACTGTAATGATCCCTGTCCCTGGGCTTGCGCTTTAGACTGTCTCCTTGAAAGTTGTCAAGGAACTGTCGACGTATTGGGTATACCAGCTGGCGGTGCATCGCTTCCAGGTTACACTTTTGTACATCATACATTGTTCATGGTGATCTGTGATGGATGAGTGGAACACTTTCTTCCTTTGGCTAGTTTTATTTTCTTCGCACTATCCTCTTCCAGGATGAAGCTTAAAGAATGGTTCGACATCCTACAGTTCCAGTGCAAGACAACTCTGGCTGTGACCCCAAGACGTTCACGTCTATATTCCACGTACCACGTGTACTTGTTTCTCCGTGCCACGTGCAGGCTGGGCAATATCTACCCCTCTAGGGTGGCCTTGGTGCCAGTGAGAGGCTCTTGATCCAAAAAAATGGACCCTTCATATTCCTTGGATCGAACCTGATTGCCTTTCACATTCAGTTCTTTTCATGACCCTTAGGGGTTCAGCGCTCCCCTTTTATGATGATGATAGATGTTAGTAGTCATTGGTTGTCTTCAGAGGATGAGAACAATATATGAGGCGATTGGAGGTGAGAAACATCATTGAGAAATGTTCTATAAACAAAGAGTAAATAAAAAAGATAGTTTAATAATAATGATGAACTGAGGAATAGAGAAAACATTAATATTAGAGAATAAGAGTGTGAGAAAGAATAAAAGTGAGAGAGAATAAGAGTGGGAGAATAAGAGTGGGAGAATAAGAGTGAGAAAGTAAGAGAATAAGAGAGAAAAAGTAAGAGAGAGTGAGAGAGTAAGAATGAGAGAATAAGAGAGTGAGACAGTAAGATAGTATGAGAGGAGAGGTTAGAAATGCCGTCATTTGTCAAGCTTTAACTTTCGCTAAACCTCGAAATCATTTTTATAAAATATGGAATTTCTCCGTCATTTATAAAACTGATCAAATGAGACGAAACACAGACCTTTAATTAACATTACGTGTAAATAAAATCCATTTAAATCAGTACCGTTCTCGTTACACAAAATATTTTCGAAATTTACATTTCTTTTTTAACTTTTGGAGAAAACCTCACCAGCTGCGAATATAACGGTAAAAGCCCTGACTATTTCGTGGAAGATTTATAATTGGTAATACAATGATGGTGTATATCTGTTTATTTATTGTTTACAACTGTTTATTTTTTTGTTTACAACTGTGGAGCTATATTCTCTTTGATAATATTTAGATATAATTATAACCTTGTATGTCATTATCATTTCTCCTCTGTAACACCTATCAGTCATTGAGTGCATTTTTCGTTGTGTCTTGGTCTTTCTTCGTTACGTATATTATGTTAGGTTTATGAGGCAATGTGCAGCTCATCTTTGGACTTTTTTCTTATCTTATTCACAAGTTACTTTTATTCGTGTGGACACCATGTCGTCGCTGTATATTCCATTTGTGGCCAGGGGCGGCTCCAGACTTTCTGTATAAAAGGGACATAGGAACAGCTGTCTAGATGGAAGGGAAGGGCTAGCAGACTTATTATTTTTAATTGGGGAGGGACTTTGTGGACCTGGGAAAGATTATAGGAGTTTCAACAATATTCGCGCTCCCATCCCCCTGCCTCCTCCTCCTGCAGTCATCACTGCGCTTATCACTCGCACAGCATTTTTTTTCTCCCATTCCCATCCATATATCTAAACTTTTGAAAACCACTTTGAAGTTTGCCAGTGAAACATACGAGTTTCTTATAATTTTATCTACCTAACATTTTAAATCTTCATATTCTCATTTTGCCTCCTAATGTTGTCTCCCGTTTTCATTACATGACACTTATCTGCATTAAATTTCTTCATCCATTTATCAGGCGAGTTGATTAGCTCATCTAAATACTGTGTGTGTGTGTGTGTGTGTGTGTGTGTGTGTGTGTGTGTGTGTGTGTGTATGTATGTATGTATGTATGTACTCGCCTATTTGTTTGGTGTGAACAACAAGTAAACATCCTGACCATGTGTCTACATGCTTTTAGGTACTGTGGTGCTGCCACGTGATTGGCTGATTAAATATTTGCATTAACGAGCAGGTGTACATGTGCACCTAACTTTGTGAAACAAACCATACCACGGGCGGGAATAGAACCCACGATCAGAGATAGAACCCACGATCAGAGAGTCTCAAAACTCCAGACCGTCGCGTTAGCCACTGGACCAGCTAGCCACAATAAGATTCGTCCAACTAGCGACTAACGCGACGGTCTGGAGTTTTGAGACTCTCTGATCACGGGTTCTACCCCCGCCCATGGTATGGTTTGTTTGCAATCCTGTCATTACGATTTCGTGAGTCATGTTAACGGCTTTGAGAGGACTTGAGCTAGTGTTCGTCACGGCCACGCTAGCTGGAGATTCGTCTGTAAAAACTTGCATTTGTGGTCACAGTGGTGCCTATGCTAACCTTCCTATGGTGTAGAAATATACCTAGTTGGACCAATCTTATTGTGGCTAGCTGGTCCAGTGGCTAACGCGACGGTCTGGAGTTTTGAGAGACTCTGACCGCGGGTTCTATCCCCGCCCGTTGTATGGTTTGTTTGCAATCCTGTCATTACGATTTCGTGAGTCAGCTACTTAGTGAATATATATGTGATGCCTTTGTCGTCTACGTTTCAAACATGGACTAATTGTATTGAGTGTTAGTGAAAGAGAAAGCAAGCGAGCTTTCATAAGAAGGAAGAACTTCCCTGGAATTTTTAGTTCTTTGGTTATTCGATACCTGCATCATCATTTTCACTCTTGGGTCAATAATAATAATAAGAAAAATAATCTTTATTTCTATAAGTACATGTACAAGGTGTACAGGCTTATCTGACATCGAAATACTACTATATAGAAAGCCGCTTGTTATGCAGAGCATTTCGTAGAAATTAGGTCAGTTTTGTACCGGACTGAGAGTCGAAGATCAAAATTATTTTTTTATGAGAGAGCCACAGAATTTGGTTAACACAAGCCTATCTGATGTTATCCTGACGCCAAATGACTTCGAACAGGCGATAAATGACATGCCCATGCACTCTGCCCTAGGGCCAGACTCGTGGAACTCCGTGTTCATCAAGAACTGCAAGAAGCCCCTATCACGAGCTTTTACCATCCTATGGAGAGGGAGCATGGACACGGGGGTCGTCCCACAGTTACTAAAAACAACAGACATAGCCACACTCCACAAAGGGGGCAGTAAAGCAATAGCAAAGAACTACAGACCGATAGGACTAACATCTCATATAAAAATCTTTGAAAGGGTCCTAAGAAGCAAGATCGCCACCCATCTGGATACCCATCAATTACACAACCCAGGGCAACGTGGGTTTAGAGCAGGTCGCTCCTGTCTGTCTCAGCTACTGGATCACTACGACAAGGTCCTAGATGCACTAGAAGACAAAAAGAATGCAGATGTAATATATACAGACTTTGCAAAAGCCTTCGACAAGTGTGACCATGGCGTAATAGCGCACAAAATGCGAACTAAAGGAATAACAGGAAAAGTTGGTAGATGGATCTATAATTTCCTCACAAACAGAACACAAATAGTAGTAGTCAACAGAGTAAAGTCTGAGGCGGCTACGGTGAAAAGCACTTTTCCACAAGGCACAGTACTCGCTCCCATCTTGTCTCTCATCCTCATATCTGACATAGACAAGGATGTCAGCCACAGCACCGTGTCTTCCTTTGCAGATGACACCCGAATCTGCATGACAGTATCTTCCATTGCAGACACTGCAAGCCTCCAGGCGGACATCAACCAAATCTTTCAGTTCGCTGCAGAAAACAATATGAAGTTCAACGATGAGAAATTTCAATTACTCCGATATGGTAAACCTGAGGAAATTAAAAGTTCATCAGAGTACAAAACAAATTCCTTTCGCAAAATAGAGCGAAAAACCAACGTCGAGGGCCTGGGAATGATCATGTCGGAGGATCTCACCTTCAAGGACCATAACATTGTATCAATCGCATCTGCTAGAAAAATGACAGGATGGATAATGTGAACCTTCAAAACCAGGGATGCCAAGCCCATGATGACACTCTTCAGGTCGCTTGTTCTATCTAGGCTGGAATATTGCTACACACTAACAGCACCTTTCAAGGCAGGCGAAATTGCTGACCTAGAAAATGTACAGAGAACCTTCACGGCGCGCATAACTGCAATAAAACACCTCACTTACTGGGAGCGCTTGAAGTTCCTGAACCTGTACTTCCTGGAACGCAGGCGGGAGTGATACATGATTATATACACCTGGAAAATCCTAGAGGGACTAGTACCGAACTTGCACACGAAAATCACTCACAACGAAAGCAAAAGACTAGGCAGACGATGCAACATCCCCTCCAATGAAAAGCAGGGGTGTCACTAGCACGTTAAGAGACCATACAATAAGTGTCAGGGGCCCGAGACCGTTCAACTGCCTCCCAGCATACATAAGGGGGATTACCAATAGACCCCTGGCTGTCTTCAAGCAGGCACTGGACAAGCACCTAAAGTCGGTACTTGACCAGCCGGGCTGTGGCTCGTACGTTGGATTGCGTGCAACCAGCAGTAACAGCCTGGTTGATCAGGCTCTGATCCACCATGAGGCCTGGTCATAGACCGGGCCGCGGGGGCGTTGACCCCCGGAACTCTCTCCAGGTTAACTCCAGGATGCGACCCACACCAGTCGACTAACGCCCAGATACCTAATTTCCTGATAGGTAAACATTGGATAGTAGGTATCTTAAGAAAACTCGTCCTAATGTTTCCAGTGTCAAGTCAGGGATGGCACCTGCATGTACGAGTGAAGTGGACGAGAAGACCTTCCTGCTGCCACATTATGGATGCGAGAATACCAGAGTAATATTGGGAATGTGATCAAGGGGACCCTTCCTGCTTATATTGTTAGTAAGGAAATGTTCTCTTACTGTTTATATGAAGAGACGGGGACTGCACCTGTTTGCACGCAGATGCCCTTCCTACTTACTGTATATTGAGAAAGAGTTTCCTCATGCTTATAGTGTGGGGAAGGGAAACTGCGAGAACATCCCTCATGTATAGGGAAGGACGGACAATGAAGCCTTTCTTCATGTATGGAGATGAAGGGCAATAGGTTATACACAAATGACCCGCACACAGTAGACAGAAAAGCTTATGAAGACGTTTCGGTCCGACTTGGACCATTCACTAGACAGAAGAGAATGAGTGAGCCAGCATATATAGGCGAGAGGGACAGGGACGGGAGAAAGAGGAGAAGAAATAGTAGTAGTGGTAGTAGTGCTGGTAGTGGAAATAGTAGTGGTGGCGGTGGTGGCAGAAAGTAAGAGGAGTTTGTCTGCTTAAATAACGATGATCATCTGTTAACAGCAAGAGGACCTTCCTGTTTATATAGATAAAATTTGACTGGGTCAAATTGGAAGTTGGTCAAGGATGCATTTTCTGTATAAACAGAATATACAAACTTTCCCTGCTGCTGTAGGATAGGCGGGCAGGAACCCCTATTATATTACTGGGACCCCTTATGGTATTGGACCCCTTACTTACTAGGACCCCTTATGTTACTAGGACCACTTATTATTATTACTGTGACCCCTTATACCTCAGGACCCATTATCCTACAGGGGACTCCGTTATGCTCTAGGGACTCCTTATACTACATGACCCCTTATATTACAGGGACCCATACTACAGGGGACCCCTTATATTATTGGGATCCCTTATACTACAGCGAACCCCTTGTACTGCAGGATTTACAGGGAACAATGGTACTTTCTAATTAAATGAAAAAAGTAGCAAGAGAAACTTTCGACTTGCAAGGGAAGAACCAGTAGAAAGTCTTTCCTTCATGCATGGATAGTAGGAAGTCCTTCATGCATGGATAGTAGGAAGTCCTTCATGCATGGATAGTAGGAAGTCCTTCATGCATGGATAGTAGGAAGTCCTTCATGCATGGATAGTAGGAAGTCCTTCATGCATGGATAGTAGGAAGTCCTTCATGCATGGATAGTAGGAAGTCCTTCATGCATGGATAGTAGGAAGTCCTTCATGCATGGATAGTAAGGGAAATCCTTCATGCATGGATAGTAAGAAGTCCTTCATGCATGGATAGTAGGAAGTCCTTCATGCATGGATAGTAGGAAGTCCTTCATGCATGGATAGTAGGAAGTCCTTCATGCATGGATAGTAGGAAGTCCTTCATGCATGGATAGTAGAAGTCCTTCATGCATGGATATAGAAGTCCTTCATGCATGGATAGTAGGAAGTCCTTCATGCATGGATAGTAGGAAGTCCTTCATGACATGGATAGTAAGAAGTCCTTCATGCATGGATACTAAGAAGTCCTTCATGCATGATAGTAAGAAGTCCTTCATGCATGGATAGTAAGAAGTCCTTCATGCATGGATAGTAAGAAGTCCTTCATGCATGGATAGTAAGAAGTCCTTCATGCATGGATAGTAAGAAGTCCTTCATGCATGGATAGTAAGAAGTCCTTCATGCATGGATAGTAAGAAGTCCTTCATGCATGGATAGTAAGAAGTCCTTCATGCATGGATAGTAAGAAGTCCGTCATGCATGGATAGTAAGAAGTCCGTCATTCATGGATAATAAGTCCGTCATTCATGGATAGTAAGAAGTCCTTCTTCATACATGGATAGTAGAAAGTCCTTCATACATAGTAGGAAATTATTGATACATGTATAGTAGGAAATCCTTCCTTCATACATGGATAGTAGGAAGTCCTTCCTTCATACATGGATAGGAGGAAGTCCTTCATACATGGATAGGAGGAAGTCCTTCATACATGGATAGTAGGAAGTCCTTTCTTCATACATGGATAGTAGGAAGTCCTTCCTTCATACATGGATAGTAGGAAGTCCTTCCTTCATACATGGATAGTAGGAAGTCCTTCATACATGGATAGTAGGAAGTCCTTCCTTCATACATGTATAGTAGGAAGTCCTTCCTTCATACATAGTAGGAAGTCCTTCCTTCATACATGGATAGTAGGAAGTCCTTCCTTCATACATTGATAGTAGGAAGTCCTTCCTTCATACATGTATAGTAGGAAGTCCTTCCTTCATACATGTATAGTAGGAAGTCCTTCCTTCATACATAGTAGGAAGTCCTTCCTTCATACATGGATAGTAGGAAGTCCTTCCTTCATACATGGATAGTAGGAAGTCCTTCCTTCATACATGGATAGTAGGAAGTCCTTCATACATGGATAGTAGGAAGTCCTTCCTTCATACATGGATAGTAGGAAGTCCTTCCTTCATACATGGATAGTAGGAAGTCCTTCCTTCATACATGGATAGTAGGAAGTCCTTCCTTCATACATGGATAGTAGGAAGTCCTTCCTTCATACATGTATAGTAGGAAGTCCTTCCTTCATACATGTATAGTAGGAAGTCCTTCCTTCATGTATAGTAGGAAGTCCTTCCTTCATACATGTATAGTAGGAAGTCCTTCCTTCATGTATAGTAGGAAGTCCTTCCTTCATACATGTATAGTAGGAAGTCCTTCCTTCATATATGTATAGTAGGAAGTCCTTCCTTCATACATGTATAGTAGTAAGTACGTCCTTCATACATGGATAGTAGGAAGTCCTCCATACATGGATAGTATGAAATCCTTCTTTCATACATGGAGTGTAGGAAGCCCTTATTTCATGTATTGTGAGAAACATTTTATGTATGGGGAGAGAGAAGCACTCTGCATATGTAGTAGGGCGAGTGGAAGGACGAGAGAGTGAGAGAGTAAACACGAGAACGAAAACTTAATATCTGGGGAGTGGAAATGGGAATGTAAAAGGAATGAGAGAGGAGAGAAACAGGAGAAGAAAGTAGTGAATGAAAGAGGCGTCTGAGGGAGAATAGTAAAGGAAGAACCCTGGAAATATATGAAAAAAGAGAAGTTGGAAGGAGGGTGGAGGAAATGGGAGAGGAGGAGGAAGGAAGAATTAAGGAGAAGTAGATGGTAACCAGGAAGATCTTAAGGCTCGGCTCCCTCTAAGAAACGGAAGAAGTAAATCGTCCTGTTAGAGGGAGAATGTAAATTGAAAAGAAATTGAGAAGAAATTGGAAAAATGAGTGGTAAGGGAGGGAAAGGGGACAGAACCGGCAGAGGGAAGGAGGGAGAATGAGAAATAGGAGAGGGAAGAGGTACGAAGTAGGGAGGGAGGAGAAGAGAGAGAGAGAGAGGAGAGAGAGAGAGAAGAGAGGAAAAAAAAAGGAGGGAGGGAGGGAAGAAGGTAGAGAGAAAGGAAGTAAAAAAAAAAAGAAGCGAGAAGTGAAGGAAAGAAATGAAACAATGGAGAAAGAAAGAAAATGAGAGAATAATGAGAAAGGGATACAAAGAGGGGGGGGGGAAGGTGAGTAGGAAGGGAGCAAGCGAAAAAGGCAACCCCTGGCTGACTTGTCAGGGAAATCACAACAGGAAGTGAGAGATCACAACAGGAAGTGAGAGATCACAACAGGAAGTTAGAGATCGGATTAGGAAGGGAGAGATCAGATTAGGAAGAAGGATATCAGATTAGAAAGAGGGATATGAAATCAGACTGAGATGTCAGGTCAGAAAAGGGGATATCAAATCAGAAAGAGGGATATCAGGTCAGAAAGGGGGGATATCAGATCAGAAAGGGGGCTATAGATCGAGAACACCTCACCCAATTGGCTTCAAATTTTTGACACGGATAGAGTTGGTTTCCCGCCCTCACTCTTGTGGCTACTTTGACATGTTGGGTCACTAAGTTTTTCATTACTCCTTCCATCAGTTTTATTCTCCATATTTCTGGCCCTCCATGTGACTTGGTTCTTCCAGTCTTTTTCTCTCTGAATGAAATCTCCTACAATCAGTTGCCTTGCTTTGATCTTACTTATTTCTGGTTCACTCTTTCTAGAATTTGTATTGTGGCTCTGTTGTTCTCATCACACTCCTGCCTCGGTCTTCTTCAGTGTTCACTGCTACTATTAGTTCACCACCTCTCTAAGTGCACTTTTGTCCTCCCTCAGTACCTGCTGCTGCTTCTCTGCCTCTTCCTGGATAATTAAAGTTTTTTTCTCATATTACCCTCTGCGTTTTTACCTTCGGTTAAGATGTCTTGTATCTTCCATATTTCTTCCCATATTTTCTCAGCATTTATGCAACTTGCCTTTACGCGATACCCTCCCTCGTGGGAGGGTATCGCCATATTCATTTTTTTTACCAACGTCTACTTAAGATATCCTTACCCACCTATTATAGGAACCTTATATATCAGTGATGTTATTCTTGAGCGAGACTTCAGCTGGTTCAGCTAGGAGTGAGTGAATTATTACTTCTTACCATACAACATAAGTCGGCAAGTTTGTTAATGTCTCAGTCCACTGATGATGTTTTCTGGTGGTTAATATACTTCAGACCTGCTGGTTAGCTCAGGAAGAAGCTTGTAGGCAGACACCGCCATACACTTGGTAGATTCTTGAAAACTCCCATCGTTAACCTTGACCTTTCTCAGGTCGGCTAGGATATGTTCCAGTTCTCAGGTCTACCTAGTATGTAAGAGCAAGTCAACAACAGTGTTCCTCTTGCCTCGTGATACTGTGCAACATTGTGTGTACTCACCTGTTTGTGGTTGCAGGGGTCGATTCATAGCTCCTGGCCCCGCCTCTTCACTGATTGCTACTAGTTCCTTTCTCTCTCCCTGCTCCATGAGCTTTATCAAACCTCGTCTTAAAACTATGTATGGTTCTCGCCTCCACTACATCACTTTCTAGGCTATTTCACTGCCTGACTACTCTGACTGAAGAAATACTTCCTAACATCCCTTTGATTCATCTGAGTCTTCAACTTCCAATTATTACCTCTTGTTTGTATCCCATCTCTGGAACATCCCGTCTTTGTCCACCTTGTTTATTCCGCGCAGTATTTTATATGTCGTTATCAAGTCTCCCCTGACCTTCCTGTCCTCCAGTGTCGTCAGACCGATTTCCCTCAACCTTTCTTCGTAGGACAATCTCCTTAGCTCTGGGATTAGTCTTGTTGCAAACCTTTGCACTCTCTCTAATTTCTTGACGTGCTTGACCAGGTGTGGATTCCAAACTGGTGCTGCATTCTCCAGTATGGGCCTGACGTAAATGGTGTACAGAGTCTTGAACGATTCTTTACTGACGTATCAGAACGCTATCCTTAGGTTTGCCAGACTCCCGTACGTTGCAGCAGTTATCTGATTGATGTGCGCCTCAGGAGATGTGCTCGGTGTTATACTCACCCCCAGATCTTTTTCCTTGAGTGAGGTTTGCAGTCTTTGGCCACCTAGACTATTCTGTGTCTGCGGTCTTCTTTGCCCTACCCCAATCTTCATGACTTTGCATTTGGCAGGGTTCAACTCAAGGAGCCAGTTGCTGGACCAGGCTTGTAGCCTGTCCAGGTCTCTTTGTAGTCCTGCCTGATCCTCGACCGATTTGATTCTCCTCATTAACTTCACATCAACTGCAAACAAGGACAATTCTGAGTCTATCCCTTCCGTTGTCATTCACATATACAACAAAAACAGCACAGGTCCTAGGATTGACCCCTGTGGAACCCCGCTTGTCAACAGGCGCCCACTCTGACACCTCGTCACGTACCATGACTCGTTGTTGCCTCCCTGTCAGGTATTCTCTGATCCACTGCAGTGCCTTTCCTGTTATGTGTACCTGATCCTCTAGCTTTTGCAGTAACCTCTTGTGAGGAACTGTGTCGAAGGGCCCTTTTTGCAGTCCAAAAAATGCAGTCTATCCATCCCTCTCTCTCTTGTCTTACTTCTGTCATCTTGTCATAAAACTCCAGTAGGTTTGTGACACAGGATTTTCCTTCCCTGAAACCATGCTGGTTGTCGATTAAACACTTGTTTCTTTCCAGATGCTCCACCACTTTTCTGATGATCTTCGCCATGACTTTGCATACTATATACGTTAGTGACACAGGTCTGTAGTTTAATGCCTCATGTCTGTCTCCTTTTTTAAAAATTGGGACTACATTTGCCATCTTCCATACCTCAGGGAGTTGCCCAGTTTCAGTGGATGTGTTGAAGATCTTTGTTAATGACACACACAGCATCTCTGCTTCCTCTCTAAGGACCCATGGAGAGATGTCTGGTCCCACCGCCTTTATGGTGTCAAGTTCACATAGCAGCTCCTTCACCTTCTCCTTGGTTATGTGTACCTCATCCACCACTTGTTGGTGTACCTACCTGTTCTGATTTCCTGGAGTCCTACTGGTTTAAAGAAGTATTTTACAGTGGAAATCTCGTGTTGAGCTCCTCACATACCTCTCGGTGGTCGTTTTTTGTGAACTCCCCATCACCCTTCCTCGGTCTGATTACCTGGTCCTTGACTGTTGTTTTCCTCCTGATGTGGCTATACAACAGCTTCGGGTCAGACTTGACTTTCGATGCTATGTCATTTTCATATTGTCGCTGAGCCTCCCTTCTTATCTGTGCATATTCATTTCTGGCTCTTCGGCTAATATCTCTATTTTCCTGAGTTCTTTGTCTTCTGTACCTTTTCCATTCTCTAGTACACCTAGTTTTTTGCCTCCCTACAAACCCTTTTGGGTGAACCAAGGACTCGTTCTGTTCTTCCCATTATTTCTGTTTCCCTTGGGAATAAACCTTTCCTCTGCCTCCTTGCATTTTGTCACATAGTCCATTTCTTGTACTGGTTTTCCTGTCAGTTCTCTCTCCCACTGAATGTCTTGCAGGAAGTTCCTCATGCCTGAGTAGTCCCCCCTTTTGTAGTTTGATTTTCCCATCCTATTCCTGCTACTCTCTCCACTTGAAGCTCAACTATGTAGTCAAAGCTCAGAACCACATGATCACTAGCTCCCAGGGGCCTTTCATACATAATATCCTCGATGTCCAAACTACTCAAGGTGAATACAAAGTCCAGTCTTGCTGGATCATCCTCACCTCTCTCTCTGGTAGTGTCTCTAGCATGTTGATGCATAAGGTTTTCCAGCACCACATCCATCATCTTGGCTCTCCATGTTTCGGGACCCCCATGGGGCTCCAGGTTTTCCCAGTCAATCTCCTTGTGATTGAAATCACCCATAACTAGTAACTTTGCTCCCCCCCCCATGTGAGCTCTTCAGGCCACCTCGGTTAGCGTGTCGATCATTGCTCTGTTGCTCTCATCGTACTCTTCTCTTGGCCTCCTGCAGTTCTGTGACGGGTTTTGTGTGTGTGTGTGTGTGTGTGTGTGTATACTCACCTAGTTGTACTCACCTAGTTGTACTCACCTAATTGAGGTTGCGGGGGTCGAGTCCGAGCTCCTGGCCCCGCCTCTTCACTGATCGCTACTAGGTCACTCACCGTGAGCTTTTTCATACCTCTGCTTAAAGCTATGTATGGATCCTGCCTCCATTACATCGCTTCCCAAACTATTCCACTTACTGACTACTCTGTGGCTGAAGAAATACTTCCTAACATCCCTGTGATTCATCTGTGTCTTCAACTTCCAACTGTGTCCCCTTGTTACTGTGTCCAATCTCTGGAACATCCTGTGTGTGTTGTCCACCTTGTCAATTCCTCTCAGTATTTTGTATGTCGTTATCATGTCCCCCTATCTCCTCCTGTCCTCCAGTGTCGTCAGGTTGATTTCCTTTAACCTCCCTCGTAGGACATACCTCTTAGCTTTGGGACTAGTCTTGTTGCAAACCTTTGCACTTTCTCTAGTTTCTTTACGTGCTTGGCTAGGTGGTGGTTCCAAACTGGTGCCGCATTCTCCAATATGGGCCTAACGTACACTGTGTACAGGGTCCTGAAAAGATTCCTTATTAAGATGTCCCGGGAATGCTGTTCTGAGGTTTGCTAGGCGCCCATATGCTGCAGCAGTTATTTGGTTGATGGGGCGCTTCAGGAGATGTGCCTGGTGTTATACTCACCCCAAGTCTTTTTCCTTGAGTGAGGTTTGTAGTCTCGGGCCCCCTAGACTGTACTCCGTCTGCGGTCTTTTTGCCCTTCCCCAATCTTCATGACTTTGCACTTGGTGGGGTTA
The DNA here is from genome assembly GCF_026875155.1 of Cherax quadricarinatus. Lineage (NCBI taxonomy): Eukaryota > Metazoa > Arthropoda > Malacostraca > Decapoda > Parastacidae > Cherax > Cherax quadricarinatus. The sequence goes on from NC_069405.1 coordinate 28,861,154, forward strand.
AAACTCCAGACCCAAATTTGCTGGACCAGGTCTGCAGCCTGCCCATATCCCTTTGTAGTTCTGCCTGGTCTTCGATCGAGTGAATTCTTCCTCATCAATTTCATCTGCAAACGGGGACACCTCAGAGTCTATTCTTTCCGTCATGTTCACAAATACCGAAACAGCGCTGGTCCTAGACTGACTCTGTGGGACCCCGCTGGTCACAGGTGCCCACTCTGACACCTCGCCACGTACCATGACTCGCTGCTGTCTTCCTGACAAGTATTCCCTGATCCATTGTAGTGCCTTCCCTTTTTATCCCTGCTTAAATCCTCCAGTTTTTGCCCAATTTCTCTTGTGTGGGAACTGTGTCCAACGCCTTCTTCAGTCCAAGAATATGCAATCCACCCACCCCTTTTCTCTCTCTTGTCTTCTGCTGTCACCATGTCATAGAACTCCAGTAGGTTTGTGACACAGGATTCCCGTCCCTGAAACCATGTTGGCTGCTATGATGAGATCATTCCTTTCTAGGTGTTCCCCCACTCTTCTCCTGATAATCTTCTCCATGATTTTGCATACTATACATGTCAGTGACACTGGTCTGTAGTTTAATGCTTCATGTCTGTCTCCTTTTTTAAAGATTGGGACTACATTTGCTGTCTTCTTTGCCTCAGGAAAATCTCCCTGTTTCGATAGAGTATTGAATATTGTTGTTAGAGGTACACATAGCCTCTGCTCCCTCTCTCAATACCCATGGGGAGATGTTATCTGGCCCCATTGCCTTTGAGGTATCTAGCTCACTCAGAAGCCTCTTCACTTCTTCCTCGGTTGTGGTGCACTGTGTCCAGCACATGGTGGTGTGCCCCACCTCTCCGTCTTTCTGGAGCCCCTTCTGTCTCCTCTGTGAACACTTCTTTGAATCTCTTGTTGAGTTCCTCACATACTTCACGGTCATTCTTGTTGTCTCTCCTCCTTCCTTCCTTAGCCTGATTACCTGGCCCTTGACTGTTTGTTTTCCTCCTGATGTGGCTGTACAACAGTTTCGGGTCAGATTTGGCTTTCGCTGCTATGTCGTTTTCATATTGTCTTTGGGCCTCCCTTCTTATCTGTGCATATTCGTTTCTGCTCTACGACTGCTCTCCTTATTCTCCTGGGTCCTTTGCCTTCTATATTTCTTCCATTCCCTAGCACACTTGGTTTTTTGCCTCCCTGCACCTTTGGGTAAACCATGGGCTCATCCTGGCTTTTTCATTATTCCTGTTTCCCTTGGTACAAACCTCTCCTCAGCCTCCTTGCATTTTGTTGCTAGATATTCCATCATCTCATTAACTGGCTTCCCTGCCAGTTCTCTGTCCCACTGAACCCCGTTCAGGAAGTTCCTCATTCCTGTGTAGTCCCCTTTCTTGTAGTTTGGCTTCATTCGTCCTGGCCTTCCTGCTTCTCCCTCCACTTGTAGCTCTACTGTGTATTCGAAGCTTAAAACCACATGGTCACTGGCCCCAAGGGGTCTTTCATATGTGATGTCCTCGATATCTGCACTACTCAAGGTGAATACTAAGTCCAGCCTTGCTGGTTCATCCTCTCCTCTCTCTCTTGTAGTGTCTCCCTTAGGTGTTGGTACATGAAGTTTTCCAGTACCACCTCCATCATCTTAGCCCTCCATGTATCTGGCCCCCATGCGGGTCCAAGTTCTCCCAATCGATCTCCTTGTGGTTAAAGTCACCCATGATCAGGAGCTTTGCCCTGCATGCATGAGCTCTTCTGGCTACGTAGCCAGTGTGTCAACCATCGCTCTTTTGCTCTCGTCGTACTCTTTCCTTGGTCTCCTGCTGTTCTGTGGTGGGTTATACATCACTGCTATTACCACCTTGGGACCTCCAGAGTTTAAGCATTCCCGCTATGTAATCACTTTCTTCTCCGCGTCTCCTCTCTCCAGCCATCAAAATTCCAGCCCATTTTTGATCAGCAATGCCACTCCCCCCACCCCCCCCCCTTCCTGTTCCCTCTTCTTTCCTCAGGATTTGGTATTACGTTGAAAGATGGCATCTGTTATCATACCTGTAAGCCCTTTGGGTTTTTGTGAGAGCTATGAAAGTCCGGTGATGCCTCTTTGACTCTTTCATGCCACTCCTCCCACTTATTTGTTATTCCATCAGCGTTTATGTACCATACCTTCAGTTTCCTTTCCAACACTGTGGTTTGGGGGGCCTGTGAGGGGGGGAGACCTGGGAGCATACTGTGGATTCTGTAGCCGGTGTTGGGGGGAGGCTGTGGGTTGGATTGTAGTGTGTGTTGGGATGGTTGTGATAGGTTGCATGGTTCTGAGAATAGTAGTGTGTGTGCTTGCCCTTGCTGTTCTCTTCTGCTCTGGACTGACCTCTGCTGGTTTCCATCCTTGTCTCTTTTCCTAGCTCCCTTTCGCTTTTTTTGTCCTCTCCCTCAGCTGCTGTCGTTCTGATTGTGTTCGTCTCTGTCTAGGGAACCCCCCTCTTGTACTCTTCCGAGTATTTCAACCGTGGTTTCTCTTGGGGGACCTGTTAGGCACTTTTTTCCGTTTTGGGAAATCAGATTGGTTGGGTGGGTTTCTCCCCTTCGAGTACCCCCTGTGTGACCTGTGGGTTTGTGTGTGTGTGTTTGTGTGTGTTTGTGTGTGTTTTGTTTGTTTTAAATCACCTTTTTGTGGTTGCGGGGGGTCGAGTCATACCCTGGCCCCGCCTTTCGCTTTTGAAACCCCTGGTCCTCTCCTCCCTCCCCCATGACTTTATCTACCTCCCCTTAAAACTATGTATGGTTCCCGCCTCCACTACGTCACTTTCTGGGCTATTCCACGGCCTGACTCCTATGACTGAAGAAATACTTCCTAACATCCCTTTATTCATCTGGTCTTCAACTTCCTATTGTGACCTCTTGTGTCTGTGTCCCTTCTCTGGAACATCCCGTCTTTGTCCCCTTGTCTATTTCCGTGCAGTATTTTATATGCCGTTATCATGTCTCCCCTGACCCTCCTGTCCTCCAGTGTCGTCAGGCCGATTTCCCCAACCTTTCTTCGTAGGACAATCCCCTTACTCGGGGACTAGTCTTGTTGCAAACCTTTGCCCCTTTTTTCAATTTCTTGACGTGCTTGACTAGGTTGAATTCCAAACGGGTCTGCATACTCCAGTATGGGCCTGACGTAAATGGTATACAGAGTCTTGAACGAATCCTTACTGAGGTATTGGAACGCTATCCGTAGGTTTGCCAGGCGCCCGTATGCTGCACAGTTATCGATTGATGTTGCGCCTCAGGAGATATGCTGGGTGTTATACTCACCCCCAGATCTTTTCCTTGAGTGAGGTTTGCAGTCTTTGGCCATCTAAACTATATTGTGTCTGCGGTTTTTCTTTCCCCTTCCCCAATCTTTATGACTTCGCATTTGGCAGGGTTAAATCAAGGGGCCCGTTGCTGGGCCAGGCTTGTAGCCTGTCCAGGTCTCTTTGTAGTCCTGCCTGATCCTCATCCAATTTGATTCTTTTTCATTAACTTCACATCATCTGCAAAAAAGGGCACTTCTGAGTCTACCCTTCCGTTATGTTATTCACATATACCAAGAATTTGCACAGGTCCTAGGACTGACCCCTGTGGAACCCCGCTTGTCACAGGCGCCCACTCTGAACCTCGTCACGTACCATGACTCGCTGTTGCCTCCCTTCAGGGATTCTCTGATCCATTGCAGTTTCCTTTCCTGTTTATGTGTGGCCTGATTTCCCCTTTGCTTTTGCAGTAACCTCTTTCGAGGAACTGTCGAAGGCCTTCTTGCAGTCCAAAAAAATGCAGTCGATCCACCCCTCTCTTCTTGTCTTACTTCTGTCACCTTTTCAAAAACCCAGTAGATTTGTGACACAGGATTTCCTTCCCTGAAACCGTGCTGGTTGTCAATTATACACTTGTTTTCTTTCCAGGTGCTCCACCACTCTCCTCCTGATGATATCCATGACTTTGCATACTATACACGTTAGTGATACAGGTCTGTACTTTAGTGCCTCATGTCTGTCTTCCTTTTTAAAAATTGGGACTACATTTGCCATCTTCCATACCGCAGGGAGTTGCCCAGTTTCAATTGATGTGTTGAAGATCTTTGTTAATGGCACACACCGTATCTCTGCTCCCTCTTTAAGGACCCATGGAGAGATGTTGTCTGGTCCCACCGCCTTTGTGTGTGTGTGTGTGTATGCTCGCATATATGTACTCGCCTGTATGTGGTGAGTACATATATCCGGGCCCCGCTTCTTCGCTGGTCGCTACTGTTTTCACTCTCCTGACCGAGAGCTCTATCGTATCTCTTCTTCAATATCTATGGATCCCACCTCCACCACTTCATTCTCCAGATCGTTCCACTTCTGACTACTCTAAGGCTGTGGAAATGCTTCTAACATCCCTGTGACTCATCTTTGGTTTCAACTTCCAGCTGTACCCTGGTATTCTTGTTTCCCATCTCTCAAACTATCTGTCCCTGTCCACCCTATGAATCCCTTACAGTATTTTGTAAGTTATGATATCACCCCTAGTCCTTCTTTCCTCCAGTTTCACCAGGTCGAGTTCCCTTAACCTCTCCTCCTAGGAAATACCCCTTGGATCTGGGACTAGTCACGTTGCGCTTAATCCAGTTATTCGCAATACTTGATACCAGGAGCATACCTGGAGAGGGTTTCGGGGATCAACGCCACCGCTGTCCGGTCTGTAACCAGGCATCATGGTGGATCAGGGCCTGATCAACCAGGCTGTTACTGTTGGCCGCACGTAAACCGACTTGCGAACCACAACTCGGTTGATCAGGTACTGACTTTAAGTGCCTGTCCAAAGCCTTCTTGAAGACAGTCAGGGGTCTATTGGTAATCCCCCTTATGTATGCTGGGAGGAAGTTGAACAGTGTTGGGCCCCTGACACTTACTGTGTTGTCTCTTATCGTGCTAGTGGCACCTCTGTTTTTCATTGAGGGGATGTTGCATCGTCTGCCGAGTCTTTTGCTTGCATAGTGAGTGATTCTCGTGTGCAAATTTGGTACTAATCCCTCTAGGATTTTCCAAGTGTATATAATCATGTCTCTCTCCTGCCTGCATTCCAGGGAGTACAGGTCGAGGACCTTCACACGTTTCCAGTAATTTAGGGGTTTTATCGCACTTATGTGGGCTGTGAAGGCTCTCTGTACATTTTCTAGGTCAGCAATTTCACCTGCCTTGAGCAATATTCCAGCCTAGGTAGAACAAGCGACCTGAAGAGTGTTATGATGGGCTTGGCATCCCTAGTTTTGAAGGCTCGCATTATCCATCCTGTCATTTTTTAGCGATTGAAATTGATAAAATTGTTTCCTGGGAGAGTTCCGGGGGGTCAACGCCCGCGGCCGGTCTGTGACCAGGCTCTGGTGGTCAGAGCCTGATCACCAGGGCTGTTACTGCTGGGCTGCACCAAACAACGTACGACCCAAACAGCCGGCCTGGTCGGGAACCGCCCTTTAGGTGCTTGTCCAGTGCCACTGAAGACTGCCAGGGGTCTGTTGGTAATCCCCCAGCATACATAAGGGTATTGTGTCGAAAACCTTCTTACAGTGCAAGAATATACAAACTACCCATCCCTTTCTCTTGTCTCTTACTTCTTTTACCTTGTCAAAAAACTCCAATAAGTTTGTAATGTAGGATTTCCCTTCCCCGAGGCCGCGCTGGTTGTCATGTATTAGTCCATTCCATTCTAGGTGCTCCACCACTTTTCCTGATAATCTTATCCATACATTACATAAGATACATGTCAGCGATACTGGTCTGTAATTTAGTGCAGCCTATGTGTCTCCTTTTTTAAAAATCGGGACTGCATTTGCTGTCTTCTTCACCTCAAGCAGTTTCCCCCGTTTCGATAGATTTATTGAAGATTGTTGTTAATGGCACACACAGTGCATCTGTTCCCTCTCTTAGGACCCAAGGAGAGATATTATCTGAGCCCACCACATTCGAAGTAGTTCACCTCCTCCTCAGTTGTGTGCACCCTACCACCTCAGTTTGCTGGGAACCTCTCTAGCTCCACTGAAAACCTCCCTGAATCTTGAGCTGAGCTTTTCACATACTTCCTGGTCGTTCCCTGTAAGCTTCCCTCCTTCAACCTGATTACCTGGCCCTTGACTGCTGTTTTCCACCTGATGTGGCTGTATAACAACTTAAGGTCAGATTTGGCTTTTGATGCTATGTCATTCTCGTACTGACACTCGGCTTCTCTCCTTATCTGTGAATATTCATTTCTGGTTCTTCGGCTTAGCTACCTGTTTTCCTGGGTCCTTTGCCTTCTATATTTTATCCATAGTCAAAGACTTTTGGGCTTTGGCCCCTCACACCTGAAATCATGGCCTCACTCTGGTCTTCCCTTTGTTTCTGTTGCCTTCAGAAAGACTTCTCCACTCCTCCCTGCACTTGGGGTATTTTCCATCAATTCGTTTATTGTCTTTCCGTCTAGCTCGTTTCCCTCACTGCACCTCAGTAGGAATGCCTCATCCCCTTGTGTGTCCCCGTTTTGGTTTGGGCCCTTCTCTCCTCCTCCTCCTCTGCTGTTAACTCCCCAAAGTGTAACTCTGTGTATTCCAAACCCTCAAGACCACGTGGCCCACTAGCGCCTAGGGGCCTATCGTGTGTGATATTTTCTATATCTGAACTGCTCGAGGTAAAATACGAGGTCTTAGCCTTGCGGTTCGTTCTCTCTCTCTCTCTCTTTTCTCCTCTCTCTCTCCCCCTCTCCCCTCTCTCCCCTGGGCTCGCTTCGCTCCCTCCCTCCCTCCCTCCCTCCCTCCCTCCCTCCCTCCCTCTGGTTGAAAAGAACATAAACAAGGAACACTGCCGCAGGCCTACTGGCCCATGCAGGTCCAGTCCACCTCCCGGCTTAAACCAGTGACCCACCTAGTCAGCTCAGATCAAATCCACTTAAGGAGCACGGCATCAGACTTATTAGCACAAGCTAGTCAGGTCCAACTCACACCCATCCACACCCACCCATGTATTTATCCAACCTATTTTTATAACTACACAACGTCTTAGCTTCTATGATGGTACTCAGGAGTTTGTTCCACGCATCCACAACCCTATTACCAAACCAGTTCTTTCCTATATCCTTCCTGAATCTGAATTTTTCCAACTTAAAACCATTGCTTCGAGTCCTGTCTTGGCTAGATATTTTTAGCACGCTTTTTACATTCCCTTTATTCCTGTTTTTCATTTATACACTTCAATGATATCCCCCTAATTCTATGTCTTTCTAGAGAGTGCAGATTCAAGGCCCTCAGTCTATCCTCATGGGGAAGATTTCTGATACATGGGATCAACTTTGTCATCCTCCTTCTTTGTACGGTTTCCAGTGCATTATTATACATTATGTAATACAGTGACCAGAACTGCGCAGCATAATCTAAATGAGGCCTAACCAAAGATATATAGAATTGAAGAACAACCTGAGGACTCCTATTATTTATGCTCCTTGATATTAAGCCAAGGATTCTGTTCGCTTTATTGCGAACACTTATGCACTGTTGTCTTGGTTTTAGATTAATGTTAACCAGAACTCCCAAATTCTTTTTGCAATCAGTAATATTAAGATCTACATTATTTAGTTTATATGTGGAAGGTCATTTTCTTGTCCAATGTTTAGAACTTTGCATTTGTCTATATTAAACTGCATCTGCCACTTCTCCGACCACTGCACCGGTCTATTCATATCTTCCTGGAGTGCTGTAATGGCCTCATTAGAATGAATTAGGTGACCTATTTTGGTGTTATCAGCAAACTTGCTTATGTTGCTATTTATTCTCTCATCAATGTCGTTTATATAAATTGTGAACAACAACGGGTGCAACACTGACCCCTGTGGAACACCACTTGTGACGTGCCCCCACTCGGATTTCTCCCCATTAATGCAAACTCTGCTGCCTATCTGTCAACCATGCCTCTACCCAGGAAAAAAAATTTCCTCCTATTCCATGTGCCTTAATTTTCCTCAATTGCTTCTGATGTGGAACTCTATCAAAAACATTACTGAAGTCCATATACACAATATCGTATTCATTACTATGATCTTCCTCAAATACCTTGGTGAAAAAGTGAATTCGTAAGGCAGGAATGCCCTTTTTGTAAAACCATGCTGAGATTCATTAATCAATTTATTCCTTTCAAGATGGTTATGAATTGCCTCGGCAATTATTGAATTATTGATTCCATAAATTTTCCCACTATGCAGGTGAGGCTTATTGGTCTATAGTTCGAAGCTAAGGATCTGTAAATAGGTATTACATTTGCTATTTTCCACTTGTCTGGGACTATGCCCGTTTGTAGTGATATGTTGAAAAGATTAGCCAAAAGTTTGCTAAGCTCCTCTTTACATTCCTTTGACACCCTTACAAACAGTTAATCATGGCCTGGGAATTTGTTTGGTTTTAATTTCTCTATTTGTCTGAGGACCATGTCACTAGTTACCCTAATTGTGCATAGTTTATTATCATCCTGTTCTATATAATTTATAATTTCTGGAATTTCCTGCATAAAAACTAAGGGGAAATAAGAGTAAAAAAATTCACACATTTCCTTATCGCTGTCAGTGATCTGACCCGAGTTGCTTTTGAATAGGCCTATCTTGTCCCTTATCTTACTTCTATATACCTGAAAGAAACCTTTTGAGTTAGTCTTCGAATCCCTTGCCACTCTAGTCTCATAATCTCTCTTAGCTTTTCTTAGTCCATTGTTTATTCCTCTTTAATTGAATATATTGATTTCTTAACTGCCCATCCTCCCTTTTGATATGCCTATATATGCCTCTCTTTTGACCAGTGAGATGTTTTAATCTATTGTTTACCCATTTGGGATCATTTTTGGTTGATCTAATTTCCCTACTTGGAACACAAGTTGTCTGGGCAGCTAGAACTATGCTCTGAAAAACGTCATATTGGCAGCCAGCACCACGTGCCTGACCCATTGTCAGGTCATTCCAATTGAGTCCACCAAGGTAATTTCTCAGTCCCATGAAATCGGCCAAGTGGAAGTCTGGGACAGAGATTTGACTGCAGTAAGCTGCTATGGGAATATCGTCCCATAGCAGCTTACTGTACTCCTATCAAGATTTTGGGGCCTATAAATCACACCCAAAATTAATTTGTTGCGACTCTCAAGAAACTGTAGCCAAACAGATTCTGTGTCTGATGCTTCTAATCTTATATCTTGTCTAGCACACCAGTTTAAAGTATCTCTGACATACATCGCCACTCCACCACCCTTCCTGTTGGCCCTATCAGTGTGGAATTGTTTATAACTTGTATGTTGCAATCAGAAGGCATTTATCTCTCAGGTTTAACCAGGTCTCCATTATTGCAATAATATCTATTACCTGCACTTGCAAGTATTCTTAGCTCATCTATCTTATTTATTTGACTCCTACTATTAGTATAGTAAACCTTTAAGGAGCTAGTCACTTTCTGCCCTCTACTGTCACTCTTAGTTGATTCAATTGTTTTGCCTTTACAAGCAGCTTTATTTTGAATATAGTCTATGGAACATATGGCTGAGGTATCCTGGTAATATCTACTGTTTTCAACCCTTGTACTGCAGCTTGATTGTTTTCCCCACACTACCTCATATACCTCTGTATAATCTATCAGTTTAAAGTCCTAGGCAAGTTGGCAGTGGCTTCCTCAATCGAGTTAGCTAATGCAACCACTCCGGCCCCTGAGAGATGTATCCGATCCCTAGCATACATATCACGTTTACCATAAAATTTGTCCCAGTTATCAATGAATGGGATTGCAAATTCCTCGCAGTACCTGTTTTGCCAGCCTAAGTTTGTTCCCATTACCTGACATATTATTATCCAACCTGTTGACTATGTCATCAACACCAGCTCCTGGGAAGCACACACACTCTAATGTTCCTATCTCTGTTACAGAAAGCACAGTCCATATATCTTACCTATGAGTCACCCACAACCAGAATGTTCTTACCTTGATTAGCAGGGGAGTTAGTGGTACCTTAAACCTCGCTAACCACTGAAGTACACTCATCCTAGGGAACATTATTATTATAATCAAAAAGAAGCGCTAAGCCACAAGGGCTATACAGCATCCTAGGGAACAGAGAATAGATTTCCTCCCTTCAGGTCTTCTCTGTTAAACTTCCTTATCTTGATACTTCTACCTTTAGCAGAGACCACATTTACCTTGAAGCTGTTGCCACTCTTCAACTCACTGTTGGTAACCTTTTCCTCTGCACCGACTCCACCCTTCGCACACTCACTCCCAAATCCATCTAGGCGAATTTTCAGCCTCCTTGGAGAAGTAGAACCTCTTTCAACACTTTAACCTCAGATTCCAAAACCCTACAGTAAGCCATGGTGTTCTATAACGCTCCACACTAATCCCCCAGACAGCTAGAACCTTTCGTGACCACTGACCTCAGCGTGTGTTGTGTATGTGTGCGCGTGTGTTCTTGAATCTGAGGAATAGAAGCTACACTCCTTTTCCTTTAATCCATCCTGATTGCCTCTTATCGAACGGCATGCACATCCAGTACGGGTTTAACGCATCCTTGTGAATAATACATGGGGGTGAAGTTTGAAACATGGAGGTGAAGTTTGAAACGTGGAGGTGAAGTTTGAAACGTGGAGGTGAAGTTTGAAACGTGGAGGTGAAGTTTGAAACGTGGAGGTGAAGTTTGAAACATGGAGGTGAAGTTTGAAACATGGAGGTGAAGTTTGAAACATGGAGGTGAAGTTTGAAACATGGAGGTGAAGTTTGAAACATGGAGGTGAAGTTTGAAACATGGAGGTGAAGCTTGAAAAATGGAGGTGAAGCTTGAAACATGGAGGTGAAGCGTGCGATAAGAACATGAACAAACGCAGTACGATCATGAGACGTCAGACAAGAACACGAACAGAAATAAGAAACATAACCTGAATAAAGGCCTGAACAACGGAATAAAATGAGCAATGAGAACATGAACAGTGCAATAACTTGAACATGAATATGAAAAGAACATGAAAGGAGACAGCACATGCGACCTCCTGTGTCGTATAATATTAGGGAGCAGAAGAATAGAGGGAATGAGAGAGTGAGAAAGAGAGAGATAGAGAGAGATGATAGAGGATGAAGAGATATAGAGACCGAGGTGGAAGCCAGAGAGAGAGAGAGGGAGAAGTACAAAGTGAGTCAGAGAGAGAGGCATAGAGAGACGGAGTGGGAGACAGGCACAACGAGCATGATAGAGTAAGAGAGGCACAAACGGAAAGAAGTACAGACACACACAGAGGGGGTCAGGGAGAGAGGCACATAGATAGTCACAAAGAGAAAAGCACAGGGAGGGACAGAGATGGAGGCAAACAGAGAGGGAAAGGCGCAGAAAGGAACACACAGATGGATTCACACAGAGGCACACAGAAAGGCATGCGGAGAGAGAGAGGGACACAGAGAAAGAGAGCGAGGAACAGAGAGGAACACGGAGGGAGGGGGGCACAGAAAGAGAGGGGGGCACAAAGAAAGAGATGAGCACACAGAAAGCGGGAGGCATACACTGACTGTGGCACAGAGAGAGGGGAGAGGTGCACAAAGAGAGATGACATAGAGAGGGACACAGAGAGAGGCAGAGAAAGAGGGAGGCACACACAGAAGGAGCCATAGAGAGAGGAGGCGGACAGAGAGAGAGGAGAAGGGGAGAGAGAGAGAGAGAGAGAGAGAGAGAGAGAGAGAGAGAGAGAGAGCGGGGGTAGGAAAGAGAGCGAGCGAGTTTATTGATTAAGCGTAATACCAGTTGAGACAACAACAGGCACTTTTAGTGGGTAGTAACAACAGGTGATAACACTAGTGGGTAGTAACAACAATAACACTAGTGGTTAGTAACAAGTGATAACACTAGTGGATGGTAACAACAGGTGATAACACTAGTGGGGTAGTAACAGGTGACAACACTAGTGGGGTAGTAACAACGGGTGGTAATACTAGTGGTTATTAACAACGGGTGGTAATACTAGTGGTTATTAACAACGGGTGGTAATACAGTGGGTAGTAACAAGTGATAACACTAGTGGGGTAGTAACAACAGGTTATAACACTAGTGGGTAGTAACAAGCGGCGGTAACACTAGTGGGTAGCAACAAGAGGCGGTAACACTAGTGGGCAGTAACAACAGGTGATAACACTAATGGGTAGTAACAACAGGTGGTAACACTAGTGGGTAGTAACAGGTGGATAAAAACTATTTGATGGTAACAAACCAGGTGATAACACTAATTGGGTGGGTAAACAAAGTGAAACACTAGGGGGTGTAACAGTGATAACACATTTTGGGTGGTAACAACAGGTATAACACTAGTGGTTAACAACAAGGTGTAACACTAGTGGGGTAGTAACAACGGGTTATAACACTAAGGGGTTTATAACAAGTTATAACACTAGGGGCAGTAACAAGTTATAAACAACTATGGGTATAACAGGTTATAACACTATTGGGGTAGTAACAATAGGTTATAACACTAGTGGGGTAGTAACAGGTTATAACACTAGTGGGGTAGTAACAGATTATAACACTAGTGGGGTAGTAACAGGTTATAACACTAGTGGGGTAGTAACAACAGGTTATAGCACTAGTGGGGTAGTAACAAGTTATAACACTAGTGGGGTAGTAACAATAGGTTATAACACTATTGGGGTAGTAACAATAGGTTATAACACTAGTGGGGTAGTAACAATAGGTTATAACACTAGTGGGGTAGTAACAGCGGGTGATAACACTATTGGGGTAGTAACGGGTGGTAATACTAGTGGTTATTAACAACGGGTGGTAATACTAGTGGTTATTAACAACGGGTGGTAATACTAGTGGGTAGTAACAATATTGTGCAGATGTTGGTATTCCTCCACTTCAGTTTGAAAATTTTAAGTATCCCTGAAAGCAGACCTTAAGAGGCTTCCTGTTTTTTTTTTTTTCTTATTTTTTCTTCCTCTTACTTTTTGGTTTTATTTTGGGTATAACTCCAGAACGACTTATCCAATTGGCTTCAAATTTTTAACACTTGTGTTGAGAAAAGATGAAATTCTAGAAACAATTAGCATGTTCACGTACTCTGTGACCAAAGTTATTGAACTAAGTCCCAACATCCTACAATCGCTCAGATAACTTAAAAAATGCTAAATTAGACACATGGGTAACACTTGGGTAACTTTATTGAGGAAATGTTTCCCCACACAGTGTCTTCATCAGTCCTATACGAAGAAAAATGAAGATCAGGAGTAGTTTGAGGTAATCAATCCCTCAGCCTGGAGCCCATGTAATCAGTATCAGTCTAATTTATCAACTTGTCGGTTCTCTGAACCATTTATCTACAACTTAAAAAAAAAACCTCAGTGACGGCATTTCAAACGTTCAAAAAAATTTAAAAAATACGACGGTAGAGAGGGAAATTCAGAAGTGTAGGAGCAGATTTGACGATTTTGTGTGTAGAATAGCGAGTAATTTTTACCCCCGTTAAATCACATTATACAAATTTCGTTGTACCTCTTCTGAACAGCCTCAGAATTTAATGGCTGATGCATCTTAAGATCAGGATAATTCCTGATAAGTTTCGTTTGCGTCCTGGCAAACTTGTTGATGTAGTAAAACAATAAAAAAGAAAACTGTGACTCGTTGGACTCCGTCCCATAACTGGAGAATGACTCGTCTGATCGACTTCACACTTTCCTCAATGGTTTTGCTTCCTGAACACAAGGCTCGCGCTGCCATTGGCTGACTTAAGCTCTAATTTGCCAATTTTATTAAGTGAATAGTAATATTTTGTATTCAGTAACTAACCAGTGCTTCTGACTGGCTTCAAAATGTTGACGCTACTTTTTGTAATAATGATAAACCCATAAGTTTTGCCTGAATACATACAAATTTGGAATTTGGCTGTGGAAATAGTTAAAAAAAAATTTTTTTAATCTTTGGAATCAGATTACTCTAGAATGCCTTTCTGAGCAGCTTCAATTTTTTTTTACCACTGATGGAATTTATTAAAATACAGCTTGTCATACACTTTTGTCTGTGTAAATTTCGATTTGCTAATTTTATTAAGCAGATTGTTCCCACGTAATTAGTGAATGCCTCTTCCGATCAGCTTCAAAACCTAAATGGTGAAGTATCCCAATTAAAAGGATTATTTTGTTAATTTTAAGCTGTGTTGGTGACAATCTGCCAGTTTTATCAATTTGAGTTTTAAAAAAAATCAAAATGAAATATATTTTTTACAGGGCTGTAGAGAATTTTTAATAGAATATAAAGGCAGAAATCAAACTGAAGAAAAAATAAAAATCCGCGATTTATGGAGTTTTTAAGTTTGATGAATGGAGACTCTCCTATTCTTCAGATCAATATCGGAAACATTTTCATATGCTTTATCACAAATTTTCGTTTATTACTCGAGAGAACACCTTATTGAATCGGCTTGAAGATTTCAATGTTTGTTTAATGTATCTTGAGGAAGACTCATGGGACTATTTGCAAGTGTGAGTACCCAATACACAGCTACGTAGGCAATTCCCATGTTTTTGTTTCCGTGTAGTTACTGGAGAAAGGCTTCTCTGATAGGCCATTTTGCCACTTTTAACCTCGAAATAGTGTATTATTTTACATTATTACATTATTTTCTCCCTTGATGCTGACGAGGGGCTCTTGATCCAAGGAACGGGACTTATCTTCCCCTGGATGGAGTCAAATTTGAATGTCTCCCGTTCCACAGGAGCTATATGACCCTTAAGGATTGAGCACTTTTTTTTCTGAATAAAATATAACAATTCTGAACAGCATCATTCTTCAATGAAATGGACAGAACGTTTCAAGCATTGAGGTTGTGCAGTCACATATTTTGTTGGATTCTGTGCAATAACCGGAAAATGCTTCGTCTGGTCAGCTTTCAACTTTTAGTGCTGATGTATTTTTCTCTGGAGAAACTATCTCTTGATGTTAGATTGTGTAAATTGTCATATGCCTGTTTTATATATCATATTGATTTTTGTGAAATAACTGAAGAATGTCTCTTCTCGTCAAAAATAATTCATTGTTTCAATATTGTGTTATCCAACGTTAAATTAGTTTAATGTTCCATCATGTGTTTATACATCTGTGCTCCCTCAAGACCATTCTTGAACATGTGCATGTTATGTACACTAGGCTTTCATAAAACTTAAAATATGGCCAGTCTTACTGAGAGAAAAATTTGGGCTGAATTTACCCTTCGTATTTCCAGGTTCGCTCTTTTTTTTGGGACGAAATTGGAGAAAATGAAATATTGTCGCATATGATTGGTTTCAAACTTTCCATGTTCGTAACGTGATAATGCAACTTCTGAACGGCTTCAAGCTTAATGTGTTTGTGTATTGTAGGATATTGGTTTCTGTCAGAGTTTTGAATTAGATTTGGACCGATTATTACCCTTGTTTAGAATTTTTATTGAAATTTAAAATTTTTTTTCTACGTGATTCATGGATGTTGCTCCTGATTCTTTAAATCTTCAGCTCTATTTAACTGTAGTTTGAACTTGTGCAGCACTCTGCACCATCCCAGTCACCTGCACTGAGACGTAAGGGGCTGGCATGGAGTACGGGGATACCTTTCTCAGATCATTGAGACACAAGGGGCTGGCATTATGGAGTACGGGGATTCCTTTCTCAGCGACCTAAATACATCAAGTTAAATTTAACGGTTACAGTAATGTAATATATATATATATATATATATATATATATATATATATATATATATATATATATATATATATATATTATATATATATATACCCTCATCACCTTACTCTTTTCTATGTTCACTTTCAACTTTCTATATATATATATATATATATATATATATATATATATATATATATGTCGTGCCGAATAGGCAAAACTTGCGATCTTGGCTTAAATAGCAACGCTCATCTTGCCATATAGGACAAGCGAAAATTTGTGTATGCAATAATTTCGCCAAAATCATTCTGAACCTAACGAAAAAATAATATATTTCAATGTGTTTGTTTAGTATTAAATTATTGTAAACAAATCTAAAATATATTTAGTTGGGTTAGGTTAAAATGTTCTTGTTATAATAAGGTTAGGTAGTTTTCTAAGATTCTTTTGGAGCAAAATTAAAAATTTTTACATTAACATTAATGAAAAAAAATATCTTTAAACGTATAAGAGAAAATTTTAGAAAGGATTTAATTTTAAACGAGTTCTTGCTAATTGACCAGTTTTACATATTCGGCACGACATATATATATATATATCATATATATTATATATATATATATATATATATATATATATATATATATAATATATATAATATATAATGTATATATATGTTATATATATATATGTATATTATATGTATATGTATATATATGTATATATATATATATGTATATATATGTATATATATGTATATAATATATATGTATATATATGTATATATATATATATATGTATATATATGTATATATATATATGTATATATATATATATATATATATATGTCGTGCCGAATAGGCAGAACTTGCGATCTTGGCTTAAATAGCAACGCTCATCTTGCCATATAGACAAGTGAAAATTTGTATATGCAATAATTTCGCCAAAAATCATTCTGAACCTAACGAAAAAAAATATATTTGATTGTGTTTGTTTAGTATTAAATTATTGTAAACGTTTTTAAAATATATTTAGTTGGATTAGGCTAAAATAAATTACGCTTGTTATAAAGAAGGTTAGGTAAGTTTTTCAAAGATTCTTTTGGTGCAAAATTATAAATTTTTACATAACATAAATGAAAAAATATATCTTCGAACGTATAAGTAGAATTTTTTAGAAAGGACTTAATTTTAAATGAGTTCTTGCTAATTGACCAGTTTTGCCTATTTGGCACGACATATAATATATATAGTATATATATAATGTCGTGCCGAATAGGCAGAACTTGCGATCTTGGCTTAAATAGCAACGCTCATCTTGCCATATAGGACAAGTGAAAATTTGTGTATGCAATAATTTCGCCAAAATCATTCTGAACCTAACGAAAAAAAATATTTCACTGTGTTAGTTTGGTTATTAAATTATTGTAAACAATCTAAAATATTTAGTTGGGTTAGGCTAAAAAAAAATTTTCTTGTTATAATAAGGTTAGGTAAGTTTTCTAAGATTCTTCTGGGAAAAATTAAAAATTTCTACATTAACTTTAATTTAAAAATAATTCTTTAAACGATAAGAGAAAATTTTAGAAAGGATTTAAATTTTAAATAGTTCTTTAAAGACCAGTTTTACTATTCGGCCGACATAAATATATATATATTATTATAATGTCATGCGCGGCAGGGCAAGACTGTGGGGGGCTAGCTGCGGGTTTTTTCAATTATAAGCCCGGGATAACGAGGTGCCAGGTTAAGACTAAACGGATTTATTGTGAATATTCTGGAAGATTCCAGTGAAGCGAAAAACATTTCAAAGCACCCCAAGGAAATTGGGAAGGTTTTTCTGTTTGAGAAAGTTGGGGGATGGGGGTGGGAGTGAGGAAAACGGCCAGTGAGGTTGGGGGAGACAAGGCCACACTGTATATGAGTACCGCCAAGATACGACATACAAACCCCGAAAAACTCTTAAAAAACATGTATATCCACCCATGCACCATGCTTTCCCGTTAAGTGGAAATGATTGTGTCGATGCATGGGCTATTAAAGCTTATGTTATGGAAAAAAAAAAGTGAAATTTAAAGTTTTAAAAGGGAGGACCAGTCCCGTGCATCCCCCCCCCACGGGGGGGGGTGGAAAGGTGGGATGTGTAACTAAGGCGAGTGAACCATTGGGTTTTTGCAGGCCCATACCCACATTGTTCAAGGTACATGGGAAACAAATAAAAATTGTTGAGTAAGACAGTGTGAACAATATATATGGCAAGCCCTGTGTATTGTACTCCCCGGGGTAACCCCACTCAAACCCGCGCCTTTCCCCCCCCTAATTCCCAAGGGAAGTTTTTTTCCCCTT
>NC_069405.1:28879674-28884674 GCF_026875155.1 Cherax quadricarinatus
GGGTAAGGCCCGGGGGATAGAGGGGGCTGCCTGCGGAGGTTTTTACATACAGCATTGGGGAGTATTAAAAGATTTTTTGGTGCAATTATTTAATATCATAAAAGAAAAGGGGTGCGTTGGGACCTTTGCAGGCGACAGCACTAGTTAGTTTTGGTGCCAAAGGGTGAAGTCAGTGCACAGTGAGAGATTACCGGATTGATATCACTCATGTGTGCAGACTACAAACTTTTTGCAAAAATTTTGGGAAATCGTATAAAAAAGGTCATTGGAAAAGGTAATAGTGAGGGGTCAATATGGGATTCCGGGGAGATCAATGTATGGGGGGCATGGGGTTATTAGAAGGTTTATTGAGGGTCCAAGAGGGGGAACGAGGGGTATTGGCGTTGGATTGGAGAACGGCATATGACAGTGTCGAGAGGGAGGCTCTGTGGAGAATCATGGAGTGGCAGGGGTTCGGGGAGGACATTGTGAATTGGGCACGTACTTTTATATCGGGGAGTGGGATGTGTGTACAGATAAATGGGAGGGTGGGGTTGCATGTGAAAATGGGCAGGGGATTGAGGCAGGGTTGCCCGTTGTCACAAATATTATTTGCATGTTTACAGAATCCGTTTTATAGGGCAGTGGAAAGGTGCATACAGGAGGGGGTAAGGGAGGACATACGAGGTGGGAGTCCCAGTATCATAGGTTACGTTGATGACACAACTGTCCTAGTGAGTGGGAGGGAGGGATTGGAGGGTCTGGAGAGAGTTATAGATGTTTTTGGGATGGCAACAGGTATGGCAGTGAATGTGCATAAATCAAAGCTCATGAGATTGGGTGAATGGGATGGGCAGGAGGGCGGGGGTGGGGGGGTGAGGTGGAGTGTCGTGGACCAGGTGAAAATTTGTGGAGTTGTGTATATGGGTAATGCTCAGATGGCGAGGGAGAATAATTCAAAGGGTGTGGTAGATAGGGTATTGGAAGATTTGTCAGGATTGAGGCCGACACATCTTACGCTACACCAGAGGGTCATTGTGGTCAATGTGCTTTTGTACAGTAAATATGGCATGTGGCAGCTTTGTACCCTTGGTGTATGGGGATGTCCGGAGATTGTATGAGCAGAGTTTTTCCGTTTTATCTGGGGTTCGGGATGCGATTGGTTGAAAAGGGAGGTGGTTAACACTTCCGGTGGCCTTGGGAGGGCTGGGGTTAATTCATTTGGAAAGAAGGTTGAAGTGTGTATATGTGAAACATGGGTTGCTAAGGGCTCGGGGGGAAGGGAGTGGAGGGTTGGGGATGCTGCAGGGAGATCTTCGGAGATGGTGGAAGGGACAAAGATTTGAGAGATGGTGAGGAGTTGTTGCGTCTATTGATGATGGTCAGAGAGCCGAGAAACATGCGGGTAGGGTCCATGGAGAGGAAGATATGGCCTAGGGTGGTAGTGGCAACGGAAGGAGTGTACCCGATGTACGCATGGGAAGACATTTGGGGTCGATTAAAAAGGGTTACGCATCCGGCCACGCGTGAGGGAGGTAATGTATAGGTTTCTTCACGGAATATTGCCGTCTGGGGTTGTTTTACGAAATAGGCGAATAAGGGAGGGTGGGGAGTGTCAGGTTTGTGGGGTAGATGAATCAGCTTTTCATGTAGTTTATTTTTGTGAAAGCCTAGGGTTTGTGCGGGAATGGTTAGGGAAAGTAATCCGTATGTGGGGGGGAAAGGCGTTTGTGGTTTTAAGACGCGTTCAGTTTAGATGTAGTGTGGTTGGGGTAAAGGTTCAAAGGGCAGTGGCTTACTTAATGGTTGATTTTGTGTTATATTATCATGAGGCAATGAGGGACAAAGGGGGCGGAGGAAACGTAGGATGGCCATAGCAGCATCCTTTTATAGAACAAAGTGCGGCATCTGGGGATAGATATGGTAGGAGGTGGGAGAGGGATTTCTCGGATGGCTACAGGGACTTTCTTTTGAGGGATTTATGGTCTTTTATAAGCGGTCAGGGAATGAACGCTGGCCTTCCCAGGGGGGGGGGGGGGGGTTGCAGTGGACGATTGTGTGAGTGTGTGTGGAATTGTTGTGAGGAAGGATGTTGAGGTGATATCAATGTTGATATTCAATGTAATGTCTTGGTGTTATTGTGAACCACTATGATTATATTTATCTAAGGGATTCTTCATGTTTTGTAAGGATGTAATAAGCGTGTTCGTATATAAGCATATTTTAACCTGTAATTATACATGTCTACCTATATATGAGCAATGTAACTTGTCATAATAATGAGGATTCATACTGTTTTTTAACTAGTGGAACGTTTTGGTATTGTTTATAATGTAGATCTTTTGCCTGGGGTGTTATTGGGCTATATATTGTTACAGATGGTTTTTTTCTCATTTTCATTATATATGTTTAAAGTGAATTAGTTTTTGATCTTGTGTATTAGCCAGGTGTGAAACTGGTTCAGTTTTTCATTTGGGGGGGGGGAGAGGAGTTTTAAGTAATCTCTGACAATAGCAGGTCATGTGATTCAACATGTCATATTATTTTAGAGTCTAATGTTGTCCATTCTCGTAGAGATGTGGTGTATAGATTATCTCCGAAGTGTAAATAATCTGTCTGCTCAGAGGATAATGTTAAATTTATTTATTATTGTGGTAGTTTATGGTGTTTGGTAGCGTGTTTTTTTAGGGTGATATATGATAAGTGGCTAATACTTTCAAGGACTGTTGGGTGGTTATGAGTGGTGGTGTTGTCTGCAGGACCACAGTTACTAGTCATGTGGGGGGGGGGGTTTGAAGTGGTCAGCGGTAGTGTCTTAAACCCACCCCGTGCACGACTTCTATTAATTCTTAACATAGGGTATATGAGGGTAGGGTGGTGGATTGTGTTCTATGGGTGGTGGAGGTGAGCCATCAGGTTTCAGGACATTCCGTGTATTATGTGTCAGCCGTTTAGTGGCTGGATTGTGCTTATACATATATTGTCATTGATGTTTTTAATGCTTTTACAAATGTGATGTATAAGAGATTTGTCACTGGGAGTATCTAAGGTGATAGGCACGTTTTCATAGGGGGGGGTTGTAAGCTTTACTGGGTGGGTTGTATGTGTTTGTTGTGTATAAGTATATGTTATATATATATATTTATATATATATATTATATATATATATATTATATATATATATATAATTGTATGGTATATTGATATGTGACCACCTTTTCATGTGAAGCAACAGTACGTACAAGCGGGTTGATTTGAGTGCAGCAGCCAGTTCTGTCATTATATATGTGCTTCTTCAGTACTGTGTAGTCACAGTTGATTATTGTTCACTGCCTGTATCTTGTTACAGATTGGATTTTGTAACCATATATTTTTGTACCTGAGTCCTTAAATAAAATATAAAAAAAATTCTGTATGTTTGTTGTTTAGGTATTGTGTATGTCAGAGTGTGGGGGGGGTAGGTAGAGAGAACTGGTGGCTATGTGGGAGATTAGTGGGAAAGGGGAGTGGGAAGGAGAGTGGAAGCAAGTGGGTGAGTGGGTGAGGGTGAAGGGGGAAGGAGGGGAGTTGGAAGGGGGAGGGTGAAAGAGGGAGGGGAGGGATCAGGTGAAGGAGTGAGATGTCCGGTGGGGGAGAGAGGGAGTGTGTGGTGTGTGTGTGTGAGGGGTGTGGGGGGGTGTGGAAGTGTGTGGGTGTTTGTGGATGTGGTGGGTGTGTGTGGGGGATGTTGTGGATGTGTGTGGGTTTTGTTGTGTGGATGTGTGGGGGATGTGTGTGGATGTGTGTGGATGTGTGTGGGCTGTGTGTGGATGTGTGTGATGTGTGGGATGTGTGTGGGGTGTGTTTGTGGATGTGTGTGGGGGTGTAGTGGGGGTGTGTGGGGGTGTGTGGGTGATCGTGCGCACACTAGGCTACGCTACTCTTTTGAAGATCAAAAAATTTTTTCACAATCAATTCCTTATTAATTACACTAATATATGCTATATAATATTAATTGTGTACACTTTTGTTTGTGTGTCACTTGTGTTTGTGTGTGTGATGTGGGTGTTTACTAGCTGTCGTTCTTTGAAAAAGAGGGGGGGGGGTCACGTTAACACTATTTGTTTATAGTTGTTGGTTTCACCGGTACTCTCCCGGCCCGGATCTTCGCACACTAGGCTACTTTTGACTTTTTGAAGGATCATAGGAGTATTTTTTCTCAATCAATTCCTTATTAATATATACTACGTTTATTATAATTAATAATTACGGTGTGCACACGTGTGATTTGTATGTGCGTACTTGTTTACTTGCTTGTCCCTAGAAATCGTGGGGGGGGGGTTTTCACTAGGATACACACCTTTTCTGGAGTTTACCTGGCGATATTTAGATAATTTACTAACCACTATCTATCTCCTGGTACTGAATAGGTAGAGAGTGATGGTATAGCATACAACCAGCCGGCGAGACACTGAGACTTAACCCTTCAGAGGGCAAGGCAGACTAAAATGCAGATTTTGAAAGTGATTTCGTATGAGGAGATTAGAGGCCACTCGATGTAAGGTCACTGAGACCATCCAAACAGAGGTTGTGAAACGTAAATCCGGCAATTGCAGTATTCGACACCGAGTATATTTTTGGGGGCAGGTCCTGCCGTTTTGGGGTATAAACAATTTAGAATGTTTGCAAGGGTTGCAATTGTTGAAAAAAACGAAATAAATTTTTTAAATTTATTATAAAAGTAGAACATATAAAAAACATATAATGGAACTTGTTCTGAAACAATTTATAGCAGTAAAAAAATAGAGTAGGAACTACTTATCAACAATGACACATTGCAATGAGATACAACTTTAAAATGAAATATTCTTGTGTTCACTGAGAAAGAACATCCTTTACAACTCACTAATTTCTGCAATGAAATCTTTATGAAACAATTTCTATCCTTCTTGATGGAATAGATTTACTTTGCATGTGGACAGGAAAATGAAAGATGCGACATGATTTATTCTTGTTGATGCGCAATACTTGCATGTAAGGGC
>NC_069405.1:28889674-28927217 GCF_026875155.1 Cherax quadricarinatus
TGGTGATCTCTTTCTGACAGACTTAATTAAGGAGCACAAAAGCTAGTGTTAGCTTGGTCGACACTAATATGCTCTTTTTCTGTCAGGTTAGGAGATCACAGTCAGCTATTAACTGCACGGTCATAACGGTTTACCCATTTCTAGTCATTTGTCTTAGTCTGGACAGTTCTGTAGATGCTTTTACTTCTTCTTATACTGTCTCAAATGCCCAAAAAACTTCCAACACCGGTAGGCTTGACCTGACTTTTTGTAGTTCTGCTTAACTCTTCACCTTTCTATATTTTTATTGCGTGCCTGTCTTCTGCCTAGGTGGTGTTCTCACCCAATGGGGATTTGTGCTACAGCTTCAGCGTAACTCTTTTGTTGTGCACCTTTGTTCTCGTGTTTTTTGAGCTACCTTCGACTATTATATTTCTTCATTTCAGTGGGATTCATTTAAGGGTTCAACTTTATGATAGACACGTCGTCATAGTTTCATTCTCATAAGTGTGGCTTATTATTGTATTGTGCGTATGTTAATGGTATCGAAGCCGACAAGTAGATTAGGTACAAACTTCTGGGTATACAAGTGTCCATCCTCGGGCATCTACTTTAGATTCCACGACGATGGTGAACTGAAGACCTACTTTTTCACGTCTTTTTATACCATTTATAACGGATTAATTAAGAATGATCTCACTTGATGAGAGCGTTCACCTCGAAACTACTGCTTTATATCTTCACTGTCTCCAGTAACTATTCTCTATATTGGATTTCTTAAAGCCGCTTGATGGTGAAAAGTCTCGACATTAGAGATAATACCCAAGTTGTTGCCCTGTATCTTATTCGTTCAGCAAAACGTTATTGTGATTTAAATTATCCTCTTTACGTTTTGACATTGAGTTTATTTACTGATTCTGCTAGAACAATATTTTTCTCCTGGCTCTGCTCATGGAGTGCCCCAAAAACTACGGCCAGGGGTGACCTGAACTAGTTGGGGTGGGTGACCAAGCTCTGTAGAGTGATATGGTTGGAATTGCTATATAATATCACCGCACCTCACCTCTGTCTTCTAGAAGAAAACCTGGTATTATATTTTCCTGAAGGGAAAGGTGAAGTTTCTGGAGGGGACCCCACGTGTATAAGGAAATCTTTTCTTAAGATAATGGTTATTGATTCATAATAAAGGTAAGTAACTAAGCTCTGGATGCCAAACTGCCTGACTTCTCGGGAGCCTAACAAGGAAGCTTCCACGACTTAAGTGTCCGATATTACTATGAAGCCGATACTCGCCGGTACATTTACCAGGGGATTTCAAGGAGTGACTGCTTAAAATTCGTGAATATTTTGACTCCGACAAGGGAGCATGACACGGCTTATTCGTATATTCCGAACAAAAAGACTGAAGCGGGAAAAAAAAAAAGGGAATTTCAAATCTCGTTGAACACCAAGTGGGATTTTCTCATTTCGTAGAAGATCTTACCGAGGGTGACCCTAACTCTGTGAAAAGGTTGCAAAGTGCTGAAACTAGGATGGCGTCTGAGAGGGATTCGTTAGGGGACTAGGAAAAGGTTCAGAAAGCGCAGATGTGATGGTTAGAGGAAGAAACGCCAGTCGTTTATGACAACGTCAGTAAGATTATGTTAGAAGTTATACACAGATAGGAATTGAGTAGGAAGGAGAGTGAGGTAAATACTGGAGGTCAGAAACGTTGAGGAAGAAAATCCCAGTTGACCCAGGAAGAAGGATAAGTTTTTTCCTATTTTAGTCTTAGTCTCTCTCACTCCATCTTCACTTCCTTCCCTTTCTCCCCCCTCTCTCGCTCTCTCTCTCTCTCTCTCTCTCTCTCTCTCTCTCTCTCTCACTATATTTAACACGTATTTAATTTATCATGTTATATTCTTCTCCTCTCACCTATAAAAACTTTGTTCGTGTCCTCTCTGTCTGCGATCCTTCACCGTCTTCCACTCCTCTGTTCTTGCCTTAGTAGCATATTCATTTCTTATATCCGTCTCTGGCCAGCCAGTCTTCCTCACGCCTATATCGTTCTCGTTTTTCTCTCTCTTTCATCATCTTTACTATTTTTTATACCTCAGACTGCTCTTCTCACTGTTTATTCCTATCGCTTTGCCTCATTTCTTCCCTTACCATTCTACACCCATTTTTTAACCGATTCTCCCTTTTATTCCCCAATTTTCTCCTTTCATCATTCCTTATATTCTTTACATTTCATCCCTCTCCATAATCCTTCCTTCTTCGATTCCCTCCCTATATTCCTTCTTTTTTAAAAAAAGGAAGTTTTTTGGGGGGGGGTTAAAAAATTTTGGTTTATTAGGGTTTTTTATATTTTTTTTTTAATTTTTTTTTGGGATTTTTATTTTTTAAAAAATTTTTGAAAAAATTTTAATTTTAATTATTTAATATATTAATTATTATTGGGGGTGTTATGCTTTATGGGGATGGGTTAGTATGTGTATGTGTGTATATGTATATGTTATGTATAATATATTTATATATATATTATATATATATATTATATATTATATATATACATGTGTTGTTATGTATATGTGACCACCTTTTCATGTGAAGCACAGTACGTACAAGCGGTGTTTGATTTGAGTGCAGCAGCCAGTTCTGTCATTATATATGTGCTTCTTCGTACTGTGTAGTCACAGTTGATTATTGTTCACTGCCTGTATCTTGTTACATATTGATTATGTACCCATATATTTTTGTACCTGAGTCTTAATAAAAATATAAAAAAAAAATTCTGTATGTTAGGTTAGTATTGTGTATGTCAGAGTGTGGGGGGGGTAGGTAGAGGAGGAACTGTGGCTATGTGGGAGATTAGTGGGAAGGGGGAGTGGGAAGGAGAGTGAAGCAAGTGGGTGAGTGGGAGAGGGAGAGGGGGGAAGGAGGGAGAGGTGGGAAGGGGGAGGGTGAAAGAGGGGAGGGGAGGGATCAGGTGAAGGAGTGAGATGTCGGTGGGGGAGAGAGGGAGTGTGTGTGTGTGTGTTGTGGGGGGTGTGGGGGGGGTGTGGATGTGTGTGGGGTGTGTGGATGTGTGTGGGTTGTGTGTGGATGTGTGGATGTGTGTGGGTGTGTGTGGATGTGTGTGGGTTGTGGTGGATGTGTGTGGATGTGTGTGGGTGTGTGTGGATGTGTGTGGATGTGTTTTGGATGTGTGTGGGTGTGTGTGGGATGTTGTGGGGGGGGTGTGGGGGTGTGTGGGGGTGTGTGGGTGATCGTGCGCACACTAGGCTACGCTACTCTTTTGAAGATCAAAAATTTTTTCACAATCAATTCCTTATTAATATACACTAATATATGCTATATAATATTAATTGTGTACACTTTTGTTTGTGTGTACACTTGTGTTTGTGTGTGTGTGTGTGTGTTTACTAGCTTGTCGTTCTTTGAAAAAGAGGGGGGGGGGTCACGTTAACACTATTTGTTATTGTTGTTGGTTCACCGGTACTCTCCCGGCCCAGATCTTCGCACACTAGGCTACTTTACTTTTTGAAGATCATAGGATTATTTTTTCTCACTCAATTCCTTATTAATATATACTAACGTTTATTATAATAATAATTACGGGTGCACACGTGTGTTTGTATGTGCGTACTTGTTTACTAGCTTGTCCCTCAGAAAAACGAGGGGGGGGGTTCACTAGGCTACACAACTTTTCTGGAGTTTACCTGGCGATATTTAGATAATTTACTAACCACTATCTATCTCCTGGTACTGAAATAGGGAGAGAGTGATGGTATAGCATACAACCAGCCGGGCGAGACACTGAGACTTAACCCTTCAGAGGGCAAGGCAGACTAAAATGCAGATTTTGAAAGTGATTTCGTATGAGGAGATAGAGCCACTCGATGTAAGGTCACTGAGACCATCCAAACAGAGTTGTGAAAGTAACATCTCGGGCAATTGCAGATATTCGAACACCGAGTATATGCGGTCCTGCCCGTTTGGGGTATAACAATTTAGAATGTTGCAAGGTTGCAATTGTTGAAAAAAAACGAAATAAATATTTTTTAAATTTATTATAAAAGTAGACATATAAAAAAACATAAATGGAACTTGTTTCTGAACAATTTATAAGCAGTAAAAAAATAGAAGTAGGAACTACTTATCAACAATGACACATTGCAATGAGATACAACTTACAAATGAAATATTCTTGAGTTCCCTGAGAAAGAACAATCCTTTTACATCACTAAATTCTGCAATGAAACTTTATGAAACAATTTCTATCCTTCTTGATGGATAGATTTACTTTGCATGTGGCACAGGAAAATGAAGATGCGACATGATTATTCTTGTTGCTGCAATACTTGCATGTAAGCAAGTATCTTCTTCTTGTTCAATTTCTTCTTTTTGGATGGTGGCATAGCTTCCTTCTCATCTGTTGGCACCTCTGCATCTTGTGGCAAGTATTCATCATCAGTTTCCACCACTTCCAGGTCATCTGGATCTTGAATCTGAGTCACTGTCATCCCAACACAGACAAATCTCGACTTATCCTTGGAGGACTCACCGTAGAACAATTTCTTATTGATCTGGAAAGGACAATAAAAACGTTCTGTACACACCCAGACCATTACTGAATTCAAATATTCACTCCCAAATTTTATGGAAATATTTATATCCCGAAATTTGAAAAACGCACCTAAAAGGGCAGGAAGGGCCGCCCTTTGGTCCTTTTTTGTTGCATTTTTTTTCTTTTTCGGGGTGCACTTTTGCTTCACAACCTTCTAATAAACAAAATATGGTAAACATTCTTTTACACACTAGACACACAAATCAGTACTTCCCGACATTGTTTGGGGTAAATGTTTCATATATAAGGAGCACTATCCCGAAAACACGAGTTTTGGCGCCGGAAAGGGTAGAAGGTTTACATTCTGCTGTCTCGACCAAGGGAAGCGGCAGCCCATCACCGTCAGCCTGGGCATCGGGGAAATCTGTATTGGTCAGAAATAGAGAATGGGAACCTAGTACGCGGGGGAGTTTGGGACGTGCCAAAAAAACCACGCTAGATGACCGCCTAACTCGGTCTGCCCGGTAATTTAAGACACTAACCAAAATTAACCACAAATAGGCAAGTGATGTCGTCTGCACAACAATGGAGGTTCCTGCTGGTCGGCTGCTATCAACCTTCAATTTTGTAACTCCTTCAGGAACTTTATCATGCATTCAAGTTTTTATTTTTTTTCTTTTAAGACTTGGTATTCCCTCTTTTTTTTTTTAGTACAGTATTATGGTCATAACAAGTCTTGATGATGTTAGCTACATTCACAACACCAACAGCTGGGATTGACTAATTTTTTCTTACTTTCAGTTTTTAAACTTAATCACTCTTTCATGACCTTATCATACACTGCTGTTATAACCCCAACATATGTATTTTTTAAATATTTCAGATCACACCGTTAACCCCAATTAACTGATTAGATTTTTTGTGTCAACACTGGGGCCCAGTAGCCTGATCAGCTGACTGCTACCCTCCCTCCCCCACAATTCATTCAAATCTAATTGTAAAAATTCTTGATCTTATCACATTATTCGCACTCTTGAAAGCTATTGCACTCTTGTAGGTATGTTCACTGATTCACTCACGTACGATGACCGCTAATAATATCTTAGGACAGCCACTAGAACGCTAAATCCTGGGAGCACTATTCAGCGATACTGCTTCACGTGTGTGTGTGTGTGTGTGTGTGTGTGTGTTTTGTGTGGTGTGTGTTTTGTGTGTGTGTGTGTGTGTGTGTGTGTGTGTGTGTGTGTGTGTGTGTGTGTGTGTGTGCGCGCGCGCAAGCGAGAAAAAGAGAGAGAGAGACCGACAGAGTTAACAGAACAGCTGTTCATCTATTATGTACACTATCGGTACAAAATAACTATCCACTACTGTGTCGATGGAGGACAATCTTCTACTTTTGTCTATTAAGACAATAGTAAATGAGAGAGAGAGAGAGAGAGAGAGAGAGAGAGAGAGAGAGAGAGAGAATGGAAACAAGGGACATTATACTGATAACACTATAGAGAGGAAGGGGGGGGGGCATTATGGGAAAAAAGATGGAAGAGGTAGGATAGGATAGTGTGAAAGAAAGGAAGTAAGGGAAAGGGGTAGAACAAGGTAAAATTAAAGAGGGATGAGTAAAGGGAGAAAGAATGTAGTTACCTTTTACCTTTTTTTTCTGTATTACAATGTGTAATTAAATATCGATTTTCCGTCTCTTGAGTTGACTGTTAAATACTAAGCGCTATATCGCTCGTACGGGCTTAGCTCTTCCTCATGAATATAATAATAATAATTATAATAATAATAATAATAATAAGTCATATGCAAGTTTGCTAAAAGGCCTTTACCCTTTAGAGTTGTGCCTTGATGCTAATGAAAGGCTCTTGATACAAGGATTCTGAGCCTTCCTGAAAGCTCAAAGCTGTAGACGTTTCGGTCCGTCCTAATAGATTACCAAGTAGTGAGTGAGGGAGACGAGACAGCCCGAGGTCAAGTTAGGTCACGTCTGGAGAATTAACATTTGACAGTTATTATTATTATTATTATTATTATTATTATTATAATTACTATTATATTAACTCGTAGGGAGACCTTTAAGTAGCTGCCCGATTTTTTTTCTTTTTCCTCCAACTTTTCGCTTTTCTTATACTCATAACTTGAAAAGGCCTTATCTGATCGGCTTCGAAGTTTGAACACTTATGCACGGTCACAAGAGCCAAATTCTTGGAACAATTGGCATGTTCACTCGCCCTATGACCAGAGTGGTTGTTGAACCTTCTCCCAGCATCCAGGTTTGGCTGGGATAACTTCCAAACCTCTCAATGTCATACCTTCAAGCGTTCAAAAATGGTGCCTCTTAATTCCACGGTGACGGAGAGTGAAATTCATGCTAGTTGGTGCAGATCTGTCTGTTTTGTGTGTAAAATAGTGTGTAAGTTTTTAATGTGTTAAATTAATTTCAGTTTACCTCTTCTCATCGTCTTCAAGATTTAATGGCTGATGCATCTCGCGGCCAGTGTAGAACCCATTAAGGTTTTTTTTTCCATGCAGGAAAATTAGCTGATGTAGTAAAATTGTTGAAAAAAGGTTGAAATCGTCAGAATTCGTGCCATAACTGGAGAATGACTCTTCGGTTCAGCTTAAAATTTTCATCATTACTGTGTTTTTTCGAGCGCAAGGTTCATGCACTTATTGGATGGCCGAAGTCCCAATTTACCAATTTTGATTAGTGATATTCATTCACATTTCAGTATAAGACGAATACTTGTGATCAGCATCAACATTTTAATGATAATGTTTTTCGTATATCTCATAAGTTTAGTCCGAGTGGGTGAAAATTTAAAATTTTACTGAAAATATTAAAAAACTTGGATTATTATTAATATATATTCACAATTTGCGCTTAACCTATTGAGTCACAAAACGCCAAAAGACGTTGGGAAACTAACAACTAAGAAAAGTAACACAATGGAGGAACAGACGAGTTGGGAAGGAAAGAGCGATTTGGCGTAATAAATCATTTTTCATCAAAGAGTCAGAGCGCATCTGTAAGACTCAGAAAGGAGAGCAGGTCACGTGACAGCACACAGGCGCTGAACCGTTCATTGAAAATAAGTCAAACGAGCTCTCTGGTAAGAGAGATAATGAAATAAATGATACTGGACTGTTAATGGCATTTGACATGGTGTACAGAGAGACACAGGGTGCCTCTCCATGTGTTAGCTCTGTGTCGGTCTTGTACCACCAATTCGTAAACTTGCAGGAACTATTCCCAAACGCTACAGCGATGAAAAGGGGTCATCAAAGAATACAGTTGTGGCTTAATCACGAGCAGCTTGTCCTCGAACCTCGATCAACGACGTTGCCATCGATCCCGAATGTTTTTATGCAAAACTAAAAGGATAGTCCAAATAGGGTAAATCCATGTGAGAAATGGACAAGTCCTGGGTTGCGAGTTCTTTGCCCTGGACACTAGAATGACCAGGAACCCAGCAAAAGACAATGACTTTATGTCTGCTGACGAGGTGACACAGCCAGCGTCGAATGTGAAATGCGATGGGATGAGAGGAGTCAAAACTCTCAATGTACTCCGAGAGTCCGAGACTGCGCCAGAGAGGAGAGAAATTGTGAATGATGGTTGCATGAAGCGCATATAAATCTGCTGTGAAAATACTAGACAAGTCAGGTATCTGTATTATATAATCAAAGAAAAGCAGCTGCAAATTTAATACCATCAAAAGACTTAGAATCGTCTGCATACACAGCAGTTGCATGCAAGTGAATTTGATAATCGTTAAGGAAGAGGTAGCGCATGTTTCCAGCCATGGGTTGAGATTTTGGAAGGGAAGAGAAGGCTGGACAGATTTGAATGTTCGGTTCTTTCCAAGGAGGAACAGACAATGAATGAACAGGGTGGACAGAAAAGGCAGACAGGGCGAAAGAACTGACTAAAGCCTGAACACAAAAGTTAAGCGGAAGAGATAAAGAACGTTGACGATGAAGGTCGTCAGCGTTATTAAAGTTTGTGATTAAACGATAGCTTGTAGGGTCATGAAGGACGTACAAACAAGTCACATAGCGCAGACAGTGAGTATCCCGACGTTCTTACAAGGAAGGAATATTGGACTGCACATAATTAATGGCTTAAGACTGAAGACGAGCGAAAAGCAGCCAGACCGATGCAATCCTTGTTTATCACAGCCTCAAGCCTGGAGAGAGCTGCCTACGAAGCATAGGAATTCACCTGATTTCAATCAAGTTTACTTTGAACTCAGGCCGTATGAAGTTGAAGAACACGCTTGTCGGCCCTCCCAAGTAAAGTGTAAAACAACACCTTCTGACCTTCAGACATCAAACTTACTTTTCGCCAAAATAACCCTTCGTAGTAATCTAGTTCATACCTCTCCTCCTGCCACTAATGCTTCAGGTGTCAACTCTATTTCCTGCTCCATTAACCTCTCCATTATTTTGGAGAAAATGGTTGATCTCTTTCTGACAGACTTAATTAAGGAGCACAAAAGAAGTGTTAGCTTGTCGACACTAATAATGCTCTTTTCTGTCATGTTAGAGATCACAGTCAGCCTATTAACTGGCACTGTCAAAACTGTTTACCCATTTTCTAGTCATTGTCTTAGTCCTGACAGTCTCTGTAGATGCTTTACTTTCTCGTTATACTGTCAAATGCCCAAAACTTCCAAACACTGGTAGCTTGACCTGACTTTTTGTCTTCTCTTCTTAACTCTTCACCTTTCCTATATTTTTATTGACGTGCCTGTCTTCTGCCTAGGTGGGTTCTCTCCCATGGGGATTTGTGCTACCTGCTTCAGCCAGTAACTCTTTTGTAGTGCACCTTTGTTCTCGTGTTCTTTTGAGCTACCTTCGCTATTACTATTTCTTCATTTCAGTGGGATTCATTAATGGTTCAACTCTGATAGACACGTCGTCATAAGTTTCAATCTCGTAAGTGTGGCTTATATGTATGTGCGTATGTTAATGGTATCCGAAGCCGACAAGTAGATTATGTACAACTCTGGGGTATACAAGTGTCCATCCTCGGGCATCTACTTTAGATTCACGACGACTGGTGAACTGAAGACCTACTTTTTCACGTCTTATACCATTTATAACGGATTAATTAAGACATGACTCATCACTTGAGAGAGCGATCACCTCGAACTACTGCTTCATATCTTCCACTGTCTCCAGTAACTATTCTCTATATTGGATTTCTAAAGCCGCTTGATGGTGAAAAGTCTCGACATTAGAGATACCCAAGTGTTGCCCTGTATCTTATTCGTTCCAGCAACGTTATTGTGATTTAAATTCTCCTCTTTACGTTTAGGACATTGAGTTATACTACTGATTCTGCTAGAACAATATTTTTCATCCTGGCTCTGCTCATGGAGTGACCCCAAACTACGGCCAGGGGTGACCTGACTAGTTGGGGTGACCAAGCTCTGTAGAGTGATATGGTGGAATTGCTATATAATATCACCGCACCTCACCTCTGTCTTCTAGAAGAAAACCTGGAATTATATTTTCCTGAAGGAAAGGTGAAGTTTCTGGAGGACCCCAAGTGTATAAGGAATCTTTTCTTAATGATAATGGGTATAGATTCATAATAAAGGTAACGTAACTAAGCTCTGGATGCAACACTTCCAGACTTCTCGGGAGCCTAACAAGGAAGCTTCCACGACTTAAGTGCAGATATTACTATGAAGCCGATACTCGCCGGTACATTCTACCAGGGGGATTTCAAGGAGTGACTGCTTAAAATTCGTGAATATTTGACTCCGACGAAGGGAGCAATGACCACGCTTATTCGTATTCCGAACAAAGACTGATCGGAAAAAAGGGATTTTCAAATCTCGTTGAACCCCAAAGTGGGATTTCTCATTTCGTAGAGATCTTCCCGAGGGTGACTCACTCTGAGAAAGGTTGCAAAGTGCTGAACTAGATGGCGTCTGAGAGGATTCGTAGAGGACTAGAAAAGCTTCAGAAGTCAGTGTGATGGTAGTGGAGAAACAGCCAGTCGTATGACAACGTCAGAAAGATATGTTAGAAGTAATACACAGATAGGATGAGAGGAAGGAGAGTGAGGTAAATACTGGAGTCAGAACGTTGAGAAGAAAATCCCAGTTGACCCCAGGAAGAAGGATAAGTATTATCCTATTATAGTCTTAGTCTCTCTCACTCCATCCCTTCCCTTCCCTTCCCTTTCCTCCCCCCCCTCTCTCTCTCTCTCTCTCTCTCTCTCTCTCTCTCTCTCTCTCTCTCACTATTTTAACACGTATTTATTTTTCATGTTATATTCCTTCTCCTCTCACCTATATAAACTTTGTTCTTGTCCTCTCTGTCTCCGATCCTTCACGTCTTCCACTCCTCTGTTCTTGCCTTAGTCGCATATTCATTTCTTATATCCGTCTCTTGCCAGCCCAGTCTTCCATCACGCCTATCTGTCTCTCGTTTTTCTCTCTCTCTTTCATCATCTTTACTATTTTTTATACCTCAGACTGCTCTTCTCACTCGTTTATTCCTATCGCTTTGCCTCATTTCTCCCTTTCCATCTACACCCATTTTTTAACCGATTCCTCCCTTTATTCCCCCAATTTCTCCTTTCATCATTCCTTATATTCTTACATTTCATCCCTCTCCATATCCTTCCTTCTTCGAATCCCTCCCTATATCCTTCCCTTCATATATCCCTTCCTTCCTCCCCTCTCCCTTCCTCCTCCCTCCCTTCTCGTATTCCAAGGATAAACGGAGCTTTAAAATAAATATCCGCATAATATATTTCCAAATTTATTCTTACAAGAGATTTAATGTTAAATTTATTTTCGAAAGCAAGTCACTATTTTTTTCGCATTACCTTTTAATATTGAACTAGTTATATTGACATTATGGTAACAAGAGCGTGTTAACAATAGGTTAATAATATCTTCGATAATGGATTTAAACTTTTTTTCCAAATGTTAATTCAAAGGCGAAAGGGGCAACTCTCTCACGACACCTACTACCCATGTTCACCTAGCAGTAAGTAGGTGCCTAGCTGTTAGTTTGCTTAAAAATACTGCTTAACCCTAGCAGTAAATAGGTACGCATGTGATAGTTTACCTACTCCCGCTGCTCATGACGTAGCAATAAGTAGGTAACTAGACGTCAGCCGATTGTTGTGCATCATAATCTAGGGAAGAGGATTAGTAGACACCAACAGGAATAATCCATAGTCAAACCTGGTTTACGTGGGATAATCTGAATTATTAATCCCCAGGGTTAATCATTCTCCAGGTTAATATTTCTACAGGGTTAACAATTCTCCAGGGTTAACAATCCGAAAACAATCTCCAACATATTACCTTATTAATAATAAATGGCGATAATAATAATAATCATTATTATATCTACAGGAAAGCACTAAACCCG
Organism: Cherax quadricarinatus; assembly: GCF_026875155.1. Lineage (NCBI taxonomy): Eukaryota > Metazoa > Arthropoda > Malacostraca > Decapoda > Parastacidae > Cherax > Cherax quadricarinatus. Next base: position 28,901,607 of record NC_069405.1, read on the forward strand.
TAGGATTTATACAGCGTGGGAGGAATCAACTCCAGGATAATATTTTTTAGAAATTCTTGTTTAACGTGTTTATATAATATTTATTTCTGCTCTCAATTTTCACGCGTATTTTCATTTTATATGAATATTCTTTTAGCTAAAAATATTTCTCATTATGATCAACTGGTCCTCTTTATCAAACGTCGGTTTTATACGTCATTCCACAACTGTCAACAAGTTGCTTTTAAAGCTAAATTATTTTCTGCATTAGAGCAAAACTGGTCTCTCTGCTTTCTATTGGAGTTTGGGAATCAAGCATCGCCTTAATGGACTGAAGCTCTAATGGTTATAATCATATTTTTTAAAGGGGGTGGACCGGTAAGCCAGAGGAAGGCCTCCGTCAGATGACCAAAAGCTTCAGCTGAGGGTCATCATATGACTAAGACCCGCGTCAGGAAACACTTGTCCTGTGTCGTGACAAGATTTACTTAACCTTTAGGAAATATTGCATTGATTGTTGTGTGGTATAATTGGTTAAATCTGTTTAACCGATGTTAAACTAACCTTACCTGATGTTATCCTAGCTAACCAAATTTAACCTAACTTATTCTAGTGTAGCCTACCCCAAGTTAACTTAATCTAGCACAATATAACTTAACCTAGACAAAGCTAAATTAACTAATCCTAATCTACCGTAGTCCAATCTATCTTAATCAATCCTAGCCTAACCTAGCACAACCAAAAATAACAAAATTTAACCTAGCCTAACCCAAGCTAACTCGACCATGCATAACCTAACGTACTCTAACTCAACTGAATCTAACCTCACCTAACCCAAATATTTGAGTAGAAAAATTCACAAGCTCATACAGTAGAAAAATACACGGAGTCAGGAGGACAGGTTGTATGAAGCCTTCCAAGTTAAAAATCAGCAAAGTCAGTAATGGTGGCGCTTCTCCTTGAGGCAATATTGCTGATGTTGCTTACGTGTTGGGCCACAAACTGTGAGCTGGAACTGCGTCTGCAGTCAACTCCATTAGATAAGCCTTGTGTTGCGAGGTCAACTGCTGCTGTAGGGAAGCTCAGAGGTTACGAGTCTCCACTATATTTGCTAGTATGGAGCAGAAAAAAATCACAGCAATCCTGCCAGAAGGCAAAACCTTCATAAGGATTCCATTTCACACGCATGATGGGTGCATAAAAGAAAAATTATGAATCCATAAGAGACGCATGACCGTACTCAACTATTTGTGTTGGCAGGTGTCTAGTCTCTTCTGGCCACTCCTCTTCGCTGGTCGCTGCTGTGTTCACTCTTTCCTGGCAGCGTGAACCCTGTAATACCTGTTCTTAAAGCTATGTACGGATCCTGCATCTGCGACTTCTCTATTTAGGTCTTTCTACTTCCTCACCACTATAAGGATAAAGAAGGATTTCCTGATATACCTCTGCCTCATCTGTATTTTTAACTCCCAGTTCAGCCCTCGTGTACCTGAAAAACGCCTCACATGACAAATTCGCTCTCTCCACTCCGTCAGTTCCTTAGGATATTTTAAGTCGTAATCATGTCACCCTTGGTCGTATCGTCCTCATTACGGTAGGATAGAAGAAAGGAGGATACTCTACTCAGTTATGTTCATTTACGTCTACTATCTGGGAGACCTGGGGTTAAGTGTGTCTGTCTTACTAACTGCGAGATAAGAATCCATCCACCATCACTCCTTTCCTTGAACTATCTATGTAAATTTAGCGCTTCACGCACAAAAAGAGAGAAACCGTATAGATTACAAATTAGATTTGAGCATTAAAATTGCTATTGAAAATGCTATAATACTGTAAAATACTGTACATTAAACATAGACTGCCGTACAAGCCGTAGACTGACACGTAGTTAGTACGATAATGTTACTTCTGTCCTTCTGTTATACATATACCAGCAAAATAACCACAGGAGGATGTTAAATGATAGTTCTAGACCTTTCGATGTTGCAAAGGGAATAAGAGAAAGAGAAAGTGTATCCATAGGGAGGCCTAAAAGGGAGTGCCGCCAGCAAGCCTGGCGGCACTCGGCTGTCTGACGCCATATTAAGAACCATTAGGAAGAGACAGCCCAACCCATAAGCGATGCTTATGTAGTAGCGACATAGAGAATATATTGCTTGTGACTTGTCAAGTATTCCACCTGAGTTGTGCTCAGACCGATGGAATCGAACTGCCCTCAACTATTTGTTAAGTCTTACCATGAACTAAGATCACAGACTTCATCTAACGAAAGCAGAGTAATTGTGGTATAATTATGGACAAGGTGAATTATAGTAGGAAAATAAGCTAGTAATTAGAAGACAAACTTACATTCCCCATGATTTAAACCATCTTGAGTAGGTTAACAGTAAGTTTAAGGAAGAACTTAAAACGCTGCTCAGAGGTAATGAGGAATTGATCAAACAGTTGTCCTCTAGATCCGCGACACTCCCTTATAATCATAACCATACGCTAAACCCGCAAGTCATACAGATTAAGACTCATAAATCAGGATTTCCTGGCGAGACCTATTATTAACTCCGCGGGGTCTGCTACATATAACTTATCCAAATAGTCAGTGTTGACACTAATGCTTGGCAACATCTAGGAAGCCCACATATATTTCAGAACGTGAACATTTCTAATGACTTTACATTGGTAAGTTTTGATGTTACTGCATTGTTTAGCCGTTTCTGTTATCCTGTCTGAAGATGAGTTCCCATGCAGTTCCTTAAGAACATTATTACTGAGCTGATTGAGTGTAGTTAATTGCAAGTTCGTGTTAAGGGAAAGTATTATGCCCAAGGACAATGAATGGCTATGGGAAATCAATTATCTCCCCTATTAAGTACATATATATATATATATATAATATATATATAATATATATATATATATATATATATATATATATATATATATATATATATATATAGGAGTTTTTCGAGACTAAACTGTTGGAAGATATCGCACCTCAGGAAGCCAGATGGCTCAAATGTGGATTACATCCTGTGCTTGTGGCTGACCTCCCTGGATTTTGATAAGTTTTTACCGAGGCTTAACTCATTCGAACCGCCTAATATATTCACAGTAGAAGTGAACTACAAACTCCCCTTCGTAGATATTTTGATCAACAGGATCACTTGCAATTGCAAGTCACAGTATATTGACAGGCCACTAATGTTTGTCCCTACATCTATTACTATTCAATGAAATAAGAGAAAAAAGGAGTGTCTTCTTTACTGAGAGCTTTCAGATTATGCACGTCCGAGTTACTCGACGAGGAAATTACGAAAAATCTTTGATATTGCAGTGAAACTATGGTACTAAGGTTTTGTAAGCAGCTAAGAAGAATTATTATAGAACTGTAATCTAGGATAGCTCTTAGGTTAAGAATGTTTTGGTTGTGTCATACAATAAGAATTTATCTGTTCTACCGTACGCCTTAAAAAGATTTAACATACAACTAGTCTTCAAAAATTCAAGAACGTTAAAAACATGTTGATCAAGAATTCCCTCCAAAACTGTGCAAGTTGTGTTTACAGAGATGGTTGCAGCGGCTGTCTTATGTTGGAAAGACTTTCAAGCTTCTTTATATTATGTTAGCATAACGCCGATACTCAGAACGAGCACAATAATCTAATGACATATTTAACAATATACGGGCTAACAATAACCCTACAAAATGATCGGAAGCCAGAATTTTACCTCCCAGTTCATCATGGCTGGAAAAAAAAAAAAGCTATCTTAGAATCGACAATTATGAAACTCGATAACCTTTCACTGTATAATAATAGCTTAGGATTCTTCCAAAATGATTAGTTTAAAATTGAAGCTATTGTTCATAACTTTAAGCCTGATTCTTTTACGATTGCTTTGGATAGTCTTAAATGGCATAATTCTATATGGTTAGACTGTTAAGTGTGCCACCTAAAGCCAAAAATTTATGTTATGGTTTCTACCTGCCTGCCAACTCTGTGTGTTAGACCACTGTCTCCTAAAGAATAGTTTTGTGTATTTTGTAGTTTATAGAGCCACGGTAAGTTAATCGTGAGAGTACCCTGTTTAGTCTCTCTGTGATGAGTTACGGTCTACATTTTGAGTCTGTCCACTGCCCATTCTCTTTATTATTTTCTAGATAACACCAGTAAAGCAATGTCTTCTATTTTAAGCCTATTGTTGATTTCAAAGCAAGTAAAAGCTTGGAGATCTATATAAACGAATTATTCCTCGTTTGCCTGCATTTAATAATGAGAAACTTTAATAGCTGTGGAAGGTTCCATAACACTGAATAACTTTTTCCACAATAAATTCCAAATAGAATACATCCTCATCGACTAAGAAAGGAATATTTTTGTTTGAATAAAATACAGTTCTTTGTTAAGTATAATTGATTTAGGTGAATAATTCAGTAAGAAAATTCCCAGAACTTAGAAACCGATTGTCACAAACATAACTGATCAGAAATCATGTATTATTTATAGCAAAACGTATGGAAGCTTGATAACATTTTCTTGATACCTGACATTATCACAAGCGATATATTCTCTGGATCACTACTACATAATCAACGCTTATGGGCTGGACTGTGTTTCTACTGATTCTTAACATACTTCCTTGATGTTCTTGCATCTGGAGTCCGACAACCAAGCGCCACCAGGCTCACTGATTTTTGGCCTTTCTGGTTCCTTATTTTCCTCAACATTGCAAGCTCTTGTGAAAGTTTTGGCTGCAACACGAATGCCCAAGAGCTATCATTCAACTCTTTCCTGTGGTTATTTAACATTTGTTATCTTTTGTCCGCTATTATTACACATATGCGTGTGTACCCACTTATTTATGGTTGCAGGGGTCAAGACATACCTCCTGGCACCGCCTCTTCAGTGGTCGCTACTAGATCCTCTCTCTTCCTGCGCCATGAGCTTTATCATTCCTCGTCTTAAAACTATGTATGGTTCCTGCCTCCACTACATCACTTTCCAGACTCTTCCACTTCCTGACAACTGTGTGTGTGTGTGTGTTTGTAATATATATTGTAAACAAATACAAAGCCACCATCACCTCTTAAGCCCCACCATCATTGCTATAGAACCACTTCCTGCACCACAACTGCTTCTGCTCTACACCACTGCCACCACTACGACCTATGTACAACACCCCATTCCCCCCCCTCCCCGCACCTCACTACCTGGGATCAATGGCAGGGCTCCGAGCCTCTTTGTTCTGCTTCTCACATCCTTTTATAATTCTAACAGACGTCTACTTATTGGCTTTGGTTGGGCAGTGTGATGCCTTGATGGTAAAGGTCTACAATGGAGTGGTGGGAGTCGTGTTTAGTGGTGTAATAGGTGTGGTTTTCTTTTTTTTTTTTTCTTATTCGCCGGTAGTGTGGTGGTGAAAGCTTGCATTCGAGTGGTGAGTGATGCAGTTTGTAGTAGACCTACAACTGAGGTGATTTCTACAACTACATTATTAAAAAAAATATTCAGCATGACGTATGTGGGAAAATTTTCTCCAAGGCCCCCCTTCAGCCCTTTTCAGCTCTGAGGGGCCCAGTCCTCTCAGAAAGGACGACGGCGTCTTACTTGCTTCTGCATCAACAGTTTATAATTGATTCCAGATGAAGTACCAGTGTGTGTCATGGTCACGCGACTTCCTTGCAGGAGACCACTGTTGCAACGAGTGTGGATTAGAGACAAGCACTCAGGGAAATTAAGGAAAATTAAGGAAAATCCTGCACCCATTTATTACTATGTTAAGGATAACATGAACAGTTATTTATGCCCACACAACGAGAAATCAATCATCTTGTTTTCTTGATGCAGTTTGGCAAGGGAAAAACTGTTGGAATCAGCAGATCTTTTGTAATGAAGGGCAAGGGAAGGCAGCGTGAGGCGCCGGGGGGCAGATTGCTTTTAAACTTCGTCGAGACAAATCGTGCTTCACGCTGTGATAACAAAGATACTAGTGATCGTGCATTTTGTATTAACAAAACGCACGATCACGGCCTCAAAGGACACAGCAGAACAATTACAAAGAAGTGTGATCAGTTTCCTGTAATGACATTACTGTGAAAAAGACAAATCTTGTGGAATGTAATGTACTAGTGTGAGTGTTGCGAATTCCCAGATTGAGTGGAAGACGTGGACATCCAAGGACACTTTAGCTTCTATCAAGTCACCAATACCTGTCGAATGTGCATCCAACACCATAGCTCACACTCCAAGAACAAGTTAGATTTTGAATTTAATTGTTATGCAGGGACTGCGCAGTTTTTGTGTCACAAGGGGTTCAAAATCATTTTATAGTCGCCAGTGAGGTGTGTGTTTATGAGCCCAAACAGGTAATTAGCAACAACTCTCAGTTTCTGAGGTATGCTGAGTAATTATACTTGCATACCAATTTTATTCACACAACTCTAGTGCTGTTGCATCGTCAGCTTCAAGAATGTTCCGAAGTGGCTGTGGAACGTTGAGTCGCCATCAAGCTAATTGTCTTCTACAGTTAACAATCTTCGACTTTGCTTGTTTGTATGCTAAAAAACCACAGCCTACTTCCACTAATTATTATATAACTGGGGGACAGAACATCTCATAATTACCTCTCCACTTTTTCTTTTATTTCCAGTATTGTAATTTCCTCTGCATCCGAGTGATGAAACCTGCTGTGAAGGCGAGACGTTCCCTCACTAATGTCTTACCCATAAAAAAATAAGCGTATTATAACTCCAGCCCTTTATTCATCAATGCACGTGATTGAAACAGTGCAGAGTGCGACATAAATTTCTAATACAGTTAAATATTAGCAATAAATTTGAAGGCACTCGAAGGCATTACAAGTATGATTCTGAAACTCGAATTTCAGACAGTTTTACTCAAAAAATTAGCAAATTAGCATACAGACCAAAACTAATTCAACGTTTCACTAAGAAATACCACCAGTGAAACCAGACCGAAGAGCTATTTTCTTATCACCTCAGAGACCAATATACTAAAATATTTCGGCACATTAAGTCTGAAGCCGATATGAAGTTGCATTATCAAGGGTTGAAGAGTCAACACAACCGAGCAGAGGGCACCTCAGCTTCACCGTTGTTCTTCGAATATCAGACAGTTTTATGCAAAAAAATTTCAAATCTCCAGCTACCAACTTTAAGTCCGGCTCTGATATAAAATTGTATTAAAAGTTCACTAAACCCGTAAAAAAAAAAAATGCGAATTTTCAATATTTCTCATTTTTTTTCCTTGAAGCTCTATTCTATTTTAAAATTCTCTGCAATTGTACAAGAAACTAATACTTGACTGTGTGTTTTTCAAGAAAGATCAGTTTGATATATTTTTCCATAAAACTGTCAGATTGCCACAGACAAAAACCTAAATTGAACACACACATATAACATACACACACACATTATATATATATATATATATATATATATATATATATATATATATAATATATATATATATATATATATATATGCCATAATATTTGAAAAGGATTTAAACTGCAGGTAAAAGCTTGAACACTTCTTATTAATTTTATTTGAAATAGGACTATATGTGTAGGTATCATTAGGGGCGTAAGAATAATAATCCAGTCATTTATTTTGGTAATTATAAAATGTGGAATAAAGTAATCGCTGCTGTTAGATGTGTAATATTGAAGTGAACACTTAGTATATAAGTAAACTGCCAGGTTGCATTGAACGTCTCATCGCACAAGCTAACAGTAGTCCTCATCGCAGCCAGCACCTCCATAAAAGACCTGACTTGAATGAGATTGAGGAACCATGAAATAGTTAATACAGGGGGTTTAAACTATTCCCTGTGGAGGCTGTGATTGAATATATATATCGGAGAAATAGCAAGAAACTTCGAAACAAGTCACAATAATGCGATGAAGGACAACTTGAATAACGCCTGCGTACAACACCGGAATTCCGCTAACCACCTGATGAAATTTAACGACGCCCTCTTTGTGATAAAAGAATCCAATTTCCGCAGCCGTAAATGCCTTGAATCATCCTTTATAGCCATCTCTAACACAATTCAACAAAACAAAGGCAGCTTCGTCATCTCTGAAGAATTAGCAAAAATTCTCCTCAAAACAATAAACACCGCTATCATATAGTTACTATTACAACCAGTACTAAACCTACGGCATTTACATCTCACTCTAATGCATATATATATATATATATATATATATATATTATATATATATATATATATATATATATATATATATATATATCCTCTGTGTCCTTGTCTTGTTTGTAACGACCTGACAAAGTTCCCGGAGAGAGAAACATTGCCACAATAAAATGTCTTATTAGTTGCATGTGTGTCCTGTTACCTAACATATTGGAGGTAATTCTACCAACATTATTACAGCTTTAATGATATCCAGTGCTGCAGCGTTTTGTTGGTATTTCCAAGCACTCTTAACCCCACAGTGTGTTGGTATTCCCAAGTACTCTTAACCCCACAGGGTGTTGGTATCTCCAAGCACTCTTAACCCCACAGTGTGTTGCTATCCCCAAGCACTCTTAACCCCACAGTGTGTTAGTATCCCCAAGCACTCTTAACCCCACAGTTTGTTGGTATCCCAAGCACTCTTAACCCAGAGTGTTGGTATCCCCAAGCACTCTTAACCCCACAGTGTGTTGGTATCCCCAAGCACTCTTAACCCCACAGTTTGTTGGTATCCCCAAGCACTCTTAACCCCACAGTTTGTTGGTATCCCCAAGCACTCTTAACCCCACAGTGTGTTGGTATCTCCAAGCACTCCTAACCCCACAGTGTGTTGGTATCTCCAAGCACTCTTAAGCCCCACTGTGTGGGTATCTCCAAGCACTCTTAACCCCACAGTGTGTTGGTATCCCCAAGCACTCTTAACCCCACAGTGTGTTGGTATCCCCAAGCACTCTTAACCCCACAGTGTGTTGGTATCCCCAAGCACTCTTAACCGAACAGTGTGTTGGTATCTCCAAGCACTCTAGTAACCCAGAGTGTTGGTATCCCCAAGCACTCTACTAACCTAACAGTGTGTTGGTATACCCCAAGCACTCTTAACCCACAGGTGTTGGTATCCCCAAGCACTCTTACATCAACAGTTGTTGGAATCCCCAAGCACTCTTAACCCAAGTGTTGGATCCCAAGCACTCATAACAGTGTTGGTATCCCCAAGCACTCAACCCCACAGTTATTGTTGGTATTCCACAAGCACTTAACCCAAGTTTGTTGGTATCCCCAAGCACTCTTAACCCACAGTTGTTGGTATCCCCAAGCACTCTTACGTAACAGAGTGTTGGTATTCCCAAGCACTCTTAAGAAAAAGTGTGTTGGTCTCCCAAGCACTCTAGTAACCTAGAGTGTTGGTATCCCCAAGCACTCTACTAACCTAGAGTGTTGTATCCCCAAGCACTCTACTAACCTAGAGTGTTGGTATCCCCAAGCACTCTACTAACCTAGAGTGTTGGTATTCCCAAGCACTCTAGTAACCTAGAGTGTTGGTATCCCCAAGCACTCTAGTAACCCAGAGTGTTGGTATCCCCAAGCACTCTAGTAACCCAGAGTGTTGGTATCCCCAATCACTCTAGTAACCCAGAGTGTTGGTATCCCCAAGCACTCTTAACCCCAAAGTGTGTTGGTATCCCAAGCACTCTAGTAACACAGAGTGTTCGAAATTTCCCCAAACACCCTTAACCCACATGTGTTGGTATCCCCAAGCACTCTTAACCCAGTGTGTTGGTATCCCCAAGCACTCTTAACCACAGTTGTTGGTATCCCCAAGCACTCTGTAACCCAGTGTGTTGGTATCCCAAGCACTCGTAACCCCAGAGTGTTGGGGTATCCCCAAGCACTCTTAACCCCACAGTGTGTTGGAATTCCCAAGCACTCTTAACCCCACAGTGTGTTGGTATCCCCAAACACTCTTAACCCCACAGTGTGTTGGTATCCCCAAGCACTCTTAACCCCACAGTGTGTTGGTATCCCCAAGCACTCTTAACCCCACAGTGTGTTGGTATCTCCAAGCACTCTTAACCCCACAAGTGTGTTGGTATCCCAAGCACTCTTAACCCCACAGTGTGTTGGTATCCCAAGCACTCTTAACCCCACAGTGTGTTGGTATCCCCAAGCACTCTTAACCCCACAGTGTGTTGGTATCCCCAAGCACTCTTAACCCCACAGTGTGTTGGTATCCCCAAGCACTCTTAACCCCACAGTGTGTTGGTATCCCCAAGCACTCTTAACCCACAGTTGTTGGTATCCCCAAGCACTCTATAACCCCACAGTGTTGGTATCTCCCAAGCCCTTACCAAGACCCCACACAGTGTGTTGGTATCTCCAAGCACTCTGTAACCACAGTGTTTGGTATCTCCCAAGCACTCTTAACCCAAGTGTTGGTATCCCCAAGCACTCTTATAACCCCAGTGTGTTGGTATCCCAAGCACTCTTAACCCCACAGTGCGTTTGTATCCCCAAGCACTCTTAACCGAACAGTGTGTTGGTATCTCCAAGCACTCTAGTAACCCAGAGTGTTGGTATCCCCAAGCACTCTAGTAACCCAGAGTGTTGGTATCCCCAAGCACTCTAGTAACCCAGAGTGTTGGTATCCCCAAGCACTCTAGTAACCCAGAGTGTTGGCATCCCCAAGCACTCTAGTAACCCAGAGTGTTGGTATCCCCAAGCGCTCTAGTAACCCAGAGTGTTGGTATCCCTAAGCACTCTAGTAACCTAGATTGTTGGTATCCCTAAGCACTCTGCTAACCCATACTATAGAGAAAGTATTCCCAAGCACTTTTTAACCCTTCCCCGGAGTGTTGGTATCCCCAAACACTGCTAGCCTAGAATACTGGTATACCAAAGCACTCTTCTAGCACCAAGTAGAGTGTTGGTATCCACAAATATTCAAGTCTTTATACGTCTTTTAGACAGTTTATAGTGTTACTGTTATCGCTTGTGCTTCATCTATTCATATATATTTTTCTCTTTGCCGCAAGTATTCATAACAAAAAGTCAATAGAATTGAGTAAAACCTCAAATATCCTGACAGCTGAAACATTCCACTCGGAGCAAATAGAGAGAATCATAAATTCACGCGTGTAAAATACTTCGGTGATTGCAGGTATTAAAAACTCTGTCAGCGTAATACAATTCAGGGTATTACAGCATATTTGTTGTACCAGGCTTGTATTCGGCTGTTACATGTAAACGTTAATGCAATCCTTCCCACTCCCACAGCATTTTCTTTTTAAGACAACGACCATCTCCCATCAAGGAAGGGCGGCACGAAGGAGGAAAGCTGTTCATCTCACTCATTTAATAGCTGTCTTGTCAGAAGTGTGTAGACACACTACAACAGTTTAATTGATCATGCGAACATCATCATCGCCATACTTCAGGTGCAGTGACTGGTGGGGGTCGACCCCAGGACAAAATTGTTTTGTTTTCCCCGAAGGCCCCTGCATAAAAAGGGGTTTCTAAATGGCAATCCAAAGGGCCGGGTTAAAATTGTACTTTTTCGTAAAAATAAAAAAATTATTTTTATTATTAGTAGAGTTTAATATTATTTTTAAAAAACAGTAAATATTCACCCAGCGGCAGAAAGGGGAAACCCTTCAATGACTGGGATCAAACCCCCTTCACTAGCATCAAAAACTCCCCCTTAAGGGATAAAGTTTTTCTGGTCCTGCAATAACGTGGTGGTTACTCGTCTCAATATGAGACTCGTGTACATATGTAAAAGCTCTTTCAAGAGAGAGAAGAGGGGAGAGAAAAGAGGGGAGAGAGGGGAGGGGAAAAAAAACTTGGGCTGGGGGCGGGAACCCAAGTGAACAGTGCAGGAATAAAAAGAAAAAGAAAATTTTTTTTTTTTTTTTTTTTTTTTTCATTTTTCGTCTACCTGGGATATTGATAGCGGGTTTCCTTTAAAAATTATTTTTTCAGTTTTTCCTGCAAACTTTGGAAAAAATGTTTTTAAATGCATTAATATATGAATAAACCAAATTCTATAAACCCACGGATATAAAAGAAAAAAATTTGGGTTCAAAAACCAAGTAATTTATGCAAAAGTTTAAAAATTCATTTTGTTTCTGTGAAACATTTATTCGGATGATACAAGGGGGACGAAAACCATCGGCGCAAAAAATTCCGAAAAATGAATGTTTAGGAAAACCCTTTGAAAACACCCTCGTGGGAGTCTGGGGCCCCTTTGGGGGAAATGTGAAAAATGGAAACGTCTCTTTTAAATTTGAGAGGAAAAGAATAAGGGGTCCCCTCCACGGATTTTTGAGACCATGGGGTTTCAGGGGATTTAAAAAACTACTTTAAGTTCCCAAACTTTTCCCCTGCGCGGGGTTTACAGTGGTGCTGGGGGCTTTGGATTGTCGGGTTAGTGAGGGTTTGCAGTTTTTGTAAAGGGGGGTAATTTTTTGGGTTTAGGGGTTTCCCAAATTTCCCAGTAGGGGTGGTAGTAACTTTTGGGTTACATTTGTTTGCAGGAAAACGGGGTTGTGGGGGTTTTAAACTGCGGGGTTTCCCAGTGGTACTGGTGCAGTGGTTTTGGTGGAAAACTGTGGATTACAGTGGTGCGGGTGCTGTGGTTGTGACGGAAAACTGCGGGAAACAGTGGTTTTGGGGTGTGTGGTTGGGGTTTTGGTAACTACTTGGTTACAGGGGTGCTGGTGCTTTTGGTTTTTGGGGGTAACTGCGGGTTTCAGTGGTGTTGGTGCGGTTTTTTTGTGGTGGAAACTGCTGGGTTACAGGGGTCAGTGTTTGCGGTTGTTGGTGGAAAATTTAGGGTTTACATTTGGTGCTGGTCCCAAAGGTTGGGTGGTAATTGTTGGGAAGTGGATGCTGCAAGGGTGGTTGTTGTTCCAGGGGAAAGACAAAATGGAAATTCAAGGGTGTTTCGGATGAAACCTAATTACCCCCTCAGTCTTTTGCACTGGTAACCTACGCTTTTTAGCGTTTTCCCGTATTGATAAAATATTTGCCCTTTTTGGGTTTTTCCCCTTGTTATTTTACCAATGCCTTTTTGGGTTTCATACCTGTCCCCGCTGTTTGGGGGACTAAGGAAAAATCTTGTCCGTTTCTTGTCCCGGGAAAACCTTAAAGGGCGCACTGGGGACGATAGTTTGCAAGTAATTTTTAAAATTAGGAAACTACATTTCGATCAGTTAAAATCTTTTTAAGTCCCCAAAGAAAAAAAAAAAAAAAAACCCGCACTTAATGCAATGGTAAAAACCCTTGACAATTGATACCGAAAAAAAAAAAATTTTTGGTTTTAAAAAAGGGACCCCAAAGAAATAAATAAATGGCCCCTCTTTTGTCAAACCTACCTCATTTCAAATAACCTGGCTTGCATTTTCCAGGGACTTTGTTAAAACCCAAACCCCACTGTTGCCCTTATATTGTTACTTTAAACTTGTGTGTGTGTGTTTTGTGTGTGTGGTTTTTGTGTGTGTTTTTTGGGGTTGTTGTGTGTGTTTTTACCAGAAGTGATCAAGGCCCCCGGGACCGAAACATTTTTCTGTGCCCTAGTGTTTGCTCAGGGGCTTCGTAAACGCTTATAGCATGCAAGTCAACCTCAGGGGGACTTGCTTCACAGACAGGGACATTAATGAAAAAAAAACCCCTTGAACTACTAGGTTCTTGCAAAGTTTTTTTTTATCCCTATTTAATTTTACGTTGATGCCCTGGAATTTTTAATGTAATTTATTTTTTACTTTTTTTCCCTTTTCTATCTTTTTGGCTGACATCTTTAAACTCCCTGTTAATAAAATTTAAAAGGTTTGACTTTATTTCCCAATTTTATTCTTTTGGGAAAACCCGTTTTTCTTGTTTTTTAAATTGATAGTGTGGACCGAAACCCGTTTGTAATATAAAGTATAATAAAAGGGTGTTCCCTAACTTGGTGAGAGAGCACCTCACTGAGTTGTCATTTTTTAGACATTTTGCTTCTTTAGGCTCTTCTTTAAATGTGCATACACAAAATGTTTTCCCACGTGAAACAGCATACGTCCGTATCAAAATTTACTACATTTTAAACAATAATATCGAGCGGAAAACGGTTTTTTAGGGCTCTTTTTAAAGGCTAAAAAATTATTTGATGAGAACACACTTCTAACGGGTGCTTAAGAAAAGTTTTAATTAATCAAAAAAAAAAAAAAGCAAAAGCGTCTAGTTAAGAAAAATTAAAAACAACCCTTTTCGAGTGAAGGAACTGGGGACAAAGGTTAACATGGAGTATGCTCATGTACAAATTTTCAGAGTGCAGTTAAAATTTGGGTAATGAACAAAGTTTATTTGCACAGAATAGGGGTTTTCATACTCTTCTTGTTGCAAAAGGGCACCAGAAGAATTTCTTGAAAAAGGGGTAAAAGGAAACCTCCAAAAAACTAGGAAAAGTTAGTTCTCGAGACCTAAAATTTTTCCCCACTTTTTTAAGAAAACATCGTCTTTTTTGTTTGCCCCTTCTTTTCAGTGGCTGCATCCCACATTCTCCTTTCAGGGAAAACTTGGAAAAAAGAAACGGGTCATTTCCCCCTCCAAAAGGGGGGAAGAGGAACAGTTTGGGTATTGATATTCAACAACCCTATAAAACTCATGATGAAGTTGCAGCAACTGGAGAACATTCATCCTCGCTCTCCCTTTAAACAGTTAACAAATCTAAATCTTTAAGATTTGTATCTTTTTAAAAGACCAGCCCTGCCACTGATCAAATTTTATAAAGTTTTCCCCCCTCTTCAGAAAGCTCGACTTGGCGAGGAAAAACCCATTAAAAACCCTGATTGTGGGGCAAAGGAAATGACATAAAAATTCTTTTGTCACTATACAACAAAAGGCACCACACCACCAAAGTAATTGAAAGCTGCTTCTTGAGGCTGCAAATTAGGCTGTGGAATGAAATGGTTGTATAAAACCGGGTTTGTACTCTTTTCAATGAGCAAAAAAAACCCAGGGTTTAAAATGCCAAAATTTAAAAAATCAGCAAAACAATCTTTTTCCCAGAATGTTTTTTTCCAGTTTTCACATATTATAAACTTCTATCGTCGGTTGCACCATTTTCCAAAAAACGGAAAAAAAATACACAATCCCCCTCTCGAAGGATGGGGGAAGCCCCTTTGGGGTGAAAAAAACGGGAATTATTTCGGGCATTCGGACGGAAAGGATCTTCATTTGGATGTGAAATTAAAACATTTTTTTGGGGGTTATAGGGAAAAATTTTCCTCTTTTTTAATAAATTATTTCTGCAAAAATACCCTAATCTGACGGGGACAAAGGGGTAGTGTTTTTGCAGATATTGCAATTATCAAAGATTAAAAACCAGCAATTACAGAATATGATGGGGGTCGAGTATAATGGCCTCCTTTTTTTAATATTATTTGTTATTTACCTATTAATTACCTGTAACCAAAGGCTTGGCGGAAATAAATAATTACAAAATTTTTTTTAAAACTGATTTAAATTTAAGTATCGTGTTAAACTGTATGCTAAGGAAATTTTTAGACGTCCCTTTAGCCTAAATGACTGTCCAGGGAAAGATTCCCATTACGGAAACTGAGAGAGGGAACTTCTCTTTTTAAAAACTCAAAAGAAAGGCTTTCCCAGCAATATTACAAAGTTTTTTCCCTAGGGCAGCGTTACAAAAAGACAGACCGAGATTCCCATTTGGTTTCTATGGCTGGCAGATCAAAAATGAAAAAAAAAGGTTTTAAGGGGATTTCCTTTTTTTACCCCAACTTTCTCTCTGACCCATGCTAAAAACACATGCTCAAAGAATTGGAAAGTTTTTAAAAACGCTTTTTGAGAAAACCCAATTTAGGTGGTTTAATTTCAAATCGTAAAATAAAAAAATGAAGCTGAAGCTGTTTTTCCAAAAGTGGGATTAAATTATTTTTACAAAATCAAAAAACTAAATAAAAAACCCTGGGAATATTCACAAGCCTTTTAAATTTAACTTAACCCCTCAGTGGCGATAACCCCCTTTCTGTTTGTTGTTTAATTTTACTTTTTTTTAAATTATTTTAATTATTTCCCAATTGTTTCCAAATTTTTCGAGGCCCCTAGAGATAGTAACCCCCAATTTTTAAATTTATTAACATCCCCCCCCTTTCCCTCAAGAGTGCGGTCACGGGTACTTCCCATTTCCCGGGACCTTGAAAGAAAAACCCGGGTTTTCCCCCTGAATTCAGAAATGTCACCGTTATAGAGTTAAACTTCCCCTTTAATTTCCATGTGAAAAAGAAGGGGGAAGACAGGGGAAAGGGGCATAAAGGAACAGAGCGAAAAACAGAAAACTAAAATAAAGGGAAAAGCCAGGGGGGTTTTATCTTGTCGTGGTGAAAGTTTTTCCCATATAGAAAATTCCCTTTTTACCTTCCTTCATTGGATCAAACCAAATTATTCAAACTTTCCAGTCTCTCTATAGCTATTTTTAAAACTAGCGTTTTTTCCCCCGTGGACAAAAAGGGCATAAGGGGTCCATGGTAAGGGACAGGGAAGAGAGGGGGGAAGTGAAAAAATTTTTTTTTTGTTCCATTTTTTCTTTTGACTTCGCTAAAGTCGAGGCCCTCATCCAATCGCCTTAAATTTTTTAAAATGTTTTTTGTGGGGTAACGGGACAAATTTTGTTTTAAAAAAACCTGGAAAAAGTTGTAAAATCCTTTCCCCAGAACCCGGGAAATTGGCTCGAAAATTTCCCAAAACCCCAAGTGGAGTAGTTTCAAACCTTCAAAAAAATTGTTTTTTAAATTTTCGACGATGGATTTAAGTGAAATTCAATGTGTGTTTTGTGTGTGCATTTGTCCATTTAAACCTATAAAGTATAAAAATTTTTTTCCCTTAAATAATTTAAATAAATTTCATTTTACCCTTCTGAAGGGATTCAGTTTTTAAAATTGCTGAGCCCCTTTGGCCCATGACGCAACTATTAAGTTTTGCTTGTTGAAAAAATTTGTCAGTAAAGTAAAAAAAAAAATAAGAATTGTTGGAACCCATACAAAAACTGGGAATAAACTCAAACCCCTCAGCTTCAAAAATTTTTACCGCAAAATAGTTTTTCCCGAACTCTTGATTTTGGTGGGCCCAATCCCAGTTTGCAACCCTTTTTTGAATTTAAAAAAATTACACAATGTTTTTTTTCTGATCTACTTCAAAAAATAGTACATGATGTATTCAAAAAGAAGATGATGCCCCCGAAATTTTTAAACTAAGGGCAGATTTTAAAAATTTTAAATGAATTTATTTTATATCTGGGAATTTGGTTTTAAAAACAGTGGAAAGGGTTTTATTCAGTTTAAGGGTGTGAATGTTCAAATTTTCCTTTTCATTGAAAAACATTGAGAAAATTTTTGTCCCAATGATTGTGTGAATATTAAATCTGATTTCTTAGATCAACAACACTTACCCCTTAAAAATTTCTTTGCACAAAAACATGTTTTTTTGGGTTGGAAGGAATGGGTATACGCAAAGTAACGGGACCCCTTTTCCCGGGATTACGCAGCGACCGAAAAGCTTTTGGTTTATTTTTTTTTCATAATGTGCATTGCATTTTTCTATAAAGTAAAGTAATATCTTTTCACGTTTCGGACCCAAGAAAACCTAATGATGTGATGGAAAAATAACATTTGGAAAACCTTTTAAATTTTCACTGAAATTAAAAAATTCTGTGAAGAAATCTAACTCTTTCCCCCCTTGCCCAAAAAATTAATTCAAAAAACCCCAAAAAAAAACCCCAAAAAAATCAAAATAAAGTTCCAGTAATTTGTATGACTCCAAAGGTACTCATAATATCCAAAAAAAAAATTTTTTCCCCAAATTTAACTGGCGTAACTTTTTCTCCTGTAAGGGGGAAAAAGTACTTTGGGGGTTTCAATATGTTTCTGTTTTGTATAAAAAACTGTTTGGACCCTATGCCTTTGTGTAGACATTACAAAAAAAAGTAAAGTAATTTGGCATATTTTTTGTGTTAAACTTCCAAGGAAAAATTCTGACGAGGGAAAGAGTTTTTTAACTGGGGGCAGAACCTCCCCCATTTTAATGTAATTTTTGTTCCAAGGGTATTTTTTGCTAGTTTTCTTTCCTTTTAAAATCCGGAGGTGGGAAAATACAGTGACTGCGGTTTTGAAGGATGGGGTGAGGATGTTACAGTCCTGGAGGTGGATTGTACTGTGACTGCACTCTGAAGGACGTGGAAAATCATTTACTACCTCTGAAAGGGCTTGGGAAAAATACGTGATGACTCTGAAGGACGGGGAATACCCGGGGACTGCACTCTGAAGGATCGATGATGATACAGTCCTGGAGGTGGGACGTAAAAGTGACTGCACTCTGAAGGGTTGGGGGATGTTAAATCCTGGAAGGGGGGCGTAAAAGTTACTGCATTCTGAAGGATGGGTGATGTTACAGTCCCCGGAGGTTGGGGCCTAAGTGACTGCAATCTGAAGGAGGGGTGATTGGGGGGGTTTCAGTTCTTTTTAGGTTGGGGGGGCGTACAGTTGGGCGCATTCTGAGGGGTGGGTGATGTTTTCAAATTCTGGGGGGTGGGGGAAAACAGTCCCCGCAACCCCAATTTTGGGCGTTTATGAGTTGCATGTTTAATTTAAAAATGTTTAGTGGGGGCTACACCCCTTCTGACAAGACAGCTATTAAATGATGAGATGAAAAGCTTTCCCCCTTCGTGCCGCCCCTTCCCTTTAGGGAGTGGCGGTTTTTCTTAAAAAAAAAAATGCGGGGGGAGGGGGAAAGGGTTGCCCTTTAAAGTTTACATGTAACAGCCGAAAACAAGCTGGTACAACAAATATGCGTAAAAACCCTGAATTGTTTTACCGACAAAAATTTTTTAAAACCGGGAAACAAACCCAGAATTTTTTCACCGTGAATTTATGGGTTCCTTTTATTTGCTCCGATGGGAAAGTTTCAGCTGTCAGGAATTTGAGGGTTTTTCTTTAATTTTATTTACTTTTTTTATGAATACCCTTGCGGGAAAGAGGAAAAAAAATATGAATAGATGAAGGGACAAGCGATAACGTAACCCCTATAAACTGCTAAAAGACGTAAAAAAGACTGAATATTTGTGGGTACCAAAAACTTAAATTTGGGGTAGAAGAAATTTTGGTATACATAAATTTAAAGGGTAGAATGTTTGGGGGTCCAAAACTCCGGGAAGGGTTAAAAAAATGATTTGGGAAAACTTTCTCTATAGTTTTGGGGTTTGCCGAGTGCCTTTGGGGTACAAAAATTAGGGTTTCTAGAGGGCTTTGGGGGTACCAACACTCTGGGGTTTCAGAGGCTTGGGGAAACCCAAAACTCTGGGGTTTAGAGTCTTGGGGGGTCCAAAAACTTGGGTTTCTAAAAGGGGGCTTGGGGATACCCCAAAACTCTGGGTTACAAAAGTGCTTTGGGGGTCCAAAACTCTGGGTTACTAGAGTGCTTGGGGGGGGGCCAACACTTGGTTACTAGAGTGCTTGGGGGGTACCAACACCTGGGTTTGGGAAAAAATGCTTGGGGAACCCAAACCCCTTTGGGGGGTGGCTTTGGGGGTACCAACACCTTGGGGGTTTTAAAATTTCTTGGGGATACCCAACCCCTTTGGGGTTTTAAAATTTCCCTTTGGGGGTACCAAAAAACTTGGGGGGAAAAGAGGCTTGGGGAAAACCCAAACACTTTTTGGGGTTTTAGGAAATGCTTGGGGATACCAAAACTTGGGGGTTTTTAAAAGGTTGGGGATACCAAAAAACTTGGGGTTAAGAGTGCTTGGGGATACCAACACCTCGGGGGGAAGGTGCTTGGGGATACCAACACTCCGGGGGTTAAGAGTTTTTTTTGGGGATACCCAAAAACACTGCGGGGGTTTAAAAGTGGGTTTGGGGGTACCCAAAACACTGTGGGTTAAGAGTGCTTTGGGGGAAACCCAAAACAATGTGGGGGGTTTAAAATGTTTTGGGGAAAACCAACACAAATTTTTTCCCCCGTGGGGTTAAGAGTGCTTTGGGGGGTACCAAAACCCTGGGTTTTCGAGTGCTTGGGGGGAAAACCAAAAACCATGTTTTGGGGGAAAAGAAGGGCTTGGGGGGGGTACCAACAAATTGGGGTTTTTAAAAGTGCTTGGGGATTTCCCAAAAAACTTGGGGGTTTAGAGTTTTTTGGGGGGGTTCCCCAAAACTTGGGGTTTAAAAAAGTGCTTTGGGATCCCAAAACCTGGGTTTAGGGTGCTTGGGGATACGACCCTTGGGGTTAGAGTGCCCTTTGGGGGCCAAACACTTGGGTTAAAGAGTGCTTTTTGGGTTCCAACAAACCCGGGTTAAGAGTGCTTGGGAAAACCCAAACCTGGGGGGTTTTAAAATTCTTGGGGATACCCAAAACATGGGGGATAAGAGTGTTGGGGGGAACCCAAAAAACTTGGTTTTTAAAAGTGCTTGGGGGAAACCAAAAAACTTTTGGGTTTTGGGGTGGGTTGGGGATACCCAAAATCTAGGTTTTAGAGTGTTTTGGGGGTACCAAAACCCCTGGGGTTTTTAGATTTTTGGGGGTACCCAAAACTCTTGGTTTCTAAGTGTTTGGGGGTACCAACACCTGGGTTTAAGAGGGCTTGGGATTTTCCAAAAACCTGGGTTCCTTAAAAGTGCTTGGGGATACCAAAAAAAAGGGGGTTTTAAAAGTGCTTGGGGATACCAAAACTTTGGGGTTTTAAAAAAAGAGTGCTTGGGTACCAACAAAATTGGGGGGGAAGTGCTTTGGGGATACCAACAAAAAATGTTTTTTGGTGGGTTGGGGAAAACCAAAACTTGGGGGTTAAAAGGGGCCCTTTGGGGGTTCCAACAAAATTGGTTAAGGTGCTTGGGATACCAACAAAAATTGGGGGTTAAAGTGCGGGGGAACCCCTGTGGGGTTAAAAGGTTCTTTTTTAAAAAACTTGGGGTTAAAAGGCTTTTTGGGGTACCAACACCGGGGGGTTAAAAAGTGCTTTGGGGGTTTCCAACACCTGTTGGGGAAAAGGCTTTTGGGGGTACCAACACCTTGGGGGTTAAAAGTGCTTGGGGGAAAAAACACTTGGGGGGTTTTAAAAGGGGCTTGGGGATACCCCACCAGTTTGGGGAAGAGTGCTTGGGGATAAAAACACTTGGGGGGGAATGTTTTGGGAGATACCAAAACATGTTGGGGTTTTTAGTGTTGGGGGTACCAACCCCAAAATGTGGGGTTAAGAAATGCTTGGGGAAAAACCCAAAAAACTGGGGGTTAAGAGTGCTTTTTGGGGGTCCCCCAAACCCCTGGGGGTTTTAAAAGTGCTTGGGGATACCAAAAACTTGGGTTTTAAAAGTGCTTGGGGGGATACCAAAAACTGTGGGGTTTTGGGGGTTTGGGGGTTCCAACCACTGTGGGGTTAAGAGTGCTTGGGATAACAAACTTTTGGGGAAGATTTCTTGGGGATACCAACAACCCCGGGGGGGTTAAAAAGTGCTTGGGGATACCAACAAACTGTGGGGTTATGAGTGTTTGGGGAATACCAACAAAACGCTGCAGCACTGGATATCATTAAAGCTGTAATAATGTTGGTAGAATTACCTCCAATATGTTAGGTAACAGGACACACATGCAACTAATAAGACATTTTATTGTGGCAATGTTTCTCTCTCCGGGAACTTTGTCAGGTCGTTACAAACAAGACAAGGACACAGAGGATATATAATATATATATATATATATATATATATATTAATAAATATATATATATATATATATATATATGCATTAGAGTGAATGTAAATGCCGTAGGTTTAGTACTGGTTGCAATAGTAACTATATGATAGCGGTGTTTATTGTTTTGAGGAGAATTTTTGCTAATTCTTCAGAGATGATGAAGCTGCCTTTGTTTTGTTGAATTATGTTAGAGATGGCTGTAAAGGATGATTCAAGGCATTTACGGCTGCGGAAATTGGATTCTTTTATCACAAAGAGGGCGTCGTTAAATTTCATCAGGTGGTTAGCGGAATTCCAGTGTTGTACGCAGGCGTTCCTTCATGCATTATTGTGACTTGTTTCGAAGTTTCTTGCTATTTCTCCGATATATATATATTCAATCACAGCCTCCACAGGGAATAGTTTAAACCCCCTGTATTAACTATTTCATGGTTCCTCAATCTCATTCAAGTCAGGTCTTTCATGGAGGTGCTGGCTGCGATGAGGACTACTGTTAGCTTGTGCGAAGAGACGTTCAATGCAACCTGGCAGTTTACTTATATACTAAGTGTTGACTTCAATATTACACATCTAACGGTAGCGATTACTTTATTCCACATTTTATAATTACCAAAATAAATGACTGGATTATTACTCTTACGCCCCTAATGATACCTACACATATAGTCCTATTTCAAATAAAATTAATAAGAAGTGTTTCAAGCTTTTACCTGCAGTTTAAATCCTTGTCAAATATTATGGCATATATATATATATATATATATTATATATATATATATATATATATATATATATATTATATATAATGTGTGTGTGTGTATGTTATATGTGTGTGTTCATTTAGGTTTTGTCTGTGGCAATCTGAAGTTTTATGAAAAATATATCAAATGATTTCTGAAAAACACACAGTCTAATATTGTTCTTGTACAATTGCAGGAATTTTAATAATAGAGCTTCAAGGAAAAAAAATGGAAATATTGAAAATCGCATTTTTTTTTTACGGTTTAGTGAACTTTATACAATTTATATCAAGCGGACTTAAGTGGTAGCTGGAGATTTGAATTTTTTTGCATAAAACGTCTGATTCGAAGACAAACGTGAAGCTGAGGTGCCCCTGCTCGTTGGTTGACTTAACCTTGATAATGAACTGCATATCGGCTTCGACTTAATGTGCCGAAAAATATTTTAGTATATGGTCTCTGAGGTGATAAGAAAATAGCTCTTCGGTCTGGTTTCACTGGTGGTATTTCTTAGTGAAACGTTGAATTAGTTTTGGTCTTTGTATGTCCTAATTTGCTATTTTTTTGAAGTAACTTCGATATCAGTTTCCAGAATCATACTTTGTGAATGCCTTTCCTGATTCTCTTCAAATTTTCATTGCTAATATTTAACTGTATTAGAAATTTATGTCGCACTCTGCACTGTTTCAATCACGTGCATTGATGAATAAAGGGCTGGAGTTATAATACGCTTATTTTTTATGGGTAAGACATTAGTGAGGGAACGTCTCGCCTTCACAGCAGGTTTCATCACTCGGATGCAGAGGAAATTACAATACTGGAAATAAAAGAAAAAGTGGAGAGGTAATTATGAGATGTTCTGTCCCCCAGTTATATAATAATTAGTGGAAGTAGGCTGTGGTTTTTTAGCATACAAACAAGCAAAGTCGAAGATGTTAACTGTAGAAGACAATTAGCTTGATGGCGACTCAACATTCCACAGCCACTTCCGGAACATTCTTGAAGCCGACGATGGAACAGCACTAGGGTTGTGTGAATAAAATTGGTATGTAAGTATAATTACTCAGCATACCTCAGAAACTGAGAGTTGTTGCTAATTACCTGTTTGGGCTCATAAACACACACCTCACTGCCGACTATAGAATGATTTTGAACCCCTTGTGACACAAAAACTGCGCAGTCCCTGCATAACAATTAAATTCAAAATCTAACTTGTTCTTGAAGCGTGAGATATGGTGTTGGATGCACATTCGACAGGTATTGGTGACTTGATAGAAGCTAAAGTGTCCTTGGATGTCCACGTCTTCCACTCAATCTGGGTATTTGCAACACTCACACTAGTACATTACATTCCACAAGATTTGTCTTTTTCACAGTAATGTCATTACAGGAAACTGATCACACTTCTTTGTAATTGTTCTGCTGTGTCCTTTGAGGCCGTGATCGTGCGTTTTGTTAATACAAAATGCACGATCACTAGTATCTTTGTTATCACAGCGTGAAGCACGATTTGTCTCGACGAAGTTTAAAAGCAATCTGCCCCCCGGCGTCTCACGCTGCCTTCCCTTGCCCTTCATTACAAAAGATCTGCTGATTCCAACAGTTTTTCCCTTGCCAAACTGCATCAAGAAAACAAGATGATTGATTTCTCGTTGTGTGGGCATAAATAACTGTTCATGTTATCCTTAACATAGTAATAAATGGGTGCAGGATTTTCCTAATTTTCCTTAATTTCCCTGAGTGCTTGTCTCTAATCCACACTCGTTGCAACAGTGGTCTCCTGCAAGGAAGTCGCGTGACCATGACACACACTGGTACTTCATCTGGAATCAATTATAACTGTTGATGCAGAAGCAAGTAAGACGCCGTCGTCCTTTCTGAGAGGACTGGGCCCCTCAGAGCTGAAAAGGGCTGAAGGGGGGCCTTGGAGAAAATTTTCCCACATACGTCATGCTGAATATTTTTTTTAATAATGTAGTTGTAGAAATACCTCAGTTGTAGGTCTACTACAAACTGCATCACTCACCACTCGAATGCAAGCTTTCACCACCACACACCGGCGAATAAGAAAAAAAAAAAAAAGAAAACCACACCTATTACACCACTAAACACGACTCCCACCACTCCATTGTAGACCTTTACCATCAAGGCATCACACTGCCCAACCAAAGCCAATAAGTAGACGTCTGTTAGAATTATAAAAGGATGTGAGAAGCAGAACAAAGAGGCTCGGAGCCCTGCCATTGATCCCAGGTAGTGAGGTGCGGGGAGGGGGGGGGAATGGGGTGTTGTACATAGGTCGTAGTGGTGACAGTGGTGTACAGCAGAAGCAGTTGTGGTGCAGGAAGTGGTTCTATAGCAATGATGGTGGGGCTTAAGAGGTGATGGTGGCTTTGTATTTGTTTACAATATATATTACAAACACACACACACACACACACACAGCTGTCAGGAAGTGGAAGAGTCTGGAAAGTGATGTAGTGGAGGCAGGAACCATACATAGTTTTAAGACGAGGAATGATAAAGCTCATGGCGCAGGAAGAGAGAGGATCTAGTAGCGACCACTGAAGAGGCGGTGCCAGGAGGTATGTCTTGACCCCTGCAACCATAAATAAGTGGGTACACACACATATGTGTAATAATAGCGGACAAAAGATAAATGCTAAATAACCACAGAAGAGAGTTGAATGATAGCTCTTGGGCATTCGTGTTGCAGCCAAAACTTTCACAAGAGCTTGCAATGTTGGAGGAAAATAAGGACCAGAAAGGCCAAAATCAGTGAGCCTGGTGGCGCTTGGTTGTCGGACTCCAGATGCAAGGACATCAAGGAAGTATGTTAAGAATCAGTAGAAACACAGTCCAGCCCATAAGCGTTGATTATGTAGTAGTGATCAGAGAATATATCGCTTGTGATAATAGTCAGGTATCAAGAAAATGTTATCAAGCTCCATACGTTTTGCTATAAAATACATGATTTCTGATCAGTTATGTTTGTGACAATCGGTTTCTAAGTTCTGGGAATTTTCTTACTGATTATCACCTAAATCAAATGTATCTTAACAAGAACTGTATTTTATTCAAAACAAAAATATTCTTCTGTCTTTTTTTTTTTGGAATTGGGGTTTTATTTTGGAAAACCCCCCCTATTAAATTTTTCCTTATTA
>NC_069405.1:28927717-28947717 GCF_026875155.1 Cherax quadricarinatus
TTTGAAAAATGAAGGATATCGTCGTCCAACAGTCGACTCAGCGTCTGGATATATTACCCTTAAAAAATAAAAAAAAAGGGGCACAAAACCGTGACTGAAACGTTTACAAAATAACCCGCACATAGAAGAAAAGCTTACACGATTTGGGGTCCATTTGGGACCATTTACAAAGTCACACTAACAAAAAGGGAAAGAAGGGGGGATATATAAGGCAGGGGGTGTAAGTTTATGTATAGGGGATGGAAAGGTAGCATAAGGGGGAAGGTAGCGTAATGGGAAGGAGTAAGGAGGAGGGGGAAAACCAGCAAATACTAAAAAAGAGGGCACTGCAAGGGAGCTGGTGCCCCAAGAGTAAGAAAAGAACCAGTGGGGGGGGGGGGAAAAAAATAAATAAAAATAAATAAAGGAACAAATACAAAAGGGCAGAAGAAAGAAACCCAAAAGAAAAAGGAAAAGGAAAAGGAAGGGGGAGAAGAAAAAAGGAGGAACGGGTTAACCCGGGCCCAAAATCGGACCGAAACGTCGTCGTAAGCTCCTCTCTTTCTATGTGGGGGTTATTTTTGTGTACCCGTCCCCTTCAAGGCATGACCCGAGGTCACTTTAGTGGGGCAACAGGTTGCGGGGGACGCATCACAACAACACTCACGGCATAGCAGTGTAGTGTTTTTTAAACACTTAAGGGGGTGCTAGAATATCAGTTTTCAAGTACAAGGGCCTTCGTACTAGTGACAAATAACCGCTGACATGTCCCACAGTAAAAATTATCTTACGGGAAAATGAGTGAACCAGTTGATAATTGTGGGATTTAGATGCAAAAAGGGTTTTGACAAAAAAACCAAGCCCACATATTTGGACACTGTCAAATATGAAGATGGACATTTTGGGGTTTAGGTTACCAGGGAAATTTAAACCACCACATCTCCCAAAATTTTGCATGGCTTTCGGACAAATGAAAGCACAAATGCTGATTCGAAAAAATCCAAGCTACTGACGTCTATGATTATACAAGAACAGTTAGACAATAAATTCACTGGGGAATTTCGAAGACAAGTTAAGACAGAACTCATTTTCCCCCCGCACCATAGTCAGAAAAGATTCTAAAAACCACTCCACACTGTTGTATACAATTGCAGCCACACAAAAAAGATAAACAATTTAAGACTGTTTGAGACAGGACCCTCACTAACTGAGAATTTGGGGAGACGTGTTTGTGAAATTTCACAAAAATTTCAAGCCTAACCACTATATCTAACTTTTTTTTTGGCTAGGATGTTTATTAAGTTTATGTAACACGTTTTATAAAAGATCTTCGTGGCCTTGATCAAATAATGTTAGCACATTGTTTTGTGTAATTTGTTTTTTTTTTTTCAGACTTACAGCTTTTTACATCACTTTAGACAAAGTCCCTCAACTCTAATCTAAATATGACCAGGCAATGTGACGGTTTATCGGTGGTATTGTACAGATAAGCTGTCACCACAACTTTGAACGATTAAATAAAAGTTCAATAAACCTTTTTTCACTTGTGAAAAAAAACAAGGGCTTAAAACAAGGGTTTCTTGCATGCAAAAAACGGACAAAAGAAAAACCCCACAAACTTGTGGAAATAAACCTTCAACTCATTAAAAAAGGGCACAAAACAACAGAATGGGAAAACCCCATGTAGCACTTATCAAGCTGTGAATCAACAGATAGTAAACAACATAAACGTACTCCGGAGTTACTTTGTGACTGATCAATTGGGCACATAATTAGACAAAACCAACAATGGAGACACGAAACAACGTTTCAACAGCTGATCCCCAAAGCGGAATCAGCATTCGCTTTTCTTCATGGGGAATTTTTTGGCAAGCGGGAAATGTTTTGTCGGCACTTGTTTTGTGTGTGGGGGAAGTAAGCTAGGGCACTGGGGCTCTTCAGTTTTACTTTAAATCAAGCCAGGGAAACTTTAACGCCGGATAACGAACAAAGAACACGATCGTACTTTTTAGTCAGAAAAGAATCCAAGGGACACAGCGAAATTTACAGAGTTTGGTATGAAAAAAAATAAAGTGAATTCCAAATAAAATCCATCAAGAACATTAAAAATTCTTGGATGTTTTTCGTGATAAAAAATTAAGGGGGACGGGAGCACAAGGCTACCTCCCACAAAACTCGTAAAGAGACGTCTGTAACATGGTAGCACCTGTTAAAAAACCCGCCACAACAACTGCCACCCGGGTTTTCCATTACCAATTTGCCTTTATTTCATTGCCTATTTTCCGGGGCATGTACTTTTTTAAATGGCAACAAAGTGGAAGCAGGATTTTCTTAATTGTCCGCAAGGGTAAGAATAGATTGTCTCTCATTAATACCATTGCAAACGGTTTTTTTTCAAAGGCGTGGCGGCTTGTGTTTGGGTACACTTTGGGTTTAAAAGCATCTCTTGTAATTACAGATGTGGATCATGTTCTTCTTTTCTTTATCCCCGCGTTAAGTTTTCCCGGCTGGGTTTTAAAATAATTGAAGAGGGCCACACCCAAACCCCCTACGCCCCTGCTCCCCCGACACAAAACACCTTTGTCGCCCTTGAGGCATCACGGGTCTTTTGAAAAGGGAGTCGTGACCTGGACTGGACACACTGGTTACGCATCGCTTGTAATTTCTAGATGTGGAAGAAACAAGATGCTTGCCCCTTCTGAGAGGGGTGGGCCCCTCAGGCTAAAAGGGGGTAAGGGGCTTCCCAGTTGGAGAAAGTTTCTCCATGAGGGGGTATCATCCCCTTTTAGCCCTTTTTAGCCCTGAGGGGGCCCCGCCCCCTCAGAAGGGGCAAACATCTTTTTTACTTCCACATCTACAAATTTCAACAGATGCTAACCAGTGTGAAACCCTCCCAGGCACGCCCCCGTCTTTGCAAGAGACCATTTTATGCCCCCAGGGCACAAAGTGTTTTGGTGTCGGGGAAACAGGGCGTAGGGGGCTGGGCTCTTCGATTACTTTAAACCCAGCCAGGAAAACTTAAGCCGGGGTAACGAACGAAAAACACGATCCACATCTATAAAAATTTCAAGCAGATCTTAACCAACGGTACCATCACAATCACGCCACGCCTTTGCAAGAGACCAGTTTGCAAAAAGTGTAGTTAAGGAGACAATCTTCTCTTACCTTGCGGACAATTAAAGGGAAAAACCTGCTTCCACTTTGTTTCCATGTTAAAAATTCATGCCCTTGGGAAAAAGGAAGACAAAAGGGAAACTTGGGAATGGGAAAACCCGGTGTGGCAGTTGTTGTGGCAGTGTAACAGGGGTCTCACCACTAGTTACAGCACGTCTCTGGACAGAGTTTTTTTGGGAGTAGCCTGTGCCCTGTCCACCAAAAGTTTTTTCACAAAAGTTTTTAGTGTTTGGGGCAATTATTTAATAAATGTATGGAAGAGGGGAAAGGGACCTAGGATTGGCAGAGAGCATGCATAGTTCCTTTGTATAAAGGCAAAGGGGGGTAAAAGAAGTCAAAAATATAGGGGGATAATCTTTTGGGGTGTACCGTAAAGTGATGGTAGAGTAAAATTAAAGAATTAAGGTAAACGGAAATAGGAAAAGGGAATGAACAAGGAGGTTTAGGAAAGGGAAGGGGGGGGTGGGCCAGGGGTTTACATGAAAAAATTTAATTAACAATTTAATAAGGCAAAAAGGTCTTTGTGGGGTTTTATGGGTTTGGGAAAAGGGGTATAACAGGGGGATAAGGGGGGGGAAAGGGCCGATTTGCAAGTGTAAAAGGGGAGAGGAGGGTTCTGAAGCAGGGGAAGATTTTTAAAAGAGGGTTAGGCTCAAGTTTTGAGTATGTAGAAGAGGGGAATTTTTTCCCAGTAAAAGTCCTAGCAAGGATTTGATGTCACCGTGGTTTTAATATATTTATAGATGGGGTTGTAAGAGAATAAATGCGAGGGTCTTGGGGAAAGGCGTAGTTAAAAATAAAAAAACACACACAAAGGGGAGTTGCACGCTGCCCCTTTTCTGATGACACTGTGCTCTTGGGAGATTCTGAAAGAAGTTGCAGAGATTGGTGGATGAATTTGGGAGGGGGTGCAAAAGAAAAAATTAAAGGTGAATAAGGAAAATAAGGTTATAAAGGGTAACAAAAAATTTGGGGATAAAGATTGAATATCAGATTGGAGGGAAAAGTATGGGGGGAGTGAACGTATTCAGATATTTGGGGGTGGACGGTTTTAGCGGTGGGGCTATGAAAGATGAGGGAATCAAAATTTTAAGAGGGGGAAAAAAAGTGGGGGTGCAACCTAGGGTCTGTTTAGACAAAGAACTTTGTCCTTGGGGGCCCCAAAAAGGGGAATGTAGAAGTATAGTTTTTACCAACGTCTTATATGGGGTGAAGCGTGGGGGATGAAAATTCACGAGGGGAAGGCTGGAGGGAGTGGAGGGTTATTCTGAGGGCAATGTGGGTTGGGAAAATAAACAGAGAATTCGTATTTGGAAGTTAGGAGGAGGGGCGGATTTCCCAAAAATGTTTTCCAAGGCGAGAAGGTTGTTGAGGTGGTTCGGACTTAGAAGAAAGGACGAAACAGAATGACTTTAAGAGTTACATCTGTAGTGGAAGGGAAGGGGGGTGGGGCGGGCCCAGGAAGGGGGTTGGGGGGAGGGGGGAAAGGAGGTTTTGTGTCGAGGGGGTTGGCTCCAGCAGGCATGCGTGACGTGTTTGATAGGAGTGAAAGGAGACAAAAGGTTTTTAATACTTGACTGCTTTTTAGTTAGCAAAGTAACATTTATGAAGGTTTCGGGGAAACCGGGCGGCCGACTTGAGTCCTGGAAGGGGAAAATACAGTCCTGCACCTAAAGGGAGGGGTTTAAGTTCTTTAAAAACGTGGTAAACACCCTTTTTGGCAAGCAGTGATGGAGTGAATATGGTGAAAGTTTTTCTTTTTGGGGCCACCCTCCCTTTGGGGGGGGAAATGGGCCGTGTGTAAAAAAAAAAAAAAAAATAAAAATAAAAAAAAAAGCATCCAAAACTTTTTTAAATTTCCCACCCTTTAATTGGATTTATTCAGAATTCACTTTCATTTTCTCATCACACATCTCTGTAATTGCTGCGTTCCTTTTAGTTTCTTTTCTGCACAAAAACGTAAATAATGTTTTTTGTCGTTTACCCCCGGCGTAATGTTTCCCCCTGGCTTAAAATTTAAATAACGAAACCCCATGCCCTATTCCTTTTTCCCCCAAACCCCCAAAAAACAATCCGACAAAGCATATTTCCCCCTTGCCGGTAACGAACGAAGAACACGATCCACGCTTTTTTGTGCATAAAAAATATCAACGGGACACAGCAAAAAATTACAGAGAAATGGATCAGCTTTTTTGGTGATATCCTGTAAAAAAAAAAAAACCCAGTGAGTTTTTTATGCCTGAAACAAAGACAAATCTTATGAACATTGTAATACGAGTGTTGCATTTCCAAAAAGAAGACTGTACACTCAAAAAACACTATTTTTCACAAACCAAAATATCGGGGGAACATAAGGTCGTCAGAAACTCAAGTAAGTCCCACTATGAGTATTGTGGTTTTAGTTTATTGCGCAGTTTAAGAACAAAAACAATCGGAAATTTACCATAAAACCCCTGACAAGGGCCATCGAGCCCCAACCTGTACGTGTGAACTTCAAAATCTCAGTTTCTGGGATAGCGAAAACTCCCCTAGGGGTAATTAATTTTTTTAATTAGCCCACAGCTCCCTGGTTTTAAACAACTCTCACATCGAAGGGCTTTCTGGGGGAAAGCTGCCTAGTAAAACAGCTACAACAAGTATCCTATTGTTGATACCAAGTTAATGTTTTGTTCTACAAATTTTTTGACCATAAATTTGGGGAAAAAATTATCCATACAGTGTGTTGTGTGTGTGTGGTGTGTGTGTTTTTTGTGGTGTTTGTGTGTGTGTTTTGTGTTTTGGGGTGTGTGTGTTGGTGTGTGGTGTATGTTGTTTTTGGTTACTCACCTAGGAGGTTGCGGGGTCGATTTCCGGGAAGGGGTTTAAAATGTCTCACCACTATTACGCAGTCTCTTTGGGCAGAGTTTTGTGGGGGTACCTGTGCTCCTGTCACCTTAATTTTTTCCCGAAAAGCATCCAAAATTTTTAATGTCATCCTTAGTTGTGGTGTGTGTATGTAGATGTTGGTGTGTGGGGTGTGGTGTGTTGTGTGTGGTGTTGTTGTGTGTGTGTGTGTGGTGGTGTTGGTGTGTGCGTGTGTACTCACCTAGTTTACCACCAGTTGAGGTTGCAGGGGTCGAGTCCGAGCCCTGGCCCCCCCCCTTCACTGATGCTACTAGGCACTGTCCCTGAACCGGTGGTGTGTGTGTGGTGTGTGATGTGTTTGGGGGTGTGTGTGGTGTGTGTGGTGTGTGTGTGGTGTGTGGGGGGGGTGTGTGTTGGTTTTTGTAGACCGATATAAAACTTGCGATTTTGGCTTTTAAAAACAACGCTCTACTTGCCGAAAAGGCAAACGAAAATTTGTGTAGGCAGTAATTTCCCCCCAAAAAACATCCTAACCAAAAAAAAAATTTTTCATTTTGTTCGTTTATTATTAAATTATTGTAAACATAATAAAATTATTTATAGTTGGATTAGGCTAAATTAAACTGATTTTTATATTCCCTTTAGGGAATTTCCTAAGATTCTTTGGGACAAAATTATTAATTTTTTTTATAACATGAATGAAAAAATATATCTTTCAAAGTTTAAAAAGAAAATTTTTTGAAAGGGCTTATTTAAAAGAGTTTTGCTAATTTACCAATTTTACCTATTCGCACACAATATAATGGAGGGCAATCTAAAAAAAATTTCTTAATACAAATGTGACTTTTAAGTTTCCTTACTGAGCCCGGGAACGGAATAGAGTTGATTTTGTGGAAGGGGAGAGTAAAGCCACTTCCTTGGTACTGGGACCATTCAGAAGCATCAGGTTAAACCCTCCCTTCTTTTCATTGATTTGTATAAGAGGTGAAGACAGCAGAAAATGGAAATACTACAAGGCACTTATGCTCTTGAAAGGCAATGGAAGTGAGGGGGTCATGAATGCGCTTAATGAGGGAAGATTAGAACCTGCTCAGAAAGGTCCAGGTGCGTCCTCTTTTTTCCCCCATCCCTTCCCCTCTCTTTACCTTTCTTTCCCTCTCCCTCTCCCTCTCTCTTCCCTTTAAGTACATGCATTTCAATGTTAATTTGATAGTTGATTTCTACGCAGGTAGTCATGTAATAAAGTTGGTAGAATTACCGACAATATGTAAAGTAAAAGGACACAAGTGCAACTAATGTGACATTTTATTGTGGCAACGTTTCGCTCTCCAGGAGCTTTGTCAAGCCGTTAGCGTCAAGCCTGTAACGGCTTGACAAAGCTCCTGGAGAGCGAAACGTTGCCACAATATGTCACATTAGTTGCACTTGTGTCCTTATATATATATATATATTATATATATATATATATATATATATATATATATATATATATATATATAATATATATATATATATATATATATATATATACATATATCAATGCACTACGCAGAAACAAGCGGTATATACAAAGAAAGATCACAGTCAGCAGTCCATGCTTGAAGCTCACTCACGTGCCCGGGCTGGGAAAGAAACATGGCTTGTGAACCAGGCTGCCCAGTCTGTGTGGCATTTGTGTGGCCGAGTGGACTAGAGCGCTGCCTGAGAATCTTGACCATTCTCAGTAGTAGTTTCGAATTCTGCTGACTGCGATCTTTATATTTTATATATATATATATATATATATATATATAATATATATATATATATATATATATATATATATATATATATATATATATATATATATATATATATATATATATATATATATACTCACATTATCACATTACTCACATTGATAATGTTGAGTAGTCACGAAAGCGCTTGGAATTTCTCTATTCTTTCAGAGTGGTTGTTTTGCATATTCTGAAATCACCTGTTTACTGTGATCTTATTGCATATATATATATATATAATATATATATATTATATATATAATATATATATATATATATATATATATATATATATATATATATATATATATATATATATAACTGGACTGGGGACCCTCATCCTCAGAGAAGTTCATCATTTGGTCATGTAGAAGGGATGGAGTACATAGTTCGATCAATAGGGAGAATAAATGCTCTTTGGTTAAACTGCAGCGCTGTATAGTCCTTGTGGCTTAGCGCTTCTTTTTGATTATAATAATAATAATTTGGTTAAACTGATTTAAGGGACGTGTGAGTAAAGGTTGGAAGAAGGAGTGTGAAAGAGGTTACATGCATAACTTGCCAAATGAACATTAAACAAAGAACATACGATAATGATATATTTGGTAACTACGCCATGATAAACCACGGAACGGGTGGGATTTGAACTCATGGCGGATAAGTCGGTAAAACTGCAGGTCAGTGCTTAAGCCACTGGGCCAGCTGGCTGGAGTTTTACCCTTCCATTGTTCGTTTACAATCGTTTTATTACGATTTTGTGAGTCATAACGCCATGATAATTAGTCTTTTTATCTGCGAAATGATTCCACTTCACTAATAATGAATAATTCTACATACAAAATGAAACGCTAATTTTAAATTATCTCGTATAGCAAATTCACCACTGATCTGGCCGCGGGGGCGCTGACCCCCCGAAAGCCTCTCCAGGTATACTCCAGGTAAGGTAGTGTTAACAGGTAAGGTTGTTAGGTAGTGTTGCAAGGTAGTGCTGCAAGGGAGAGCTGCAAGGTAGTGTTGCAATATGGTTTTGCATGGTACTAATGCTAGGCAGTGATGTAAGATAATGTTGCAAGGTAGTGTTTCCAGGTAATATTGAAATATAGTGTTGCAAAGTAGTGATGCTAGGTAGTGATGCAAGGTAATAATTATAATAATTATCATTATTCTGATCATCATAATTATCCTTATTATGAACATTATAATTATCACTATTCTGATCATCATCATAATTATCCTTATTATGATCAACATAATTATCATCATTCTGATAATCGTAATTATCATTATTTTGGTCCTAATCATAATTACTCTTATTATGATAATCATTATTACCATTGCTCCGATCATCATCATTATTATCATTATTCTAAGGATCTTCATCATTAGGATTATCGTTATTCTGATCATCAACCTAATTATCATTATTTTGATGATCCTCATCATTATAAGTATCATAATTATCATTATTATTATCATCATAATTATCATTATTCTGATCATCATCATGATTATCATTATTCTGATCATCATTATCATTATTCTAATTATCATGATGATGATCATCATCATCATCATTACCATCACAATCTTCTCCCCATCACTGAGATAATTATCGTCCTCATTAGCATGCAAACTCTCACACCCAGGAGCATTATAGAATAATTTAATTTATTCTCTCTCTCTCTCTCTCTCTCTCTCTCTCTCTCTCTCTCTCTCTCTCTCTCTCTCTCTCTCTCTCTCTCTCTCTCTCTCTCTCTCTCTCTCTCACACACACACACACACACACACACACACACAACTTACACATGTCTGTTGTAACACCTGAAGCTGTTATGAGGCATGTCTGTTGTGACGCATGTCTGTTTCAACGCATGTCTGTTGTGACGCATGTCTGTTGTAACGCGTGTCTGTTGTGACGCATGTCTGTTTCGACGCATGTCTGTTTCGACGCATGTCTGTTTCGACGCATGTCTGTTGTAACGCATGTCTGTTGTGACGCATGTCTGTTGCAACGCATGCCTGTTGTGACGCATGTTTGTTGCGACACATATCTTTTTGGAATCAATCCTGGCTGCGATGCGCTGTAGTTTCTACGAGTAACAGACGTGGCGCATAGCCTATGCGACACAAATTTACTGACGCACATAATTACCGACGCACAAAATTCTCGAC
The DNA here is from genome assembly GCF_026875155.1 of Cherax quadricarinatus. Classification (NCBI taxonomy): domain Eukaryota; kingdom Metazoa; phylum Arthropoda; class Malacostraca; order Decapoda; family Parastacidae; genus Cherax; species Cherax quadricarinatus. Next base: position 28,937,665 of record NC_069405.1, read on the forward strand.
ACACCAAATTCCTGAAGCACAAAATGACTGACGTACGAAATTACCGACGCTCGAAATTCCCGGCGAACAAATTATCGCTACAATACAGGTTCCGTTGCCCAAAATAAATAACATTGAGTTCTGATCTCCCGTGTATTGTTTTCATTGCAACGAAATAAGAAGGGAACTGGTAGAGAGATTCTGTTTTTTATGATGTAGCGAACTCGCAGTAGGCCTTGGGGAGGCCTATATGCTGTTTAATTTGCCCATTTGCTATGAATGAGAGTTGAGTCTGGTTGTACACACACACACACACACACACACACACACACACACACACACACACACACACACACACACACACACACACACACACACACACACACACACACACACACACGCACACACACATACACACACTGAATCCATACATAGCCTTAAGAAGAGGTATGATAAACCTCATGGAGCGGGAAGTGACCTAGTAGCGGCCAGCGAAGAGGCGGAGCCAGGAACTGTGACTCAGCCCCTGCAACCACAACTAGGTGAGTACACACGTACACACACATACACATCTCATGAGCAGACTGTTACTCTATCCAGGATGCTGGCGTGTGCTGTAATTCTGCTGTGATTTATGCTGTGACTGGTGTGATGTGTGCTGTGACTGCTGTGATGTATGCTGTGGTGATTGTTGCGACGTGTGCTGTAACTACTATGACTTGTACTGTGATGCGTATTGTAATTCTGTGACATGTGCTGTAATGCTGCTGTGACGTGTACTGTAACAGATGTGACCTGTGATATAACATCTGTGACTTGTGCTGTAACAGCTGTGACGTGTGTTGTAACTGCTGTGACGTGTGCTATAACAGCTATGACATGTGCTATGACGTGTACCTTCACTATACTGTAACGCATCTTATCTATATGGACATAACATCCGGAGAGAAGATCTAAATTCCTTTGATCAAGAGCTCTTTGCCAGCATCAAGGTGTTGCCCCCCCCTCCCATCTCCCCTTGAGCGAACAGAGATTAACATCATTTGTAATTCTACCTTACGGGATTAAATGTAATCTGACTGCCAGAGATTTATATTAATCCGAAGGGAAATACATTTTTTTTAAAGCGACGTCTCTAAGTTCTGTTTACGACAGTAACTGACAATGCGAATAGATTTTAAATGATAGATGACCTTCTATTCTCTGGATTATTATGTTTGTTTATTATGGCAGAAAGAAAGGGAAGGAGAAAGGGGGGTGTTAGGGGAAGGGGAGGTTTAGGGGAAGGGGTGGCTTAGGGAAATGGGAGAATTAAGGGAGAGTAAAAGTAGATAATTGGGCACTGAGGAAGGGATGGAAGTGTGTATTATTATTATTGTTATTATTATTATTATTATTATTATTATTATTATTATTATTATTATTATTATTATTATTATTATTATCATCATCATCATCATCATCATTATTTTAAAACGCAAAACTTGTCAAGATCATACAACACCTTGACTACTGGAGGCCATCAAGTTTGATCCAAGGAAGCGAAGGGGCTGTTAGCTTCAAGACCTTGCATCAAGAAGCACTCACCAGCAATCAGTCAGTGTCCCTCGAGAGGTAAAACATTTAACAGTCAACTTCAGCAATTAGTTCATGAGAAGATGTTTATTATTTCCACGAGACTACAAAAACATCTTATATCCTCATACGAAAGGTATCTATAACAATTGCTCAGAGAATGAATAATGATAGGGGAAGGGGTGAGGATATTATACCCTCCAGGCTCTGGTGGCCTGGTGGTTAACGCTCTCGCTTCACACAGTGAGGGTCTGGGTTCGATTCTCAGCCAGAGTAGAAACATTGGACGTGTTTCTTTCCAACCTGTTGTCATGTTCCCATCAGTAAATGGGTACTGATGTAGTCGACTGTGTGGTACGCATCCTGGACACTGACCCTAAGGAGGCCTGGTCACAGACCGGCCGCGGGGCGTTGAAACCCCCGAACCTCATCCAGGTAGAACTCCAGTAACTCCAGGTAAACTCCCTACCTAGTCTGATCCTTTCCCCAGTTGTATTTTGCAATATCAACAATGGAAATAATGTTCGACTAAGATGGGAAATAATGGTAATCCTGCGAGGTAGCCTCAGTGACTTCCCATCCACAATGTGTTTCACGCTTTTTTTCTATAGAATATTATTTTTGGTGGTATACAGAAGCCTGTAACAGAGTAAGTCTTCGTTTATCAATACACAGATGCTTATAAAAGAGTAAGTCTTCGTTCGGTAGTACAAAACTCTTAACAGAGGAAATCATTGAATACGTTGAACACTGGTATGGTGAGAGATGAGGTTTAGATTTAAAGCCATGATTGATGGAAGATCTTCTGTGGGCGAAACGGTTTCCATACAGAGCGTCGAAACAGTGATGATGCTTGGCAGCCACCAGAAACTTTTCATCCACTTAGTTCCTTAAGCTTTTCAACTGCTGGAGTCCTGTGCTTCCAGAGAGAGACTCCAGAGATAGCGATGCATTAAATAGCTGAAAAAAATATGAGATGGGAAGACTGAGTCTCAGATTTGAAAAAAACTCGAACCACCAAATTAAAATGGGAGAGGAAATCATCACAGGTGAACTGTTTGACCCTCAGAGCTGGTGAGACATGGAGGAATGATTTAGTAAGTGAAAAGCACTCTTGGCAGGAGTGAATCCTTCGACCTTCTACACGAAGGGAAATTCTTGATATTATTTGATACCATCTCTCATGGCCGGGTAGTGACGTTCGCGGCTCCTGGTAGTGAGATCTGGGAGGTCAGTCCTTGGAACGAGGTGCGAATCTGCAGAATTCATCAGTTAATAATTAATCTCCATGGTTGTTTAGCTCATACTGTGAATTTAATAATAATAAGAATGATAATAAAATGTAAAAATTAGGGAAGAAAATCACATTGCGATTAGAGACTGAGTCGATCTGAGGAGAAGAAGAAATCTGGAGAAGAATGTTAAAGTAAGCTTAAAGCTTCATAACCACGAAAAGCTTTCCAATCACGAAATAAGCTTATCATCCACAAAGAGATTTCACCCACTGTTAAGCAGCCTTTTTTCAAAAAAATCCATGAATAGGTTACTAAGAACAGGTGAAAGAGGATTTTCCATTGCCATACCAAACTTCTGAGTGTAAAACTTTTCATTAAATACAAATTTTACATCAACAATGCGAAATTTAATAAGTTTAATGATAGTAGGAACTGGCAATGGTAAATCATAATTAACGAGTTCTTCAGATAAAAAACTTAAATCATCAACAGGAACTTTCGTAAACTTTGCAATGTTGATGCAAAATTTGTATTTAATGATAAATTTTACACTCAGAAGTTTGGTATGGCAATGGGAAATCCTCTTTCACCAGTTCTTAGTAACCTATACATGGATTTTTTGAAACAAGGCCGCTTAACACAATACTCCCTAATAGAGCTAAATGGTTCGGATATGTTGATGATATTTTGTCTTATGCCCAAGAATGAAGATATACACCATTTCCTTGATAAATTAAATAGCATAGCCCATTCTATAAATTTTACTGTTGAGTTTGAAGAAAATAACTCATTGCCTTTTCTAGATGTTTTAATTATTAAGGGTAATAATGAATTCAAATTTAAAATTCACAGAACACCTACAGATAACTGCTCCTATGTACACTATTACTCTTCACATCAAGATAGAGTTAAACTGTTTTCTCATCAACGTTTTTAAGAGCTTTACGTATTTGTAGTCCATTGTTCATAGATGAGGAAATATCCAAAATTTATGAAATAGCTAATGATTTGAAATACCCAAGAAACGTAATTGATAAATCTTTTAAAATTGCTAGAAATACGTTTTACAATCCAAAAAGGGACAACCAGCCTTATTCAATTAAAAATATGTTGGTTCTCCTTTACCATGAAAACTTGGTTGATATGCCTTCTCTTCTTAAGACTTTTAATATCAAAGTTGTATTTAAAAATCTTGAAAAAGTAAAAACTTTTGATAAAGAATTCCCCCCAAAATGCTGACGGATGTGTCTATAAGATTCCTTGTAAAATTTGAGATAAAGTTTATTACGGTCAAACTGGTAAAAGTCTCGAACTAAGATAAAAACAACATAAATATAACATTAGAACTGGACAAGATTCCAATGCTCTATTTATTCATGTGAGAGATTTTAACCATCCAAATGACTATCAAAAAGTTGAGAAAGTTGTATCAAGCAAGTCCATGGTCGACAGGAATATAATTGAATCTTGTTTCATAAAAAGCAGTTTTGACAATAATATGAATATTTCCTTTGCTTTATAAATTAAATACCTTTATAATTAATAGAATTTGGGAAGAATTTAATAATACATTGGACAAATAATAAATTTTAAAATTCTTAAATTTTGTATAGAATAATTTGTTCGTGGGTTGTGTGAAGGACCTGTCTAGTTGGGCCAGCGGGCCTGCTGCAGTGTTCTCTTTCTTATGAGTCGCGCCTCAGGTGTTGCTTTGTTGTGGGATGTGATAGTGAGGTGTGGTCTAGACCCTTTATATGCCTCCCTTTGATGCATTACTTATATTGTTCCTTGATAATGTGAGTGGTCGCGAAAGCGCTTGGAATTTCTCTTTTCCTTCACAGTGGTTGTTTTGCATATTCTGAAATCACCTGTTTACTGTGATCTTATTGCTTAATATATTATATATATTAATATTTATATATAATAATATATATATATATAATATATATATATATATATATATATATACATATATATATATATATATATATATATATATATATAATATATATATATTTTAATAATATATATTATATATATATATATATATGCAATAAGATCACAGTAAACAGGGGATTTCAGAATATGCAAAACAACCTACTCTGAAAGAATAGAGAAATTCCAAGCGCTTTCGTGATAATGTGAGTAGCACAAAAAGCGTTTAAAAATTTTCTCTTTTCTTTCGGGAGTGGTTTTTGTTTTTGTATATATATAAAATATATATATATTATAATTATATATTATATAATATATTATTTTTAAATATATATATATAAAATTAAAAAATTTTCTTTTTAAAAAAAAAAAATTTTTTAAAAATTTTTATATTTTTTAAATTTAAAAAATATTTTAATAATAAACAATTTAAATTTAAATATTTTTATTAATTAAAAATTTTGTTGTAAAAGGGTTTTTTGGGATTTTAGGCCGGGTTATTTAGAAAAAGGGGGGGAATTCTTTTTAAATTTAGGTTTTAAAAAAGGGATTAATGGTAAGGGGGTTTTTTAATTAATTTAAGAATGGGGTTGGGGGAAAAGAATAAATGCAAAGGGTTTTCAGAGGGGTGGGAAAAAATTAGGGGAAAAAATTAAAAGGAATTTGGAAATTACTTTTTTTAAAATAGGTCTTAGGGGATTTAAAAAAAATTGCAAAGGTTGTTTAATTAAAATGGGGTTTTTAAAGGGGAAAAAAGAAATTTGGGGAAAGGGGGGGAAAATTTGGGGAAAAATTAAAGGGAAATTAAAAGGTTTTTTTCAAATGTTTAGGGGTCAAAAAAAAATTGGGAACTTGGGGGGGTTTGGAAGGTGAATTTTTTTAAAAATTTTGAAAGTTAAACCTTGGGGGAAAGGTTTTTAGGGATGGGGGAAATAAAAAATTTTTTGATGAGGGAAAAAAGGTGATGGGGCTTTGGGGTTTTGGAGTAAAAAAACCCTTACCCTATGGGGGGCCAAAAAAGGGAAATGTAAAAAAGTTTTTTAGTCCCAACATCTTATATGGATGTGAAGCTTGGGTGGTAATGCGCGGGCGAGGAAAAAGGGTTTGGGAAGGCAGTGGAGGATTTCCTTCTAAGGGGCAATTTTGTGGTGTAAAATTTTAAAGGGGAAAGAAAATTCGGAGTGTGGAAATAGGGAAGGTGTGGAGTTAATAAAAGCATTATTTCAGAGGGCAGAAAGGGGGGTTTTGTTGGGGTTTTTGGTTTTGGCCCAAATTTAAAGAGAAAAATGGGATAAAAGTAAAATTGACATGGAGACACATAAATTGTGGGGGAAGGGAAAAAGGGGGGTTTGGGGGGTTTCCGTCCTCAAAAGGGGTTTGGAAAGGGGGGGTTTAAAGGATTTTTTTGTGGGTGAGGGGTTGGACTTCCAGCAAGCGTGCTGAGCGTGTTAGATGGGAAAAGTGAAGGGGAGACGAATGATCCCTTGGGACCTGACGATCGTTGGAGTGGGGGGGGCAGGGTAATATTTAGTAAAGGGGGTTTCGGGGGAAACCGGTTTTTTTTCTTTATAGGGGAAATTGAGCCCGGGAAAAGGGGAAAGTACAATCCCTTCACTTTAAAGGGGGGGTTTTATATTGGCTTTTTGGGAAAGGGATATGTTGTGTATCTCTATACGTTTGCTTCAAAAAACTGTTGTATTCTGAGCACCTCTGCAAAAGCAGTGATAATTTTGGGGGTGTGTGGTGAAAGTGTTGAATGATGATAAAATTTTTTTTTTTTGGGGATTTTCTTTTCTTTTTTTTTGGGTAAACCCCTCCCTCGGGGGGAACGACCGACTTTTTTTTGAAAAAAAAAATATATATATTTATATATTAAAATATATATAAAAATTATATATATATATATATTTTTTATTATATTTTTAAAAAAAAAGGGGTTTTTACAAAGTAGGGGTAAATCCCAAGGGGGGAAAGAGTATAGGGGAGAAAAGAGAGAGGTAAAGAGAGGGGTTTAAAGAAATGAAAAAAGAGAGAAAAATGAAAAGAGGGGGTTTTGAGATGTTATAAAAATTTTTTTGGGAAAATAAAAAAATGTTTTGGAGTGAAAAATTAACAAGTTAAGAAACCCTAGAGAACAAATGGATTTGTCAGTTAAAAAATAGGAGAGGAGAGTTATTAAATGGGAGGTTAGGGGAAATTGGGGAAGAGGGGGGAATTTTTTGGGAGGAATTGGTAAATTTTGGATGAAGTTGGGGAAGCGGTGATTTCGTGTTTTAGGGAAAGGGAGGAACAACTTTCTTGTAGGGGGTGAAAAGAGCCATTGTGGGTGGGGGAAGATCGGGAGGAGGGGGAAAATAAAAAGGGGGTAAGGCACCCGGGGTTGATGGGATAAAGATAGAAATTTTTAAAAGCAGATGGGGATATATTTTTTGGAGGGGTTGGTTGCAAAATTTTTTAAATTTTGAATGGAAAGGGTAAGGTCCCTAGGGATTGGCGGGGAGAGCAGGAAATATTTCCCCTTTGTAATAAAGGCAAAGGGAAAAAAAAGGAAAATTTTTAAAAATTATGGGGGAAAAAACCCTGTTGAGTTTTACCGGGGAAAAGTGTAGGGTTTGGGGTTTATTATTGAAAGTTTAAGAGTAAGACGGAGAATAGGATAGCAAGAAAAAGGGAGGTTTTGGGAAAAGGTAGGGGGTGGGTGGGACCAGGTTTTTCCCCAGTGAAACTATAAGGTAAAACCAGAAAATTTGGGTTTAAGGCTAAAGGGGGTCTTTGGGGATTTATGGTTTTGGGAAAAAGGGCGAATACGGGGTGGATAGGGGGCCAATGTGGCGGGATGTTCCCAAGGTGTATGGTGTAGGAGGTGGGTTTAAACTGAAAGAAATTTAAGAGTTTTTTTAAAACGAGGATAGTGGGGCCCCAAATTTTGAGTAGGGTAGGAAAAGGGAAAAAATTTTCCCCAAGAAAAAATAGGCCTTTAGAAAAGGGTTGTGTGAGGGTCACCGTGGTTGTTTAATTTTTTAAAAATAGTTTGGGGTTTTAAGAAAAGTAAATGCGGGGGGCCTTGGAAGAGGCGGGGGATTTAAAAAAGATAAAGAATCAAAATTAAATGGGATTTTTTCCCACATTTGCTCTTTGCTATGACACTGGGGCCTTTTGGGAGATTCTGAAGAGAATTTTGAAAGAGATTGGTGGATGAAATTTGTAGGGTGTAAAAAGAAGAAAGTTGAAAGGGGAAATTCGGGAAAAAGAGTAAGGTTATGAGGATAACAAAAATTTTTTAAGGGTTTATGAAAGATTGGATTAAGTTTTGGAGGGAGAGAGTTTGGAGGTTTTTTTTTTCAGATATTTGGGAGGGACGGTCACGGAGGGGTCTTAAAAGATGAGGGAATCAAAGAATTGATGGGGAAAAAAGGGGGGTAGGGGTTTGCACTTAGGGCTGGGAGACAAAAAATTTTTGCCCTTTGGGGGCAAAGAGAGGAATGTAAGGGGTATATTTTTTAACCAACGCTTTTAAAATTTTGGGTTTGTGAAGCAGGGGTGATAAAAGTTGCAGGGGGGACAAGGCTGAAGCAGGGGAAATTGTAAAGCCCTGAAAAGAAAATGTGTGGTGTGAAAAAATGCAGAAAAATTGTAGTTTGGAAGTTGGGAAGGAGGTGCGGGATTCCCAAAAAAAACCTTTTGGCCAGGGGGGAGGAAGGGTTTTTGAGGGGGTTTGGGACATGTGAGAAAATGGGCGAAACAGAATAACTTCAAAAAAGGGGGGGGGGGGGGAAAGGGGGGGTAGGGGTCGGCCAAAAAGGGGGGGGGGGGAAAAAGGGGTTTTTTTTGGGGGGGGTTTTGGGGGGGGTTTTTTTTGGGGTTTTAAGGGGGGGAAAAAAAATTTTTTCCCCGGGGGGGTGGGGGAAAAAAAAAAATTTTTTTTGGGGGAAAAAGGGAGGCCCGGGGGGGAAAAGGGGGGAAAATTTTTGGGGGGGGGGGGGGTTTTTCGTTTTAAAAAAGGGGGAAAAAATTTTTTTTTTTAAAAAGGGGGGGGGAAAATTTTTCTTTTTGGGCCCCCCCTTGGGGGAAGGGGGGTTTTTAAAAAAAAAAAAAAAATTTCCTTTTTTTTAAAAAATTTTTTTATATAAATTTTTATAAAAAAAAAAAAAATTTTTTAAAAAATAATTATAAAAAAAATAATATATTTTTTTTTAAAAAAAAAAAAAAAAAAAAATATATATATATATATATATTTAAAAATAAATATTTATATTTTTAAAAAAAAAAAAATATTTTTTTTAAAATTTTTTTTAAAAAATTTTTAAAAAAAAAAAAAAATTTTTTAAAAAAAAATTTTTTTTTTTTTCCCTTTCCCCCCCAATTTCCCCAAAAAAAAAAACCCCCCAAAAAAAAAAATTTTTTTTTTCCCCCCAAAAAATTCCCCCCCCTTTTAAAAAAAGTTTTTTGGAAAAATAAAAATTCCCCCCCCGGCCCCCCCCCTTTTTTAAATTTACCCCAAAAACCCCCCCCCCCGGGGGGTTTTTTCCCCTTTTTTTTCCCCCCCCCCTTTTTTGGGCCCCCCCAAAAACCCCTTTCCCCTTTTTCCCCCCCAACCCCCCCTCTTTTTTCCCCCGGGGGTTTTTTTTTTTAAAAAAAAATTTTCCCCCCTTTTTCCCCCCCAAAAAAAAAAACCCCCCCCTTCCCCCCTTTTTTAATTTTCCCCCCCCCCCTTTTTCCCCCATTTTCTTAAAAAAACCAAATTTCCCAAAAAAACTGCCCCCCTTTTTTTTAATTTTTCCCCCCCCAATTTGGGTTTTTTTAAAAATTTCCCCCTTTTTCCCCCCAAAAAAACCCCTTTTTTCTCCCCCCCCTTTCCCCCCCTTTAAAAATTAAAATTTTTTAAAAAAACCCCCCCAAATTTTTCCCCCAAAAATTTTTTTTTTTTTCCCCCCCCCCCCCCTTTTTTTTTTAAAAATTTTTTCCCCCCCCCTTTTTTCCCCCCCCCCCCTCCCCCAAAAAAATTTAAAACCCCCCCCCCCCCCCCTTTAAAACCCAAAAACCTTTTTTTTTTAAAAAAAAATTTTTTTTTTTTTTCCCCCTTTTTTTCCCCCCCCCTTCCTTTTTCCCTTTAAACCCCTTTAAAAAATTTAAAAATTTTTTTCCCCCTTTAAAATTTTAAAGGGGGGAAAAAATTTCCCCCCCCCTTTTTTTTTCCCCCCCTTTTTAAAAACCCCCAAATTTTAATTTTCCCCTTTTTTAAACCCCCCAAAAAAAAACCCTTTAAAAAACCCCCCCTTTTCCCAAAACCTTTTTAAAAAATTTTCCCCTTTTTTTTTCCCCCCCCCCC
>NC_069405.1:28957717-28960217 GCF_026875155.1 Cherax quadricarinatus
CCCCCTCTCTCTCTCTCTCCTCTCTCTTCTCTCTCTCCTCTCTCTCTCTCCCTTTTCTTCTTCCTTCTTCTTCTTCTTCTTCTTCTTCTTCTTTTTTCGCTCTGTTAATCTTTCTGATAGTTTGGCCATCTGTCATGTCTGCCTATCTGATAGCCTGTCTGTCTCCCTTCCTTCCTGTTTGAGTGCTTGTCTATCTGTTTATCTACTTCCCCATCTGTTTACCTACTTGTCTAAACGTCTGCCTTTCCTGTCTGGTCTCCTTCCTTCCTGCCCACCCTGTCAACTTGCCGGCTTTCCTACCGACTTTCCTGCCAGCCTATCTTTACGCCTGCTTGCCTGCCGTCTTTTTTTTCTCTAACTTTTCTTTTCTCCTACTTCCTCTCCCCCTCTTCTCTCTCTCTATCTCTCTCTCTCTCTTTCTCTCTCTCTCTCTCTCTCTCCCCCCCTTTTTCTCCTCTCTCTCTCTCTCTTTCTTTCTTTCTCTTTCTCTAAGTTCCTTTTCTTCTGTTTTTTTTTGCATGATTTAAATTTCAAAATTCTGGGCAAGAAAAAATTCACTGAAACCAAACAGCCAAATTATGGAAATTACAAGCAGCCGAAAACGGTTTAAAAGCAATAAAAAAAAAAAATTATACAGCAAATTTTTTCCCCCCCAAAGGACTCGGGGGAGAACACAGTAGTACTTGAACTTGGTGTGTGTTGTGTGGTGGTGTGTGGTGTGTGGTGTGTGTGTGGGGTGTTTTGTGTGTGTGTGTGTGTGGTGTGGGTGTGTTGGTGTGTGTGTTTTTTGGTGTGTGTGTGTGTGTGTGTGTGTGTTGTGTTGGGTGTACCCCCTAATTGTGGTTGCGGGGGTCGAGACTCAGCTCCTGGCCCCGCCCTTCACGATGCTACTGGGCCCCTTCTCCCCCTGCCCCCAGGGCTTTATCATTCTCATCTTAAAGCATGTAGGGGGTTCCTGCCTCCATACCTCACTGCAGGCTTTTCCCACTTTCTGACTGCTCTATGACTGAAGAAATATTCCTAACACCCTTTGACTCTCTGGATCTTCAACTTCCAAGTGGCCCCCCCTTGTTTCTGTGCCCCCTTTTGGGAACATCCTGTCTCTGTCCCCCTTTCTATTCCACAAGTTTTTTAAATTTTTTCGTCAATTCCCCCCCTAACCCCCTGTCCTCCGTTCGTCAGCGATTCCCTAACCTTTCTTCGTAGGGCTTTCCCCTTAGTTCGGAACAAAACCTTTTCGCAAACCTTTCACTTTCTCTAATTTCTTGACATCTTGATAAAGTGTGGGTTCCAAATAGGTGCTGCAAACTCTATAGGGCCTGACGTCCCGGGTGTACAGTGTCTTTAACGTTTCCCTTACTAAGGTAAGGGAACGTTTTATCGGGTTTTGCCATGCCCAAAATACCGCAGGAGTTATCGGGTTGATGTGTCTTCCGGACTTTGCTGGGGTTATACTCACCCCAAGACTTTCCCCCTTGAGAAAGGTTCGCAGTTTTTGGCCACTTAACTTATACTCCGTCTGCGGCTTTTTTGCCCTTCCCCGATCTCATGACTTTGCATTTGGGGGGTTTTAATTCGAGAAACAATTTGTGGACCGGTGTCCAGCCTCCCCCCCAGGTCTCTTTTAAAGTCCTACCTGACCCTCTTTGATTTAACTCCTTATTAATTTCACATCATCTCGAACGGGAACTTCTAGTTTTTAACCCCTTCCCATCATGCATTCACTTTCCAGAGATAGCACGGTCCTAGGAAAGATCCCTGTGGGGCCCCCCCGCTCGTCACAGGGGCCCAATGTGATACCTCATCACCTCCATGACTCGTGTTGCCCCCTGTCGGGATTCTCTGACCATTGTGTGAAAGTGTGCGCATGGTGTAAATATATCACCCAGTTTGAACTCAACCCGTTGTGGTTGCAGAGGTATTGTCACGCTCCTGGGCCCCCCCCTTCCCCTGGCCCCTACTGGGGCATTCTTCCTGCTACATAAGCTTTATCATACTTCTTCTGAAACTTTTTGGCCTACCTCCACTACTTCGCTTCCCCTATTCCCATTCTGTTTGTGTGGTGGTTTTGTGTGTGGTGTGTGTGTAGGGAGTGTGGTTTTGGTGCGGTGTGTGTGTGTTGTGTGTGTGTGTGTGTGTGTGTACCACCTAATTGTGGGTTTCGGGGTCGGACTGTCTCCGGCCCCGCCTCTCACGATCGCTACTGGGTCCCCTCTCTGCTTTCCCGAGCTTTGTCAAACCCCTTCTTAAAAATATGTATTGTTCCTGCCCCCACTACTTCCTTGCTAGGCTTTCCATTTGCTGACACCTTTGACTGAAGAAATACTTCCTAACGTCCCCCGTGATTCGTCTGAGTCTTCAGCTCCAGTTGTGGCCCCTTGTCCCTTGAGCTCCTCTCTGGAACATCCTATCTACTGTCCACCTTGTCTATTTTCCCCCAGTATCTTGTATGTCGTTATCCCATGTCTCACCCTGAGCCCATCCGTCCTCCAGTGTCGTC
>NC_069405.1:28965217-29020217 GCF_026875155.1 Cherax quadricarinatus
CAGCTAGTCACAATAAGATTCATCTAACTGGGTATATTTCTACACCATAGGAAGGTTAGCATAGGCACCACTGTGACCACAAATGCAAGTTTTTAAAGACGAATCTCCAGCTAGCGTGGCCGTGACGAACTCTAGCCCAAGTAAAGTCTGAAAGCACCGTAAAGAACAGCTGAGGCAAAGTCTGTAACCACCCTAAACAACAGCTGAAGCAAAACCTGGAATTACTCTAAACAACAGCTGAGGCAAAGTCTAAACTCACGTTGTCTTACCATCAGATCCATTAGATCAGAGAGTCTCAAAACTCCAGACCGTCGCATTAGCCAGTGGGCCAGCTAGTCACAATAAGATTCATCTAACTGGGTATATTTCTACACCATAGGAAGGTTAGCATAGGCACCACTGTGACCACAAATGCAAGTTTTTAAAGACGAATCTCCAGCTAGCGTGGCCGTGACGAACTCTAGCCCAAGTAAAGTCTGAAAGCACCGTAAAGAACAGCTGAGGCAAAGTCTGTAACCACCCTAAACAACAGCTGAAGCAAAACCTGGAATTACTCTAAACAACAGCTGAGGCAAAGTCTAAACTCACGTTGTCTTACCATCAGATCCATTAGATCAGAGAGTCTCAAAACTCCAGACCGTCGCATTAGCCAGTGGGCCAGCTAGTCACAATAAGATTCATCTAACTGGGTATATTTCTACACCATAGGAAGGTTAGCATAGGCACCACTGTGACCACAAATGCAAGTTTTTAAAGACGAATCTCCAGCTAGCGTGGCCGTGACGAACTCTAGCCCAAGTAAAGTCTGAAAGCACCGTAAAGAACAGCTGAGGCAAAGTCTGTAACCACCCTAAACAACAGCTGAAGCAAAACCTGGAATTACTCTAAACAACAGCTGAGGCAAAGTCTAAACTCACGTTGTCTTACCATCAGATCCACCTGTCTCTCTCTCTCTCTCTCTCTCTCTCTTCTCTCTCTTTTCTCTCTCTCTCTCTTCTCTTCCCCTCTCTCTCTCTCTCTCTCTCTCTCTCTCTCTCTCTCTCTCTCTCTCCTCTCTCTCTCTCTCTCTCTCCTCTCTCCTCCTCCCTCTCTCTCTCTCTCTCTCTCTCTCTCTCTCTCTCCCTCCTCTCTCTCTCTCTCTTCTCCTCTCTCTCCTCTTCTCTCTCTCTCTCTCTCATCTCTCTCTCTCTCTTCCTCTCTCTCTCTCTCTCTCTCTCTCTCTCTCTCTCTCTCTCTCTCTCTCTCTCTCTCTCTCTCTCTCATCTCTCTCTCTTTCGTCTTCTCCGGAGTTATGGCCGCTGTTACCCAATACAATACATACATAGTTTCATTTGCGAATGTATTATTTAATGCCCAATTGTTATTTGTTTGATGAAGCACTACACCCCAGTGGACAATTCAGCTCCAGGAGTGGTGGAAGCTCGCACTCCGTCTGATAAAAACATGTGAGTCATTCAGAGCAAGGAATGGTTCGGAAGGCATGAGAATTGCAGTGAGCTCTCTGATCATCAACCTGTTATCGCATATTTATTTCGCAATTATTTACACTGAAAAACTAAGGAAAACATCTTGATAACTACACGACATCAGAAATTAAAGAAGAATCCGGATGGGCAGAATACACTACTATGTATTCAAAAGTTTATTACACATTTACCCACGAAAGACTAATATGGAAACTACGACATATAAGAGGAATGATAGGTAAACAATGGCAATAAATGGAAAGTGTTTTGAATGAAAGAAAAATGAGAATTCTGAGAAACGGGGAAAAATCATCATTGGGAAATGCCAGCAGTGAGCTACCACAAGGATTGACACTGTAGTGAGAGTACTGGCACTCTAGTGACACATAGAGAATCAGTACATGACACTATAGTGACGCACGGAGGATTTCCGTGCCTCACTATAGGCTACAAAAAAGTGAATGGTGAACACGGAACGTCACGAGCACAGCTCTCCTCTTGTAATTACAGGACAGGCCGTTGGAAAGGTAAGCAATAGGTGCACAAGGGAACACCTAGAAGGTAAAAATGCAGATGAGTTGCAGAAATGTTAGAAAATATTTCTTCAGCGTCACAATGATCAGGGAGTGAGGCGACCAGCACAGCGAAGTGGTGGTGGAGACAGAATCCATACACAGCTTTAAAAATAGGTATGAGAGGGTTCGCGAAGCCAGGAGCGATGCCAGTCGAGATGATGGGCCAGGAGCTGAAATTCAGTCCCTGCAACCACAAAGAGGAGAGTACAAACAGGTGAGGTGAGTACACACGAACACACTACAACTTCCTGCCACCTAAATCACCACTGAGAGATTTACTCTAACAAACCGAAAGAAAATTTTTCATAATTCTCTAAAATTCGCATGACTAATTCGCCAAGAAAAAACGCCAGAATTATTGTGATAGCTGCACAACTCTTCTTTAGCTCGCTCACGAAACACATTTCTTTCTTTACAAAACTGAAATTAAATAATCAGAGGAACTGCACCCCGGCATGATTAGATACTTAAGAAGAGGAAATAACATGAATTGGCTAGATATTTATGAACGTAAATAGGAAGATTGAGACGATGCTATACGATGCGGGATGTGTAGTGATTTCTGTCTGCTAATGACAAGGAGGGATCCGGTGGACTCAAAGGCACGGCATTGT
Organism: Cherax quadricarinatus; assembly: GCF_026875155.1. Classification (NCBI taxonomy): domain Eukaryota; kingdom Metazoa; phylum Arthropoda; class Malacostraca; order Decapoda; family Parastacidae; genus Cherax; species Cherax quadricarinatus. Next base: position 28,967,873 of record NC_069405.1, read on the forward strand.
TCCTAAAATGTGTGTTGAGGAAGCATTCAGTTGATTTGCAGGATACGGCATTTATGTGGGCTAATTTAGCCCTACGTCTTGCAGAGAGAGTTAGCTATTCTTTTTGGGGGAGTTGAAGGGTTTAATTTCAATATACGTTGCAACTTAAGGCAATTGGAGAAACAGGGTTAGCAAACACATACACGCGCGCACACACACACACACATAAGGAACATAGTCTGACAAGTGGCTACTAGAATTTAATCCTATCAAATGCAAAGTCATGAAAATTGGGTGACTGCGAAGACGGTCGCTTGAGGCTTGAGGAACAAAGGCTGCAAACCTCAATGACGGAGAAGGACTACGGGGTATACATACTGCCCAGCATTTCGCCTGAGGCGCACGAATAGCCGCCGCAGCAAACTCGAGAATGGAAAATCGATGGATATCCTTCAGGAACCTTAACAATATACGACATTTGTCAGGCTCATCTTGGAGTATGCAGCGCCAGTATGGAACCCGCATCGGTTGAATCATATCAAGAAACCGGGAAAAGTGCAAACGTTTGCAACGCAACTAGTCCCAGAGCTAAGAGGTATGAACTATAGTACAAAAAGACCAAGGGAGAGACATGATTATGAGGTATAAAATACTGAGGCTTAATGTTAGCCTTAATGGTAATTAATTCCACTCCTGTGAACCTTGATAATTAATGTAGTATGATAATTAATGTAGTATGATAATTAATGTAGTATGGTATCTTGACCTCACTGATAGCATGGTATCTTGACCTCACTGATGGTATGGTATCTTGACCTCACTGATGGTATGGTATCTGACCTCACTGATAGCATGGTATCTTGACCTCACTGATGGTATGGTATCTTGACCTCACTGATGGTATGGTATCTTGACCTCACTGATGGTATGGTATCTTGACCTCACTGATAGCATGGTATCTTGACCTCACTGATGGTATGGTATCTTGACCTCACTGATGGTACGGCATCTTGACCTCACTGATGGTACAGCATCTTGACCTCATTGATGGTGTGGCATCTTGACCTCACTAACAGGGTGGACAGGGAATGTATGTTTTAAAGATGTGTCTCAGATACAAGAGAGCATAACTGTAAACATTAAAACACAAATAATTCAGAGAGATACTAGGAAATACTTCTTTAGCCTTAGAGTTTCAGGAAGTATACTGACCAGACAGTGAAGTGGCAGAGGCAGAATCCATACACAGCTTCAAGAATAAGCAAGAATAGGCTCGTATAGCTAGGACAGGGAATCTCCATTAACAACCAGGGGAGAGTGGGACCCAGGAGCTGAGACTCGACCCCTACAACCACATTTAGATGAGTTGAAACAGATGAATAAAAACTAAACTAATAACAGTGAAAAATTTGAAGAATCATAGTAAGAGAATAATACATTTTACTAGTTACAGCTTATGCGTCTAGTTTATTGTTTATTCTATATCCAATATTCAGAGGCGAGGGAGTGAAGGTGAGGGGATGAAGGTGAGGGGGTGAAGGTGAGGGGGCGAAGGTGAGGGGGTGAAGGTGAGGGTGTGGAAGGTAAGGGGGTGAAGGTGAGGGGGTGGAAGGTGAGGGGTGAAGGTGAGGGGTGAAGGTGAGGGGGCGAGGATGGGAGGGGGGTGAAGGTGAGGGGGTGAAGGTAAGGGGGTGAAGGTGAGGGAGTGAAGGTGAGGGGGTGAAGGTGAGAGGTGAAGGTGAGGGGGTGAAGGTGAAGGGTGAAGTGTGAGGGGTGAAGGTAAGGGGGTGAAGGTGAGGGGAGTGAAGGTGAGGGGGCGAAGGTGAATGGTGAAGGTGAGGGGTGAAGGTAAGGGGGTGAAGGTGAGGGAGTGAAGGTGAGGGGGGTGAAGGTGAGGGTGAAGGTGAGGGGGTGAAGGTGAGGGTGGAAGGTGAGGGGGAAGGGTGAGGAGGTGAAGATGAGGGGGTGAAGGTGAGGGGTGAGGTAATGGGGTGAAGGTTGAGGGAGTGAAGGTGAGGGGTGAAGGTGAGGGGGTGAAGGTGAGGGGTGAAGGTGAGGGGGTGAAGGTGAAGGGTGAAGGTGAGGGGTGAAGGTGAGGAGGTGAAGGTGGGGGTGAAGGTGAGGGGTGAAGGTGAAGGGTGAAGGTGAGGGGTTGAAGGTGGGGGTGAAGGTGTGGGGTGAAGGTGAAGGGTGAAGGTGAGGGGTCAAGGTGAGGGAGCGAAGGTGAGGGGTTGAAGGTGAGGGTGAAGGTGAGGGTGAAGGTGGGGGGGTGAAGGTGAGGGGGTGAAGGTGAGGGGTGAAGGTGAGGGGGTGAAGGTGAGGGTGAAGGTGAGAGGGTGAGGTGAAGGGTGAAGGTGAGGGGTGAAGGTGAGGAGGTGAAGGTGAGGGGTGAAGGTGAGGGGGTGAAGGTTGAGGGGGCGAGGTGAGGGGTGAAGGTGAGGGGGTGAAGGTGAGGGGTGAAGGTGAGGGGTGAAGGTGAAGGGTTGAAGGTGAGGGTGAAGGTGAGGAGGTGAAGGTGAGGGGTGAAGGTGAGGGGGTGAGGTGAAGGGTGAAGGTGAGGGGTGAAGGTGGGGAGTGAAGGTGAGGGGGTTGAAGGTGAGGGGTGAAGGTGAGGGGGCGAGGTGAGGGGTGAAGGTGAGGGGTGAAGGTGAGGGGTTGAAGGTGAGGGGGTGAAGGTGAGGGGGTGAAGGTGAGGGGTGAAGGTGAGGGTTGAGGTGAGGTTGAAGGTGAGGGGTGAAGGTGAGGGGGTGAAGGTGAGGGGGTGAAGGTGAGGGGGTGAAGGTGAAGGGTGAAGGTGAGGGGTGATGGTGAGGAGGTGAAGGTGAGGGGGTGAAGGTTGAGGGGGTGAAGGTGAGGGGGCGGAAGGTGAGGGGTGAAGTGAGGGGTGAAGGTGAGGGGGTGAAGGTGAGGGGGTGAAGGTGAGGGGGCGAAGGTGAGGGGGTGAAGGTGAGGGGGTTGAAGTGAGGGGTGAAGGTGAAGGGTGAAGGTGAGGGGTCAAGGTGAGGGAGTGAAGGTGAGGGGGGTGGGAGGTGAGGGGTGAAGGTGAGGGGGGGTGAAGGTGGGGGGTGAAGGTGATGGGGGTGAAGGTGAGGGGTGAAGGTGAGGGGGTGAAGGTGAGGGGTGAAGGTGAGGGGGTGAAGGTGAAGGGTGAAGGTGAGGGGTGAAGGTGAGGAGGTGAAGGTGAGGGGGGTGAAGGTGAGGGGGTGAAGGGTTGAGGGGGCGAAGGTGAGGGTGTGAAGGTGAGGGGTGAAGGTGAGGGGGTGAAGGTGAGGGGGTGAAGGTGAGGGGGTGAAGGTGAGGGCGTGAAGGTGAGGGGTGAAGGTGAGGGGTGAAGGTGAGGGATGAAGGTGAGGGGTGAAGGTGAGGGGTGAGGTGAGGGAGTGAGGGTGCGGAGTGAATGCGAAGGAGTGAGGTGAAGGGTGAAGGTGAGGGGTGAGGATGAGAGAGTGAAGGTGAGGGGTGAAAGGTGAGAGGTGAAGGGGAGGGGTGAAGGTGAGGGAGTGAAGGTGAGGGGTGAAGGTGAGGGGAGAGGTGAGGGAGTGAAGGTGAGGGGTGAAGGTGAGGTGTGAGGATGAGAGGTGATGGTGAGGGAGTGAAGGTGAGGGGTAAAGGTGAGGGAATGAAGGTGAGAGATGAAGGTGAGAGAGGTGAAGGTGAGGGTTGAAGGTGAGGGTTGAAGGAGAGGGGTGTGAAGGTGAGGGGGTGAAGGTGAGGAGTGAAGGTGAGGAGTGAAGGCGAAGGAGGTGAAGGTGAGGGGTGAAGGTGAGGGGTAAAGATGAGGAGATGAAGGTGAGGGGTGAAGTGAGGGGTGGAGGTGAGGGAGTGAAGGTGAGGGGTGAAGGTGAGGGGTGAGGATGAGGGGTGAAGGTGGAGGGAGTGAATGTGAGGGGTGAATGTGAAGGTGAGGGAGTGAAGGTGAGGGGTGAAGGTAAGGGATGAAGATGAGAGGTGAAGTGAGGGAGTGAAGGTGAGGGGTGAAGGTGGAGGGTGAAGGAGAAGGGTGAAGGTGGGGGTGAAGGTGAGGGAGTGAAGGTGAGGGGTGAATGTGAGGGGTGAAGATTAGGTGGGTGGAGGAGAGTGAGGGTAAGGGGTGAAGATGAGGGGTGAGAGGTGAGGGGGTGAAGATGAGGGGTGAAGGTGAGGAGTGAGGGTGAGGGTTAAAGGTGAGTAGGTGAAGGTGAGGGGTGAAGAGTGAGGGGTGAAGGTTAGAGAGTGAAGGTGGACGTGAAGTTGAGGGGGTGAAGGTGAGGGAGTGAAGATGGGGGTGAAGGTGAGGGGTGAGAGATGAGGGGTGTGAGGAGGTGAGGGAGTGAAGGTAAGGATTGAATATGAGGGGGTTGAAGGTGAAGGGGTAAAGATGAAGGAATGAAAGTGAGAGGGTGAAGGTGAAGGAGTGAGTTGGAGGATGTGAGGGTGAGGGGAGGTGGTGGGGGAGTGAAGGTGAGAGGGGTAGAGGTGAGGGATGAAATTGAGGGAGTGAAAGTGAGGGGTGAAGGTGAAGGAGTGAAGGTGGGGGGAGAAAGTGAGGGAGTGAAGGTGAGGGGGTGAAGCTGAGGTGGAGTGAAGGTGAGGGAGTGATATGAGGGAGTGAAGGTGAGGGGTGAAGGTGAGGAGGTGAAGAAGTGAGGGATGAGGGAATGAAGGTGAGAGGTGAAGGTGAGGGGGTGAAGGTGAGGGAGTGAAAGTGAGGAGTGAAGGTGAGGGGGTGTAGGTGTGGGAGTGAAGGTGAGGGGGTGAAGTTGAGGGGGTGAAGGTGAGGGAGTGTAGGCGTGGGAATGAAAGTGAGGTGGTGAAGGTGAGGGGATGAAGGTGAGGGAGTGAAGGGGGGGTGAAGAAAGTGAGGGGATGAGGGGGTGAAGGTGAGAGGTGAAGGTAACGGGATGAAGGTGAGGGAGTGAAAGTGAGGGAGTGAAGGTGAGGGGTGTAGGGTGGAGTGAGGTGAGGGGGGAAGTGGGGGGTGAGTGTGGGAGTGAAGGTGAGGGGGTGAAAGTGAAGGAATGAAGGTGAGGGTGAAGGTGAGGGGGGTGAAGGTGAGAGAGTAAAGGTTAGAGATGACGATGGAGATGATATGGAGTGAAAATGAGACGTTGGAATGCGAACATGAGGGGAGAGCACTGAGAAAGATGAGCAACTAAGATGAGGGGAGAAGATAATGAAGATGAGGCCTGAAAGTGAGATAAATAATAATAATAATAATAATAATAATAATAATAATAATAATAATAATAATAATAATAATAATAATAATAATAATAATAATAATATGTTATAGTAACAAGATAGCACACTGCTGATATATTCAATTTTTCAAAATTAAAAAGTTTTGTTGTCTGGCAGTCATCAGTGAGCAGTAAGAGTCATCCAAAGTCAAAATTGGTTAGTGTCAAATTTTACGAGTCCGCTGCATGACCTAATATTGCTCCGGGTGTTTTTTATTTCATATTAGTAAAACTGGGTACTTCGCAGTTGTGCGTTCCTCTTGTTGTTGCAAACAGGGGAAAGGGAAGAAAGCTATGTTTTCCTGTGATATACCATTGCAGGGGATGTGTAACATGTGTTGCTGGGGGGTTAGTAAGCTGGTTAGGGACATGATTACCCTTAATACCCTTTAGATTCCATGACCCCATTCAGGGCCCGCATCGACAAGGTTCGTGAGTCCAGTCAAAGCACTTAAAATTTTTGACATTGGCTCTTGTAAAAAAAAAAAATTGGGGAACTCTTCGTCGTCCCAGAGTAACATTCAGGGAACTCTGATTCCTTCCCAAGGGAAGTGTGGAGTTGAAATGTGAAGCTGTGTAGTCTTTGACTCGAGAAAGAGTGGTATTAAGTCTCCCATGAGTAGGAATAATGTTTCAAATCACGGAACGTGTGAGATTTGAACCTATGACAAGTCCTAGAACGCACTGGCCCGTGAGTTTTAAGACTCACTTACCTGTAGTATACTTGGAGGGTGTTCTGGGGGTCAACGCCCCCGCGGCCAGGTTCATGACTAGGCCTCGCGGTGAATCAGGGCCTGATCAACCAGGTTGTTACTACTGGCAGCACGTAAACCGACGTACGAACTACAGCCAGGCTGGTCAGGTACTGACTTTAGGTGTCTGTCCAGCGCCTTCTAGAAGACACCCAGGGGTATATTGGCCGTTGAACAGTCTTGGGGCCCTCACTCTTATTTTGTAATCTCTTAGTGTGCTCATGGAGCCCCTGCTTTCCCTGCCATGGGTTGAAACCTCAACCCGTTCTCTCATTTGTTTTCACCCATGTTATTACGAGTTAGGAATAACGTCTCTTTGTACTCACTTTCAAAAATTCGTAAAAAAAAAGCTATGAGATTTAAGGCAAAGGCCATAAGAATAAAAGGGTCTTAAAAATAGACACTAACATCAAGGGCATCCAAATCCCTCCAGTGTTTTCATTACCGATCGTTAAATGTTAATTCCTCTGACCACTTGTTGGCAATGATCGTAGTTGCAATCCTGAAATGTCCCCGAAATGCATAGAAGTTTTTTTTTTATTTATGTTTGCATTAACATGTATATTGTTAGATTCTAGTATAAATATTTTCTCTTTTGCTAGCATAAATACTTTTTCTGTGGGTTATGTACGTATGCTTTTCTGTTTACTAAAACATTTCTTAGTGTAATTTTTTTTCTTTGCTTAAAACTTTAGGAATAAATTTATAAGATAATAAGTAAAAAGGCCAAAAAAAAGAAAAAGGCTAAACAATGGCAAAGGTAATCGTATCTTTTTTTATCTGAATTTTTTTTTACGTGTGTTTTCAAGAGGATCATCAAGTCTCTGGTGAGTCGCTTCTCTTGCTTGAGTGTTTGTGTACTTGTTTTTGCTTGCTTATTTAGTCTGATTAATACATGTGTGTTTGTTTTTGCCTGCTTGTTTTAATCTATGCGCAAATAACCCGCACATAGAAGAGAGGAGCTTACAACGACGTTTCGGTCCGACTTGGACCATTTACAAAGTCACACAAGCAAAAAGGAAAGAAGGAGGGAGTATACAGGCCAGAAGAGCAGACAGGGACGGGACAAGAGAGGAAGCAGGAAAGGAAGAAAAGTAGTGGTAGAGGTAGTAGTAGTAGAAGTGGAGTCAGTCAAAGACTAAGAAAGAGGAGCACTGCTAGGGAGCTAGGGGCCCACAAAGACTAAGAAAGAGGAGCACTACTAGGGAGCTAGGGGCCCACAAAGACTAAGAAAGAGGAGCACTGCTAGGGAGCTAGGGGCCCACAAAGACTAAGAAAGAGGAGCACTACTAGGGAGCTAGGGGCCCACAAAGACTAAGAAAGAGGAGCACTACTAGGGAGCTAGGGGCCCACAAAGACTAAGAAAGAGGAGCACTACTAGGGAGCTAGGGGCCCACAAAGACTAAGAAAGAGGAGCACTGCATGGGAGCGAGAGGCCTACAAAGGGTAGGAACAACAACACAGAGGGGAAAAATAATAGTAATGGACCAAATACCCAAGGCAGAAGAAAGGAAACCCAAAGGAGAAAGAGAAAATCGGAAAGGGGAAGAGGGAGAAGGGGGAAATAAAGAATCAGGTTAAGTCACGGGTGTTCTGAAGTCTGGAGCATTTTACAATGGAATGGGAAAGGAAGGCATCTACATGGACAAAGCCACGACTGAAATTTATACAAGGAAAGTTCTGTATAAGGGAGAATTCAACCAGACGGCGACTGTGAAAGTTAGACGTAGGGTATACTCCCTTCTTCTCTCCTTTTTGCCAGTGTGACTTTGTAAATGGTCTAAGTCGGACCGAAACGTCATCGTAAGCTTCTCTCTCCTATTTTCGGGTTACTTGTGTATTGTTCCAGTCACGGTATTGTGTTTTTTTTTGTTATTTATTTGTTTTAGTCTGATGTAAACCAGGGATTAACATAAACTCTCATGTATATATATACTCCGAGAGAGATTCATCTCATGGTGTATAAATCCTGTATTTTCATTAAAGAACTAAAAGGTACAATACAATGGCTGGAATAATACACATAACCTACACATAGGAGAGAGGAGCTTGTGGCGACGTTTCGGTCCGACTTGGACCATTGACAAGTCACACTGTGTGACTTGTAAATGTTCCAAGTCGGACCGAAACGTCATTATAAGCTTCTCTCTTCTTGCGTGAGTTACACAGTATTGTCTTCGCTACATCAATCACAGATTGCATTCTATTTGCAGTTTATTTGCTTTCAATATTTTAGAGTTATGTTTCTTTTTTACTGCATGATCGAGGACATACGACCCGTGGCTGCAGTTTATTCCAATAGAGATTTTTTCCAAATACTGAAAAAATTATGAAGAGCCGTTCTCCTAGTCTTTTATTTTGGGTGATTTGTTGGTTCAGCTGCGGAGGGCAGCTGCCACTCCCCTCCTTCATCCTCTCCCTCTTTCCCTTCCCCCTCTCCTAGCCACAACCCTTTCTCCTCATTCCTCACCTTACTCTCCCCTGCATGCATCCCCTCCCCCGCGTACCCTGCAAGCCATTGTCATCTGTTAGTGTCTATATTCGTGTGTCTGAGAGTGTGGAGAATGGGGAGAGGGATAGGAAGGGGAAAGAGGATCGTTAGGTAGAAACGGAGGGGAAAGGAGAGGGATGAATGGAGATGGGAGGAGGAGGTGGATGGGGAGAATGAATTAGTAGGGGGAAAGAGTTCTGGCCAAGGTCACGAATCGACTGAGAGAAGAATGCAAAAGGGAAGGAACTGAAGCACTCGACAGGTTTTGTGATGCAAAATTGGATACAACAGCAGTGTACTACTACTCTATTCATTAGCTGCGTATGGGGATCATTCAAGTAGTTGAAATCTGTCATCATGCGACAGGAGCCTTCAGCAGGACAATGAGAATAGCGTCAAGTATTCCAGCACGATCTCATCAGCTACTGAAAATTGAAAGATAAGTAACAGATTGGCAGACGGGAGGAGGGAAGAGGAAAACTATTAACACACACACACACACACACACACACACACACTATTACGTATGTGTGTGTGTGTGTGTGTTTATCTCGCTTTGTCATTCCCTATATTTCTGTTTGCCTCTTTCTGTATCTATCCCTGTCTCTCTGTATGTTCTTGTCTCTCTCTCTGGGTGTCCATTTCTCTGTATCTGTCCCTGTCTCTCTGTGTGTCTTTCCCTGTCTCCCTGTCCGTCCCTGTCTCTCTGTGTCTATCCCTGTGTTTCTGTCTGTCCCTGTTTCTCTGTGTCGCTGTCTGTTTCTGTCCCTGTCTTTCTCTGTCTATCCCTGTCTCTCACTGTATCGCTGTGTCTCTGTCTATCCCTGTTTCTGTGTCTGTCCCTATCTCTCTCTGTATCTTTCCGTTTCTCTGTCTCTGACTCTGTCCCTGTCTTTGTGTGTCTGTTTCTTTTTTTTAACCACTTGGAACTTATCCAAAGAGTGACAAATATTTTCTTGGCAACAAAATCTGTGATATTGTCCTGCGAGAAAGTATTGTCTTAAACCAAGAAAGTCGTAGTTTGCTCTAAGATTGTCGTGCTCTGAATCCGAGAAAGCCATATCTTGATCCAAGAAAGTCGTGTTTTGATCTCAGAAGTCGTGTTTTGATCTCAGAAAGTCGTGTTTTGATCTCAGAAAGTCGTGTCTTGATCCGAACAAGTCGTGTCTTGATACGAACAAGTCGTGTCTTGATCCGAACAAGTCGTGTCTTGATACGAACAAGTCGTGTCTTGATACGAACAAGTCGTGTCTTGATACGAACAAGTCGTGTCTTGATACGAACAAGTAGTGTCTTGATACGAACAAGTCGTGTCTTGTAGAACAAGTCTGTCTTGATACGAACAAGTCGTGTCTTGATCCGAACAAGTCGTGTCTTGATCCGAACAAGTCGTGTCTTGATCCGAACAAGTCGTGTTTTGCTTCGAGAAAGTTGCGGTTTTCTTCGAGGAATTTGTGATTTGTGCCAAGAATGTCGTGATTATCTTTAGAACATTTTAATTTTTATCAGAGAATCTCGAGCTCACTTTTTTTTTTTTTTTTTTTTTTTTGTGTCTTAAAGTAAAATATCATGAGTACATTTGTCCAGCATATATATAGGAGAGTGACACACGGGAGTACATTTGTTAAGCATATATACACAGGAGAGTGACACACTGGAGTACATATGTCCACCATATATATACAGGAGAGTGACACGCTGGAGTACATAAGTCCACCATATATGTACAGCAGACACGCTGGAGTACATAAGTCCACCATATATATACAGGAGAGTGACACGCTGGAGTACATATGTCCACCATATATATATACAGGAGAGTGACACATTGAGGTGTCAAGCGTCGAGTTAAAATAACCATGCCCAAACTGAAAAGAGTAAATGAAATGAAACTCGATATATCTTAGAAGTAACAGATTATGTAGAACGTACTGGGGAGCGAACTGACGTCCATGGAAGTGCAAGACCAAGGCACATCGAGACTCACAGACTGAGGGGTAAACACGTTCATGCAGGACTTAAACCAATTTTATTAGGTAATCCTTTAGCGCACTAAGGGCATTGTCATCGGTTAATTTTTCCAGTTGAAGGATTGATATGGTCTCTAGTAGGATACACGTCTCTATTCTAGAGTTTCTAGTATTGGACATGTATCTAAACATTTGTCAGCCCTAACTCAGCAATAGTATCCAAAAATACAGATGTAACTATATGAAACTCGTTTTCAAGAGATGAATTTCTCCAGCCTTTCAATGTTAGGTTTAAGATGTGACAAAAATTTAATATTACCCATTATCTATGGACTTGACAATCTTCATTCTATAAAGTAATTAAATACTGAAAATAACAGGTAATAATATAAATTGTAGCCAAAGCAATTCATTCCAACGAATCAAAAAATATTTTTAATCGTGTGCCACATATTGTCAGAAAAAGTATTTGAGACTAATACCAATTATATATTGTAAACTAGGCTGGATAATTTTTCCGCATTATACGCTGAAATCGCAAAACTAATTAATTTTCTCTAAGTCCCTTACATTAATTAATCCGCTCTAAAGCCTTTCACAAAAGTGGATCTTTAGAGTCAAAATATGCTATTGTTTAGCTTCAGAAATATATATATATATATATATAGACTTTAAAAAATTCAAACCAGCTTAGTACTCAGCCGGATAACCTAACACTATCATATCTTATATAATAAATAATATATGTGGCTAGAAAGAGACAATTGCAGAGAGGAATTTTATTGAAACGTTTCGCCTGTGAACAGAGAGAAGCCTGTCCTCAGGCGAAACGTCTCAGTAAAGTTCCTCCCTCCAGTTGTGGGGGTTTTCACCACTTGTCGGCTTTACGAGATTTGTCCTCAAGACCTGTGGCTATTTTCAAGAATTTTCCTACGAGGCTGGTGATTAAATTTTCCTGGTGTTCAACACTTGATGTCACATTGTCCTTGTTATTTCCTTAAAAAATATAAAATAAGTGCCATTTACCAAGGTGAAAAGACTTTACTTGAACCGTCGAAATAAGATAAGCCATTTTGGAGGCGAGGCTTGAACTACATTCGTACTAAACCATCGTTTATTATGAATGTGGATAATAAACAATGGTAACTGTATCAAAGGCTACGATGAAATTCACTTTCTAGCTAGTGCGGTTCAGTGGTTAGTGCGACGGATTTACTTACATCTTGAACAACTGGCTAAGATAGAAAAATCACTATTCCTTAGTCTGTGGCCGCAGTCGTGACTGTGGTCTCGGATAGCTGAAAATGTTGGTTATGATCGCAATGGACCTCTTCCATAGGACCGACCCCGGTATTCTGCAATCCTCGCCCTCAACAAGCAGCAAACATTGTGTATCTTGCTGTCAAGAACCTGAGGACGTTGCTGCCGATCATCGCCTGCCACCAGCAGCCTTGATAAAAACATGATGACACTCGTTCTAAGGGAGTGTCACAACATGGAGAAAACCCGGGCAAGGACCCGTCATGGGGAACCCACCTGTATCTGTTGCCCACAAAAGCTGCTACATTAAGTACGTAAACTATTATGGGGGTCTGGATACTACACTTAATGCAGTCTGTGGTTAGAATTCATTCAATAATTGAACCAATTATTCCTTAATGCATAACTGCATGGACCTAGATTTAACAATAGAAATGTTATTCGTAGTTCTCTCAACTGCAGCTTCTTTTTCTAACTGAGACTAAATAATCTGCGCAATATACATATCCATAACTTTACATGGTAATCCATTCAGTACAAAAATTTGTTTAACTCCTCCAGTTCAAGAAGAAGAGATGGATAGCTAGACAAATTGTCCCCTCAAGGAAGGTTCCTTGATGTTGGTGAGGGGCTCTTGATTTAGGGAATTGGATCTGTGCTCCAGTTCCCCAAATTAAGCCTGAATGCCTTCCACATCCCCCCCCCCCCAGGCGCTGTATAATCCTCCGGGTTTAGCGCTTCCCCCTTGATTATAATAATAATAATAATAATAAAAGACAAATTGTAGAAAACTAGTAAGTGAATTCAAAACCAATTTTCTCTTATACATAGTGCATATATATTTCAATTATGTTAATATAAAAATTAATAATTTTGTACCAAAAGAACCTTAGAAAACTTACCTAACTTTATTATAACAAGCGCAATTTAATTTAGCCTACTCTAACTAAATATATTTTATATAAGTTTACTATAACTTAATAATATACAAACACAATGAAAAATATTGTGTTTTGTTAGTTTCAGAATGATGTTTGTGAAATTATTGCTTGCACAAAATTCCGCTTGCTCTATTCGGCAAGAAATGCCTTGCTATTGAAGCCAAAATCGCAAGTTTTACGTATTCGGTACGACATATATATATATATATATATATATATATATATATATATATATATAATATATATTTATATATATATTTTATATATATTTATAATATATATATATATATATATATATATATATATATATATATATATAAAATATATATATATATATATATATATATATAATATATATATTATATATATGTCGTGCCGAATAGGCAGAACTTGCGATCATGGCTTAAATAGCAACGCTCATCTTGCCATATAGGACAAGCGAAAATTTGTGTATGCAATAATTTCGCCAAAATCATTCTGAACATAACGAAAAAATATATTTCACTGTGTTTGTTTAGTATTAAATTATTGTAAACAAATCTAAAATATATTTAGTTGGATTAGGCAAAAAATAAATTTTTCTTGTTATAACAAGGTTAGGTAAGTTTTGTAAGTTTCTTTCGGAGCAAAATTAAATTTTTTTACATTAACATTAATGAAAAAAAATATATCTTTAAACGTATAAGAGAAACTTTTAGAAAGGACTTAATTTTAAATGAGTTCTTGCTAATTGACCAGTTTTACATATTCGGCACGACATATATATATATATATATATATATATATATAGATGTATCAAAAAAATATGGCAAGTTATTTGCTTATTCTTGTCCAGATATAAACTATGTATTACCTTGTACGGATTTTAGAATATTATTATTATTATTATTATTATTATTATTATTATTATTATTATTATTATTATTATTATTATTATTATTGTTATTATTATTATTATAATTATTATTGTTATTATTATTATTATCATTATTATTATTGTTATTATTATTATTATTATTATTATTATTATTTTTATTATTATTATTATTATTATTATTATTATTATTATTATTATTATTACTTAAACAAGATAGGGCCTACACAGATGACAGCAAGGAAATGAGTGAGCTACTCAATTCCCAATATGACTCAGTTTTTAGCAAGCCGCTAAGCCGACTGAGAGTCGAAGATCTAAATGAATTTTTTATGAGAGAGCCACAAAATTTGGTAAACACAAGCCTATCTGATGTTATCCTGACGCCAAATAATTTCGACCAGGCGATAAATGACATGCCCATGCACTCTGCCCCAGGGCCTGACTCATGGAACTCCGTGTTCATCAAAAACTGCAAGAAGCCCATATCACGTGCTTTTACCATCCTATGGAGAGGGGGCATGGACACGGGGGTCGTCCCACAGTTACTAAAAACAATAGACATAGCCCCACTCCACAAAGGGGGCAGTAAAGCAATAGCAAAGAACTACAGACCGATAGCACTAACATCCTATATCATAAAAATCTTTGAAAGGGTCCTAAGAAGCAAGATCGCCACCCATCTAGATACCCATCAATTACACATCCCAGGGCAACATGGGTTTAGAGCAGGTCGCTCCTGTCTGTCCCAACTACTGGATCACTACGACAAGGTCCAAGATGCACTAGAAGACAAAAAGAATGCAGATGTAATATATACAGACTTTGCAAAAGCCTTCGACAAGTGTGACAATGGCGTAATAGCGCACAAAATGCGTGATGAAGGAATAACAGGAAAAGTTGTTAGATGGATTAATAATTTCCTCACAAACAGAACACAAAGAGTAATAGTCAACAGAGAAAAGTCTGAGGCGGCTACGGTGAAAAGCTCTGTTCCACAAGGCACAGTACTCTCTCCCATCTTGTTTCTCATCCTGATATCTGACATAGACAAGGATACCAGCCACAGCACCGTGTCTTCCTTTGCAGATGACACCCGAATCTGCATGACAGTGTCTTCCATTGCAGACACTGCAAGGCTCCAGGCGGACATCAACCAAATCTTTCAGTGGGCTGCAGAAAACAATATGAAGTTCAACGATGAGAAATTCAAACTCCGATATGTAAACTGAGGAAATAAAAAACTTATCAGAGTACAAAAAAAATTTTCCGGATACAAAATAGAGTGAAAAACCAAGCAAAGACCTGGGGTGTAGTCGGAGGATCCACCTTAAAGGACCAAACATTGTATCAATCGATTCTAAAAAATGACGGGAGGGATAATGAAAACCTTCAAACGGGGATGCCAAGCCATGATACACCTTGGGTCGTTGTTCTACTAGGCTTGATATTGCTGCCACTAAAACAGCCCCTTTAAAGGGCAGGTGAAATTGCGCCCTAGAAAATGAAGAGACCCTTTCACGGCGTGTATAAGGGAAATAAAAACCTCAATTACTGGGGCGCTTGAATTTGCTAAATCTTACCCCCTGGAAGCAGGGGGGGGAGAAATGATTTATACACCTGGAAAATCCTAGGGGACATATCAAACTTGCACACGAAAAATCACTCAAAAAGAAAGCAAAAGACTGGGACGACGATGAAACCCCCCCCCTTTAAAAAGCAGGGGTGTCTTTAGCATTTTAAGAGACATGCAAAAATGTCGGGGTGAGACTTTCAACTGCCCCCCCACATACAAAAGGGGGGATTCCCAAATAGCCCCCCTGGTGTTTTCAAGAAGGCACTGGACGGCCCTAAAGCGGTCCCTGAACGCCGGCTGTGGTGTACGTTGGATTGCGTGCAGCCACAAGAAAAAAGCCTGGGTTATCAGGGTCTATCCACCAAAAGGGCCCGGTGGAAACATAAACACATAGCAGTTTAAAGGATCCCTTAAACTGCATATGTGTTTATGTTTCCCTTGTGTCGGTATTTCATACCATTTTTTTTTCATGAGGCCTGGTCACAGACCGGGCCCCCGGGGGGTTGACCCCCCAATCTATCCATTTAAAAAGTCATTCCATGAAATAAGGTCATGGAACTGGAAGAAATAAGTCAGCTGTATCGGGGGTACCTAACAAGAGAACAGCGGCAAGCCAAGTTTTTTTTTTGGTTTTTTTAAACTCGCGGAACAAAGTTTCCTTTTGCCAGGGTACCTCAGGTGGGCCCTAGGGGAAAATCTCAGGGTGGGGCGCCCTGGGAGAAATTTAGGGTAGATGCCCAAGGTAACCCTGAAGGAGTCAGCCCGACTGGGTCTTGGGTAATGTTAATTTAGAAGGAAGTGAAGGCGGGGGGGGTCAGATAACGTTATCTTGGGGGGGGGCGGGAGGAGGATCGATACATGATGATATATAGATGTTTTAAAACTGTGTTGTGTGTGTGGTGTGTGGTGTGTGTGTGTGTGTGTGTGTGTGTGTGGTGTGTGGTGTGTGTGTGTGTGTGTGTGTATGTGATACCCAGTTCATCACCTATTGTACTCACTAGTTGAGGTTTCAGGGGTCGATTCCCATCCTGGGGCCCCCTCCTTCCTCATCGCTACTAGGGCACTCTCCCTGAACCGTGAGCTTTTCATACCCCTGCTTTAAAACTATGTATGGTCGTGCCTCCACTACACGCTTCCCAAAAAATTCCACTTTCGACTACTTGTGGCGAAGAAATACTTCCTAACATCACTGTGATTCATCTGTGTCTTCAACTTCCAACTGTGTCCCCTTGTTACTGTGTCCAATCTCTGGAACATCCTGTCTTTGTCCACCTTGTCAATTCCTCTCAGTATTTTGTATGTCGTTATCATGTCCCCCTATCTCTCCTGTCCTCCAGTGTCGTCAGGTTGATTTCCCTTAACCTCTCCTCGTAGGACATACCTCTTAGCTCTGGGACTAGTCTTGTTGCAAACCTTTGCACTTTCTCTAGTTTGTTTACGTGCTTGGCTAGGTGTGGGTTCCAAACTGGTGCCGCATACTCCAGTATGGGCCTAACGTACACGGTGTACAGGGTCCTGAAAGATTCCTTATTAAGGTGTCGGAATGCTGTTCTGAGGTTTGTTAGGCGCCCATATGCTGCAGCAGTTATTTGGTTGACGTGCGCTTCAGGAGATGTGCCTGGTGTTATACTCGCCCCAAGATCTTTTTCCTTGAGTGAGGTTTGTAGTCTCTGGTGAGTGTGTGTGTGAATGTGTGTGTGTGTATGTGTGTGTGTGTGTGTGTGTGTGTGTGTGTGTTTGTGTGTGTGTGTGTGTGTGTACTCACCTAATTGTACTCACCTAATTGTGGTTGCAGGAGTCGAGACTTAGCTCCTGGCTCAGCCTCTTCACTGATCGCTACTAGGTCCTCTCTCTCTCTGCTTCCAGAGCTTTGTCATACCTCGTCTTAAAGCTATGTATGGTTCCTGCCTCCACTACATCACTTGTTAGGCTTTTCCACTTCCTGACGACTCTATAGCTCAGAAACAAGGGGTCACAATTGGAAGCTGAAGACTCAGACGAGTCATAGGGATGTTAGGAAGCATTTCTTCAGCCATATATAATAATACTTTTTTTTTATAATTAAAAATATTAAATATCAATTTAATAATATAAGATCAAATTTTATAAACTAAAAAAAATAAAAATATTAACCGAATTAAAATAAATCACCTTCCCCGGATTAGCGTCTCCAGGAGTCCACCTGTGTCACCTCAGGTGGACTCCCTTCCCCACTTCCTCAGAGTCAGCGGTGCCTTCACCGGATCAATGTCTCCAGGAGTCCACCTGTGTCCTGGAGACATTGATCCGGTGAAGGCACAGCTGACTCTGAGGAAGTGGGGAAGGGAGTCCACCTGAGGTGACACAGGTGGACTCCTGGAGACGCTAATCCGGGGAAGGTGATTTATTTTAATTCGGTTAATATTTTTATTTTTTTTTAGTTTATAAAATTTGATCTTATATTATTAAATTGATATTTAATATTTTTAATTATAAAAAAAAAGTATTATTATATATGGCTGAAGAAATGCTTCCTAACATCCCTATGACTCGTCTGAGTCTTCAGCTTCCAATTGTGACCCCTTGTTTCTGTGTCCCCTCTCTGGAACAACCTGTCTCTGTCCACCTTATCTATTCCACGCAGTATTTTGTATGTCGTTATCTTGTCTCCCTTGACCCGCCTGTCTTCCAATGTCGTCAGTCCGATTTCCCTCAACCTTTCTTCGTAGGACATACCCCTGAGCCCCGGAACTAGCCTTTTTGCAAACTTTTGCACTTTCTCTAATTTCTTGACGTGTTTGCCCAGGTGTGGGTTCGAAACTGGAGCTGCATACTCCAGTATTGGCCGATTCCTTACTAAGGTATCGGAACGCTATTCTCAGGTTTGCCAGGCGCCCGTATGTTGCAGCAGTTATCTGGTTGATGTGTGCCTCCGGAGACATGCTCGGTGTTATGGTTACCCTAAGATCTTTCTCCTTGAGCGAGGTTTGCAGTCGTTGGCCACCTAGTCTATACTCTGTCTGCGGTCTTTGCCCTTCTCCGAACTTCATGACTTTGCACTTGGCTGGGTTGAATTCAAGAAGCCAGTTGCTGGACCACGTGTCCAGCTTGTCCAGGTCTCTTTGAAGTCCTGCCTGGTCCTTATCTGATTTAATTCTCCTCATTAACTTCAAATCATCTGCAAACAGGGACACCTCTGAGTCTATCCCTTCCATCATGTCATTGACATATACCAGAAATAGCACTAGTCCTAAGACCGACCCCTGTGGGACTCCGCTTGTCACAGGTGCCCACTGTGATACCTCATTCCGTACCATGACTCGTTGTTGCCTCCCTGTCAGGTATTCTCTGATCCATTGCAGTGCCCTTCCTGTTATACGCGCCTGATCCTCTAGTTTCTGCACTAGTCTCTTGTGAGGAACTGTGTAGAAGGCCTTCTTGCAGTCCAAGAAAATGCAATCAACCCACCCTTCTCTCTCGTGTAAATTTGTCATAGAACTCCAGAAGGTTTGTGACACAGGATTTGCCTTCCATGAATCCGTGCTGGTTATCGTTTATATTCTTGTTCCGTTCCAGGTGCTCCACCACTCTCCTCCTAAAAATCTTCTCCATGACTTTGCATGCTATACAGGTCAGTGACACTGGTCTGTAAATTAGTGCCTCTTTTCTGTCTCCTTTTTTAAAAATGGGAACTACATTTGCGATCTTCCATACCTCAGGTAGCTGCCCAGTTTCAAGGGATGTGTTGAAGATTGTGGTTAATGGCACACACAGTATATCTGCTCCCTCCCTGAGGACCCACGGGGAGATATTCTCCGGTCCCATTGCCTTTGATGTATCAAGGTCACTTAGCAGCTTCTTCACCTCCTCCTCAGTTGTGTGCATATCGTCCAGCACCTGTTGGTCTATTCCCTGTTGTTGTCCCCCTCTGTCCTGTCTTCCCAGAGTCCTTCCTGTCTCCACTGTGTGTGCGCGTGTGTGTGTGCGCGCGAGTGAGTTCGTGTTTTTTTGCATTTTCAACAACAGTCATTTATGTAATTTAAATCTCGACCCTTCCTGCCTCAAATCTCCTTCCTTCCTTCTTTCTTTCCTCCCTTCGTTTATTTCTTCCTTCCTCCCTCTCTCCCTCCCACTTTTCCCCATCCATCAGCCTTACACTCCACCCAGTTTTATTTCTTGTTGCAAGAGGGAATTCCTATCAGTATCTCAAAGTCATCCATCACCGCCACCAGGATAAAAGATAAACGCTGAAATTAGTTTTATGGAGAAGTGTGTGAGGCGGCAGCCAAGGACCCACTCCACTGACCCCAGCCTAGGATTCCAAAATATCCTGAAGGACTCCTCTTACGGACACACGAGGACTCTCGAGGCTAGAATTACAAGGCGAGTTGAAGGACTTTGCCTACGAGTTAGGAGCGCTGAAGGATCTCATGCTAGGACTCCCGGGAAAGCCAAGGTGGCCTCTTACACGTTAAGGACACCCTGGTCTTACACTTTAAGAACACCCTCTTCTTAAAAGTTAAGAAACTCTCTTCTTTCACGTTAAGAATGCTCTTCAAGATGAGACTGATTTTTACCGATTAAGAACGAGCACCGAAAACCTATAACGTAAACAAAAATAAAACTTCTGTGTCTTACAGATACAAATAATAATAATAATAATAATAATAATAATAATAATAATAATAATAATAATAATAATAATAATAATAATAATAATAATTATTATTATTATTATTATTATTATTATTATTATTATTATTGTTATTATTATTATTATTATTATTATTATTATTATTTTAATTGTAATAATTATTGACACCAAGGCGCGTCCTTTAAAAGGCCTCGTTCGAGATCACGAAAGAAAAACAAAGTACACGAACACTCACTTTCCCCTAGTTCCCCTTCCCCCTCCTTTACTCTGTTCCCCCTTCTTCCCCCTTACCTCTCCTCCCCCTTCCCCAGCATCAGGCTCAGGTCTTCCCTCTCCCCGGGGATGTCCTTCCCAGCATCCATCTTCATTTGCTGGACAAGTTAGAGAGGTCGAGGCCGGATGCTGCGACTCTCACTGATCATCTTAAACATGACAGATAAATTGGTAGCATCCTCTCTCGTCAACATGACGGCCAGTGAGAGACTATAGCTTGTCTAGAGATGAGCTCTGGGTCGTTATACTCCCAGAGATGTGCTTTACGCCACTTGCAAGGGTGTGTGGGATGTATTGAATATCCCCTGGAGAACGCTGAGAGATACCCTCAGAGATGTGCTGTGCATTTTCTGGAAGACGCTGGAAGATGTGCACGACTTGGTATACTTCTAGAAATGCGTTGTGTTTTCCTTGGAAGACGTTGGGAGATGTATATTATCTTGCGTACATGTAGAGATGTGTTCTACGACCGCTGGAAGACTGAGAGATGAATATCACTTGTTATACATCCAGAAATGTGCTGTACGCTACTTGGAAGACTTTAAAAAATGTACTTTACCTGGCACACGTTCAGAGATGTGTTGTAAATCCCTTAGATGGCGCCGAGAGTTATTCTTCATCTAAAACATACTGAGAGACTTACGGCACCTGAGAGATGGGATGAGATATGTTATAGGTTACTTGAAATCACTGAGAGATGTTCTCCACCTGAACAACAACTGGGAGATGTACGTCTCCTAGAGATGTACGTTACCTGGGCGTCTTGCACGTTACCCATTACTTTATCTTCCAGCAATAATACTCATTTTTTTTCTTACCCGTCAGTAGTTGAAAAAGGGTTGGGCAAATATTTATGTTAGAGCGTTTTGGTTTTGAGAAAAGACCTGCCTAGTTTGGGCCAGTAGGCCTGCTGCAGTGTTCCTCCTTTCTTATGTTCTTATTCCTGCTTCTAATCCTTTCAAAACCATACCCCCGGCCGGGATTGAACCCGCGGTCATAGAGGTATGGTTTATTTGCAATCGTGTCATTACGATTTCTTAAGTCAAGTCTAATCCTTTCCATTTTTTTTAAATCCCGGCTCTCCAATTTCCTTTAACAAATCTACACATCTCGCAAACATCGGCTCCCTTTTTCTTACCATTCCCTCCCACTCTCTCTTCCACCTCCTAACCCCCCCATTCCTCTCCCACACTCCCGTCTCCATTCCCTAATCCCCTAACACCATAACCTTAATCTGCTTGTTGACAGGTGGGGCCATTTATCTAGTAATACGTTTACGAATTAGACTGAAGCTTTTTCTCCAAACGACACACATATACAATCACTTGCAGTAACGAATTGCAAGATAAATCCTGCACGCGAGATCAGGATTGACGTTGTTGGTATAATGGGGAAGAGGATAATAGAGAAGAGGAAGTGGAGGAGGTGGATAATGGGGAGGACGTGCAAGTAGACAGGAGAAAGTATATCTGGCTTATAACACTTCTATATTACACATTTAAATATAGGTGATTTAAAAGGTGTAATGTAGCTTAGAAAGCCAGCTGACCAAGCAGCTGGCCAAGCAGCTGGCAAGCTGACAAAAGGACCACAGAGGTGTCAAGGCCACCAGTGACTACTTGACTGATGATATCAATCCTGGCGGCGGTGTAGGAGGCAACCCTTGATGAGTTGAATCCATCAACACGAGGTACGAGGTGGTAGGGAGGAGCTCACCTAGAGGGATGGAACTACCCTAGAAGGAGCGCACCTAGAAGGAGATAGTATCCTAGAGTGAGGAGTTGATTTTGAAGAGACTCTTTTGTGTTCTCTCACTTTTACTTCAGATGATGATAATAATAATCATAATAATAAAATTTTAAATAATATTAACAATAACAGCAACAACAACAACAGCAACATTAATAACAACAAATAATAATAATAATAAAAATAATAATAATAATAATAATAATAATGAAACCTCAGAGCTAGAGACAAGTGGACTGAACGGACTGATCACCTTTAAATGACATCGCTAATTGCACGGTCTCCTTTATGACGGTGATTCCTGAGTTTGAAGAAGTCTGCTACGCGGGCGAAACGTTTCTGCAGTTACGACAGCCAAGTGTTGTATACGTGTCTTATTTATCAACTTGTCGGTATTTTGTGAATTTGAATTTAATAAACGACTCACAGGACTGGAAAATCAATCTGCGTGTATTTTATCTACTTTCTACTTTCCACCTCTACTTTCCTCCCTTCCTCTCTCTCTCTCTGTCTGTCTGTCTGTCTGTCTCTCTGTCTCTCTGTCTCTCTCTCTCTCTGTCTCTCTCTCTGTCTGTCTGTCTGTCTCTCTCTCTCTCTCTCTCTCTCTCTCTCTCTCTCTCTCTCTCTCTCTCTCTCTCTCTCTCTCTCTCTCTCTCTCTCTCTCTCTCTCTCTTTTTTTTTTTTTTTTACACAGGGTTTGACAAGGTTAAGGATCCCTAGCTTTATTGACAAGCTATTTACAGGTTAAGGATTCCTAACTTTATTGGCAAGCTAAGAGCTGTTACCTACATCAGCTCATTTGAAAGCATTTTTATTGTTTGAGACATACAAGTAGGGAACAGGATGAAGTTGGAGCCATCTGTGGGCCAGCATTTTCATTTGATCAACTGACTTTATCTCGTTGACATCATTATGCTGTACGAATGTGTTCCATACTCGAGTCATCCTGGGTATGTATGATCTCAGATGGAGTGATGTTCTGGAGAAGGGTACAGCCAGAGTTAAGTTGCTGCTTTCTGCCCGTCTTGTGGCATAAAAGCTTGATTCACGCTGTCCTCGAAGTGGATCCAAGTGTGGTATTTTGACAATATTGGCCTTGTACATAACAGTAAGGCCACCCACATCCCTCCTATTTTGAAGGCTCTGCTGAAATGACAGATCTATCCAGGATGGGTCCAGGCGAGAGATGAGACGTCTTGCTCCGTTCTCTACTCTGTCAAGCAGTCGCAGATGAGAGGGGGGGGGCAGGCTAACCAAGAAAGTGGAGCATACTCAAGGTGTGAGCGTACTTGCGCCTCGTACAGGATCTTGCAACCTCTACTGTCAAGCAGATGATAATACGGCGGAGTGCTGTAAGCTTCCTGGCTGCCTTGTTTGCAAGATTCACAACATGGTTCTTCATGGTTAGTTTGGAGTCAAATTTCACCCCAAGGATATCAACTTTTTCTCCAGGTGAAAACACCCTCCCATTCATCCTTACTACTGCACCAGCATTACCATCATGGTGCCTAGAGACGATCATCATTTGCATTTTCTCAGGTGCAAATGTTACTTGCCATCTATTTCCGCAAGCTGATATAGCTCTCAGCTGGTGATTGATGTAGCTTAGAGCAGCTGGCATTTCTTCTCTTGGATAAGTGAATGTCAGTGTACAGTCGTCTGCATATGCATGTGATTCTGGGATGAGATGAAGAAGGTCGTTGAAGTAGACATTCCATAACAATGGACCCAGCATGCTACCTTGTGGAACACTTGCCCCAATAGGATGTCTTGCTGATTCCGTTCCATTGAGAAACTACACTTAGAGATCTACCATGAAGGTAATCACTGAGGAGACATAGCATAGAGCCTGCAATTCCCAGTGCTTGAAGTTTTGCTAAGAGGCCCTGGTGCCACACCCCGGGCGAAAGCGCCAGCAATGTCCAGTGCTACCAAACAGCTGACTTTGGATTCATCCAGTGACTGGTGCCACTTAGTGGAGAGGTTTAACAACAGATCAGCAGCAGAGTAACCTTTCCTGAAGCCATATTGGCGATCACAAAGTAGTGAGTGGTAGTCAAAAAACTCTGTCATTTGTCTTGAGATTATTGTCTCAAGGATCTTACCAGTGATTGACAGGAGTGACACTGGTCTGTAGTTGCTGATTTCTGCTCTGCTCTTCTTTTTGTGAACAGGGACTACATTTGCCTCTTTCCATGGAGAGGGCCATTTACACTGTACTGGGCAGTGCTGAAAGATGCGAGTTAGAGGTGCTGCTAGCTGGTTTGCACATCTTCTCAACAATCTTGGGCTCAACTTGTCTGGGCCCACAGCCTTTTCTTGGTCAAGCGATTTAAGAAGGAAATGCACCTCCTCCTGCCTTATTGTCACCACTGACAGTTTTGACACAGTTCTTGCAGCTAGCCAAGGAGGCTATATATCCCTTCAAATCCATTACTAATCTATCCAACACTCCATCTATCCTAATAACCCTCTCGCCTCACTCCTTTAAATCATTTATCCATTCAAATCCACTACCCAATCCAACACTTCATCTATCCCAGTATACCTTCTTTCCTCCTTCCTTCAAATCATTTATCCATCCCCACTCTCGTCCATCTATCCATTTATAAAACTTACCCTCCCTTTCCTATCTCCTTCTAACCTTCCAACCAACCATTGTTTATCTAACTTTACATCTATCCAGCTGTATCTTCTACCTTCTCTTTCAAACCATCTATCTTATCTATCTATCCCTCCACCAATTCCTTTATCATTTGTTTCGGTTAGACATAAAATTTAGTTGATTTTCTGGTAATATAACTTAGGACATGGTAATATAATCCAGGAGTTGATAATATAATCCAGGCCTTGGTAATACATCCAGGCCTTGGTAATATTACCCAAGCCTTTGTAATATAACCCAGGCCTTGATAATATAATCCAGGCATTAGTAATATAATCCAGGCCTTGGTAATATAATCCAGGCATTGGTAATAAAATTAAGGCCTTGGTAATATAATTCAAGCCATGGTAATATAATCCAGGCCTTGGTAATATAATCTAGGACATGGTAATATAATCCAGGCCTTTGCAATATAATCCAGGCCTCGGTAATATAATCCAGTATGTGGTAATATTATCCAGGCCTTGGTAATGTAATCCAGGCCTTGTTAATATTACCCAAACCTTGGTAATATAACTCAGGCCTTGATAATATAATCCAGGCATTGGTAATATAATCCAGGCATTGATAATATAATCCAGGCCTTGGTAATAAAATTAAGGCCTTGGTAATATAATTCAGGCCTTGGTAATATAATCCAGGCCTTTGCAATATAATCCAGGCCTCGGTAATATAATCCAGGATGTGGTAATATTATCCAGGCCTTGGTAATGTAATCCAGGCCTTGGTAATAAATTCCAGGCCTTGGTATATAATTAATTCAGGCCTTGGTAATATAATCCAGCCTTTGGAATATAATCCAGGCCTTGGTAATATAATCCAGGATGTGATAGTATAATCCAGGCCTTGGTAATGTAATCCAGGCCTTGGTAATGTAATCCAGGCCTTGGTAATATATACCAAAGCCTTGAATATAACCAAGCCTTGTAATATGATCCCGGGCCTTGGTAATATAATCCAGGCCTTGGTAATCTAATCCAGGCCTTGGTAGTATAATCCTGGCCTTGGTAATATTATCAGTCTTGATAATATAATCCAGGCCTGTTTAAAATAATCCAAGCCTTGGTAATATAATCCAGGTCCCTTTGGGAATATGATCCCTGCCTTGGTATTATAATCCAGGCCTTGGTAATGTAATCCAGAACTTGGTAATATAACTCAAGCTTTGGTAATGTTACCAAAGCCTTGATAATATAACCCAGGCCTTGATAATATAATCCAGGCCTTGGTAATATAATCCAGGCCTTGGTAATATAATCCAGGTCTTGGTAATATAATCCATGCCATGGTAATATAATCCAGGCCTTGGTAATGTAATCCAGAACTTGGTAATATCCACAGCCTTGGTATGTTACCCAAGCATTGATTTAATATAACCAGGCCTTGATAATATAATCCAGGCATGGGTAATATAATCCAGGTTGTAATAATATAATCCAGGTCTTTGCAATATAATCAAGGCCTTGGTAATATAATCCAGGACTTGGTAATATAATCCAGGCCTTGGTAATGTAATCCAGGCCTTGGTAGTGTTACCCAAGCATTGTTAATATAACCCAGGCCTTGATAATATAATCCAGGCATGGGTAATATAATCCAGGTTTTAATAATATAATCCAGGCCTTGGAAATATAATTAAGGCCATTGCAATATAATCCAGGCCATAGTAATATAATCCAGGCTTTGGTAATATAATCCAGGCCTTGGTAACATAAACCAGGCCTTTGTAATATAATCCAGGCATTGGTAATGTAATCCAGGCTTTGGTAATATAACCCAGGCCTTGATAATATAATCCAGGCCTTGATAATATAATCCAGGCATTGGTAATATAATCCAGGCCATGGTAATATAATCCAGGCCTTGGTAATATAATTAAGGCCATTGTAATATAATTCAGGCCTTAGTAGTATATCTAGGCTTGTTAATATACCAGAGTTGGTAATAAACCCAGGCCTTTGTAATATAATCCAGGCATTGATAATGTAATCCAGGCCTTGGTAAAGTAATCCAGGCCTTGGTAATATTATCCAAGCCTTAGTAATATAATCCAGGCCTTGGTAATATAATCCAGGCCTTGGTAATATAATCCAGGCCTTGGTAATATAATCTAGGCCTTGGTAATATAATCCAGGCCTTGGTAATGTAATCAGGCCTTGGGATATAATCCCCAGACTGGAATACAATCCAGGCCTTGATAATATAATCCAGGCATTGGTAATATAATTCAGGCCTTGGTAATATAATCCAGGCCTTGGTAATATAATTAAGGCCTCGGTAATATAATCCAGGCCTTCGTAACATAATCCAGGCCTTGGTAATATAATCCAGGCCTTGGTAATATAATCAAGGCCTTGACAATATAATCAAGTCCTTGGTAATATAATCAGGGCCTTGGTAATATAATCTAGACCTGGATAATGCTATCCAGGCCTTTGTAATATAATCCTGACTTTGGTAATATAATTAAGTCCTTGGTAATATAATCCAGGCCTTGGTAATATAATCCAGGCCTTGGTAATATAATCCAGACATTTGCAATATAATCCAGGCCTTGGTAATATAATCCAGGATGTGGTAATATTATCCAAGTCTTGGTAATGTAATCAAGTCCTTGGTAATATAATCAGGACCTTGGTAATATAACCCAGGCCTGGGTAATGTTATCCAGGCCTTGGTAGTATAATACAGGCCACGGTAATATAATCCATGGCTTGGTGATATAATCCAGACTTGGTAATTTAATTCAGAACTTGGTAATATAATCCAGGCCTTTGCAATATAATCCAGGCCTTGGTAATATAATCCAGGACTTGGTAATATAATCCAGGCCTTGGTAATGTAATCCAGGCCTAGGTAATATTACCCAAACTTGGTAATATAACCCAGGCCTTGGTAATATAACCAGCATTATAAATAACCAGGCCTTGGCAATATAATCCAGGCCTTGGTAATATAATCCAGGCCTTGGTAATATAATCCTGGCCTTTGTAATATAATCCAGCCTTGATAATATAATCCAGGCCTTGGAAATATAATTAAGACCTTTGTAATATAATCCAGGCCTTAGTAGTATAATCCAGGCTTTGGTATTATGAGCCAGGCCTTGGTAATGTAAACCAGGCCTTTGTAATACAATCCAGGCATTGGTAATGTAATCCAGGCCTTGGTAATATTATCCAAGCCTTGGTAATATAACCCAGGCCTTGATAATATAATCCAGGCCTTGGTAATATAATCCAGGCCTTGGTATTATAATCCAAGTCTTGGTAATACAATCCAGGCCCTGGTAATATAATCCAGGCCTTGGTAATATATTCCAGGCCTTTGCAATATAATCAAAGATTTGGTAACTTAATCAAGGCCCTGGTATTATAATCCAGGCCTTGGTAATGTAATCCAGGCCTTGGTAATATTACCCATGTCTTGGTAATGTAACCCAGGCCTTGATAGTATAATCCAGGCCTTGGTATTATAGTCCAGTCCTTGGTAATATAATCCAGGCCTTGGTAACATGAGCCAGGCTTTGGAAATATAAGCTAGACCTTGGTAATAAACCCAGCCGTTATAATTATAATTCCAGGCCTTGTAAAATATAATTAGCCTTTGGAATATAATCTGGCCTTGTAATATAATAATGGCCTTTGTATAAAATACAGGCCTTTGGTAACATAATCAGGCTTTGAAATAAATCCAGCCTGAAGGTAATCAAGGCCTTTGTAAATTTTAATCCAGCTTGGTAATATAATCCAGGCTTTGGTATTAATACAAGCCATGGTAATGTTACCCAAGCCTTGGTAATATAATTTCACGCTTGAATAAGAATAATCCAGGCATTGTAAATAAACCAGCATTGTAATATATCCAGGCCTTTGTAACCATAAAGTCCAGTCCTTAGAAATACAAGGTTATCGGTAACAGATGGTTAGTGATCCCCAAACACACATGAAGTACGACGATATAATAATAATTATAATAATAATAGTAATTAATAATTAATAATAAGTGATATAATAAAATAATAATAGTAATAATAATAATAGTAATAATAATAATAGTATTAATAATTAATAATATAGATTAAATGAAAGTAATTATAATACTACTAATTAACAGTAATAATGGTGATAACAATAATATTATAAAGAAGATGAAGATGAAGAAGAAGAGGAAGACGAAGAAGAAGTAGAAAAATGAAAACAATAATAATAATAATAATAATTTTTTTCTCACTGTTTACAAGGATATTACTCCGCTTTTGCATCATTTACGAATAAATTAGTCTCTATTTCAGTAAAAATATTCTGTACTCGTATGATATACAGGGAAAAATATTCTTTCAATTAGTTACAGGAGAAATTATCCTCTTTAAAAGCATTAATAGGGAAAATAGGTTTTATGCTTATTTTCAGATAATTTTTTACCTTCATATGGATGTGCAGGGAAATTATTCTCTTATGTGCAGGGAAAATTTTTCTGTTTACGAATGCTCAGAGGAAAATGTTATTTTAATACTAAAAAGTAAATTATTTATCTGCATTTCCAGGGAAATTATTAATTTTCAGAGGAGAATAAGGAAATTAAATTTTTTCCAGGAGTGGAAAAAAAAAAAAGTCCTAACCCACGTTTCGGTCCCACTTGGCCCCCCTTAAATTGTCACACGGTTTAAAAAATCCCAAAAGGTTAATTTGGGTAAATGTGCCGGGTTAATTTTTTGTATCCCTCTGGATGTATTTCATGCAAGGTTGCGTTTACTGCAATTGACGAAATTTAAAAATAAAATTGGCATTTTACATGCAAATTTTATGTATTTACTTAAGTTTTCATATTTACATGGGAAGTTGATGTATTTACATACAAGATACCCTTTTTTCATGCAAGTTGGGTGCAAATTTTTAAACAAGTTTACGTATTTACATGAAGCTGGGTATTTTAAAACCCGGGTTTATGTATTTACCCTGAAGTTGGGCCAATTTTTTTAAACATGCGAGTTGGGTTTTAAATTTTAAAACAAGAGCCCTTTTTTTTAAACAAAATTGACGTAAATTTTCAAGCCACGTGCGTATTTTTATAAAAACCGGGCCCTTTACGGCATGTTTTGGGGCGTTAAAAATGTGGTTTTCTCTGCTTATCCTTCATTGACAGAGAAAACAAAAAAAAAGATAAATGGACGTTTAAAAAAAAAGAAAAAAAAAGGGCCAAAACAGACCGCTCTGGGAAAAAAAGCAACAAAACAAACATAAAACCCCCGCATCAGAGTCTAAAAGTTTTCCGTAAGGAGAAAAAAAAAGGTTTTTGCCACTGTTTGTGTTTTTTTTTACTCTTTCCCCGAGGTTAGGGTTTGGTTAAAGGGTTTTTCAGGAAAAAAGGACAAGTGTTTCCTGACGTGGGTTCTTAGTCATATGATACCCACAGCTGGAGCTTTTGGTCATATGAACCCACCTTTCCCCTGGCTTAAAACCCCCCGCCCCCTTTAAAAAAATTTTAAGTGATTATAGCCATTTTCAGTAAACCAAACCCCTTCCCCGAGATCAGGAAAAGTGTGAATCTTTTCTTTTGAGAACTTGGAACGTATAAGCCGGGGGAAAAATTTCCCTTTTAAATTTTTAAAGGGAAATTGAAAGGAAAACAGGGGGAACTGCCCTTTTATTTTTTTTCTGGAAAGGGGGGGAAAAAAGAAAATGGGTTTAAAAGGGGGGATGAAGGGGTAAAGAGAGAAGGGGAAGGTCAAAAAAGATGATTTAAAAATTTGGGAAAAAGACAAGGGGAAGGGTCGAAGAATGAAAGAAATTTGGGAAAAGAAGAAGGGGGGGAAAAAGGGCGAAAAAAGGGTGATGAAATTGGTTTAAAAAAAAAGAAGGGGGAAAGGGGCAAGAGATGATGAAAATTGGGAAGAGAGAAGGGGAAGGGCGAAAGAGATGATTTAAATTTGGTTAAAAAAGAAAGGGGGAAAGGGTTTGAAAAGAAAAATAAAATTGGGGAAAGAGAGAAAGGGGGAAGGGTTTTGAAGAGATGATTTAAAAATTTGGGAAAGAGAGAAGGGGGAAAGGGGCGAAGAGATGATAAAATTTGGGTTTAAAAAGAGAAGGGGAAGGGCGAAGAGATGATAAAATTTTGGGAAAGAGAGAAGGGGAAGGGGCAAGAGATGACAAAGGGGGGGTTAAGGGAACAAGATGGAAAAAGAATCTTTAGAAACCTTTTTTTTTTAAAAACCCTTTTTAAAATAATTTTAAAATTTTAAAAAAAATGTTACCCAGAATTTTTCCCTTTTGAAAAGAGTCTTGAAAAACATTTCCCTTTTTGAAATTTTTTTTGAAAAAGGGGCCCCCTTTAAACAACCCTTCTTCTTGAATTTCTCTTTGAAAAATTTAGGGCCCTTTAAAAAAAATTTTTCTTGAATTTTTTTTTGGAAAAAAGACCTTAAAAACATCTTTTTGATTTTTTTTTAAAAAAAAACCCTTTAAAAACATCCTTCTTGTTTTTTTTTTTAAAAAGAGTCTCTTCCAAAAAAATTTAAATTTTTAGAGATGGTCCCCCTTTTGGGGGAATGAAAGTAATTCTTCCCTACAAAGAACTTTTTTAAAACTTTAAACCCGCAAAAACGTCACATCTCTGTTTCCTCTCTCAGTGTCCACGTCTCGGGGTATTCCCATTTTCCACGTCCCCTGTGCCTTTTTCAGTTTCACGTCTCTGTGATCTCCCCCGTGTCCACGTCTCTGGCCTTTCTCAGTGTTCAAGGGTTTTTCTGTGCCTCTCTTTTTGTCCACGTCTCTGTGCCCCTCTCAGTGTCCCCGTCTCTGGTTTCCTCTCTCCCGTGTCCCCCGTCTCTGGCCTCTTCAGTTTCCACGGGGCTCTGTGCCCCCTCTCAGTGTTCACTTTTCTGTGGGTTCTCTCAGTTTTCCCCGTCTCTGGCCTCTCTCAGGTCCCCGTCTCTGTGCCTTTTTCAAATCCCCGTCCCCTGCCCCTCTCAGTGTCCAGGTCCCTGTGCCTTTTCTCAGTGTTTTACGTCCGTGCCCTCTCAGTGTCCCCGGGCTCTGTGCCTCTCTCAGTGTTTCCCCCGTCTCTTTTGCCTCTCTCATTTTTCCACGTCTCGGGGCCTCTCTCAGTGTCCAGTTTTTGTGCCTCTCTCGTGTCCACGTCTCTGTGCCTCTCTCAGTGTTTAGTCCGTGCCCCTCTCAGTGTCCAAAGGGCCCTGTGGGCCCCTCTCAGTGTTCACGTTTGTGCCTCTCTCAGTGTCCACGTCTCTGTGGGCCCCTCAAGTCCACGTTTTGTGCCTTTTTTCAGTGTCCACGTTCTGTGCCCCTTCACTGTCCCCCGTCTCTGGCCTCTCTCAGTGTCCCCCGTCTCTTGGCCCCCTTTAGTGTCAAGTCTCTGTGGGCTCTCCCCAGTGTCCACGTCTTTTTGTTTTCTCTCAGTGTTTCCCGTCTCTGTTTCCTCTCTCCCGTGTCCCCGTCTCTCTGTCTCTCGGGTGGGCCAAAGTCCCTGTTGGGCCCCCCTTTAGTGTCCACGTCTCTGTTCTTCTCAGTGTCCACGTCTCTGTGTCTTCTCAGTGTCCCCCGTCTTGTGTTTCTCTCAGTGTCCACGTTTTCCCGTCCTCCTCATGTCCACGCCCCTGGCCTCTCCCCAGTGTCCACGTACCTGTTTCCTCTCTTTAGTGTTCACGTCTCTGTGCCTCTCTCAGTGTCCACGCTCTGTGCCTCTCCAGTGTCCAGCCTGTGCCTCTCTCAGTGTCCACGTTTTCTTGCCCTTTTTCAATGTCCACCCTCCTTGTGCCTTTTCTCAGTTTTCCACTCTCTGTGCCTCTCTCAGTGTCCCACGTCTCCCGTGCCTCTCTCAGTGTCTTTTCTTGTGGGCCCTTTTCAGGTCCCCTCCTGGTTTTCTCTCAAATGTCCACGCCTGTGTCTCTCTCAGTGTCCACGTCTTTTGTGTCCTCTCAGTGTCCCCCGTCCCCGTGCCTCTCTCAGTGTTTACGTCTCTGTGCCCCTCCATTTTTCCCCGTCTCTTTTGCCTCTCCCCAGTGTCCATGTCCTGGGGGGCCTCTCTCGGGGTCCAAAGTTCTGGTCTCTCTCCCGTGTCCCCTTTCTCTGTGTCTCTCTCCGTGTCCACGTCTCTGTTGTTTTTCCTTCTCAGTGGTTCCCCCGTCCTGTGGGCCCCTTTTCAATGTTCCCCCGTCCTTTTGCCCTCTCAGCGTCCACCCTCTCTGTGCCTCTCCCCGTGTCCATGTCTCTGTGCCCCCTCTCAATGTCCCCCGTCTCTGTTTCTTCCATGTCCACCTTTTCCTTTTTTTTTCTCTCTGTGTCCACGTCCCCTGGTTTTCTCTCAGTTGGTTTCCCCGGGCCCCTGTGCCTCTCTCAAGTCCCCGTCTTTTGTGCCTCCCCCCAGGTTACGTCTCTGTGCCTCTCTCAGAGTCCCCTCTCTGTTCCTCTTCAGTGGGCCACGTCTCTGGGCCTTTCCCAGTGTCCACGTCTCTGTGCCCCCCTCTCAGTGTCCCGTCCCCCTGTGCCTTTTCTCAGTGCCACGTCTCTGTGCCCTCTCAGTGTAAAGTCTTTTGTGCCTCTCTCAATGTCCAAGTCTCTGTGCCTCTTCATTTTCTACGTCTCGTGCCTTCTCAGAGCCCCCGTTCCTGGGGCCTCTTCAGTGTCCCCCTCTCTGTTTCCTTTCTCAGTGTCCACGTCTCTGTGCCTCTCTCAGTGCCCCGTCTCTGTGCCTCTCTCAGTGCCCGTCCTGTGCCCCTTCCCCAGTGTCCCTGTCTCTGTGTCCCCCTCTCAGTTTTCCCGTCCTGTGTCTCTCTCAGTGGGCCACGCTTGTGCCCTTTTCGTGTCCCCCGTTTTCTGTGTTTCACTCAGTGCCACGCCCCCTGTGTCTCTCTCAGTGGGCCCCGTCCCCCTGTGTCTTTTCTCAGTGTCCCCTTTTCTGTGTTCTCTCTCAGTGTCCCACGGGCTCTGTGTCTCCCTTTAAAAGGGGCCACGTCCCCTGTGCCCTCTCAATGTCCACTCTCTGTGGCCCTCCCCTTTAGGGGTCCACGTCTTTGTGCCCCTCCCCAGTGTCCATGTCTCTGTGCCCCCCTCTCAGTTCCCCGTTTTCTGTGTCCTCTCATGTCCCCCTTCTCTGTGTCTCTCTCAGTGGGCCCCGGGCTTTTTGTGTCTCTTCAGTGTCCCCGTCTCTGTGCCTCTCTCAATGTCCACGCCTGTGCCTCTCTCCCGTGTTACGTCCCCCTTTGCCTCTTCAGAGTCCCCGTCTTTTGTGCCCCCCCTTTAGTGTCCCCGTCTCTGTGCCCCTTTTTTGTGTCCACGTCTCTGTGCCCCCTCTCAAATTCCCACGTTTTCTGTCCTCTTCAGGTCCACGTCCCCCTGTGCCTCTCTCATGTCATGTCTTTTGTGTCTCTCTCAGTGTCCACTCTCGTGCTCTCTCAGTGTCCCCCGTCTCTGTGCCTCTCTCATGTTCCCCCGTCTCCTTTTTTCTCCTCGTGTCCACGTCCCCTTTTTTCTCTTCAGTGTCCACGTCCCTGTGCCTCTCTCAGTGTTTTCCCCGGGCTCTTTTGCCCCCTCTCAGTGTTTTAGTCTCTGTGGGCCCCTTTTCCCCCTGTGCACGTCTCTGTGCCTCAAAAAATGTCCACGCTCTTGGCCCCTCTCAGTGTCCACGTTTTCTGTGCCCTCCAGTGTCCCCCCGTCTCTGTGCCTTTTCTTTTCCACGCTCTGTGCCTCTCTTTAGTGTCCCCCGTCCCCGTGCCTTCTCAAATTTTCACGGGCTCTGTGCCTTTCTCAGTTTCCACGTCCTGTGCCCCCTCATGCCACGTCCCCCTTTCCTCCTCAGTGTTTCCCGTCCCCTGGGCCCTCTCCCGTTTCACGTCTCTGTGCCCCTCTCAGTGTCCAAGTCTCCCGGCCTCTCTCAGTGTTCACGTTTTCTGTGCCTCTTTCAGTGCCCCCTCTCGTGCCTCTCTCAGTATCCACGTCCCCCTGTGTCTCCTCAGTCCTGTCTCTGTGTCTCTTTTTCAAATGTCCCCCTCTCGGCCTCTCTCATGTTTACGGTTTTCTGTGCCTCTCTAGTGTCCCCGTCTCTGTGCCCTTTTTCATTTTCCCCGTCTCTTGCCTCGTCAGTGGGCCCCCGTCTCTATGCCTCTATTTGTGGCCCCCGTCCGGTGCCTCTCCAGTGTTTCCCCGGGCCCCTGTGCCTTTCTCAATGTCCCGTCTCTGTGTCTCTCTCAGGTCCCCGTCCTGTGCCTTTCTGCATTTCCACATGTCTGTGCCTCTCTCCAGTGTCCACGTCTCCATGCCTTCTCAGTGGGTTTAAAAGTTTTCTGGCCTCTTCAGTGGGGCCTGCTCCCGTGCCTTTTCAGTATTACGTCCCCTTTGCCTCTCTCAGTGTCCAGTTTGTGCCTCTCTCAGTGTCCACGTCTCTGGGCCTTTCCAAATTTCAAAGCTCTGTTCCCCCTCTCAGTGCCACGTAAACCTTTTTTGCCCTCTCAGTGTTCAGTCTCTGTGCCCCTTCGTGTCCACGTCTCGGTGCCTATTCCCCTGTCCCTTTTCTGTTTTCCTCTCTCAGTGTCCACGTCCTGTGCCTTTCCAGTGTCCACGTCTCTGTGCCTCTCCCCAGTTTTTCCCCCGTCTCTGTGCCTCTCTCGTGTCCAAGTCCTGTGCCTCTCCCAGTGTCCACGTCCTGTGCCTTTTCAAAGTCCCCTCCCTGTGCCTCTCTCAGGGGTCCACGGGCTCTGTGCCCCTCTCAGTGTCCAAGTCTTGGTCTCTCCAGTGTTTACGCCTTGGTCTCCCAGTGTCCCGGGTTCCCGTGCCTCCCCTCAGTGTTCACGTCCTTTTGTCCTTTCCCGTGTCCCGTCTCTTTTGCCCCTTCAGTGTCCACGTCTCTGTGCCTTTCTCAGTGTC
Source organism: Cherax quadricarinatus (assembly GCF_026875155.1). Lineage (NCBI taxonomy): Eukaryota > Metazoa > Arthropoda > Malacostraca > Decapoda > Parastacidae > Cherax > Cherax quadricarinatus. The sequence goes on from NC_069405.1 coordinate 29,003,132, forward strand.
CCCCGTCTCTGTGCCTCTCTCAGGTCCCCGTCCCCTGTGCCTTTCTGCGTGTCCACATTTCTGTGGCCCCCTCTAAAAGGGCCACGGCTCCCATGCCTCCCAAATGTTCACGTCTCTGTGCCTCTCTAGTGGGCCACGTCTCCGTGCCTCTCTCAGTATCTACGCTCTGTGCCCCCTCTCATGTCCACGTCTCTGTGCCTCTCTCAGTGTCCCCCGTCTCTGTGCCTTTCAGTGTTCACGTTCTGGGCCTCTTCAGTGGGCCCCGTTTCCTGTTCCTCTCTCATGTTCACTCCTTTTGCCTTCTTTATGTCCCCGTCCCCCGGGCCTATCTCCTGGGCCACGTATTGTGCCCCTCTCAGTGCCCCGCCCTGTGCCTTTCTCCGTTCCCGTTTGCCTCTCTCAGTGTCCCACTCCTGGGCCTCTCTCAAATGTTTATGTTTCTGTGTCTCTTTTCCGTGTCCCCGTCCCCTGTGTCTCTCTCAGTGTCCACGTCTCTGTGGCCCCTCTCCCCCCCTGTCCACCTCTGTTCTCTCTCAGTGTCCACGTTTCCCCTGTGTCTCTCTCAGTGTTTCCAAAGTCCCCCTTTGTCTCCTCAGGGGTTTCCCCGTCCTGTGTCTCCCCCAGTGCCAGTCTCTGTGGGCTCTCTCGGGTCCACCCTTCTGTTTCCTCTTCAGGGGTCCACGTTTTCTTGCCTCTCTAGTTTCCACGAAACCTTTTGGGCCCCTCTCAGTGTTCACGTCCCCTTTTTGCCCCCTATTTAGTGTCCAAGGGCTCTGGCCTCCTCAGTGTCCCCGTCTCTGTGCCCTCTAGTGTCCCCGTCCCCTGTTCCTTTTTCAATGTCCGTTCCCCCGTGCCTCCTTTAGTGTCCAACCCTCCCCTGTGCCTCTCTCAGTGTCCACGTCCCCCTTCCTCCTCAGTTCATGTCTCTGTGTTTTTTTCTCAGGGCCACGTCTTTTGGGTCTCTCTCCCGTGTTCACGTTTTCTGTGTCTCCTTTTTGGTCCAAAGTCTCGTGCCTCCTCAGTGGTTCACGTCTCTGTGGGCCCTTTTTCAGTGTCCACGTCTCTGTGCCTCTCTCAGTGTCCACGTCTCTGTGCCTTTCTCAGTGTCCACGTCTCTGTGCCTCTCTCAGTGTCCACGTCTCTGTGTCTCTCTCAGTGTCCACGTCTCTGTGCCTCTCTCAGTGTTCACGTCTCTGTGCCTATCTCAGTGTCCACGTCTCGGTGCCTTTCTCAGTGTCCACGTCTCTGTGCTTCTCTCAGTGTCCACGTCTCTGTGCCTCTCTCAGTGTCCACGTCTCTGTGCCTTTCTCAGTGTCCACGTCTCTGTGCCTCTCTCAGTGTCCACGTCTCTGTGCCTCTCTCAGTGTCCACGTCTCTGTGTCTCTCTCAGTGTCCACATCTCTGTGTCTCTCTCAGTGTCCACGTCTCTGTGTCTCTCTCAGTATCATGTCTCGGACATAGATATCAGCATCACATGAAGTTTTTTTCCCCATTAAATATGTTCCCATAAAGTGCTTTGATGCTGCTGATGGACTTGTGATCCAGGGAATTGGATCTGCTCTCCCTTTTCTCTGATGAAACATAATCACCTCCTACTCCGCAAGCAATCCCTTCCTCATGACTGTAATAATAATAATAATAATAATAATAATAATAATAATAATAATAATAATAATAATAATAATAATTATAATAATAATAATAATAGTAATAGTAACAGCAGCAACAACAAGAATAATAATACTAATAAAAATATAATACTAATACTGATAATAATAATAATAATAATAATAATAATAATAATAATAAATAATAATAATAATAATAATAATAATAATAAATCTGTTTCTTATTGTTTTAATAAAACATTTTCATAATCTGAAAAATAATTTCATAAGTCCGCAAATAAACCAAAGGCAACGTTTCGGTTTCGGTCTTTCGTGAAGCATAATGGTCCATGCTAATGGTCCGGGGATGGCCGAACTTTCGTCTCCCTTTCATCTCAATATGCATAGCTAGGCTGGAAATTCTGCTTTAAATTGCAAAAGCAGTCAGTTAACGCAATCCAAATATCACTTCATTCCAAACGGGGTTTCAGGAACGGTGGAACACATTGCTCTTGCAAAACACAAGAATGCAATGCTAAACTGCAATTATGTTTACACTATCAACAGGCGTTCAGAGTCCAGAACCTAATTTTTAGGCTTTCGAAAGCTGAAATAAACGACTACAGGCTCGGATACAGGAGGAAGAGATAATGGAGTGAATGATATAAAATTGGTAAACACACTAGATGAAAGGGGAATACACTTGTAGGAGGGAGTAATGAAGGAAGAATGATGAAAGGAGAACACACTAATGGGAGTAATGAAGATAGAGTGACGGTAGTAATGGAAGGGAACACACTAGTGGGAGGGAGTAATGAAGGCAGAGTGACGGTAGTAATGGAAGGGAACACACTAGTGGGAGGGAGTAATGAAGGCAGAGTGACGGTAGTAATGGAAGGGAACACACTAGTGGGAGGGAGTAATGAAGGCAGAGTGAGAGTAGTGATAGAGGAGGAAGAGGAAGAACGCACTAGTGGGAGTAATACAGGCAGAATGAAGGGTAATGATGGAGATAATTACGCTATTATGAGTGTGAAAGGCAGGCAGAGTGAAGCAAGTAACCCTCTCAATACACCTCAACTCAGAGCATACCTTTCTACGTAACCTAATCACGTGTTCCAGTTCCACACATGTTACTGAGTATCTCAACTCCGTTAATTTCACTCCACCGTTCCCTCCACGTATCCCCTTCACGCGTCCCCTCCCGATATGAGGCGAGAAACAGAAGATAATAACCAAGGCTGTGGGAGGGGATCCTGAGCCCCTCCCAGTCAGCAGATTACATGAACCCCAGACAATAAATTTCAATTTATAGGAGCCGTCACCCCAAAAGACGTTCCATCATGGATAAATTGCCCACCAGAGACTAATTGCAGGCGATTCTTGTCTTTAATTACAGTAGTACGATCACCCTCCCAGGCCTTGTTACCAAATTTGCCTACTAGTAGCTACTACTACTGCTACTACTACTACTGCTACTCTCTTTACTACTGCAGTTTCGGGTAATGGTTTTGGAACCGGTCTCACGTGGGATTTGAACTCAGCCGTAATTCTGTTCTGTTAGAAGTACTTAATCCGAATTGACGTCAAATGGGATTCGACTCGGGGTATAATCTGGAGATCTCAAGGAATAAAATTTCAAGTGCAACCTCCTGGGATCACCTAATTGGAACCAGGGTTCATACCGGTGTAATAATTCGGCATTATCACCACCGCCTAATCCGAAGAGAAGGGGGCCTCTGTAAAGTGCAATAAATCTCAGGTAAACTAGCAGGCCGGCGGTCCGGATGTTGTTAGCGCGTGTTAGCGAGGGGATTGACGAGGTCGTTCGCTATGAATTACGGCGGTGTTTGTGCGTCGGTCGCTCAGGGAAGTTACCGAAAGCATTAATACCGCCCAGAAACATTTCGGCTCCTTCTCACGAAATTATCAGAGCGCGGGGAGTACCTTGTTTACTTTGGTTCTAAGTCGTTTATTTATTAGTGTATTTATACCTATTCTGCAAGAATATGTAAACCAAGAAGTGCGTTTCTCTCACTGTAAAAGCGCTGAGAATTTAGTTTAATCTCAGAATTTAGGTATTAAAGTATTCTTGGCTGGTGGTGAACACGTTCCACGCAGACTTAATAACCCTCGTGTAGTCGATAGGCTTTAAGCCCATTAACTTACCAACCTCGATGGTATAAGAAAGTTCCCTGCAGATGGTATAAGCGTCCCTGCAGATGGTATAAGCATTCCTTGAAGATGGTATCAGCTCCCCAACAGAAAGTATGAGCAGATATAGATGGTTTCAGCTCTCCTACAGAAGGTATGAGCTTCCCAGCAGATGGTATAAGTTTTTCTGCAGATGATATCACTTTGAACGCGTCAATTATAGGCAAGTTGGGTTACTAAGAAGTTCAGTTTTGTTTCCTTTTTGTCAAGAATTTTGTTTTTGCAGCAGCTGCGGTATTTACTGCTATGATACTGTTGTCTGTTGTTATCTGGGATGCTGTTGTTGCAGCTGCTGCAAGTGCTGAGTCGTTGCTGTTAAAGATTAAGATTTATGCAGCGATGTGGTGCTGTTTCTGTCTGGGCCGAGATGACTAGATACGCTTGACGATGTTCTTCTCGGAGCTGAAATTCGTAAACATTCGTAATGATGTTTCTGGGCTGCAGTATTTTAAACATATTTGATGTTTTAATTCTCTGTGTTTGGATGTTTAAATTCTCTCAGTGCTGTCTAGTGCTGCATTTTGTTGCCTCTTGCTGTCTGTCTGGCTGTTAGTTGCTGTGCGCTGCTGCCAGTTGTTACCTGTTGTTTGGTGTTACTGTTGTGTGATGATTGGTGTGTGTGTGCTTCTTGCTTCCTGTTGTTTGCTGTTGTTACAGACTGTTGTTACTGTCTGTTGTTACTGACTGTTGTTACTGTCTGTTGTTTGCTGTTGTTATTGTCTGTTGTTTGCTGTTGCTACTGTCTGTTGTTCGTAGCGAAAACGTTTCCTGACCTTCATCTTATGTTGAAAATTTTTTGACCCAAATTTTCATATTTGATATTAAAGTAAAAGCTTTGATATTTCTCAATATTTTCCTGAATTTTTTTATTTTTTTAGTTATTATTATTATTATTATTAAAGATTAGCCGGTATTCTCCCGGCCCGGGCCTTTTCCAAGTGGTGGCCCGGCCTTGGCTCCCTCTTTAGGGAGTGTCTGAGACCTAAGTCTCCCATGGGAGGAGGCACAAGTACCTCCTCATCTTTGGGACCAACTGTCCCCAGGCCTAGCCACAAGCTAGGCCTCTCTGGTCTGCCATCCCCGCCCCAAGGGGGCAAATGGGAATGACAGTCTTATGAGCTAAAGGCTCGGGCTCAGGCACCTACCCTACCCTAGAAGGGTTAGGCATGGTGTCGATCTTTTTTTTAGTTAGTTAGTTAGTTAGTTAGTTAAAGATTAGCCGGTATTCTCCCGGCCCGGGCCTTTTCCAAGTGGTGGCCCGGCCTTGGCTCCCTCTTTAGGGAGTGTCTGAGACCTAAGTCTCCCATGGGAGGAGGCACAAGTACCTCCTCATCTTTGGGACCAATTTTCCCCAGGCCTAGCCACAAGCTAGGCCTCTCTGGTCTACCATCCCCGCCCCAAGGGGGCAAATGGGAATGACAGTCTTATGAGCTAAAGGCTCGGGCTCAGGCACCTACCCTACCCTAGAAGGGTTAGGCATGGTGGCAATGTTTTTTTTAGTTATTATTATTATTATTAAAGATCCGCCGGTATTCTCCCGGCCCGGGCCTTTTCCAAGTGGTGGCCCGGCCTTGGCTCCCTCTTTAGGGAGTGTCTGAGACCTAAGTCTCCCATGGGAGGAGGCACAAGTACCTCCTCATCATTGGGACCAACTGTCCCCAGGCCTAGCCACAAGCTAGGCCTCTCTGGTCTGTCATCCCCGCCCCAAGGGAGCGAATGGGAATGACAGTCTTATGAGCAAAAGGCTCGGGCTCAGGCACCTACCCTACCCTAGAAGGGTTAGGCATGGTGTCGATCTTTTTTTTAGCATTTTCAAATTTTTTTTTTTATGAAATCTCAATTTTTTTTGAAAATTACGTTTGGATTACTTTATGTTAACATACTATTAAATTATTACATTTCCTATTAAGGACATCAGTTGCATAAATGAAAAAAAAAATAGAAACATTATTTTTGTAAATATAATTGTATGCAAGAAAATTAACATGAAAATATTATATTTTTTTTTGTGAAAAGAATTACATTTAAATTTATGATATTATTTTTACAGGTAATACTGCAGAAAATTACCTTACATTTCCTTTTACAAGATTACTTCTGTTTACAGAATGAAGAACCCGACTTTTATTTACTCTTACAAGATTATTCCAATTTCCGATTTACAGCACCAAAAGCAAAAACAAAAAAAAATGTAATTACGGGATTGGCTTGTGTTTATAAGCTTTATTGTGTAAAAATTTATTAGTGTAATTTTCCTCTGATTACTTTCGTTTACAAATTAAATTTACATGATAATCTCGTATCTGCATTTTACGCCGAGGCTTGTTGCGCCACGGGGATGGAAGAGCCTGTTGGAGTGTGTGTGTCCTGGAATTTAAATTGACTTGGGATTGGATTAATATAGGGAATTGAAATCTCAAGGCAAAAGCATCCGGTGCGTTGAAAACGCACACACGCAAACAGGTGTACGTGCATGCACACACATACACACACACACACACACACTAACATATATGTTATATATATATATATATATATATAACACTTATGTATAATATATTATATATATATATATTATAATGTTATATATATATATATATATATATATATATATATATATATATATATATATATATATATATATATATATATATATATGTATATATATATATATATTTATATATATATATTTTATATATATATATATAAATATATATAATATATATATATATATATATATGTATATATATATATATATATATATTTTATATAATATATATAATATTATATATATATATATATTTATATATATATATATATATATATATATATATATATATATTATATATATATATATAATATATATATATATATATATATATATATATAAAATAATATATATGTATATATATATATATATATAATATATATATATATATATATATATTATATATATATATATATATATATATATATATATATATATATATATATATAATCTTTTGCTAGTTCTTATCCTCAGGATATAGTGTGAGTTAAATCAGACACCCACTTACTTCAAAGTCTTTCACCCGTGTCTTAAAAATAACAATGATCCACCTCCATCCCACTTCATCATCTGCATTCATCCATACATCCTTCTCTACCTTCCCCTTCCTTCCTCGCTCAGCCAGAAAAAGAAACATATAATCCCTATCAGTCCTGGAAACAACAAAGGATTTGACTATCTCTTACCATGCTCTGGAGGCGTGTCATAACACTGCCATCTACCTTTGCTGAAGGTAATCCCTCATTCTCTCTCTCTCTTTCTCTCTCTCTCTCTCTCTCTCTCCTCTCTCTCTCTCTTTCTCTCTCTCTCTCTCTCTCTCTCTCATCTCTCTTCTCTCTCTCTCTCTTCTCTCTCTCTCTCTCTCTCTCTCTCTCTCTCTCTCTCTTTTCTTTTATACAAACGGAGATGATTACTCAACAGTGCTTTCACTCACGGTATCAATGATATTTTTTTTTTCGTTTAATGAGTATATTATAATTTAAGTTATGTATTTGGCTATGGTATAGACCTTGGTAATAAATACTGACAAACTAGTTAATACAATCACGTGAGTAAACTTTAGAACATATGTTTATTAGAAAATATTGAGGTCCTGAGACCTTGATCAATTCTGGTCATGGGTGGCAGGACCGACACTTTTTCTAATAAATAGGTCCTAGCATAAGAACATAAGAACATAAGAAAGTAGGAACACTGCAGGAGGCCTGCTGGCCCATACTAGGCAAGTCCTTTACAATTCATCCCACTAACAAACATTTGCCCAACCCAGTTTTCAGTGCCACCCAAGAAATAAGCTCTGATGTGAAAGTCCCACTCAAATCCAACCCCTCCCACTCATGTACTTATCCAACCTAGATTTGAAACTACCCAAAGTCCCAGCCTCAATAACCCAACTAGGTAGACTGTTCCACTCATCAACTACCCTATTTCCAAACCAATACTTTCCTATGTCCTTTCTAAATCTAAACTTATCTAATTTAAATCCATTACTGCGGGTTCTCTCTTGGAGAGATATCCTCAAGACCTTATTAATATCCCCTTTATTAATACCTATCTTCCACTTATACACTTCGATCAGGTCTCCCCTCATTCTTCGTCTAACAAGTGAATGAGCATTGGCTCACGTGACTTTCTATACCATATATATATTTGAGTAAATGATAGTGATGCTATATTTAAGCAAGAAAAAAAAATCACTGAAATTATGCAATGGGTTTTTCTGTGTTAAGAACTCAGGGAATTCTTCCGCTACTTATGTAATAAAGGCTATTTTATTGAGCTCAATAAAACGGAATTTTATGTAAATTATGTAAATTTATATAAACGAATAATTGGAGAGATTGTTCTAACATGTACTATTCAATATTTGTATCTTTTAACAATAAAAAGGTTTCCAAATGAGCTGATGTAAGTAACAACTTTAAGATTTTAAGTAAAGTTAGGAACCTTGTAAAACCCTGTGTAAAAGAGAGAGGGAGATAGATAGATAGATAGATAGAGAGAGAGAGAGAGAGGAGAGAGGAGAAGAGAGAGAGAGAGAGAGAGAGAGAGAGAGAAGAGAGAGAGAGCAGAGAGACAGAGAGAGAGAGAGACAGAGATAGAGATAGAGATAGAGAGAGAGAGAGAGAGAGAGAGAGAGAGAGAGAGAGAGAGAGAGAGAGAGAGAGAGAGAGAGAGAGAGAGAGAGAGAGAGAGAGAGAGAGAGAGAGAATGTGTGTGTTTTTGTTTACCAATCAGTAAAACTACACACCCTGTGGTATTTTTTTTTTGAATGATAGTGTTAGTTATCATAGTATTTTGGTCTCCATGATTACTGTCAGGTCTGGAGTGTTGTCTACTAATCTCTCGATGAACACTAGAGGATCCGAACTTACGCATGTCCCAAATTACACAGAGTCATACTAACAAATAACACTTGCAAACCAATAAAATATAAATTGAGGTAAAATATTACCATCCTTCGCCCCAGTGTAGTTTATACAGACAAATCTTTTGTAAGTTAAAAAGAGAACGAGGCTTGTTAATTTGTTGTGCATTTGATGTATGCAGCTCTGAATTATTTATTTAGTTATGTGATGTGTTAAGTCTGTGTGAGTTATATAGCAGTTAGGTGTCGAATACGAAGGCAGCAGAAGCAGTGTCACGGTAAAGATGATTTGATATGATCTATACATCTCCATTACTTCTGTTCTCTACCTATTTGCTACCTTTGTATTCGACTGAAGAAGCCTATTAGGCGAAACGCTTCTTAATGAAGGTACCCAAGGGTTTCACATATATCTTATTTATCTTCATATCGGTATTTTGTACTGTTGTTATATTCACAGCTATAACCATTCAATAAAACTAATACTTACTCTCGGCACTTGTTTGGTATACTGTCTTTGTGTATGTAATTTTTACATGCGTCCCAGCCAGTCTGTTATTTCACGACCTTTTTGGTTCTGTGTACCTTTCTTTTGGAATGACAGAGTGGGGAAAAGATGACAGCGGTCAGGTGTGTACACATAGGGATGGTAATCTGTGGACAAGACAGGGAGATGCATATTCACTGACTGTGGAAAAGTTCAGTATTTACTTTAATGGTATATAATCCCGACAAGTTGATAAATAAGACACATGTGCAACATCTAAAATTCTTTATTATTCATGATTCATCTTTATTTCTCCTTATAAAAATTCTTAGGTGCTTCACATGGAAATTTCAATTTATTAGTTACAGTTGGTCATGCACCACATGATGATCGTCAGTGTTGTGTATTCGCAACTGAACTGTCTAGGTGTGAGCAACCTACTGCCTGTTGTTGCTTCAGGGAGGCATCGCCCCCGCGGCCCGGTCCCAGATAAGGTCTCCTGGTTAAGATGATATCTCCTGTAATAAGATTTATTACAGGTCTGAGTCTGGTTAAAGTTCCTATTGCTACTACCTTTTGTTTTTGGTACAGGACCAACAAGTATGTAATAATATAAAACATAGGGAGCTGTGGAAGCACGGTCCTTCGTCTCATAATCGCTCGACATAAACTTTTCTCTCGCAGCCAGTCCCCTCTTGCTTCACGTCCAGGCGTCAACGAAACCTCTTCCAGTCTCTCACCTAGGTTTCCACACAGTATTCCCTGTGTTTTCTCATAATTTAAGAATCTGAGAGGATATTTCGATCTCATCTTCGAAAGTTGTTATTTAGGGTAAGGTATGACTGTCATCCTTCATAGGTATCCCCTAGGGTGAGTACTGCAAGTATCCTTACCTGTAAACCAGGGTGACTACTGCCAGTGTAATCAGCTGTCCCTCAGTGTGACTACTACTAGCATATGTTAGCGTTCACTCAGGGTGAATACTGCTTGCATATGCTAGTTGTCACTCAAGATAAATAATACTAGCATATGTTAGCTATCCCTCAGGGCTAGCACTCACTGCTAGCACTCGTCAAATGTTACACAAGCTGAGCTTGGAGGGGCTGGGAGCAGAGACTCGACCCCCAGCAACCACACTCTAGTTAGTTACAACTGACATTCGTCAGACAAAGCTGCTGGAACTGAAACAAATTTTCTATTATTTATAGTCCAGTGTTCCTGAATAGTTAAAGCCTCTCTGATAAACATGAATTGTTACGGAGCTTCGAGGGTCATTCCTCGGTCAAAACTGCTGGAGATATAATGGTTATTTTGCCATTGTTTGTAGTTGTGTCTGTGATTTTCCCGTGGTTTCTCTTGTGAATTTCTGTTGTTTTCTCGCAGCGGGTAGATGAGCAGTGAGAGTAGATGAATAGAGAGAGTAGATGAATAGAGAGAGTAGATGAGCAGAGGCCCAGCCCTTCTTCACCAGACCTCACCCTTCTCTTGTTACATTCCCTGCTTGTCACATACTCTATTGTTATATACCCTACTTGTTATGTACTATGCTTATTATATTCCATGCTTGTTATATACTCTGTTATATACCCTGCTTGTTATATACCATACATGTTATAATCTCTGCTTGTTATGTACTATGGCTGTTATATTCCCTGCTTGTTATATACTCTGCTTGTTATAAACCCTGCTTGTTATATACCATGCCTGTTGTAGTCTCTACTTGTTATGTACTATGCTTGTTATATTCCCTGCTTGTTATATACTCTGCCTGTTATAGTCCCTGCTTGTTATGTACTATGCTTGTTATATTCCCTGCTTGTTATATACTCTGCTTGTTATAAACCCTGCTTGTTATATACCATGCTTGTTATATACCATGCTTGTTATATTCCCTGCCTGTTATATATACCCTGCTTGTTATATACCCTGCTTGTTATATATACCCTGTTTGTGATATATAATATATATCCTGCTTGTTATATATACCCTGCTTGTTATATATACCCTGCTTGTTGTATACCCTGCTTGTTATATACCCTGCTTGTTATGTACCTGCTTGCTATATGCCCTGCTAATTCTCGTCTCTGTAATGGATGGGAAAGTGCAGTGGTAAGCATGTGTGTCATCTCACACTGAGAGAGATATAAACCTCTCTGTGTGACAGACACAGGGGCGAAACAAACCTTGACTTATAAAGCACATTTCGATCATAAGAGAGCTTTATCATGAGTCTCCTCTTTCTTGGTTTAAACCGGACTACCACCCATTCTCTAGGCGTTGTATGACCCCTACGGATTTAGCTCTTCCCCTTGAATGTAGTAATATTACAAATGATTCGTTTATCACCTGTCTATAAAAAAATGCCTCGTTTACCACGTATAAGACAAACAAATGCCTCGTTTACCACGTATAAGACAAACAAATACCTCATTTACCAAGTATAAGACAAACAAATGACTTGTTTATCACCTGTTTATAGATAAACAAATAACTCGTATATCACCTGTCTCAAAGATAAACTCACACTCTCACTAACATATTAGTATATTTTTCATTTATTATTACAAACTTTGTAAATCAGGTAGTCGTTTAATGGGCAAAGTCACGCAAAGTTATTCTTTACGTGCCAAGTTTGGTAGCAAAGTTGTTTTTCAAGCGACCAGCCATTAGACTATAAGTCACTTATGTCGGCTCCTCCAGCCACGCCCAGTTTGACGACAGTGTGATAGACACAGTCTATTTTAACAATTTGACGATATTTTGTTATTGATACAATCTATTTTAACAATTTGACGATACTTTGTTATAGATACAATCTATATTAAAAATTTGACGATACTTTGTTATAGATACAATCTGTGAATAAGTGAATGCTTCTTAGGAGCATTCACTTCCTTCACAAAAAAAGTGTGGATGATATCACATAAAAAAGCGAGAGCGCTTTTATATGCTTCTATATCATCAGAGGAATAGCAAGCAGAAGCCAGAGAAGCAGAGTATATATGATGCTGATAACTGATTACCAGAGAAGCAGAGTATATATGATACTGATAACTGATTACCAGAGAAGCAGAGTATATATGATACTGATAACTGATTACCAGAGAAGCAGAGTATATATGATACTGATAACTGATTACCAGAGAAGCAGAGTATATATGATACTGATAACTGATTACCAGAGAAGCAGAGTATATATGATGCTGATAACTGATTACCAGAGAAGCAGAGTATATATGATACTGATAACTGATTACCAGAGAAGCAGAGTGTATATGATACTGATAACTGATTACCAGAGAAGCAGAGTATATATGATACTGATAACTGATTACCAGAGAAGCAGAGTATATATGATACTGATAACTCATTAAGGTATCACCTCCCTTAGTTATCAGTATATAATAATAATAAAATAATAATAATAATAATAATAATAATAATAATAATAATAATAATAATAATAATAACTAATAATAATAATAAATTATGTTTCACGCTCTTGTTTTGCTTTTGGTGAATTAATATATAAAACTGTGTAATAATATTATGCATTAGTGTATGAATAAGTTGCGTTAGTGTATTAGTATTTTGTATAGTTGTATTAATATTCTGTATTGTTGTCTTAATATTCTCATTCACTGCTGACGAAATTGTATTTTACGTACACGTACGTTACGTCTGTGTACGTTACGTACAAGAATGTTTAGTAAACGTTAGCACACAACAAAATTAAGAACTGTATTATTAAAAATAAGATTTGTATTTTAAAAATTATCTATTGTATTATCCAAATTAAGTATAGTATTATCAAAATTAACTACTGCATTATCAAAATTAACATTTGTATTATTCAAATTAAGTATTGTGTTATCAAAAGGAAGTATTGTATTATCAAAATTAAGTACTGTATTATTCAAATAAAGTGATCAAAATTAAGTATATTATTTTCAAAATTAAGAATTTTGTTATAAAAATCATGAACTGCATTGGAAAAATAGACTTAAATGGGCGAAATACATCTGTTTATGACATGATTAAACCCACTGTGTGGGCGAAACGCTGTCAATAAAGTATCGCATTATACTTGTGTCTGTTTATCCATCGTGTCGGTACTGCCAAAGAATTGCCAAGAATCGTATCGCCAAAATTAAAAATCCTTTTATTAAAATTAAGCATTGCGTTATCAAAGTAACGTATTAAAAGTGAAATACGTTATGAAAACAAACTGCGACATTAAAAAAAATATATGAAAAATAAGTTACAAAACTCTCTGTAACTCAAGAGTCAGAAGGAATCAAGTCTCGCGTTTAACGAATCAAGTCTCGCGTTTAACTCTTGTAATACAATGCTGTAGTGAGAAAGATAGGTCAAAGATCATTTATTGTTCATTTAATTGAAGTGAATTATTCGTGATTATTAATCAAAATCGTAATGAAGGAGAGGAAGGAAGGGAGAAGGACAGGAAGGAAGGGAGAAGGAAAGGTAGGACGGGGAAGAGGAAAAAGAGAGGAACGGGAGAAGGAGGAAGAGATGAAAGTGGAGCAGCATAACAAGCAACAAAATCAGCCGCAGGAGCTGTAGTCGTTATAGCAATAATAATAATAACAATAATAATAATAATAATAATAATAATAATAATAATAATAATAATAATAATAATAATAATATTAATAATAATAAAAATATAGAGGTAGTAGTGGTAGTAATAGCAGTAGTAGTAACAGTAGAGGCAAGAGCAGCAGCAGTAGCAGTAACAACAGCAGTGTAAGTAGTAGCAGTATTAATAGTAATAGTAGTAATAGTAGTAGTAGTAGTAGTAGTAGTAGTAGTAGTAGTAGTAGTAGTAATAGTAGTAGTAGAAACGTAGTAACAGTAGTAGTAGTAGTAACAAGAGGAGCGCCAACCTTCCAGACTCCCCGGGATTTAAATTTCTTACGTGTTCGTGGTTTAAATGTCCATCTCGCCGGATCAGACACACGTTTAAATATCCGTCTCGCCGGGTCAGGCAGACTCTTAAATGTCCGTCTCGTCGGTTCAAGCAAACGTTTAAATGTCTGTCTCACCGGGTCAGACAGACGTTTAAGAGTCCGTCTCGTAGGGTCAGTCAGACGTTTAATTGTCCCAGACTGTGACGTGACACCTGCGCTGGGGTTTAAATTTCCCACGCGAGCAGATGCTTGATGTCTGACATGTTGAAGTTCATTAACCTACTCTAGACGCACTGGCTTTCGTTGTTGCTATTATTTCTACTTTTTTTGTATGTTCGTTTAATTGCTCTCACATACACACACACACACACACACACACACACACACACACACACACACACACACACACACACACACACACAGATTAGAGAGACAAATGACAATTCAGATGTGACATCAGGAAATTCAAAGTCAGGCGCAGACAAGGGGACGGTAAGCAACAACGGAGACATGTCGTACACGAAGGCCCTATCAGACCCACGTGGGGCCAGGGAAAAGACGATGAGCACACTAAGATCAAACGACAGGTCCGATGACAATGAAGGTATGCTATATGCAGAGATTCTAACAGCCAACTGCAGTAGCAAGGGACAGCTGGTCAGGAATGACAGTTCACTGAGAATAGAAGTTTCAGATATGACAGGGACTGAAGGCAAGAACATGTCAATGGAAGGAAATAAAATGCCTCAGAGGAAGCAGATGGAGACTCAGTGGGAGGAGGAAAGGGCGAGGTCAGTTTTTGTGTACGGGCTCCAAGAAGGCAAGGGGGACAACTTTGAAGAAATAAAACAGGAGGAGAAAAAAATGATTGAAGGCATCATGAAAACAATAGGGGAGGGCGATATGACCCAGGTGACAAATTTTCAGAGAATTGGGTGGTTTGCAAGTGGAAGGATACGGCCTGTCAGAGTAACTTTCAAGGAAGAATCAGTTCGAACCAGGATTCTGCAAGAGAAAGCAAGACTGAGGGACAAAGAGGGGTACCAGAGAGTATACCTCGACCGCGACAGAACACAAGAAGAAAGGACTACACTGAAAGAGAGGGTACAGAGACGCAAGGAGGAACGAGAAGCAACGAAAATGAGCAGGACCCAGACACAGGAGAAAGGGCAAACACACCCCACAGAATCTCCCACCAAAAGACTCCAACCGCGACATTCCCAACGCAACTGAGCAACCTATACTACAACCCACTCACTGTTCCCTCTGCCACCAACCCCCATATCACAAACCTCACCCCAACAGCTGTCCCTTATGGGCATTCTGACCCCACCCCCATCAACACAAACCCCACCTACACCACAGCCCCATATAGGCCCCCACCAAGGCTCTCGCTCCCCCAACCCCAATATTCTTGCATGACCACAATGATAGAAAAGAAACTGAAGATTTGGTTACACAAACGCGGATGGAATAACGAATAAACATGAGGAGTGGAGCGAAAGAATCAGGGAAAAATCCCCAGACATCATAGCAGTCACAGAAAGAAAACTCACTGAGACAATAACAGACACAGTCTTCCCAACAGGATATCAGATCCTGAGGAAAAATAGAAGGAGTAGAAGGAGAGGAGGGGTTGCACTGCTCATAAAACACCAATGGGGATTTGAGGAAATGGAAGGCATGGACATGATTGGAGAAGGAGACTACATTGTAGGTACAATTCAGTCCGGAGAACTTAAAGTAGTCATTGGAGTGATGTATAACCCACCACAGAACTGCAGGAGGCCAAGAGAGGAGTACGAAGAAAACAACAGGGTGATGGTGGACACACTGGCTGAGGTGGCAAGAAGAGCTCACTCGAGCAGAGCAAAGTTACTGGTAATGGGCGATTTCAACCACAGGGAGATCGACTGGGAAAACCTGGAGCCACATGGGGTCCCGAAACATGGAGTCCTTAGTATGAAGGTGTAGGTATTGAAAACTAATGCATCAAAATTAGAAAGGTACAACAACCAGAGAGAGAGGAGTTAGTGAAGAGCCAGCAAGAGCTATGCACTGTGTGACCCTGCGCAGTTGAAAGACATTGAAAGCAAATCACAAATGCGAAGGCCCTTGGAGAAAACACAGTTTCTAGGACATATAAGCTGAGGTAAAGTGGGGAACGTACAGAAACTGAAGGGGAAGGCCAACACTATTTAAGGAGGGATTTACACAGGTATGAAGGGAAACTTTCCCGCACGAGTCCAGTGGGACACCAGCAAAGGTAGCAAAATTGAGTAAACAGATGATGGTAAAATGTGTGCAACAAAGTGCAATGGGCCGGAAACATTGTGGTTCCTAAGAGGAACAGAATTTTTGCGGAAACCAAATCTGAAGTCCTTGGCTTAACCCGAAAGGGGTTGAAGACGGCAAAAAAGTAAGTCACATTTGAAAAAAGGAACAGGAGGCCAAAAAGGACCCCGGTCAAGGAGTTATAGTAGGCAAAAATGGAGATGCATCAGAGATGAGTGGTAGGAGCACTATGAAACGGAAAAAGATCGAAAGTCACAACGGACACCGAACTGCTGCATACAACATTCTGGAGTATGACAACATAACGAAGGTAGAACGAGGGAAAGAAGGGTGGTTGACTCTACTGGAACGCAAGAAAGGGTTTGACAGCTCACAAGAGATTTATGGAAGTATTTACATAGGGACAGGAAGGGACTCTGGCAGAGAATACCTGAAAGGGGAAAACGAGCAAGGTACAAAACAAGTTTGGCGCATATACGAGAGGGGAAGGTGGAAGAAACCAGGGCATGTATATTAAACGACATGGGAAGGGGACAAAGTGTCCCGTGGAGTACTTAAGAGGAGAATATTGATGAGGATTTCCAGGTAACTTCAAAGACCCTGGAAACTGGCACCTGGCCTGAGTTATGGATGACT
>NC_069405.1:29032717-29040217 GCF_026875155.1 Cherax quadricarinatus
TTGAATCCTGGTAAAGTGAAAGGGTAATTTTATTATTGAAAAAATTTAAGATAAGAGGAGAAAAAAAAAGCAGATGAAAAAGGGAGGCTTTAGGAAAGGTGGGGGGGTGTGTGGCCCGGGGTTTTTTAAACAGTGAAACATAAAAGTGAACAGTATTTAGATAAGGCTAAAGGGGTTTTTGTGGCATTTTTTGGATTTGGAAAAGGCTTTGGGACAGGGTGGATAGGGGGGAAATTTGGGGGCAGATGTTGCAGGGGGTATGGTTAAAAGGTAGGTTACGGGGGGGGGGTTTGAAGAGTTTTTACGAGGATGTGAGGCTCAAGTTAGAGTATGTAGGAAAGGGGGAAAAATTTTTTTCCCAAATTAAAAGTGGGCCCTTTTAGACAAGGATGTGTGATGCCCCCTTTGGTTGTTTAATAATTATTAGAGGGGGTTTGTAAGAGAAAAAAAATGCGAGGGTTTTTGACAAGAGGGTGGATTTTAAAAAGATAAAGAATACCCCATAAAATGGGATTTTGCCCAAAAGTTGCTTTTTGCTGATGACCCCCTGCTTTTGGGGGAGATTTGAGAGAAGTTGCAGAAAATTGGTGGATAAATTTGGGTTTTGGGGGTGTGAAAAAGAAAAAAATTTAAAAAGTAATCCAGGAAAGAGTAAGTTTATGAGGATATAAAAAAGATTAGGTGATGAAAATTGGAATCAGATTGGAGGGAGAGGTATGGAGGAGGTAAATTGTATTCAGATATTTGGGGGTGGGATGTGTCAGCAAGGGTCTATGAAAGATGAGGTGAATCAAAAGAATTGATGAGGGGGAAAAAAAGGGTGAGTGGTGCACTTTGGGGGTTGTGGAGACAAAGAAACCTTTTTCCTTGGAGGGAAAAGGGGGAATGTTAGAAGTATGTTTACCCCAAAAGCTCCCTTTTTGGGGTGGAAGCATGGGGGAAAGAATGTTGCAGCGAGGGGGAAGGCTGGAGGCGTGGAGATTCCCTGTCTGAGTTCAATGTTTGGTGTGAATATAATTTCAGGAGAATTTGTAGTTTTTGAATTAGGAGGAGGTGCGGGATTACCCCAAAAATGTTGTCCAGGGGCTGAGGGGGGGGTTTTTTGAGGTGGTTCCCGGACATGTAGAAGGGGAATGGAGCGAAACGGGGTGACTTCAAAAAGTGTATAAATCTGTAGTGGAAGGAAGGCAGGGTAGGGGTCGGCCTAGGAAAGGTTGGAGGGAGGGGGGAAAAGGGGGGTTTTGTGTGCGAGGGGGTTGGGGCCCAGCAGGCATGCTTAGCGTGTTTGATAGGGGGGTGAATGGGGAAAAAATGGTTTTTTAAAAACTTGGGGTTTTTTTTTTTTTTTTTTCTGTTGGAAATGTGAGCAAAGTAAATTTTTGAAGGGGTTCAGGGGGAAAACCGGGAAGCCCGGGCTTAGTCCGGGAGAGGGAAGTACAGGGGGGTGCATCTGAAGGGGGGGTGTTAAATTTTTCAGGGTTTTAAAAATGTAGTGTTTAAAACACCCCCTTTTGGGAAACCCGTGATGGAGTGAATGATGGTGAAAGTTTTTTTTTTCGGGGCCCCCCTGCCTTGTGGGAATCGGCCAGTGTGATAATAATAAAATTATGTTAATTTATATTTATATATATATTTATAAAAATATATAAAATATATATTTTATATATATATATAATATATATATATAAGTACATATTATTTTTTTATAATATTTATATATATAAATTTTTTATAAATTTTATATATATATATTTGTATATATAATATATATTTATATAAAATATATATATATAAATATATATATATTATATATATATTTTATTAAAAAGTAATATATATATATATAAATTTTTATATTAAAAATTTTATGTATATATATATGTATGTATTTTATATATATATATATATATTATATATATTATATAAATAATTTTTATAATATAATATATATAAACAATATATTTTTATATTTAGTTATATAGTTATAAAAGTTATCAAAGGGGGTTTCGCAACTACCCCAAAAACGGGTAAACTGTTTTCCCCCTCGCCCCATCATCCAGGAATCCCAAAAAAAAAGGGGAGACCCCAAAAAAAGTCCTTTCTGAGAACGAGAAAAAATTTTGGGACAGGTTTTGCAAAAAAATTGAGGAAGGTAAACCCCCGTGGGAGCCCCAAAAAGAATAATTTACAATTTTACGCAATTTAGCCCCCCAAAGGGTGAGACCCCCGGCCCAAAACACTAAAAAGAAAGCACCCCCAACCCGGGAAACCCACAAACCATCAACGGGCAACCCGGGGGAAGACCCCCATCCTGAAACAATTTTTAAATTTTGGGCCGAATCGGAAGTCTTTTAAAAAACGTCTTGTCATTTTCAGCAGGATCTGAGGAGGTTAAACCCGGAAAATTTGACCTTTGGGACCTCAAAAAAATGGTAAAATTCCCAGTCCCCCGGTGAATCTGCATCAATTCTTTCCTCAGATTAAACCCAAATTTTCGTCAACAAAATTTCCTGGGTGGGGGAATCCCCGAAGAAATTAAACCCTTTTTTTTTTGGAGCCTTTACTAGTCTTTGAAAAAGAGGGATGGGGAATCAACCCCTTGGAGTTGGAAACACTCTTTGGGCCTTCCCTTGCCAAAAACACGTGAAAACATTCGCCTAGAAGGCCCGCCACTTTTCTCCAGCCCACCAAAAAAGGGGGTTTGGGGTCTCTCAAGGGGAGTGGGAAATGAGCTAAAGCGGGAAGGGCCCACACAGGACCTACCCCGAAGACAAGGCCCTAGTTCCCAAAATTGATTTTAAAAAATGCCTTTTAAAATGGTGGGGGAGGATGCTGTTTTGCCAACTGTTGGGTTTTTGGGTTCCCCCAGTCCCCTTTCCCTTCATTTTTAGCCGGCTACAGCAAAACCCCCAATTCAATCCCTCGGGGTGTTCAGGGAGGGTGACCCACTTTCTCCACTTCTCTTCTGCTTTGGGGAGTAAGAGAACTAACTTCCAGCCCACGCAGTGAGCTTTAATAAACTGGTAACCCGGATGAAAGGCACTCTTTGGGAGGTTACTGAAGAAATCCCTCGTGGGGGGGCCCCACAACTGGTGAAAACACAGGGAGAAAGGGGTTGGGGGCTCATCCTCAAATCCCTCTAAGGGGGAAAACATCACAGGAACCAGGAAATAATCAAAAGCTGTTTCGAAGAATTTCCTCCCGGAAATCTCAACTACAACTACTCTTGGGGGGACCCCTGGGTCACCAGGGCCATCGATACGTCCCCTTCCCGGACAAAATTTTAATGACCCTTTTGAGAATTTGGGGGAGAGAATAAAACGATCTTGATGCCCAGGGTGCTTTGTATCCCCCCGAAAATGACTTATATGCCAAGAACCCCCCTTTCTTCTTGCAGGGTGCCCCCTCTTTTGACAAACCCCCCCACTCGATGAATATGACGCACAAACCTGAGATCAACTTTTAAGAAGGCCCCGAACCCCGCACTAGAGGTGAAACAATGGGGGTCAAAGGGAACCCTCCCAGTGCGACTGGGAGTTTGGGGGTTTCTAAAACAACGCATTTTTGGTTTACCCCTTTCTTTTCTTCTTTGGTGTTTGGGTTCCCGTGCATTTGTTTAAGGGAAAATAATTTCCCCAACGTTGAGGGTACTTGGTAGGGGTCAAGACCCCAGGTTTAAATCGAAGCAGCAATTTGGTTTTTCCCCTTACAGACTTTAGTAACCAGCCCCCCCAAAAACACAAACGCCCACTTGGGGGCAAACCCATATGGAAAAAAACGCCAAACACAATGCTCTCCAATGCTTTTAGGGAAAGAACAAAGGGTCGTCTCCCCCGGGAGTGGAAGGCCCACACTCAGGGGATTTCCTGTTGCTGTTCCCAATTCTCCCCCTGGGGCACCCTTTTCGAACCCCCAGGCCATTTTGGATTTGGTTTTTGCCTTTTTTCCCAAGCCCGCCCCCCTCCCCCCACCGAAAAATAGGTGTAATTTTCGGCAGGGACAGCCCGGGTCAATTCGGGACCCATGGGCCCGTGTGCCACACAGCAGAAGGGAAAATATGCCAAAATGAGGGGATCAAATTTACATAATTTTAAAAAGAAGGGCCCCGCCCAAAAGGGGCCCCTTTCCCCGCTCAACGGGAAAACCCCAAATACAGAGGGCTTGGGTGGAAGGTTTAAAAGCGTCCTGATGGAGCCACTAAACCTACCCTGGAAGGATGGAAAGCAGATTTTCCTGGGGGCCCAAACCTGTGCTGCCCCATTGGCAGACACCCCATTGCCATACTCTGAGTGGGAAAGGGGGGGGAGCTGCCCCCACAGGGGGACCCAGAAGATTCCCAAAAAATGAAGAACCCCTTCCCCCCTTTCCCATAAATTTATTTCCCAAAAGGGCGGAGACCCTTGGGCATGGGGGCAAAAATTGGCTCTAAAAATTCCTCAAAGAGCTTTTTGAAAAACCATCATAGAAACCAAGGACCACCAAAGGGCGACCAGCTTCCTCTTTAGAGACCCCGTGTTGCGATCCAGAGAGGAAATGCTTGCAGCAAAACCTGGGGGACCCCGGCCCACCGCAGGGGAGCTGGACGAAGTATTGGGGTTTTAGTTGGTTACCTATGTTTGTTTTACTTTTGTATCATTTTTTTTTTTTGAAAAGTTTGTCAATGTATTTTTTCTTTAAATAAAAAAATTTTATTTTTTTTACAATGGCCGAACCCACCAAAGGGAGGGTGGGCCCCAAAAAGAAAAACTTTCACCATCTTTCCCCTCCATCACTGTTGCCCGAAGGGTTCTTTACACTACGTTTTTAAACTGCAACTTTTAAACCCCTCCCTTTAGAGTGCAGGCACTGTACTTCCCCTTCCAGGACTCAAGTCCGGGGCCCGCCGGTTTCCCTGAACCTCTTCATAAAAGGGTTTCTTTGCTTTACACTCCAACAAACACGTCAAGTATTAAAAAAACCCTTTGTCCCCCATTACTCCTATCAAACACGCTCAAAGACTACCTGCTGGAAGTCCAAAAGCCCCTCGCACACAAAACCTCCTTTAAACCCCCCTCCCCCCAACCCTTTTCCAAAGGGCCCACCCCCACCCCCCCCCTTTTCCCTTTCCCCAAAAGACTGATACACTCTTGAAGCATTCTGTTTTTGCTTTCCCTTCCCCTCTACATGTCCGAACCCCCCTCAACAAACCCTTCCCCCCCCTTGGAAAAACATTTTTTTTAATCCCGCAAAACCCCTTTTCCTAACTTCCAAACTACGAATTTTCTGCATTAAAAATTTACACCACCCCATTGCCCTCAGCCTTTACATCTCCCCTGCCTCCAGCCTTTTTTTCCCCCCTGCAAATTTCCCCCACCCATCTTCACACCCATATAAGAGCGTTGGTAAAAAACCTTTTCTTCAAACATTCCCCTCTTTGCCCCCAAAGGGCCCAAAATTCTTGTTCCACAGACTCCCAAGTGACCACTCACTCTTTTCCCTCATCAAATTTTATGTTCAACTCATCTTTCATAGACCCCTCTGCTGGGGCACGTCCCCCTCCCAAATATCTGAATTTCCCTTTAAAATCCTCCATACTCTCTCCCCCCATTGATATTCAATCTTTCCCTCACCTAATTTTTTGTTTTCCTCATAAAACCCTTTCTCTTTCCTGTATTTTACCTTTAAAATTTTTTTCTTTTGCACACCCTACCCAAAAATTTTATCCACTCCAAACTCTGGCAACTTCTCTTCAAATCTCCCCGAGCACAGTGTCATCAGCAAAGAGCAGCTGTGACAACTCCCACTTTGTGTGTGATTCTTTATCTTTAAACTCCACGCTCTTGTCAAGACCCTCGCTTTTACTTCTCTTACAACCCCATCTATAAATATATTAAACAACCACGGTGAACATCACACATCCTTGTCTAAGGCCTATTTTACTGGGAAATAATTTCCCTCTTTCCTACATACTCTAACTTGAGCCTCACTATCCTCTTTAAAAACTCTTCACTGCTTTCAGAAACCCTACCTCCTACACCATACATTTGGGCAACATCTGCCACATTGCCCCCCTATCCACCCTGTCATAACGCCTTTTCCAAATCCATAAATGCCACAAAGACCTCTTTAGCCTTATCTAAATACTGTTCACTTATATGTTTCACTGTAAACACCTGATTCAACCCCCCCTACCTTTCCTAAAGCCTCCTGTTCATCTGCTATCCTATTCTCGCCCTTACTCTTAATTCTTTAAATAATAACTCTCCCATACACTTTCCCAAAGGTATACTCAGCAGACTTATCCCCTAAATTTTTGGGGGCACTCTCTTTTATCCCCCTTTGCCTTTTTACAAAGGAACTATATGCTTCTCTCTGCCAATCCCCTAGGTACCTTACCCTCTTCCATACATTTTTAAATAATTGCACCAACCACTCCAAAACTTATATCCCCACCTGCTTTTAACATTTCTATCTTTATCCCATCAATCCAGCTGCCTTACCCCCTTTCATTTTACCTACTTTCCTCACGAACTTCCCCCACACTCACAACTGGCTCTTCCTCACTCCCACAAGATGTTATTCCCCCTTGCCCTATACACGAAATCACAGCTTCCCTATCTTCATCAACATTTAACAATTCCTCAAAATATTCCCTCCATCTTCCCAATACCTCTAACTCTCCATTTAATAACTCTCCTCTCCTATTTTTAACTGACAAATCCATTTGTTCTCTAGGCTTTCTTAACTTGTTAATCTCCCTCCAAAACTTTTTCTTATTTTCAACAAAATTTGTTGATAACATCTCACCCACTCTCTCATTTGCTCTCTTTTTACATTGCTTCACCACTCTCTTAACCTCTCTCTTTTTCTCCATATACTCTTCCCTCCTTGCATCACTTCTACTTTGTAATATAGGGGGTGGTAGGAGAAAATTCTCAAATCAGCTTCAGGGAGAATCTTGAGTTTTCCCTGAAGCAAGTTTATTCTTTTCTCTGAGGATGAGGGTCCCCATTACAGTTCTAGAGGTGGGAGACGACCGACTTGTTGAATATATATATATAATATATATATATATATATATATATATATATAATATATATATATATATATATATATATATATATATAATATATATATAATATATATATAAATAACAACACTGCGACTAGCCAAGGACTCGTTCGTAGTCACGATAATGTAAAATACTGCTCGTTGTTCTAGTACACCAAACAGGGACTAGAATGAAATTAGCCTAGAGTCATCCACACCATTGTGTGTCCTTGGGTAGCGAGTACAACATCCAGTTACGCTGGATGCGCTGCTCTTAAGGATTGTATGGTCCAGTGGATTAAGGCATCACAAGTTTTCGCCTACCATGGGGCAAGCCAAAGCAGCATGAGTTTGAGTCCTTGGCTAGTCGCAGTGTTGTTATTGATCAATACCGCTCGCTCGTGGTACAGGTCTTGGCATGGGAACACAGGGTCGAGTCCTGGCCAAGCCTCAGTTCTGTTAATGATTCAA
>NC_069405.1:29042717-29057717 GCF_026875155.1 Cherax quadricarinatus
TATGGAGAACTTTATTCCTTCCTGTGACTGTCCTAGTGACTGGAAGAACGTGCCTTATATGACCGAACACGAAATAATTCATTTATTTTTTGTGATGTGACTGTAGTTACTGCAGGCCAATTGTAGCTAGTGCAGGCCAGGTTGTAGCTAGGGCAGGACAGGTTGTAGCTAGTGCAGGCCATGTTGTAGCTAGTGCAGGCCAGATTGTAGCTAGTGCAGGCCAGGTTGTAGCCAGTGCAGGCCAGGTTGTAGCTAGGGCAGGACAGGTTGTAGCTAGTGCAGGCCAGGTTGTAACTAACGGAGGCCAGGTTGTAACTTGTGCAGGCCAGGTTGTGGCTAGTGCAAGCCAGGCTGTAACTAGTGCAGGTTAGGTTGTATGTAGCGCAGGCCTAGTTGTAGCTAGTGTAGTACAGATTTTAGTTAATGCATGCCAGGCTGTAGCTACTGCAGGCCAGGTTGTAGCTACTGCATGCCAGGTTGTAACTAGTGGAGGCCAGGCTGTAACAAGTGCAGGCCTGGTTGTAGTTAGTGCAGGGCAGGTTGTAGCTAGAGCAGGACAGGTTGTAGCTAGTGCAGGCCAGGTTATAGCTATTGCAGGCCGGGTTGTAGCTACTCCAGGCCGTGTTGTAGCTAGTGGAGGCGAGGATATGGTTCCTGCAGGCTAGGTTGCAGCTCCTGCAGGCCAGATGTTAGCTACTACAGGCCATTTTGTAGCTTTTGCAGGCCAGTTTGTAGTTAGTGCAAGCCAGCCACACCTTGTAACATTATAACCACAACTTGTAAGAACATTACACCCACACTTTGATACAACGTTACAGCCACATCTTGTTACAAAGTTACAGGCACACCTTGTAACAACATTACAACCACACCTCGTAACAACGTTACAGCCACACCTTGAAACAACGTTAAAACCACACCTTGGTACAACGTTACAGCCACACCTTTAACATTACAGCCACACCTTGTAACACTACAGCAACACCTTAACCACACGGAGAGTGTGAAATCATACGTTGAGAGGGACATTTAAGAATGGAATATTGCTTTTCTTTATTTGGCTTAACAGTCGATAAATATTTATATTCCTTGTGGTAATAAAAAAAGTTTTTAACATAAAGGATTTAAAAAGTAGGAATACACCAATAAAAACATATATTTCATAAAACACATCATACAAAACTCTCATCCATATCATCCAGACCGTCATGTTTTTTCTCCTTGTCGTGGTACACATGGAAGTGCTTCTCATCTCCGAAGCGGAGTCGTGGCGAACCGCTGTACCGGCGGTGCTGGGGTGGGGTCTCCTGGTCCACCTCGGGTTCGGGTCGGGGCAAGGACCCGCTAAAAGGTAGATCGAAACGTCTATCAAGCGATCGGTACTTGAGCAGGGCCTCGGCCTCCGCCCCGCGAGGCTTGCTTGGCCTCGGAAGGGAGCGGTACCCGCTGCCCTCGATTCTTCGGGGCGGTGGGTCGTAGTGGCGCCCCACGGACGCGCTCACGCTAGGAGATTTCTTCATGCAAGAGATGGGGGGCGGAGAACGGGGAATTAGGGGGTCGTATTCGTGGCTGACGGTGCGGGTTGGGAAGGTGAAGATATGGCCAGTGGGTTCCCTGCTGACGTCCCGATCCCTGGCCAGGTCTCGATCCCTAGCAAGGTCTCGATCTCTTGGGAGGTCCCTCGCGAAGTCCCTCTCTCTAGGAAGGTCCCTCTCTCTAGGAAGATCCCGAGAGAGGTCTCTAGGAAGGTCCCTCTCTCTAGGAAGGTCCCTCTCTCTAGGAAGGTCCCTTTCTCTAGGGAGGTCCCTAGATAAATCTCTAGGAAGGTCCCTCTCTCTTGGAAGTTCCCTCTCTCTTGGAAGGTCCCTCTCTCTAGGAATGTCCCTTTCTCTAGGAAGGTCCCTTTCTCTCGGAAGGTCTCTCTCTCTAGGAAGTTCCCGAGACAAGTCTCTAGGAAGGTCCCTCTCTCTCGGAAGGTCTCTCTCCCTAGGAAGTTCCCGGGACAAGTCTCTAGGAAGGTCCCTCTCTCTAGGAAGGTCCCGAGATAGGTCTCGAGGCAAATCTCGACCGAGATCCCGTGGCAAGTCTCGACCTAGGTCTCTGGTAAGCTCGCGCGAGGTGTAGGGAGGAGAGGAGACCAGAGCAGGTCCGCCGCTTCTAATAACGCTGCGAGGAGAGCCGTAAGGCTCTCTGCCTAAAGTGCCAGTCGAGCCGTACGGCTCCCTGCCTAGGGCGCCGGAAGCCCCTGCAGAGAACTGTGGATTCAACAACACCCCAGATTCTCCCCGGTCGTCGAGCGATGACCGGTACCTCACCGTGGGCGGCTCTCGATCCCTCACTATAGGCGGCTCCCGATCCCTTAAAATTGGAGGTTCTCTGTCCGGATACCCGCCCATTACGTCCACCCCCCGGGGCACGTGCAAGCCGTGCATCGAGTCAGAGTATGAGCCCCGGGGAACGTAGAGATTATGAGACACAACGTCGCCATTCGGGCCTTTCATTGGTCCTCTCCTGCCCTGGTACATGGCGTCGTACGTGGTTCTCGGCACTTCGTTTTTATTCACCAGAATCCCGCTTTGAGGCTTGGGCGGCTCCACGAACAGCACCGTCCGCCCTTGAGAACTCTTGCCCCCGTTGTCCGAGCGTCCGTTCTCCTTAATGATTGGCTGCAGCGGTCGGGAAGGCTGCCGGATGATAGGCTGCAGCGGGATGCTCTCCTTCGTGTGAGCCACTTCTTTGACAGCGAGTTGGGAAACCTTGGACAAGTGGTTGCCACTGGCCGAGCCTTCCTTGCCATCAGGCGACTGCTTCTGTGGGTTAAGATAAAAGGTGTTTAACAGACTTATTTGTAAACAAAGTGAAGACATGAATGCAGCGGAGTCCTTATTATAATGAGTCACCCAACACTGGTACTTGATAAAGCCAAATGATGGGTGGCTCATTAAACAAATATATGTCTTTACTGCATCTGTGTCTTGTTTACTAACTGTCGACAACGTGCCATTGTTTCCAGCTCTATACACGATCCACAGGCACACACGTATTAAGGGACAAATTATTGTTATATTTATGGAGACGCGATAAATCCATAAAGATCATACAACCGCTGTGCATACAATGTATGCTTCAAGTACCAATGTATTTCACAACGGGGACCACAAATTATTAGCAGAAGTTAGGATAAATGGTGTTAAAAGAAAGGTGAGCAAGCACTCGGGCATATTTATCAGAAAACGACAAGGCCTTGGACGTGTCTACCTGAAGGGTACTTCGGGGATCAACGCCCTCGCAGCCCAGTCCTTGACCAGGCCTCTCGGTAGATCAGGGCCCGATCAACCAGGCTGTTACTGCTGGCCGCAAGTGGTCCAACGTACGAACCACAACCCGGCTGATCATGTACCGAATTTAATCACTGACTTAAGGTCACTTTTAATAACCATGTCCTAGTGCTGGATCACCTGTCCTAGTGCTGGATCACCTGTCCTAGTGCTGGATCACCTGTCCTAGTGCTGGATCACCTGCCCTAGTGCTGGATCACCTGCCCTAGTGCTGGATCACCTGCCCTAGTGCGGGATCACCTGTCCTAGTGCTGGATCACCTGCCCTAGTGCTGGATCACCTGCCCTAGTGCTGGATCACCTGCCCTAGTGCTGGATTACCTGTCCTAGTGCTGGATCACATGTCCTAGTGCTGGATCACCTGCCCTAGTGCTGGATCACCTGCCTTAGTGCTGGATCACCTGTCCTAGTGCTGGATCACCTGCCCTAGTGCTGGATTACCTGTCCTAGTGCTGGATCACCTGCCCTAGTGGTGGATCACCTGCCCTAGTGCTGGATCACCTGTCCTAGTGCTGGATCACCTGCCCTAGTGCTGGATCACCTGTCCTAGTGCTGGATCACGTGCCCTAGTGCTGGATCACCTGCCCTAGTGCTGGATCACCTGCCCTAGTGCTGGATCACCAGCTCTAGTGCTGGATCACCTGTCCTAGTGTTGGATCACCTGCCCTAGTGCTGGATCACCTGCCCTAGTGCTGGATCACCTGCCCTAGTGCTGGATCACCTGCCCTAGTGCTGGATCACCTGCCCTAGTGCTGGATCACCTGTCCTAGTGTTGGATCACCTGTCCTAGTGTTGGATCACCTGCCCTAGTGCTGGATCACCTGCCCTAGTGCTGGATCACCTGCTCTAGTGCTGGATCACCTGTCCTAGTGCTGGATCACTCGTTTTCTAGTGCTGGATCACCTGTTTATAGTGTTGGATCACCTGTCCTAGTGCTGGATCACATGCCCTAGTGCTGGATCACCTGCCCTAGTGCTGGATCACCTGCTCTAGTGCTGGATCACCTGTCCTAGTGCTGGATCACTCGTTTTAGTGCTGGATCACCTGTTTTAGTGTTGGATCACCTGTCCTAGTGCTGGATCACATGCCCTAGTGCTGGATCACCTGCTCTAGTGCTGGATCACCTGTCCTAGTGCTGGATCACTCGTTTTAGTGCTGGATCACCTGTTTTAGTGTTGGATCACCTGTCCTAGTGCTGGATCACATGCCCTAGTGCTGGATCACCTGCTCTAGTGCTGGATCACCTGTCCTAGTGCTGGATCACTCGTTTTAGTGCTGGATCACCTGTTTTAGTGTTGGATCACCTGTCCTAGTGCTGGATCACCTGCCCTTGTGCTAGATCACCTGTCCTTGTAAACACGAAATCTATCGAGTAAAATTAGTTACATCTTCATTAGACTGTATATTCTATTGTTTGACAAAGTTTCTGAAGAGCGAAACGTTGCCACAATGAAAGGTCACATCATTTGCATCTGAGTTCTTTTAGCTAACATTATTGAAATTCACAGGTAAACTGCGCATATTTTGTGATACACTAGTTTACTGAAGAATGACCCTCACGGTGAATGACTCGTTTGGGCCATTCACCGCCAGACGTGTTGGAGGTTTGACCTTCCGTCCGCTAAGGTGGAAACCAAGTGAATTTAGCTGGCGTTCTGACCTTTACCATACATCACAACTCACTGGACTGCCGACGCACTGACCTAGTCTATAAATAACCGACTTAGGGGTAGTGCCAGCAAGGATTAAGCACTCGTGAAAGTTGTAGTTGTGGTATCCAGTTTAAATATTTATAGAAAAAGGCAGAAATACAGGCAGACCAAGGTTATCCTGGGACGACCAGTGTGTGGTGGATCTTTAACAACTCCTTATTCTGGACTTACTCAGCTACATCTCAGGTATTATTATTATTATTATATTATTATTATTATTTTGTTGTTGTTATTATTTGATATTATTATTGTCTTCATAAGGATGTATTTAAGTAACTGTATATCATACAGTGTTCAGTGGGTTGATAGTCAAGCCTAGTCTCCTGAGTTGCACACGTGTCCTGCCTGACCAATAGACCTTTCATGTGTCTTCCGGCCTAAGAATAGCACTCGGTGGCCCTCTGGCCACATCTGGAGTGTCCAAATTTGTTTTCGGTCTGTTCGCGAGGGTGAATACTTATCAGAGTTTTGCCAACGTTCTTTACCTAACAATTTTAACTCTGATGGAGTAATTTGTACTTCGAAAAAAGTCATTTGCTTTTTACACACACACTCACACACACACACCACACACACACACACACCACACACAACACAGTTAATGATCATAAAAAATAGCAGAACAAAAATTATATAAACCCTAATAACGTAATTTAATTACCTATTCTGTCCTTTATAACTTCATATTAATTTGCCAACCATTAGGACTAGACGAAAGGATCGTTTTTGAACGTTTCCAAAGTAATTAATGCTATTCTGAAGCTCACGCACACTTTTCATAATTATAATTGCAACTCTATTGCTAATTCAAAAAGAATAATTGAGTCAATGACAACAACACACATCGTAAATAGTATTCGTGTTTATTTTTCTATGTTTATTGTTACGAGGCAGTACTGTGTGAGCTTGGTTATTGTGAGCTTGGTTATTGTGAGCTTGGTTATCGTCAGCTTGGTTATTGTCATCTTGGTTATTGAGAGCTTGGTTATTGTGAGCTTGGTTATTGTGAGCTTGGTTATTGTGAGCTTGGTTATTGTGAGCTTGGTTATTGTGAGCTTGGTTATTGTGAACTTGGTTATTGTGAGCTTGGTTATTGTGAACTTGGTTATTGTGAGCTTGGTTATTGTGAGCTTGGTTATTGTGAACTTGGTATTGTGGAGCTTGGTTATTGTGAAGACTTGGTTATGTCAGCTTGGTTTTGTCAGCTTGGTTATGAAGAGCTGGTTATTGTGAGCTTGGGTTATTGTGAGCTTGGGTAATTGTGAGATTGGTTATTGTTGAGCTTGAGTTATTGTCAGCTTGGTTATTGAGAGCTTGGTTATGTAACTTGTTATTTAGAGCTGTTATTGCGAGTATGATTTGGAATAGGTTATTATGAGCTGGGTTATTGTGAGTTTGGTTATTGTGAGTTTTGTTTTTTGTGAGTGTGATTATTTGTGAGTTTGTTTATGGTGAGCTTTCTTGAAATTTTGGTATTGTGATGTTTGGTTGTTTTGAGTATGGTTATTCGAGTTTAGTTATTCGTGAGTTTGGTTATTGCGAGTTTGCTTATTGCTGAGTTTGGTTATTGTGAATTTGGTTTGTAGATTTTGGATATTGAGAGTTTGGTTAGTTGTGAGTGAGGTTATTGTGAGTTTAGTTATTGTGAGTTTGGCTACTGTGAGTTTGGTTATTGTGAGTTTGGTTATGAGATTTTGATTATTGTGGAGTTTGGTATATTGTCAGTTTAGGTTAAGAGATTTTGGTTATTGTGAGGTTGGTATTGTGAGTTTGGTTTGCTAGTGAGTCTTGGATTATTGTGAGTTTGATTATTGTGAGCCTGAGTATTCTGAGTTTGATTTATTGTGAGCTTGATTATTGTGAGTTGGGTTATTGATGCTTGGTTTGTTTATTCTGAGTTTGGTATTGATGAGGTTTTTATTGAGATTTTTGTTTAATTGCGTGTGTTTGGCTTGTGAGTTTGGTTATTGTGAGTTTGATTACTGTGAGTTTGGTTATTGGAATTTGTTATTGTGAGTTTGGTTATAGTGAGTATGGTTATGAGATTTTTGTTATTGTGAGTTTGGTTATTGTGAGTTTGGTAGTGAGATTTTGGTTATTGTGAGTTTGGTTATTGTGAGTTTTGTTATTGTGAGTTTGATTATTGTGAGTTTGGTTATTGTGAGTTTGGCTATTGTGAGCTTGGTTATGTGAGTTTGGTTTATTGTGTCAGTTTGGTTATGTGAGCTTTTTTATGGATATTTTGGTTATTGTGACTTTGGTTATTGAAAGCTTGTTATTGTATTTGGTTATTGTGAGTTTGGTTTTTGGTGAGTTTAGTTATTGTGAGTTTGGTTATGAGATTTTCGTTATTGGTGAGTTTGCTTACTTGTGAGTTTGCTTATTGTGAGTTTGCTTATTGTGAGTTTGCTCGATGTGTTGTGATTTTGATTATGAGATTGGGTTATTGTGAGTTTGGTTATTGTGCATTTGGTTATTGTGAGTTTAGTTATTGTGAGTTTGGTGGTTGTGTGAAGATTTGCTTATTTGTGCGTTTGTTATTGTGCACATAGTTTGATTGGTGAGATTTGGTTATTGTGAGTTTGATTATGGTGAGTTCGATTATTGTGGGTTCGATATTGTGAGTTTGATTATTGTGAATCTGATTATTGTGTGTTTGGTTATTGTGTGGGGTGTGGTATTGTGAAATTTGATTTTTGTGAGTTTAATTATTGTGGTTTGTTATTGTGAGTTTGATTATATGTGTTTGATATTGTGAGTTTGGTTTTATTTTGAGTCTTGGTTATTTTGAATTGGTTGTTGTGAGTTTTTTTATGAGATTTTGGTTTATTATGGCTTGGGTTATTGTAAGCTTGGTTATTGTGAGTTTGGTTATTGGAGTTTGGTTTTTGTTTGAGTTTAGACATGAGATATTGATTATTGTGTGTTGAGTTAATGTAAGTTTGTTTACTTGTGAGGCTTGGTTATCTGTGAGTTTTTTATGAGATTTTGGTTTATGGCTTGGTTATTCGTAAGCTTGTTTTATTGGTGAGTTTGGGTATTGTGTGTTTGGTTTTTGTGAGTTTAGACATGAGATATTGTTTATTGTGAGTTTGGTTTTGTGAAGTTGGTGTTGTGAGGTTTAGCCATTGTGAGTTTGTTAGTGGGTCTGATTATGAGATCTTGGTTATTGTGTGTTGGTTATTGTTAGTTTTGTTATGAGACTTTAGTTATCGTGAATTTGGGTATGAGATTTTGGTTATTGTGAAGTTTGGTTATTGTGAGTTTTGGTTATGAGATTTTGGTTATTGTGAAGTGGTTATTGTGGTTGGGTTATTGTGAGTTTGGTTACGCGTTTATGGGTTAGTGTGAGATTGGATTATTGTGAGTATTGTTTGTGAGTTGTTGTTATGAAATTTTGGTTATTTTGAGTTTGTTTATTGTGAGTTTGGCTATTGTGCGGTTTTGTTATTGTGAAGTTTTGGTTATTTTGAGTTTGGGATTATGCGATTTTGGTTATTATGAGTTTTGTTATTGTGAGTTTGAGTTGCTGTGAGTTTGGTGGAGTGTGTTTGATTATTGTGAATTTGATTATTGTTGAGTTCGATTATTGTGGGTTGAATTATTGTGAGTTTGATTATTGTGAATCTGGTTATTGTGTGGTTTGGTTATTGTGAGGGGTGGTTATTGGGAATTTGATTTTTGTGAGTTTGAATATTGTGAGTTTGATTATTGTGAGTTTGATTATTATGAGTTTGGTTATTGTATAGTTTGGTTGTTGTGAGTTTGTTTATTGTGATTGCTTATTTGAGTTTGATTATGTGGTTGATTATTCTGAGTTTGATTACTGTGAGTCGTTATTATTGTGAGTTTGGTTATGTTGAGTTTTCGTTGTTGTGAGTTTGGTTATTTTGAGTTTTTTTTTTTTAATGAGATTATGTGTTATTGTGAGTTGGCTATGTGAGTTTGGTATTGTGAGTTTGTTTATTGTGAGTTTGGTTATTGTGAATTTTTTGGTTATTGTGAGTTTGGTTATTGTGAGTGTTTGGTTATGAGATTTTGGTAATTGTGGAACTTTGGTTATTGTGTGTTTTTATTTGAGAATTTAGGTCATTGTGACTTTCGTTATGTTGAGTTTTGTTTTTGTGAGTTTAGTTTTTGTTGAGTTTGGTTATGAGGACTTAGGTTTTATTGTGAGTTTCCTTTATTGTGAGTTTGTTTATTGTGAGTTTGGTTATGACAATTTTGGTTATTGTGAGTTTGGTTATTGCGAATTAGGTTATTGGTGAGTTTAGTTATTGTGAGTTTTGGTTATGAGATCTTGGTTATTGTGAATTTGGTTATGTGATGTTGGTTATTGTGGGTTTGGTTATTATGAGTTTTGTTTGTATATGAATATATGGGTTATTGTGAGTTTGGTTATGTGAGTTGGTTATTATGAGATTTGTTATTGTGTGTTTGGTTTTATGAGATTTTGGCTATTGTGAGTTTGGTTATTGTGAGTTTGGCCATTATGAGTTTGGTTATGAGAGTTTGTTTATTTTGATGTTTGGCTTATGAGATTTTGGTTATTGTGGTTTGGTTAATGTGAGTTTTGTTACTGTGGAGTTTGGTTGTTGTGTGTTTGATTATTGGTGTTTGTATTTATTGTCAGTGTGATTATTGTGAGTTTGGTTATTTTGGAGTTTGCTGTTGTGAGTTTGAATGAATAGTTGAGTTTTGATTATTGTGAGTTTGCTTAGCGTGGATGAGTTTAATTATTGTGACCTTGATTATCGTGAGTTTGTTTATCGTGAGTTTGTTTATTGTGAGTTTGGTTATTGTGAGTTTTTTAGGAGATTTTGCTTATTGTGAGTTTGGTTATTGTAAGTTTCGTAATTGTGAGTTCTGTTATTGTGATTTTGTTATTGTAAAATCTGTTATTGTGAGTTTCGCATTGTGAGTTTGGTTATGAGATTTTGGTTATTGTGAGTTTAGGTTATGGAGTTGTTTGAATATTGTTGTGAGTTTGGTTATCTTGAGTTTTGCTATGGTGCGTTTGATATGTGAGTTTTGGCTATTGTGATTAGTGTATTGTTGAGTTTGATTATTGTGAGATTCCTTATGAGGTTTTTGGTTATTGTGGCTTGGGTTATTGTAAGCTTGGGTTATTGTGAGTTTGGGTATTGTGAGTTTGGTTTTTGATGAGTTGGTTATTGTGGAGTTTGCCTTATTGTGAGTTTAGTTATGAGATTTGGTTTATTGTGAGTTTGTTATTGTGAATTTTTGTTATTGTGAGTTTAGTCATTGTGGTTTGGTTATTGTGAGTGATTACGAGATCTTGGTTATTGTGAGGTGTTGGTTTATTGTGAGTTTTGTTCTGAGAGTTTGGTATAAAATTTTTGGGTAATGTGGTATGGTTATTGTGAGTTTGGTTATTGTGAGTTTTGTTATTGTGCGTTTAGTTATGAGATTTTGGTTATTGTGGAATTTGGTTATTGTGAGTTGGTTGTCGTTGAGTTTGTTATGAAGATTTGGTTATTGTGAGTTTGGTTATTGTGAGTTTGTTATTGTGAGTTTTTGTTATGAGATTTTGGTTTTTGAGTTTGGTCTTATAGTGAGGCTTGGTATTGACTATTTTGTGTTTGGTTATTGTGAGTTTAGTTCTGTGAGATTGGTTTATGAGATTTTGGATATTAGGACGTTTGGTTATTGTGAGTTTGGTTATGAGATTTTGGTTACTGTGAGTTTGGTTTTGTTGCGTTGTGTTCTGTGGTTTGGAATGTTGTTGTGTTTTGATATTGTGAGTTGATTATTGTGAGTTAGATTATTGTAGTTTGTTTATTATGAGTTTGGTTATTGTGAGGTTGGTTATTTGAGTTTGGTTATTTTGAGTTTGGAGTTGTGAGTTTGATTATTGTGAGTTTGCTTATTTGAGTTTGAATTATTGTTGAAACTTGATTATTGTGAGTTTGAGTATTGTGAACTGATTATTGTGAGTTTGGTTATTGTGAGTTTGGTTATGAGAGTTTGGTTGTTGTGAGTTTGGTTATTGTGAGCTTTTGTTATGAGATTTTGGTTATTTTGAGTTTGGTTATTGTGAGTTTGGCTATTGTAAATTTTGTTATTGTGAGTTTGGTTATTGTGAGTTTGGTTTTGAGATTTTGATTATTATGAGTTTGGTTATTGTAAGTTTGGTTATGAGATTTTGGTTACTGTGAGTTTGGTTATTGTGAGTTTTGCTACTGTGTGTATTGGTAGTTGTGTGTTTGAGTATTGCGAGTTGTATTGTGAGTCGATTATTTGTGTGTTTGAATATTGTGATGTTTGATTATTGTGAATTGGTTATTGTGTGGTGGTTATTGTGAAGTTTGATTATTGTGAGTTTGATTATTATGAGTTTGGTTATTTTAAGTTTGGTTATTGTGAGTTGGTTGTTGTGGTTAGTTTGATTATTGTGAGTTTGGTTATGTTGTGAGTTTGATTTATGTGGAACTTGTTTATTTGGGAGTTTGATTATTGTGAACTGATTATTGTGAGTTTGGTTATTGTGCAGTTTGGTTAGAGTTTTGTTGTTGTGAGTTTGGTTTATTGTGGTTTGGTTATTGTAAGTTTGATTATTCAGTGATTTGGTATTGAGAGCTTGCTATTGTTGAGCTTCGTAATTGTGAGTTTGGTTATTGTGATTTTGGGTATTGTGAGTTTGATTATTGTGAGTTTGGTTATTGAGGGCTTGGTTAATTTTGAGTTAGTTATTGTGATGAGTTTGGTTATTGTGAGTCTGGTTATTGTGAGCTGGCTCAAAAGATCTTGCGTGATTTGTTACAAGTGTTCGAACTGATGTTTGAAACTCTTATATACATTATTATTTGGTTTACTGTCTTGGGTAGTTGATTTATACCCCTCCACACCCTCGCATTATTATCGCCGTCTCTTGGTTTGCGAATTCTGTTTCTCTTACTGTATCCGACCACGATGTCTTGTTTCTCTCCCTCTCTCCCTTTTCTCTCTCAGCCTCCTGTGTCTATCCCCTGTCTCGCTAGAGTCTTGATTTTCTTTCTTGTCTTTCATTCCTCTTTCGGTCTCGCTCTCCCACACACCTGGTCTTAAATGTGGATTTCTTTGAGCAGCTTCTGAAGACTGATTTGTCCCTAACGTCCTCCTCTCTCTCTCTCTCTCTCTCTCTCTCTCTCTCTCTCTCTCTCTCTCTCTCTCTCTCTTCTATCATCTGTCTTCATGTATCCCTCGTAGAGTAGAATCTGTACACTTTCTATAGTTTCCAAGCTTATTTGTTTATTTGTGACGGGCTCTATGCCGGGATGGTGTGCTCTAGATAGATCCAAAAGGATAGTTATGCACAGTTAGTTAATGCACTTAGATGATATCATTTGTTTATCATCATAATAATTATATACAGTAGCGAAAAGTTGATGAATTCGACTGAATAAGCCTGCAGGCGAAACGTATCAGCCATAAAGATACCCAAGTGTTGTTCATGTGTTGAATCGATCATGTTGACGTTACTCAGCCTCACCTGACTCTCAGAGAGGAGGTCCTTGGGGATCTCGGAGGCAGCTGCTGACGCCGTCAGCCTCACACACTTGTGCCTGGACTTCCGTAGCCTCAGTCTGAAGACGGTGATGACGATAATGACGATAATGACGATGGCTCCCACCCCGCAGACGAACATGATGATAGTGAAGAGGGAGGGGGGCGAGTACTCGCTGCCTGCTGGAAGAGTGACGAGAAATGGAAACAAGAGCTGAAGCCACTGGGATGGTGAAGATGAGTGCAGAGGGAGAGTTTCGAGAAGGGATGGAGGGAAGGGTGTTGAACGTGTGGTGGTGGTGTTGTGGGTAGTGAGGCTGGTGTTGTGGGTAGTGAGGCTGGTGTTGTTAGTGGTGAGGCTGGTGCTGTGGTTAGTGAGGCTGGTGTTGTTAGTGGTGAGGCTGGTGCTGTGGGTAAGTGAGGCGGTGTTGTTAGTGGTGAGGCTGGTTTGCTGTGGCGTAGTTGAGGCTGGTGTTTGGTGGTGAGGCTGGTGTTGTGAGTGGTGAGGCTGGTGTTGTGGGTGGTGCAGGCGGTGTTGTGGGTGGTGAGGGCTGGTGGTTTGCTGGGGGGTGAGGCGACTTGTGTTATGGGTGTGAGGCTGGTGTTGTGGGTGGTGGGCTGATGCTGTGGGTAGTTGAGGTTGGTGTGGTTGATGGTGAGGTTGGTTGTTGTGGGTGGTCTGGTGGTGTTGTGGGTGGTCAGGTGGTGTTGTGGGGGGTTTGAGGCTGGTGCTGTGGGTAGTGAGGCTGGTGTTGTGGATGGTGAGGATGGGGGTTGTGGGTGGTGGAGGCTGGTGTTGTGGGTGGTGAGGCGGGTTTGTTGGGGGGGTTTGAGGCTGGTGCTGTGGGTAGTGAGGCTGGTGTTGTGGGTGGTGAGGATGGTTTTGTGGGTGATGGGTGTGGGTGGTGGGGGTGGGTGGTTGTGAGGCTGGTGTTGTTGTGGGCGGTGTTGGGGGGGGTGAAGCTGGTGCTGTGGGTAGTGAGGTGGTGTTGTGGATGGTGAGGGTTGGTGTTGTGGGTGGTGAGGCTGTGCTGTGGGTGGTGGTGGTAATAGTGTTGTTGAAGGTGCACTGGTAACGAGAATATTGTGGGTAATAATAGTTTATTGGTGGTGGTGTGAATGTTGTTAATGTTGTTTTAGTGGTTGGGAGGTGGGGAAGGTCATCAAAGAGTGGGATGAGTGTGGAGGCCGAGAGAGGAACCTAAGAGAAGCAGCTGAAAAAGGTGATTAAGAGAGGGAGTTGAGGGATTCAGTTGAATAGCTGAATTAAATTTACTTAAAGTTTGCACTAGCATCTCAAAAAAAAACTTAATATATTATATATATATATATATATATATATATATATTTTTATATATATATATATATTATATATATATTAATTTAAAATTTGATTTTTTAAATAGCAGTTTGTCTTGCCAATATAAGGCAAGCGAAAATTTGTGTATATAATAATTTCGCAAAAATCATTCTGAACCTAAGGAAAAATATATTTCATTGTGTTTGTTTATTATTAAATTATTTTAAACTTATCTAAAATATATTTAGTTGGATGAGGCTAAAATAAATTGCGCTTGTTATAATAAGGTTAGGTAAGCTTTCTAAGGTTCTTTTTATACAAAATAATTAATTTTTACATTAACATAAATGAAAAAAATATATCTTCAAATGTATTAGAGAAAATCTTAGAAAGGACTTAATTTTAAATGAATGTTTGCTAATTGACCAATTTTACCTATTTAGCACGATATATATATATATATATATATATATATATATATAATATATATATATATATATATATATATATATGTTATTTTTTTTTATTATCACACTGGCCGATTCCCAGCAAGGCAGGGTGGCCCGAAAAAGAAAAACTTTCACCATCATTCACTCCATCACTGTCTTGCCAGAAGGGTGCTTTACACTACAGTTTTTAAACTGCAACATTAACACCCCTCCTTCAGAGTGCAGGCACTGTACTTCCCATCTCCAGGACTCAAGTCCGGCCTGCCGGTTTCCCTGAATCCCTTCATAAATGTTACTTTGCTCACACTCCAACAGCACGTCAAGTATTAAAAACCATTTGTCTCCATTCACTCCTATCAAACACGCTCACGCATGCCTGCTGGAAGTCCAAGCCCCTCGCACACAAAACCTCCTTTACCCCCTCTCTCCAACCTTTCCTAGGCCGACCCCTACCCCGCCTTCCTTCCACTACAGACTGATACACTCTTGAAGTCATTCTGTTTCGCTCCATTCTCTCTACATGTCCGAACCACCTCAACAACCCTTCCTCAGCCCTCTGGACAACAGTTTTGGTAATCCCGCACCTCCTCCTAACTTCCAAACTATGAATTCTCTGCATTATATTCACACCACACATTGCCCTCAGACATGACATCTCCACTGCCTCCAGCCTTCTCCTCACTGCAACATTCATCA
>NC_069405.1:29062717-29075217 GCF_026875155.1 Cherax quadricarinatus
ACCCTAGCGAGTAAGAAAGACAGGTTCCAGAGCAAGTTCTTATTGAGATAACGTTTCGCTCTGCGTAAACGTAGAGCGAAAACGTAGTCTTGATTAGAGCTTGCCCTGTACGCTGTCTTTCCCCTCACTGCTGTCGGAGGTACAACCTCTGATTTACTTCGAATCCCGGTACAGCTTTCACAATCTTGTGTTGGAATTTTTCTATTTTCCATTTCGTCCGTCTAGTGGGGCCAGACCAGCCCTCCATCACTATTTCGACGCCCTCATCTCCGCACAGCTTCATCCCAATAGCTCTTCTGCACCTTCTCTTTCTTCTCCCTATTTACATCCCTTCCTCTCCATAAATTTCTTCTTCCAGTCACTTTCTCTTAGCCTACTACTCACCTGGTCTTGTGCCCACTCGCCCACCCTTCTATTTCTACATACCCACCTTCTCGTCTTCCTATTTTTAATAGGTAGCTCACTTGGAGATCTATGAGAATTCACCCACATTTCTCAAACATGCATTTACAGAGAGACCCACCACACACAACTCAAACCCACCTCCCTCACCCTTCCCACACACACTGCCCAACTCCTTGTTTAGGGAACTCACGCATACGGTTCTCTGCCGTTTTGAAGGTGAAGGCTTCCACCAGCCTGAAGGGGCTCCTGCCGTAGGAGGTGTGAGAGGAGACATAGACCACGTAATCCTGCCCAGGTGTCAACCCTCGCACCGTGAACCTGAGGAAAGAGGAAGGTATGGGTGTGAAAGCAAACGTTTAAAAAGAGGAAAAGTTCTGAAGCCTGGAAAAGGGATATTGATCCGAAGGATTTAAGCTAATATCGGGTCAAACCTGAATAACTACACACCTGTATGACCTTCTCTGGCCTGTTATGACCTCACGTCATCTGTTAAGACTTGCAGCATCCTAAGATTTATTTCCCTGCAAGCACCTGCGCCTCAGAAGCACCGTCAGAAACACTGTCAGAAGCACTGTCAGGAACACAGTCAGAAGCACCGTCAGGAACACTGTCAGAAGCACCGTCAGAAGCTTCTGCAGCACTCTCTGCGCCCCTTACCCCTGCAGCCTTCTCTGCAGCACCATCTTGTCTCTGGATGCTGCGGTGAGACGCATCTCAGGATTCCTGGTAATGATCCAAGAGATGTGAGGGAGACTGCAGTGAGCAGCGTCAATTGCCGTGCAGATTGCGGCTTGGCGGCAGGGTCACAGCAGTTCCCGGCTTGACAGAAGGGTCATAGCAGCTCCTGGCTTCACAAAAGGGTCACAGCAGTTCCAGAGATGCTGGTTAGTACACTGAGATCCGTTAAGTACCTAACTCTTTCACAGTAAACATCAAGTTCTCTCCCCCTACTACACTCTTATGAACATCGTAAACATTTGCCAACATTCAGCCAAGTCCTCTGCTTCCATTAGAGACAAATAAATGTTCACATGTTAGTGTTTATTATGAGAAGCGATAAAGCCACATGAGCTCGATCCTCCGTCATTGTATTCATTTGCTCTTGAGTCTGCTAAAGATTATTATTGTTATTATTATTATTATTATTATTATTATTATTATTATTATTATTATTATTATTATTCGTGGGAGCACTAAAGTCGTAGGAGTCATGCAGCGAATGGGAAGTGTGAGGTAATCAAATTTGATCCGAGAAAGTAAAGGGTAGCTTTAATTCCTTGAATCACGAGTCCTTAACTATCATGAAGGCAGCCTCAACATCATGAAGGCAGCCTCAACATCATGAAGGCAGCCTCAGCATCATGAAGGCACCCCTCAACATCATGAAGGCAGCTTCCAACATCATGAAGGCAGCCTCAGCATCATGAAGGCAGCCTCAACATCATGAAGGCAGCCTCAACATCATGAAGGCAGCCTCAACATCATGAAGGCAGCCTCAGCATCATGAAGGCAGCCTCAACATCATGAAGGCAGCTTCAACATCATGAAGGCAGCCTCAGCATCATGAAGGCAGCCTCAACATCATGAAGGCAGCTTCAACATCATGAAGGCAGCCCTCAACATCATGAAGGCAGCCTCAACATCATGAAGGCAGCCTCAACATCATGAAGGCAGCTTCAACATCATGAAGGCAGCCTCAACATCATGAAGGCAGCCTCAACATCATGAAGGCAGCCTCAACATCATGAAGGCAGCCTCAACATCATGAAGGCAGCCTCAGCATCATGAAGGCAGCCTCAACATCATGAAGGCAGCTTCAACATCATGAAGGCAGCCTCAACATCATGAAGGCAGCTTCAACATCATGAAGGCAGCCTCAGCATCATGAAGGCAGCCTCAACATCATGAAGGCAGCTTCAACATCATGAAGGCAGCCTCAACATCATGAAGGCAGCCTCAACATCATGAAGGCAGCCTCAACATCATGAAGGCAGCCTCAGCATCATGAAGGCAGCCTCAACATCATGAAGGCAGCTTCAACATCATGAAGGCAGCCTCAGCATCATGAAGGCAGCCTCAACATCATGAAGGCGCTTCAACATCATGAAGGCAGCCTCAACATCATGAAGGCAGCCTCAACTCATGAAGGCAGCCTCAGCATCATGAAGGCAGCCTCAACATCATGAGGCAGCTTCAAACATCATGAAGGCAGCCTCAGCATCATGAAGGCAGCCTCAACATCATGAAGGCAGCTTCAACATCATGAAGGCAGCCTCAGCATCATGAAGGCAGCCTCAACATCATGAAGGCAGCCTCAACATCATGAAGGCAGCCTCAGCATCATGAAGGCAGCCTCAACATCATGAAGGCAGCCTCAACATCATGAAGGCAGCTTCAACATCATGAAGGCAGCCTCAGCATCATGAAGGCAGCCTCAACATCATGAAGGCAGCCTCAACATCATGAAGGCAGCCTCAGCATCATGAAGGCAGCTTCAACATCATGAAGGCAGCCTCAGCATCATGAAGGCAGCCTCAACATCATGAAGGCAGCTTCAACATCATGAAGGCAGCCTCAACATCATGAAGGCAGCCTCAGCATTCATGAAGGCAGCCTCAACATCATGAAGGCAGCTTCAACAATCATGAAGGCAGCCTCAGCATCATGAAGGCAGCCTCAACATCATGAAGGCAGCCTCAACATCATGAAGGCAGCCTCAACATCATGAAGGCAGCTTCAACATCATGAAGGCAGCCTCAACATCATGAAGGCAGCCTCAACATCATGAAGGCAGCCTCAACATCATGAAGGCAGCTTCAACATCATGAAGGCAGCCTCAACATCATGAAGGCAGCCTCAACATCATGAAGGCAGCTTCAACATCATGAAGGCAGCTTCAACATCATGAAGGCAACCTCAACATCATGAAGGCAGCTTCAACATCATGAAGGCAGCTTCAACATCATGAAGGCAGCTTCAACATTATGAAGGCAGCCTCAACATCATGAAGGCAGCCTCAACATCATGAAGGCAGCTTCAACATCATGAAGGCAACCTCAACATCATGAAGGCAGCTTCAACATCATGAAGGCAGCTTCAACATCATGAAGGCAACCTCAACATCATGAAGGCAGCTTCAACATCATGAAGGCAGTTTCAGCATCATGAAGGCAGCCTCAACATCATGAAGGCAGCCGCAACATCATGAAGGCAGCCTCAACATCATGAAGGCAGTTTCAGCATCATGAAGGCAGCCTCAGCATCATGAAGGCAGCTTCAACATCATGAAGGCAGCTTCAACATCATGAAGGCAGCTTCAACATCATGAAGGCAGCTTCAACATCATGAAGGCAACCTCAACATCATGAAGGCAGCTTCAACATCATGAAGGCAGTTTCAGCATCATGAAGGCAGCCTCAACATCATGAAGGCAGCCGCAACATCATGAAGGCAGCCTCAGCATCATGAAGGCAGCCTCAACATCATGAAGGCAGTTTCAGCATCATGAAGGCAGCCTCAGCATCATGAAGGCAGCTTCAACATCATGAAGGCAACCTCAACATCATGAAGGCAGCTTCAACATCATGAAGGCAGCTTCAACATCATGAAGGCAGCTTCAACATCATGAAGGCAGCTTCAACATCATGAAGGCAACCTCAACATCATGAAGGCAGCTTCAACATCATGAAGGCAGTTTCAGCATCATGAAGGCAGCCTCAACATCATGAAGGCAGCCGCAACATCATGAAGGCAGTTTCAGCATCATGAAGGCAGCCTCAACATCATGAAGGCAGCCGCAACATCATGAAGGCAGCCGCAACATCATGAAGGCAGCCTCAGCATCATGAAGGCAGTCTGCTGAAGAGGATCTGTGCGAATTCGAAGTACACAGTACCTTCCTTACCTTCTGTGATACTGTCTCTCTCTCTCTGCCCCTACCTTTCTTTCCTCCCACTCTCTCTCTATCCCTCCCTCTCTCTCCCTCCTTTCCTTCCTCTCTCCCTCCATCCCTGCCTTCTGGACGAGGTAATCTGTTCATAACCATTATTGTCACGGTTCGGTCTTGAGAGAGCAGAGGACTGACAACACCACGCTCTGTACGGTGCTCAAGATGAGTCCCCTGGGATACCTGGACGATGGATGAAAGGATGCTGGGGAGGGATAAAAGGATACTGGAGAATGGAAGATCCTGGGGAGGGACAGAAGGATGCTGGGGAGGGCCGGAAGGATGCTGAGGAGAATTGAAAGATGCTGGAGAGGGATGGAAGATGCTGGGGAGGGATGGAAGGATGCTGTAACCTCTTACAGCATCCTTCCATGACTTCCCCAGCATTCTTTCATCCCTTACCCAGCATCATTCCACCCTTCCCTAGCATATTCCATCCCCCAGCATTTATTTATCATTTCCTAGCATCCTTTCATTCCATCCCTAGATACCATCCGTAGAAAGAATGCGGGGAAGAGATGGAAGGATGCTGGAAGAAGGATGAAAGGATGCTGTGGGAGGGCTGAAAAGATGCTGGGGAGGGATGAAAGAATGTTGGGGAGGGATGAAAGGATGCTGGGAGGTGGAAGGATGCTTGGGGAGGGGTGAAATATGTTGGGTAGGGATGGAAGGATACTGGGAATACAGGGATACTGATCATGGGTGCCAGCGTACCCTTAGCTTGTAGTTTACCAATGGACAGTTCCGGAGGCTTCGCTACTTGTGCGGTCTGGTCCCTGACCAGGCCTGCTGATTGACAGATCAGGCCTCCTGGTTGACAGACCAGGTCTCCTGGTTGACAGACCAGGCCTCCTGGTTGACAGCCTGGTCGATCAGGCTGGTGGTGGTGGTGCAGTTCAGCGTTGGCATCTCAGCTCGGCCTATCAGCAACTGGCTTGAGAAACTTGTCAAGTAGTCACTTGAA
This sequence comes from Cherax quadricarinatus, assembly GCF_026875155.1. Classification (NCBI taxonomy): domain Eukaryota; kingdom Metazoa; phylum Arthropoda; class Malacostraca; order Decapoda; family Parastacidae; genus Cherax; species Cherax quadricarinatus. The sequence goes on from NC_069405.1 coordinate 29,068,033, forward strand.
CAATGCCAGAGGTGAGATGGTTCCCGTTTGTAGAAACGGGGGGTGATGAAGAGTCTTAGTCCCTGTATACTTACTGAGCTATGAAATTTTAGCAAGAACCGAGAAGTATGGATAAAATAAATTTAAGAAAATTTAAGAACGTATATTTACAGAGGTGCATGATTTTACTTTCACATAAAGAAAATAGAAGAATGTTTATTTACAGAGGTATACATGATGTAACATTCGCATATTGTTCTCATTAAACAAGTTCTCTATAAGCCGGTTACCTCAATAAATATAGACCTTTTCGTTATCACCTCTTTAGTATACTCATTGTCATCTGTTGTTTTGAAGGTTCTATTTATCCACCTTATCTATTTTCCTGCGACTGGGTAATTATTTTGTTGCGAACCTTAAATGTAAGAACTTCTAACATCAGTTGTGAACCTTAAATGTGATATCTGACATTATCACTAGTAAACCTTGAAAATGAGATCTAGCATTATAACTTGTATACCTTGAATGTGAGATATGACATTATCACTTGTGAACCTTGAATGGAAGAGCTGACATTATTTCTCGCAAGATTTTTACGTAGAAGGCGGTTCAGGTATGCTAGAGAGGAGTACAAGGGATGCCGGGGAAGGCTGCAAGGTTACTAGAGATGGGTGAAAGATGCTGGGGTGTAAGATTACTTGGGATGAGTTCAGGGATGCTGGGGAATGTCTGCAACACATCCTCTAAAGCAGTTCTGGTACAAACATTGGGGTTGAGAATGAGTGGGTTCCCCGTCGAGAGATATTCTCTGGACACTAAGGACCCAAGTGTACTGGAGGTGTTATGTGTGTGGACCCACCACAGTACTGGAGCCTGGGAATGATGAAGGAAAGGGAGTAGGGCGAGGATTGGAAGGGAAAGAAATGCAGGGGCAATGGAGGAAAATAGGGAAGGGGTACTGTGAAAAGGACGAAGGAATAGAAGGAGAGGATATGAACGAGAATTTTTTTTTTTTAGAAATAATGTATGAGATGGCCAAGTGGAGAAACAAGAAGAATAGAAAGAGGAGTAGTAGTAGTGAAGGAGGAGAAGCAGAAAGAGTAATATGATGAGAAGCAAATAGAGGAGTAGCAGGAGAAGGAGAAAGGGAAGGAGGAGGAAGAAGAGTAAGAGGAGAAGGAAGAGTAAAAGAATAAAAAAGAGTAAGAGGAAGATTAAAAAGAAGAAGTAAAAGAAAAAAAAATCGCCTCCTGATCGTTTGTCACTAGAATTTCCTCGTTAGATATTTCAACGATTTTGAATGAAAAGGAAAATTTCAAATCATTACCATTTAAAAATGATCTAATAATAAATTATGAGGTACATCTGTTTTCATAACATTTATAATTTAAAAATGAATACAAATAAATGGTTAACTGATAAGTTAATAGAGTTTAAAACTTATCAATTCTTCATCAGCTGTTTGTCATCAGTCAAGGATAATATAATCCCTGAAATAAGGATGAAAGTAAACTATCAGTGTATATATATAATGAGAGATATACCTTTCAGAGCACAACACACACACACACACACACACACACACACACAACACACACACACACACACACACACACACACACACACATATATATATATATATATATATATATATACAATATATATACATATATCCAATAATAAATAACTATACATATACATTAAATTTTTTTTTTATTATCACACTGGCCGATTCCCCAAGGCCAGGTGGCCCGAAAAAAGAAAAACTTTCACCATCATTCACTCCATCATGTCTTGCCAGAAGGTGTTTAATTTACGTTTTTAAAAACTGCAACATTAAACCCCCCCCTTAGAGTGCAGGCACTGTATTTCCCCCTCCAGGACTCAAGTCCGGCCTCCCGGTTTTTTCCCTAAACCCCCTTAAAAAATTTTACTTTGCTCACACTCCAAAGCTGTAAAGTAAAAAAAACCATTTGTCCCCCATTCACCCCTATAAACACGCTCACGCTGTGCTGGAAGCCCAAGCCCCTCGCACACAAAACCCCCTTTACCCCCTCCCCCCAAACCCTTTCCTAGGCCGACCCTCCTCCCCCCTTTTCCTTCCACAAAATGATACACTTTGAAGTCACTTGTTTCGCTCCTTCTCTCTACATGCCCGAACCCCTCAAAACCCTTCCTCAGCCTCTGGACAAAAAGTTTTGGTAATCCCGCACCTCCTCCTAACTTCCAAATACAAATTTCTCTGCATTATTTCACACCACACATTCCCCCTAGAATGACATCTCCACTCCCTCCAGCTTCTCCTCCTGAACATTCATCACCCATGCTTCACACCCAATAAGAGCGTTGGGTTTTAAAACTATACTCTCAAAATTCCCCCTTTTTCCCTCCAAGGAAATTTTTTGTCTCCACAGCCCCCTAAGTGCCCATCCCCCCTTTTCCCCCTCATCAATTCTATGATTCACCTCACTTCATAGACCCACCCGCTGACACGCCCAATCCCAAATATCTGAATAATTCACCTCCTTTCTCTCTCCCTCCAATCTGATATCAATCTTTCACACCTAATCTTTTTGTTATCCTCATAACCTTACTTTTTCCTGTATAAAACTTTTAATTTTTTTCTTTAAAAACACCCTACCAAATTCATCCACCAATCTCTGTAACTTTTTTCAGAATCCCCCAAGAGACAGTTACCCAAAAAAAGAGAAAACTGTGACAACTCCCACTTTATGTGTGATTCTTTATTTTTTAAACTCCACCCCTCTTCCCAAGACCCTGCTTTTATTCTTTTACAACCCCATCTATAAATATTTTAAAACAACCACGGTGACATCACACATTTGTCTAAGGCTACTTTTACTGGCAATAATTTCCCCTTTCCTACAACTCTAATTTGACCCTCACTTCCTCGTAAAATCTTCACTGCTTTCAGTAACCTACCCCCTGCAAAATACACCTGCAACATCTGCCACTTTTGCCCCCATATCCCCCCCTGTCATACCCCTTTTTCCAAATCCATAAATGCCACAAAGACTTCTTTCCCTTTATCAAAATAGTTCCTTATAGTTTCCTGAAAAACCCCTGGTCCACACACCCTCCTTTCCTAAAACCTCCTTGTTTATCTGCTACCTTCTCGTCTTACTCTTTAAATTTTTCAAAAAAACTCACCACACACTTTACCAGGGTTTCTCAACAGATTTTTCCCCCCAATAATTTTTGCACTTCTTTTGTCCCCCCTTTCTTTATACAAAAGGAACTATGCTGCTCTCTGCCAATCCCAGGTACCTTTTTCCCCTTTTCCCAACATTTATAAATAATTATATATAATATATAAAATATATATTTTATTATATTTATATATATATATATAAAATATATATATATTTTTTATATATATATATATTATATATATATAATTTTAAATTTTAAAAAATAAAAAAAAAAAAATTAAAAAAATTTTTATATTAAATTTAAATAAATTTTTTTTTTAATTAAATTAAATTTAAAGATATATTTTAAATAAAAAAATATTAAAAAATAAAATAAATTTTAAAAATTTATTCCCCCTTTAATAATATATATAAAAAAATTTTTAATTTATAAATATTATTTTAATAAAATTTCATAATATATTGTTATTATTATTAAATATATTTAATTTAACCCTAAAAAATTTTTTTTTTAATTTGAGGGGGACCCAAAAAATTTTATGTTTCCCTTTATTCTCTTTGACCTTCCTTTAAAACCCAAAATCAACAAACCCCCTTTGTCTGTAAATTTTTTTTTTTCCCAACCCTTTTCCTTTTTTAATCCTTTTTTATTATTTCCAAAACCCGCCCCCCAGCAAACCCCCCTCCTAACCGCTCTCGTGCTGCTTTAACCCCCCAAACCCCTCCAAAAATTTGGATCTTTAATTTTAATTTCCCTTTTTTTGCCTCCTAATAAATTTTTGCTCCAAAATTATAACGCCCCCCCACCTTTTTTCCCCTCTCAATTTATTTCCCCACCCCCATAATTTTGCCACCGCAACTCAATTCAAAACATTCATTTTCCCCTTTTCTCCCCCCAATTTATTCCATTTTTTTTTTAAATTTAAACCCTTTACACCATTACCTTTTTCTATTTACTTTCAACTTTTCCCTTTCCTTTTAAAAAATTTTTTTTACCGCCCTTTTTTTTTGAAAACTCCCTAAAAAGTTCTAGAAAAATAGTTTTATTTGTTGTTCCCCTTTTTCCACCCCTTAAATGATTTTTTTTTAAAAACCCCTCTTTTTAAAAAAAAAAAAACCATGGTGAATTAAAAATTCCCTTTTGACCTATTTTAAAAAAAATATTTCCCTTTTTTAAATAAATGACCTCACTATTATTTAAAAATTTTAAAAATTTAAATTCCCCTTTCAAAAATTTTAACTTCACTTGTCCCCAAAATTTATTTTCCTTTTTAAATAAAATAATTAAAAAAAAAATTTATTTTAAAAATTTTAATTTAAATTTTTTAATTAAAAAATTTTACCCCAAATTTCCCTTGAAATCCTTTTTGTAATTTAATTTGTTTATTAAAATTTTTTCAATTATAAATCCTACATTTTCTGGATTCTAAAATTTTTTTTAAATTTTAAAATTTTTTGTTTTCTTTATATAAATTTTTCCCTGCGCCCAACCCATCCTTCCCTTTTAACATTTTTTAAAAAAGACCCCCCCCCAAAAATTTTCCCCCATTTCTTTTTTCTTTCGTCATTACGTTCTCAAAATGTCCGACCTACTTCAATAATCCCTCCTCAGCCCTCTGGATAATAGTTTTGGCAATCCCGCATCTCCTAATTTCCAAACTACGGATTCTCTGCATTTATTCACACCACACATTGTTCTCAAACACGATATCTCCACTGCCTCCAGCCTTCTCCTTGTTGGAACAGTCACCACCCATGCTTCACACCCATATACGAACGTTCGTATAACTATACTCTCATACTTTCCCCTATTTGCTTTGGTGGATAATGTTCTGTCTCCACAGACTCCTCGGTGCATAACTTAACTCTTTCCCCTCACCAGTTCTATGATATATATGTGTGTATGTGTGTGTGTGCGTGTCGTGCCGAATAGGTAAAAATTGTGATTTTTGGCTTAAATAGCGTCGCTCTTCTTGGCGAATAAGAGAAGCGAAATTTGTGTATGCAATAATTTAGCAAAAATCATTCCGAACCTATCGAAAAAAAATATATTTCATTGTGTTTGTTGATATTAAATTGTTGTAAACTTATCAAAAATATATTTAGTTGAATTAGGTTTAATTAAATTGCGCTTGTTTACAATAAGGTTAGGTAAGTTTTCTAAGGTGCTTTTGGTACAAAATTATTAATTTTTACATTAAAATAAATGAAAAAATATATCTTCAAACGTATAAGAGAAAAGTTTAAAAAGGACTTAATTTTAAATGAGTTTTTGCTAATTGACCAATTTTACCTATATAATCTTGTGTAATTCAAATTGATTATAGTTATTTTAAAAATAGAGAATATTATTAAAATTAAACTCACGAATTATAAAAATTTCTAATCACATTATTTTTCTCCTGTATGCTCTTATTATTATTATTATTATTATTATTATTATTATTATTATTAGTATTATTATCATCATCATCATAACCATCGTCCTTCCCACTGACGCAGACACAATCTTTCCCATTAACGCAGACAATGACGCAGACACTGACGCAGACAATGACACAGTCCCTCCTACTGTCTTCCCTAATTTCCCGGTAATCTTCCTGTCGTCATTTTTTTTTATTCTCGAATTAATTATCTTCTTTCTCCCCCTTCCTTCATTCTTTCTCTATTCATTATTTTCTTTCCTCCTTCTTCTTTCTCCTTTAAATTAATCGTTTGCTTGTTTTCTCATTTTTTCTTTCTTTTCCACTTGTATCATCCCTTTTCCCTTTTCGTTTTAGGCTCTATTTTTTTTTTTTTTTACACAGGGTTTGACAAGGTTAAGGATCCCTAGCTTTATTGACAAGCTATTTACAGATTAAGGATTCCTAATTTTATTGACAAGCTAAGAGCTGTTACCTACATCAGCTCATTTGAAAACATTTTTATTGTTATGAGACATAAAAGTAGGGAACAGGATGAAGTTGGAGCCATCTGTGGGCAAGTATTTTCATTTCATCAACTGACTTTATCTCGTTGACATCTTAAGGCTGCACGAATGTGTTCCATACTCGAGTCATCCTGGGGATAAATGATCTCAGATGAAGTGATGTACTGGAGAAGGGTACAGGCAGAGTGAAGTTGCTGCTTTCTACCCTTCTTGTGGTATAGAAGCTTGCTTCACGCTGTCCTCGAAGTGGATTCAAGTGTGGCACTCTGACAATATTGGCTTTGTACAAAACAGTAAGACCACCCACATCCCTCCTGTGTTGAAGGCTCTGTTGAAATGACAGATCTATCCAGGACTGGTCCATGCGAGAGATGAAATGTCTTGCTCTGTCGCAGATGAGAGGGGGGGGGGCAGGCAAACTAAGAAAGTGGAGCATACTCAAGGTGTGAGCGTACTTGTGCCTCGTACAAAATCTTGCAACCCCTTCTGTCAAGCAGATACAAGATACGGCGAAGTGCTGCAAGCTTCCTGGCTGCCTTGTTTGCAAGATTTACAACGTGGTTCTTCATGGTCAGTTTGGAGTCAAATTTCACCCCAAAGATATCAACTTCTTCCCCAGGAGCCAACACCCTCCCATTCATCCTTACTACTGCACCAGCATTACCATCATGGTGCCTAGAGACCATCATCATTTGTGTTTTCTCAGGTGCAAATGTTACTTGCCATCTATTTCCCCATGCTGATATAGCTCTTAGCTGGTGGTTGATGTAGCTTAGAGCAGCTGGCATTTCTTCTCTTTATGCTCTCTCTCTCTCTCTCTCTCTCTCTCTCTCTCTCTCTCTCTCTCTCTCTCTCTCTCTCTCTCTCTCTCTCTCTCTTCACAAATGAGAATCATAATGTCCGCAGCTTTACACTCGTCTCTTGCAGAAACGAGGCGATTAACTAAAGGAACGAAGGAGCGCTCACTTTCAAATTAGATTGTGTAAAGCTGGAGTCTACAACTTGATGTAAACAAGCAGCAATTGTCCGTTTTGTAACGCTAGAAACGACAGCTGGGTGTAAACTAGTTGCACATGTTTGTTCAGTAACGCTGGGGACGACAGC
>NC_069405.1:29080217-29082717 GCF_026875155.1 Cherax quadricarinatus
GAGAAAATTCAATAAGTGTCCGGGGTCCAAGACTACTCAACATCCTCCCACCAGCCATAAGAGGCATTGCCAACAGATCCCTGGTTATCTTCAAAAGGGAGCTGGACAGATACTTAAAGTCGGCGCCGGGTCTGCCGGGCTGTGAGTTCGTACGTTGGACTGCTTGCGGCCAGCACTAACACCCTGGTTGATCAGGCCTTGATCCACCGGGAAGCCTGGTCGTGGACCGGGCCGCGGGGGCGTTGATCCCCGGAATGCCCTCCAGGTAGACTCCAGGTATGCCCAAATACATACATTTTAATAAAGAAATGTTATTCATTGATGAATAAAGACACAGGTGTTTCCTGTGAGTTTCTTATTCATCAGTTCGTCTATATTCAATAACATTAATACGATAATATTTATTATTAGTAGAAATATTCACTATACCGAAAAAAATAATACACGTAATTCATCGTGATTTTATTCATTTTGTGTAAATTGGTCTTTGAATACAATCAATTTTCAATTAAAAAAATCGTACCTGAATAAAAATTCTTAACGTGTAAAACAAATCTTAAGTATAAATTATATTTTCCATGTTATATTTTTCAATTTATATATTTAGATATGCTGTGTTTTTCGTGAGGTTCATCGTACCTTTTTTCGTGTGTACTAAATTACTTTTCGTAGGGTGTACATTATTTACTGACGTTACTTTCCGCGAGGTAAAAATTATTTTATTCAAATATACATTACAATTTGTGATGTGTACATTACATTTCCTGAGAGATTCATTACACACACACACACACACACACACACACACACTGAAGAGGATGAAAGGGTGCTGCAGAAAGACTTGGACTGCAGGAAGGGTCACATAAATAATGCTGAGAGTTAACTCAGCCAAAAGCAAACTTATGAAGCTGGGAGTCGGGGGAAGGACACCGAGGACAGAGTATCAGCTGGGGAAGCGAGGGGGAAAACTCACGAAGGAAGAGGTGAGGAAAACATACTTAAAATATTCATTTACTGTGATGCTCATACATTTATACACACTAACACCAGCAGCAGGCTGCCGACAGCAACAGCCTGGTTGAGCAGACGTTCCTCAGGAAAGATTGGCTTCCAGGTCAGACCGCGAGAGTAGGGAAAATTCTTCGACACAGGTGACTGCTTTTAAGAAAGTCAGAAATTCGCCTGCAAACACAACTCAAACGATAAACCTCTGTACAGTATCAAAGAATAGTATATCTTCATATCAAGAGAAATTCCTTTGACGCTGGTGAGGGACTCTTAACGTTGGATTTAAGGAAGGAGAGGTCATGTCCAAATTATTAATGTTTCTTATAATTTGCCCGAAATGCTCTGCATAACAAGGGGTTTTCTATATATGTTACTGATGTTAGTTATGGTCTGTATGCGTTGTATCACGTACTTGTAAAAACAAAGATTATTATTATTATAATTATAATTATTATTATTATTATTAATATTATTATTATTATTATTATTCCCCCACGCGTTGCGTGACTCCTACCAATGAACGTCACTCTACGTATTCACAGAAATTCAGCTGCGTCTTCTATTTTATATTATAAATTACGTATGTAGTGTTTTTTAAAGGTATGTTCAGTCACAGGATGAGTGAAACTGCCCAACAAACTTGCTCATCGCAGCAAAATCTGAAATAAATATTTTATAGATTGAGGGACCCAATGGAAATAAATGACACTGCTTGACTTCACTGGGTTGCTTGGCCGATAAATCTATATTATGTACTTATTAGGTACCCATAACACATGCATACTTTTAATCTATCAGTACAATATTGATAAAGCCACTGGACAGTGAAATGTCTGCAAATTAAGGACACCCAGATGTTGCACATGTGTTCAGTTATTCCTCTTGTTGGTATTGTATACCATTTATATACAGCTGGAAAACCATGTTACGTTTTTCACCTCGTAAGTTTGTAAGTTAATTTTGGACACTTACATTGGATGGATGGGAAAAGATATTTATCATTGGGTATACCTGGAGTATACCTGGAGGGCGTTTCGGGGGGTCAACGTCCCTGCGGCCCGGTCCATGACCAGGCCTCGGTGCGTAGTTTTGCGCGTTACTAGAGGAAGTATGTCACTGAACGAAGAGACAGAGACTGAGAATTACGCAGTTACACTGGCACAGAGAGACTGATATAGACACATTATCATTATCATCATCGTTATTAATATCATTATTACCATCAACACCAGTTTTTATATCTAACAGCTTATTCTTCAACCTCTTTCTCCTAATTTGTGTCTCCTCCTTCTCCTCTTCTTCCCTTTCTCCTTCGATTTCTTTTTCTCATCCTTCTCATTACCTTAATCTTCCTCATTTCATTCAGAAAATAAAACACAACGCTGTGACGAACTACTTTATTAGATTTAGATTTTGATAAATTAGACACATGTGCAACTCTTGGGTATCTTTATTGAGGAAACGTTTCGTCACACAGTGAAGCCACTGTGTG
>NC_069405.1:29087717-29127717 GCF_026875155.1 Cherax quadricarinatus
ATATATATATATATATATATAATATATATATATATATATATATATATTATGTGTGTGTGTGTGTACATACATACATATACAGAAAAGTTCAGGGCTTCCCCATGTCACACGATGGACGCAAAAATCTGCATCATAAATATACTACGTGAATCTGTCATTAGTAAAATTTCCAGACATTCACTAGATTAATTAGAGGTCTGGAGACACAATAACTCATGTGAGTGCGTATCTGCTCACCTGTCGCCCCCCTCTTTACTCACCCTCCACCCCCCACCCCCTCCCCTACTCACCTCAAAACCATCTACCATATTTTTTTCACTTCCTGTCTTAACATTCCATTTTTTAATTACCTCGTTATCATCATCTGCTCTACATTCTTTTGCAAGATTTTCCATGCACCTATTTTTATTCCTTGTCTTTCATTCATTTTTCTTTGTCTTTTATTCACTTCCTGTTTTCCTTTGCTCATCTTTCTCTTCCCTGTATTCATCTCTTCTTTTCTCTACTATCGTCCTCATCCATATTCCACATCTTTCCAGTCAATTATTCACGACCTACCCATTTATTTTCCTACTTACCCATTTCCTCACATACCCATTTAGTTACCTACTCCCCATTTACTGACCAACTTACCAATTTACTCACTTTTTTAACCATTTCTTTACTTTCTCATTTCCTCACCTCACCCATTTACCCACCTCCTTACTAATTTACTCACTTATTCACCCATTTACTCACCTATTCACCCTCACTCACCTTGGCAAATGACTGCTGACATTATGGTAGAGCTTCTTGGTATGTGACTCATAGATCTGAAGACGGTATGTCTGCGGCATGGAAGGTGGGTCCCCAGGCTGACAGGTGACAGTCACCACCTCCCGCCCCGCCCCAGTCAGGCTGCAGTTGACAGGTGCTGACGGAGGCGCTGTAGCAGAGAAGATGAGGGGAAAGAAGTTAGTGGTGGTGGTGATGCAGTGTGTGTGTGTGTGTGTGTGTGTGTGTGTGTGTGTGTGTGTGTGTGTGTAATTAGGTACTTGAAGGTACCTTTCACTAGTCGTATATTTCCAAAATCATCGCAATTATTCACTCTTCTCCTGGAGCACATTTCGCTCGTCAGCCACGCCATTTATAAAGAAAATACTTCCTGCATTACTTTTAATCAAACAACGATAAAAATATAATGTTTCCTCTTGGAGAAAGGTGAGCCGCGGGTTCCCCAAGGATCGGTACTTACCCACATTATCTTTCTAATTCATATGACTGAATTGTCAATAGGAAACAAAACTATATAAACATGTTTGAAGATGGTATAATTGGAGGGTGTTCCAGGGGTCAGCGCCCCCCGATGCCCGGTTCGTGACCAGGCCTCATCCATTCTTTAATGATCCCTTCTGGTGCTTATACCTAGTAAACTGGGTAAGAGATAGAATTTCAAATTTAGTGGAGTTATATATTTAATAATGGAAACTGGATAACGCCAGAAGATTGCTGATTCTGTGACGAACACTGAAGAATTCCGTAATTGGCATTTAAAATTAAATAGCTATAACAAATCTGAAAAAAATCAGTGATGATTTTTTTTCAGAAATTTCTTGGCTAATCTAGAAACTCTGATGATGCTTGATGGAGAGATGTTGACGCAGATATTTACGTATTTACCTATGTTTAAATATAATTATGTAACATAAATGTTTTATCATGGTATGCAATACCGAGAAATTGATGAGCAAGACGTATTTGCAACATTAAGAATCTTTTTTTATTTATTATTGTGCATGACTGATGATGGCTGCAGCGTAGACGAAATCTCTATAAAGATTTCTTGTGTTGCTTACGTGTGTTGCTCATCGTAAGTGTGGTGTCTACAACTCAGTAAAAAATATACACATAAGACAAGGAAAAACCCAAGACATGCTATAAAAAGTCTCCTGGAATGAAGATATGTGAGATGCAGAAAAAAATGGAGGCACTTATGCTTCTCTCGCTGGCTCATAGGAAAGGAGACACGATCACTGTATACAAAATCATTTAAGTATACGAGAAAATAGATAAAGATACTTATTTAGCACAATCAGCATTTCCTGCTGATGCTGCTAAGACATAATCGCAAATTATTACAAAAACAGAGACGAAAGACTATGAAAATGTTTTTCTTGACAATAGAATGATACAATACTGGAATGGTATCCAACAGAAGGTAGTAAATTATGCAACCACTGAAATGAACAAATATTCGGCTAACTGTTCTTTAAATACACAAATAACCCGCACATAGGAGAGAGAAACTTATGACGACGTTTCGGTCCGATTTGGGCCATTTACAAGTCACACTGAGACAGGTGAGGGAGCCAGTGTATATAGGAGACGGGGCCAGGAACGGGACAAAGAGATGAAGAAAGGAGGAAGTAGAGAAGTAGTGGTAGAGGTAATGCTGGTAGTGGAAGTCGCAGTAGAAGTAGTAGTGGCAGTAGAGTAGTGGTAGTGGTAAAAGATACAGAGAGGAGAGTAAAGAGAGGAAGTAGTAGTAGCAGTGGTAATCAGAGTAGAAGTGTGTTACATGTTGCTGCAAAACTCACATGTGTATCACTTGGCTCACTTTCATATGAAGACGTCAGCTTAGTTAATATACCCAAGTACTGCGTATTGTACATGAGTCTCATTCATAACTTTACTCCTGTTTGTAGATTGTTATAAAGGAGAAAATGGAAGCAAACCCACACATAGCTGATACGACAGAACCCATTAAGCGTAGACCTTTTGAAACCAGTCGTATGAGATTAAGAGACCGGTTTAGGTGCTGTGGCTAGACCCCCTTAGCCACAGACAGGCCTTTACACACGCACGAACACTGACCCAAGCACTCAACATACACAGTTATTCTAAACAGCGGTATAATATACATCCTAGAAGGTAAAAATGTGGGGAAGAAAGCAGGAATGTACTAAGCTAGCAGAAGAGTGGCAGTGTGGGAATGGCTGCAGGAGAGGGATTGTGTTCTCCCATAAAGGATTCTCGCAGGATTTTGGGATTGCTGGAGGCGCTTGTGAGGGCTACCAAGGACGAGGCAACCTTTACTGCTGAAATTATACGTTGTGTGCGAAATATTTTTCTTTAAGAACATAAGAAGGAGGAACACTTGTATCAGGTCCTACTAGCCCATACTTGGCAGGTCCTTCTCAAACCCAGAACCACTAAAAAATATTCGCTCAATCCATTATCAACTAGACAAGGAATAATATTTCGTGTGTCTTACCCGTCCAACTCCTTCATCTCTCTCTCTCTCTCTCTCTCTCTCTCTCTCTGTCCCCATACCTCATCCCTCTAACTCCCCCTCGCTATCCCTTCCTCCTTGTCTTTGATTCCCTCAAGTCCCCTCACTCTCCTTTTCATCACTTTTCCTTCCCTCACTTCCCTAACAAGAAGAAACATAAGGGCAAGTTTCCTTACTCTCCTCTACTATCCTTGTCCACCCAGAAGTGAAAGTTACCTTTGTGTTAGCCCAGTGTTGTGGGATTCGAAAACTAACCCAAAAGGTTCTTTCAGGTATACAGAAGAAAGATTAGGGACAAGATTGGCCCACTTAAGAGTAACTCTGGTCAGATCACTGACAGTGTTAAGGATATGTGTGAAATTTTCGATTCTTACTTCCTCTCAGTTTTTACTAAGGAAGATACTAGCGAAATTACAAGAAATAATAGATTATGTAAAACAGGACGATAATAAACTATTATCGGTAATTAGTGACATGGTCCTCAGACAAATAGAGAAATTATAAGTTAACAAATCCCCAGGCCCTGATGAACTGTTTGCAAAGGTGTTAAAGGAATGTAAAGAGGAACTTAGCATACCTTTGGCTAATCTTTACAATATATCACTACAAACGGGCATAGTGCCTGACAAGTGGAAACTGGCAAATGTAATACCTATTTACAAGGCAGGTGACAGGTCCTTAGCTTCGAACTATAGACCAATAAGCATTACCTCCATAGTGGGAAAATTTATGGAATCAATAATTGCCGAAGCAGTTCGTAGCCATCTCGAAAGGCATAAACTGATTAATGAATCTCAGCACTGCTTTACAAAGAGGCGTTCCTGTCTTACGAATTTTCTAACTTTCTTCACTAAGGTGTTTGAGGAGGTAGATCATGGAATTGAATATGACACTGTGTACATGGACTTCAGTAAGGCTTTTGATAGAGTTCCACATCAGAGGCTATTAAGGAAACTTAAGGCACACGGAATAGGAGGAGAATTTTTTTCCTGGGTTGAGGCATGGTTGACGAATAGGCAGTAGAGAGTTTGCATAAATGGGGAGAAATCGGAATGGGGGTACGTCACAAGCGGTGTTCCACAGGGGTCAGTGTTGGGCCCACTTGTTGTTCACAATATACATAAACGACATAAATGAGGGAATAAATAGCGATATAAGCAAATTTGCTGATGACATCAAAAAAGGCCGTCCAATTCATTCTAATGAGGACACTAGAGCACTCCAGGATGATTTGAATAGACTGTTGCAGTGGTCGGAGAAGTGGCAGATGCAGTTTAATATAGACAAATGCAAAGTTCTAAATGTCGGACAGTTAAATAGCCATGCCACATATAAACTAAATAATGTAGATCTTAATATTATGGATTGCGAAAAGAATTTAGGAGTTCTGGTTAGTAGTAATCTAAAACCAAGACAACAGTGCATTAGTGTTCGCAGTAAAGCTGACAGAATACTTCGCTTCATAGCAAGAAGTATAAATAACAGGAGTCCTCAGGTTGCTCTCAACTCTATATATCCTTGGTTAGGCCTCATTTAGATTATGCTGCGCTGTTTTAGTCGCCGTATTACAGAATGGATATAAATGCACTGGGAAACGTACAAAAGAGGATGACAAAGTTGATCCCATGTATCAGAAATCTTCCCTATGAGGATAAACTGAGGGCCCTGAACCTGCACTCTCTAGAAAGGCGTAGAATTGGGGGGATATGATTGAGGTGTATAAATGGAAAACAGGAATAAATAAAGGGATGTAAATAGCGTGCAAAAATATCTAACATAGACAGGACTCGCACAATGGTTTTAAATTAGAAAAATTCAGATTCAGGAAGGATATAGGAAAGCACTGGTTTGGTAATAGAGTTGTGGATGAGTGGAACAAACTCCCGAGTACCGTCATAGACGCTAAGACGTTGTGTAGTTTTAAAAATAGGTTGGATAAATACATGAGTGGGTGTGGGTGGGTGTGAGTTGGATCTGACTATCTTGTGCTACTATGTCGGATGCACTGCTCCTCCCTTAAGTGACGTCTCTGACCTCACTAGGTCAAGGCATTGGCTTAAGCCGATTGGAGAATTAGGATCTGCCTCGCATAGGCCTGTTGCAGTGTTCTTTCTTATGCTATTATGTTCTTCTTATGAATCCTTGGCTTCATATCAAGAAGCATAAATAATAGGAGTCCTCAGGTTGTTCTTCAACTCTATATATCCTTGGTTAGGCCTCATTTAGATTATGCTGAACAGTTTTGGTCACCGTATTACAGAATGGATATAAATGTTCTGGAAAACGTACAAAGGAGGATGACAAAGTTGATCCCATGTATCAGAAATCTTCCCTATGATGATAGACTGAGGGTCCTGAATCTGCACTCTCTAGAAAGGCGTAGAATTAGGGGGGATATGATTGAGCTGTGTAAATCGAAGACAGGAATAAATAAAGGGGATGTAAATAACGTGCTGAAAATATTTAGCCTAGACAGGACTCAAAACAATGGTTTTAAGTTGGAAAAATTCAGATTCAGGAAGGATATAGGAAAGCACTGGTTTGGTAATAGAGTTGTGGATGAGTGGAACAAACTCCCTAGTACAGTTATAGAGGCTAAAACGTTGTGTAGTTTTAAAAATTGGTTAGATAAATACATGAGTGGGTGTGGGTGGGTGTGAGTTGGACCTGATTAGCTTGTTCTACTAGGTCAGTTGCCGTGAATGTGATCTGACCTGACCAGGTTGGGGCATTGGCTGAAGCCGGTAGGAGACCTGGACCTGCCTTGCATGGGCCAGTAGGCCTACTGCAGTGTTCCTTCTTTCTTATGTTCTTATGTTCTTATGTTCGCATCCAGGGTAATAATTTACAAGAAAACTCCAGTCCTGTGTGTAAGAAGCTCCAGTACCTACTGGAATATTAAATTCTGTTATAGCAAAGACTCCAGTCCTGTGTGTGAGAGGCTCCAGTACCTGTTTGAATATTGTATCCTGTTTAAGCAAGTTCTCCAGTCGTGCGTGTAACAAACTCCAGCACCTACTGGAAAAATCAATGTGTTAGTCGTAAGGTATCCTTGTATGTAATAATAATTCAACAGATACATTAACCCCCCAACCCCTAAACCTACCCGCTCCCATCCCCCCCTAGTGAGTGTAAACATGTGGATGGTACACCCGGAGGTATCATGGTATACAAATTTGAATGCCTCACAGGACTGTTTTTAGAGGGTATAAACCTGTGTGTCTGGCACAAAGCAATGTAATCTAGGTCTTGTGGATAGTGTGTGTGTGTGTGTGTGTGTGTACTCACCTATTTGTACTCACCTATTTGTGGTTGCAGGGGTCGATTCATAGCTCCTGGCCCCGCCTCTTCACTGATTACTACTAGGTCCTCTCTCTCCCTGCTCCATGAGCTTTATCATACCTCGCCTTAAAACTATGTATGGTTCCCGCCTCCACTACTTCACTTTCTAGGCTATTCCACGGCTTGACTACTCTATGACTGAAGAAATACTTCCTAACATCCCTTTGATTCATCTGAGTCTTCAACTTCCAATTGTGACCTCTTGTGTCTGTGTGTCGTGTGTGTGTGTGTGTGTGTGTGTGTGTGTGTGTGTGTGTGTGTGTGTGTGTGTTTGTGTTGTGTGTGTGTGTGTGTGTGAGTGTGTGTTTGTGTGTGTGTGTGTGTGTGTGTGTACTCACCTATTTGTGATTGCTAAGATCGATTCACATCTCTTGTGTGGGTGTATGTTTTATGAATTTTTAGCTACTAGGGCCTGATCATACCTAGACTTCCATCTGCTCATAGTGTTTGCCTCCCACTACTTCGTCTGGTTCGCTACACTTCCCAAAACTCAGATTGAAAAGGGATTTCCTAAGTTTCGTTCCTAACATCGCAGCGTCGCGGTTACTGTTCTGGGTCACAACCACCGTCCAAAGGTGAAAGAAAGGTTGGAATTTTAACCATAATTCTTGAGGGTGTGGAAAGTGAGCCAGCTGAAGGCCTCAGTCAGATGACGAAAAGCTCCAGCTGTGGGTCGTCATCTAAGACCCGCGCCAGGAAACACTTGTCCTGTTTCCTACCCTATCTTACCTATAAGCCCCAAAAGTTCCAAATTCGCTCTTATTCTTCGAAATACGCGGAAAAATTCCCTTGTTTTCTTACACACACAGACACACACACACACACACACACACACACACACACACACACACACACACACACACACACACACACACACACACACACACACACACACATACACACATCCACACATGCACACACACACATGAAAAAGCATACACATGAAAATTCGAACTCAGGCAGAAGTACACATTACTACTCACACTAATACTATTACCAACCCCATCGCTACCACCACTACCACCACTATCACCACTACCACCACTATCACCACTACCACCACCACAACTACTACCACCACCACAACTACCACGATCACCACCACCATCACCACCACCACAACCACCACCACCACCACCACCACCACCACCACCATCACTATCACCACCACCACAACCACCACCACCACCACCACCACTACTATCATCACTATCACCACCACCACCAACACCACCACCACAACCACCATCACCACCACCACGACCAATACCACCACCACAACTACCACCACCACCACAACCACCATCACCACCACGACCAATACCACCACCACAACTACCACCACCACCACAACCACCACAACCACCACCACCACCACAACCACCACCACCACCAACACACCACCACACCACCACCACCACCACCACAACCACCACCACCACCACCAACATCACAACCACCACCAACACCACCACCACCACAACCACCACCACAACAACCACCACAACAACCACCACAACCACCACCACCACCAACACCACCACCACCACCCAAACCCCCACCACCACCACCACAACCACCACCACCACCACCACTATCACCACCACCACCACCACTACCACCAACACCACCACCACCACCACCACAACCACCATCCACCACCACCACGATCATTACCACCACCCACAACTACCACCACCACCACCACCACCACCACCACAACCACCACACCACCCACCACCACAACCACCACCCCCCACCACAACCACCACCACCACAACCACCACCACCACCACCAACACCACCACCAACACCACCACCACCACCACCACCTTCACCAACACCACCACCACCACCACAACACCACCAACACCACCACCACCACAACACCACCACCACCCACACCACAACCACCATAACCACCACCACCACAAACCACCCCACCACCTTCACCAACACCACCACCACCACCACCTCACCAACACACCACCACCACCACCACCAACACCACCACCACCAACACCACCACCAACACCACCACAACCAACCACCACCTTCACCAACACCACCACCACCAACCACCCCAACCACCACCCCCACCAACATCACCACCACCACAACCACCACCACCACCACCACCACCATCACTATCACCACCACCACCACCACAACACCCACCCCCCCCATCACCCACCACCACCCTCATACCACCACCAAACTACCACACCACCACCACCCACCACACCACCACCACCACCACCACCACCACCACCACAACCACCACACCACAACCACCACCACCTTCACCAACACCACCACCACCACCACCACCTCCACCTCCACCTCCTCCTCCCCCCCCCACAAACGCATTCAAATCACATTTCTTTTATACAATTTTCAGAGGCCAACTTCAAGCTGACTGAGCGATGGACCTACACCGCTTCAAAGAATCTTGACGCTGTTGAAGGGCTCCTGATCCAAGGAAATAGAGTACAAGGTGAGAAAATCAATCTAAAGCCAGGATATGAGTGTGAAAAAAAATTGGTGGATTTTTAAATCATAATTTTTCACCTAAAACTGGTGGACAAATACACAAGACTCGGTCTCAGTGCGCGAGTTTCACACATTAAAAACAGCGCAGAAGAACAGTATGCGCAGTTTTCTCATGAAATATTTCTATGTTTGCGACTGTTTATAGCGCAAAATTGCGCGTACTGATTATTTTGGCTTTAGGATAGCATGCAAACATGAAATGAAAGCAGTCACGAAAGAAATAGCAATAGTTATCACGAGAGCTGTCCAGAATTGTGAAAGCGGTCACGAAAGAAGTTGTGAAAGCAATCACGAGAGCAAGCATGAAAGCAGTCACGAAACAAGTTATCAATAAGGTCGCAAAAGCAGTCACAAAAGAATCCCGACGGCAGTCACGAAAGCAGTTACGAAAGTACTCTCTAAAAATTTTGAGCCCCTCTTACTGTTTAACCACGAACCCAGACGAAATAAAATGCAGCGAATGTATTCGCTGATAAATCGCGGTGTTCGTGTCTTTCTCCTCGCGTGGGTAAAAGCCTGAGCGGAGCGACTTTCTTATGTGCGCGTCTCTCTTCGTGTTGCGTGCGTCTACAAGCAAAGAGCGGAATTATTTTTTTCTCGCGTCACGCTATTTCGTTGTTGCTTCTTCTTTAAATTATGATTTATATTTTGACATAATCTTGCCGCTCTCGTAGATTTTTTTGTTTTTGCGAGGTCGTTCACGTGAAAGTGAATTTCACGGTATCATAAAAGTAGCAGATGACATAAAGAGCTCTCTCTCTCTCTCTCTCTCTCTCTCTCTCTCTCTCTCTCTCTCTCTCTCTCTCTCTTTCTCTCTCTCTTCTTTTCTATCCTTGACCCATACAGCTTGATAATGCACAATAGATCTTAATATAAATAGAATTAAATAGTTACTCTCAGCAGAGAGCATCAGTGTGGATTTCCAAGTCTTTAGCTAATTCCTTTTCACATATACTTTCTCTGTCTGTCTGTCTGTCTGTCTGTCTGTCTGTCTGTCTCTCTCTCTCTCTCTCTCTCTCTCTCTCTCTCTCTCTCTCTCTCTCTCTCTCTCTCTCTCTCTCTCTCTCTCGCTCTCTTTCTCTCTCTTGCAAGGGTGAGGCTGCAGTATAGGTCCTCAAGCATCCTCCCTACACTCTCATAAAACACTAAAACACCCTCTAAAACTCTTTCTTTGCTCTCTAAAAACCTTCTTACACAGTCTTAATCCTCTTTTTACACTTGCAGGGTTTACCCTCCAGTATGGGTTTACTGGGCAAGCTTATTAAAACCTCTTCCTTATATCACAGTTTTAATAGAGTGAACCTTGGACGATGTTTCGGTCCTTCCAATAACGATCTTCGCCGATCTAAAAGTCAGATTATCTGTCTGATTAAGTTTCAGAAATATCCATTGGTCAGAAAGTTTTTTATCACTGAACTTCGAATGCTCATTAAATTCTTCCCAAATTTTTTTAATTATAAATGATTCCAATTTATATAAACCAAAATAAATATTAATATTATTTTCAAAACTGCTTTTTATGAAATATGATTCTATTATATTACTGTCGACCATGGACTTGCTTGATACAAATTTCTCAACCTTTTGAAAATCAATTTGATTGTTAAAATCTCTCAAATGTATAGAGCATTAGAATCTTGTCCAGTTCTGATGCTATACTTGTATTTATGTTGTTTTAATCTTAGTTCGAGACTTCTGCCAGTTTGACCGTAATAAACTTTATCGCACATCTTACAAGGAATTTTACAGACACACCCGTCAGCATTTTAGGGGGAATTTTTTATCAAATGTTTTTTTACTGTATCAAGATTTTTAAACACAACTTTGATATTAAAAGTCTTAAGAAGAGAAGGCATATCAACCAAGTTTTCATGGTAAAGGAGACCCAATATAATGTTTGTTGAATAAGGTTGGTTGTTCCTTTTTGAATTGTGAAAAGTATTTCTGGCAGTTTTAAAGGATTTATCATTTAAGTTTCTTGTGTATTTTAAATCATAAGCTATTTCATAAATTTTAGAGTTTTATTCATCTACGAATTCTGGACTTTCACAGTGGTTGTTCTGTATATTGTGATATCTCCTGTTTACTGTGATTTTATGGCATATATATATATTATATTATATATATATATATATATTATATATATATATATATATATATTATATATATATATATATTATATATATATATACCGGGAGTATACCTGGAAAGGTAAATAAGCTTAAAAATAAACTTGCCACGAGAGATCAGATTAGCTAGTACTCATCCTGATCAAGCAGGCTCCGTTGAACCTCTCTTAACTAGCCTTTAGCAGGCTTAGCTAGCTGTCGCCATTTTGCCTTGTAGTAAGTTCATCTAGCTGTGACCAGGTAACTATTCTGCAGCAGGAACAACTTGCATGTAGAAAGGAAAGGGGAGGGTCTTAAATAAGAGGACAGGTCTGCAAGGGAGTCATTAAAAATGTAAAGAATATGTAAATATATATATATATATATATATTTTATATTTTATATATATTATATATATATATATATATATATATATATGAGAGAGAAGAGAGAGAGAGAGAGAGACAGACAGACAGACAGACAGACAGACAGAGAGACAGAGAGACAGACAGAGAGACAGAGACAGAGTATACGATTTGCATGACTATTATGTTGTAACCAGACAAAAAATACAAAATGACACAGTCCACACGATGAGGAGATTCGTAATATACTTAATAACGCAATAACATAATGCACACAAAGGCACACACAAAATACTGCGTGGAATAAACAAGGTGGACAGAGACATGATGTTCCAGAGATGGGACACAGAAACAAGGGGTCACAATTGGAAGCTGAAAGCTCAGATGAGTCAAAGGGATGTTAGGAAGTATTTCTATAGTCAGAGTTGTCAGGAAATGGAATAGTCTGGCAAGTAACGTAGTGGAGGCAGGAACAATACATAGTTTTAAGACGAGGTATGATAAAGCTCATGGAGCAGGGAGAGAGAGGACCTAGCAGCGACCAATGAAGAGGCGAGGCCAGGAGCTATGACTCAGCCCATGTAACCACAAATAGGTGAGTACACATATTACTGAGTGCTTTCATTCGACAACAAAAGTTCCCAAAAGGTAAACATTATAAAGAGAATATTTTTAGTCTCAATTATAACCGACGTGAATACGTAGAGAGAATACAAGACAAGCTTGCGAGAGAAGAATTAGGACTGCATTTGTTTGAGGTCATTTGCATAATTTTTGCATGCCAAAATAGGCTCTGCTGCCCGGTGCGCTAAACCATATATAAAAAAAAATATGAAACGTAAATCACAAGGACATTTTTAAATCCATGTAATTTTTTTGACAAATTGTGTCGAGAGTCTAGGGAAGTACGTATTAGTTATTTCTCTCTGTCTGTCTGTCTGTCTGTCTGTCTGTCTCTCTCTCTCTCTCTCTCTCTCTCTCTCTCTCTCTCTCTCTCTCTCTCTCTCTCCCTCTCTCTCTCTCCGCCTGTTTGTATGTCAGTCTATCTCTCGCTTCCAATGTTTTCCTTTTTTGTCTCTATCTACAATTCTTCCTCATTCCTTTCCTTTCTGCGTTTCCTTTTTTCGTCTTTCTCCCTCTTTCCTTCCCTCTATTTTTTTCCTCTTCGCTTTACTTTCGTTTTTCGCTTCATCTCGTCATTCTTCAGTCCTCTACCTTATGTTCTCGCTCCCAGTTTCTCTCCCGTTATGTATAATAATAATAATAGTAATAATAATAATAATAACAATAACAATAATAATAATATTATAATTGATATTAATAATAATTATAATAAAATTTATTATAATAATAATAATAATAATATATTAATTTATATATTTATTATTATTATTATTATTATTATTATTATTATTATTATCATTATTATTATTATTATAAGAACATAAGAACGATGGAACACTGCAGAAGGCCTAATGGCCCATGTGAGGCAGGTCCAAGTCTCCTACCGGCTTAAGCCAATGCACCCAACCTAGTCAGGTCAGGTCACATTGACTTAAGGGAGGAACACGGCAACCGACCTGGTAGCACAAGCTATCAGGTCTAACTCACACCCACCCACATCTACTCATGTATTTATCCAACCTATTTTTAAAGCTACACAACGTTCTGGCCTCTATAACGGTATTTGGGAGTTTTGTTCCACTCATCCACAACTCTATTACCAAACCAGTACTTTCCTATATCCTTCCTGAATCTGAATTTTTCCAACTTAAAAACCATTGCTGCGAGTCCTGTCTAGGCTAGATATTTTCAGCACACTATTTACATCCCCTTTATTTATTCCTGTCTTCCATTTATACACCTCAATCATATCCCCCCTAATTCTACGTCTTTCTAGAGAGTGCAGTTTCAGGGCCCTTAGTCTATCCTCATAGGGAAGGTTTCTGATACATGGGATCAACTTTGTCATCCTCCTTTGTACATTTTCCAGAGAATTTATATCCATTCTGTAATACGGTGACCAAAACTGTGCAGCATAATCTAAATGAGGCCTAACCAAGGATGTATAGAGTTGAAGAACAACCTGAGGACTCCTATTATTTATGCTTCTTGATATGAAGCCAAGGATTCTATTAGCTTTATTGCGAACACTTATGCACTGTTGTCTTGGTTTCAGATTACTGCTAACCAGAACTCCTAAATCTTTTTCGCAATCCGTAATATTAAGATCTACATTATTTATTTATAATGTGGCATGGTTATTGTCCTGTCCAACATTTAGAACTTTGCATTTGTCTATATTAAACTGCATCTGCCACTTCTCCGACCACTGCATCAGTCTATTCAAATCTTCCTGGAGTGCTGAATGTCCTCGTCAGAATGAATTCGACGGCCTATTTTGGTGTCATCGGCAAACTTGCCGATGTCGCTCTTTATGCCCTCATCTATGTCGTTTATGTAGATTGTGAACAGCAGGGGGACCAACACTGACCCCTTGTGGAACACCGCTCGTGACGCTTCCCCACTCTGATTTCTCCCCATTTATGCAAACTCTCTGCTGCCTATTTGTCAACCATGCCTCTATCCAGGAAAAAATTTCTCCTCCTATTCCATGTGCTTTAATTTTCCTCAATAGTCTCTGATGTGGGACCCTGTCAAAAGCCTTACTGAAGTCCATATACACAATATCATATTCATTACCATGATCTACCTCCTCAAATACCTTAGTGAAAAAATTTTAATAAATTCGTAAGGCAGGAACGCCCCTTTGTAAAACCATGCTGAGATTCGTTGATTAATTTATGCTTTTCAAGGTGGCTACGAACTGCCTCGGCAATTATTGATTCCATAAATTTTCCCACTATGGAGGTTAGGCTTATTGGTCTATAGTTCGAAGCTAAGGACCTGTCACCTGTTTTGAAAATAGGTTTCATCTTTGCCATTTTGCACTTATCAGGTTAATGATAGTTTGTAAGTGATATGTTGAAAGTTAGCCTTTAAGGTTGCTATGAACCCTTTACATTTTTTATTCTACAAGTCTTTTGATTCTACTATAGACATAGCTGATTTATACGTACTATATAGAAACTTCTTGTTGGCTGAGTATTTCGGCAAATTAGGTCAGTTTTGTCCCCAGGATGCAACCCCGCAGTCGACTAACCCAGGTACCTTTTTACGCTAAGGTGACATGGACAGCAGGTCTTAATGAACACGTCTTAATGTTTCCAGCCCTATCTCTTCAATTTTTTCTGCGTATCTCTTGCTTTTCACTGTTTTCCTATCCTTTCTCAGGCATTCCTGCCTTCCTCTTTTTGCACACGGCCGCATTACGTGTCGTGTGCTGTCCTCTCGAGATGCAATGAGGGGCCTCCCTACGTTAACTGCGTCGTTCCCTGTCCCTATGCTACCTCGCTTCTCTCCTTCCCCATTTAGGTACCATGTGCTTCACCTTTCGTTCTACTCCAACTCCTATATCCGGCTGATCGCCAGGATTCTCGCCTCGTCCTTTCCTGCGTCTCCTCCACCGCCCCATCCTTCGCACCCCTCCGCACCCCCCCCCAACAGCTCAGCCCAACCCTCCTCCCCACCTCTCCCCCAGCCCACCTCCCCACCTCTCCACCCACCTACTCCCCCACATCTACACAACATCCTCCACACCCCATCCTCCCCACCGTCTCCCCAACCTCTGCTCCCCACCTCTCTCCCCACCTCTCCTCCCCAATCCCTCCTCCCCTCCTCTGCTCCCCACCTCTCCTCCCCACTCCTCCTCCCACCCCTCCTCCCCCCACCCTCCTCCCCACCACGTCCTCCCCACCTCTCCTCCCCACCCCCCTCCCACCGTCCTCCCACCTCTCCTCCCCACCTCTCCCCACCTCTCCTCCCCACTCTCCTCCCCCCTCCCCCCACCTCTCCCCCCACCTCCCCCACCCCTCTCCACCTCTCCTCCCATTTCTCCCCACCTCTCCCCCCACCTCCTGCCCACCTCCTCCTCACCTCCCCCCCCCTCTCCCCCCTCCTTCCCCCTGCCTCCCCCTCCCCCACCCCTCCTCCACCCCCCCCCCACCCCCTCCCCACCCTCTCCCCCCCTCTCCCCACTCTCCTCCCACCTCCCTCCCCACCTCTCCCCCACCTCCCCACCTCTCCGCCCACCTCTCCTCCCCACCTCTCCTCCCACCTCTCCCCACCTCTCCGCCCCACCTCCTCCCACCTCTCCTCCCACTCTCCTCCCCACCCTCCCCCACCTCTCTCCCACCCTCCCTCCCCTCTCCTCCCCACCTCCCTCCCCTCTCCTCCCCACCCTCCTCTCACCTCTCCTCCCCACCTCTCCTCCCCACCTCTCCTCCCCACCCCCTCCCCCCTCCTCCCCATCCCCCACCATCTCCTCCCCCACCCTTTTTCCTTCCCCACCTCTCCGAGCCCACCTCTCCTCTCCCACCTCTCCTCCCCACCTCTCCTCCCCACCCCTCCTCCCCACCTCTCCTCCCCACCTCTCCTCCCCACCTCTCCTTCCACCTCCCTCCCCACCCCTCCTCCCCACCTCTCCTCCCCACCTCTCCTCCCCAACCTCTCCCCCCACCTCTCCTCCCCACCTCTCCTCCCCCCACCTCTCCTCCCCACCTCTCCTCCCACCTCTCCTCCCCACCCCTCCTCCCCACCCCTCCTCCCCATCTCTCCTCCCCACCTCTCCTCCCCACCTCTCCTGCCCACCCTCCTCCTCACCTCTCCTCCCCACCTCTCCTCCCACCTCTCCTCCCCACCTCTCCTCCCCACCCTCCTCCCACCTCTCCCCCTCTCTCCCCGCCTCTCCTCCCCACCTCTCCTCCCCACCTCTGGGTACACACGAACAAGCTGATACTTGAACAAAAGAATTTTTTAGAATTCCTTTTAAGTTCTTCAGAGTGGACTTGTGTGTGTGTGTGTGTGTGTGTGTGGTGTGTGTGTGTGTGTGTGTGTGTGTGTGTGTGTGTGTGTCTGAGAGAGAGAGAGAGAGAGAGAGAGAGGATGACTAATGGAATACCTCTTCCTCATGCTAACTTTCAAATTAAAAAAAATAAAGTGGTGAGGCAGTGTTGCAACAGGGAGGAGGAGGAGTAGAAGAGGAGAGAAGGGGGAGAAGGAGGAGGAGGAGGAGGAGGAGGAGGAGGAGGAGGAGGAGGAGGAGGATGAGGAGGAGGAGGTTGGCGTTGGAGGATATTGTGAGGAATTAGTAAGGAGGATTGAAGGCTAGGGAGTGAGGGAGGCGATGAAGGAGGGAAACAGAGAGGTAAGGAAGGAGGAAGGGAGGAGGTACCAAGGTGGTGAGGAAGGAAAGTAATCTGGGAGAGAGGAAGACAAAGAGAGAGAGAAGTAAGAAGAAATGAGAGAGAGAGAACATTAGAGAAAACGTTTCTAGGATGCAATTGCTTCCTGACCAGGCTTCCTGATAGTCACCAGGCTTCCTGACACCCACCAGGCTTCCTGACACTCACCAAGTTTTCTGACACTCACTAGGCTTCCTAACATTCACTAGCTTCCTGAGTCTCACAAGGCTTTCTGACACCAGGCTTTCTGACACTCACCAGGCTTCCTGACACTCACTAAGCTTTCTGACACTCACCAGGCTTCCTGATTCTCATCAGGCTTCCTGACACTCACCAGGCTTCTTGACACTCACCAGGTTTCCTGTCACTCACAAGGCTTCCTGACACCCACCATTCTTCCTGACACTCACGAGGCTTCCTGACACTCGCAAGGCTTCCTGACACCCTCCAGGATTCCTGACACGCTCCAAGCTTCCTGACACTTACACGGCTTCCTGACACCTACCATTCTTCCTGACACTCACAAGGCTTCCTGACACTCACCAGGCTTCCTGATGCTCACAAGGCTTCCTAACACCCACCGTTTTTTCTGACACTCATCAGGCTTCCTGACACTCACCGGGCTTCCTGACGGAGACCACGCAGGGCTTGCCCTGCCTGCCCACGGTGTTCTCTGCCCAGCACTGCAGTGATCCAAGCTGGTTATTGGGTCCCACCTCCGTTACATTATCTCTGGGAACGGTGAAATTGACGCTGGAGAACGCCCCGACGGAGTTCACATGGGAGGGCACTACCCTCCTGGAGTAAGAAGGCGTGACCCATACCCAGGAGAAGTGGATGGGCGTGAGGGGAGAGGCGTGCACTCGACACTGGGCGGTCACCATTGACCCTGGCTCAGCCCACACATCCTTGGCTAGCCCACACACAGGTGCGTCTGGAAATAGATTGAGAGAAAGGAAAGATGGGGAATAAATGCAGGAAGATAGGAGAGAAGATGAGGATGAGGCGACATGTAAGAGAATGGGGAAAAGCGATTGTAGGGAAGAGTAGATGAGGATATGAGAGTAGATAAGGATGGAGTGAAATGGAAAATAATAGACAAAAAATGTTAGGGCAGAGAATGGGAGATGAGGATAGAAGAGAGAAGATGGGGATGAAGTGAAAGCAAAGAAGATAGAGGAAAATGCGATTACAGGTAATAGATCAGAATATAAACACGGGAATCAGACGACAGGAAAGACAGAACGTGGAAAAAGAGGAAAGATAAATAGAATAGAACGATGGAAGACGGAGATGGGGAGTAGAAAGAGAAGAGACGTTGAACAATAGAGGACGAAGATAGAACACGAAGGTGAGAGTTGGGTGAAAGAAAGAGAGAATTTCAAAGAAGGCAAGAATGACAAACAGAAGGGGGAAGAAATGGAGGAGGACGAGAGGAGGAGGAGAAGAAGAAGAAGGAGGAGGAGGAAGGAGGAGGAGGAGGAGGAAGAAGAGGAAATATGTAGGATAAGGATGGAGATGTGAAAGAAGAAGGGATGAGGAGGTAGAGGAAAATAGGAAAAATAGGTCAATATTAATATCATCTAATGGAGATAAAAGTAACTCAAAATAGTTAGTTAATATCATAACAAATCTTGAACATGTCACAACTGATCCAGACATGAACATGTCACAACTGATCCAGACATGAACATGTCACAACTGATCCAGACATGAACATGTCACAACTGATCCAGACATGAACATGTCACAACTGATCCAGACATGAACATGTCACAACTGATCCAGACATGAACATGTCACAACTGATCCAAACATGAACATGTCACAACTGATCCAGACATGAACATGTCACAACTGATCCAGACATGAACATATCACAACTGATCCAGACATGAACATGTCACAACTGATCCAGACATGAACATGTCACAACTGATCCAGACATGAACATGTCACAACTGATCCAGACATGAACATGTCACAACTTATCCAGACATGAACATGTCACAACTTATCCGGACATGAACATATCACAACTTATCCAGAGATGAACGTATCACAACTGATCCAGACATGAACATCTAATTGATCCAGACATGAACATGTCACAACTGATCCAGACATGAACATGTCACAACTTATCCAGAGATGAACGTATCACAACTGATCCAGACATGAACATCTAATTGATCCAGACATGAACATGTCACAACTGATCCAGACATGAATATATTACAGCTATTCCAGACATGAACATGTCACAACTTATCCAGAGATGAATGTATCACAACTGATCCAGACATGAATATATTACAGCTATTCCAGACATGAACACGTCACAAATATCATTATTAATAAAACCAAAGAAGAGAACAGCAGTGAGGAAATAAGACCACATTAATCAACAAAACCAACTATCAATAGGGAGGTACTAACAAAGGTACCAGACAAAGGTACCAGACAGAGGTACTAGAGATACCAAACAGAGGTACCAGAGGTAACGGACAAAGGTACCAGACAGAGGTACTAGAGATACCAAACAGAGGTACCAGAGGTAACGGACAAAGGTACCAGACAGAGGTACTAGAGATACCAAACAGAGGTACCAGAGGTAACGGACAAAGGTACCAGACAGAGGTACTAGAGATACCAAACAGAGGTACCAGAGGTAACGGACAAAGGTACCAGACAGAGGTATCAGAGGTACCAGACAGAAGTAAAAGACAGTGGTACCAGACAGAGGTACCAGACAAAGATACCAGACAGAGGTACGAGGCAGTTGTACCAGAGGTAACAGAGATACCAGAGGTACCAAACAGAGGTGCCAGACAATGGTACTAGACAGAAGTACCAGACAGTGGTACCAGAGGTACCAGACAGTGGTACCACACAGAGGTACCAGACAGTGGTACAACACAGTAGCACCAGACAGTAGTACCAGACAATAGTACCAGACAGGATACCAGACAATAGTACCAGACAGTGGTACCAGACGAAGGTACCAGACAATGTTAGCAGAGAGAGGTTCCAAACAAAGGTACCAGACACAGGAACCAGATAGTGGTACCAGACAAAGGTACCAGACAGTGGTACCAGAGGTACCAGACCATGGTTCCAGACAGAGTTACCAGACAGTGGTACCAGGCAGTGGTATCAGACAGTGGTACCAGACAGTGGTACCAGACTGTGGTACCAGACAGAGGTACAAGACAATGATTCCAGACATAGGTACCAAACAGTGGTACCAGGCAGTGGTAAAAGTGGTACCAAACAGTGGTACCAGGCAATGGTAACAGGCAGTGGTACCAGTAGTACCAGACAGTGGTACCAGACAGTGGTACCAGGCAGTGGTACCAGGTAGTGATGCCAGTGGTACCAGACAGTGGTACCAGAGGTACCAGACAGTGATACCAGAGGTACCAGACAGAACGAACAGGATCAGATGGCAACACCATCAGGTATGAACACGTTAGAACAGAGAACACGCATTACCAGAGAAACGTTTCGCTCCTGTGTTCTCCTTTAATAAGACCCAACAGAAGCATGTTAAATGTCTATCTTTTACTACCGTGAGCAGAACTCTATTTAATTCTGTGTTACCCTCGGAATTTAGTATCAAAGGAGAGTTTTGGACGATTCAGTTTCATGTTACCATCGAGCCAGCCTTCACAGGATAGTTTTAGAGAGACGAAGTAGCGAGAGTGATTTAAGAAATCCCGTAAATAACTCACAGACCCACAGAGAGCTGTCACCCCCCAAAGAATGTCACATAATGCACTGAAAGATTTAGAGAGAGCTGTCACAGCCCATAAACGTCACCAAAGGTACTCACAGAGGACGGTGATGTTGACAGGAGGGCTGGTACCTGTGCCCTCAGAGTTGGTCGCCTTACAGGAGTACTCTCCCGCTTGCGTCCGCCGCACGCGGTTGAGTACTAAATCATTGCCGCTGATCAGCACTCGCGCCATCTTGTCCTGCCGCACCTCCGTGTCCTGGAGAGGAGGAGGAGAGAGGTGAGAGAGAGAGAGAGAGAGAGAGAGAGAGAGAGAGAGAGAGAAGAGAGAGAGAGAGAGAGAGAGAGAGAGAGAGAGAGAGAGAGAGTAAGCGAGGCGCCATCATTAGAGAGAGTAGCTACTCTTGTTCAGTATATCAGCTTCCTGTCATCCACAACGCTCTTCAAGACTGGCACACAGGGAGTGGAGGAAAAGAAGGGATAGAGAAATAAGAGGGTGAGAGAGGGAAGGAAAAATATAGTAAGAGAGAGAGCTGATGGCTGGAGGGATGGATAAGTAGATAAAATATGGAATATGAGATAATGAAGGAAGGAAGGAAGGAATGAGAGAAAGAAGATTGGTGAGAGAGATAAGAGCGTAGGGAAAGATAAGAAAATGAAAAAAATTGAGGAAACAGAGGGCGAAAGAGAGAGATAGAGAAGTTGAATAAATGACCCGTGCAAATGCTGGACTTAAAGGGCCTATAACCACTTAAATTCTTCTGGAACTACTCCATTTTGAGAACGATGTGAATGAAACCAAGAATACTGTTAGCGGTTAAGTTATCATTCGTCTCAGAAACCAGCAGAGTCAATATTGCAGCCAGAGGCACCGGAGGTATAGATCAGAAGTCGAGGAAAACAGCAACAGACCATAAACCAATAACATGGCAGGTAGTAAAACACGAGAGACCTGGAAGGTGATATGCGTTCGATACATCACCTGTTAAACATGATGAATAAGACACTTGTGCAATACTTGGGTATCCTTATTACTGAAACGTTTTGCCTGCACGACAGGCTTCTTCTGTTGAAGTGAATATGACAGAAGATAGTCAGGTATGGCACAGGTGTCTTATTCGTCAACTTGTTGGTTTTGTTTACCTTGATTTATATGATACCCATTAAATGTCACCACCAACACCACTGATGCATCCAACACCCCATATAACACCGCCTCCAGCAACACACCACCATCACCAGAACCAACAACACTCATCATAAGCATCACCAATTTGACTAACACTCCCAAACACCCACATAACTCTGCTTCCAACAACGATCATATCATTACCACCAATAACACGAACACCTCAACCACCCAACATAACACTACCCCAACACCACTAACACCGATCACAACATTATCAACATCACTAACACCTCCACTGTCAAACATAGCACTACCCCCAAAATATATCAAACATTTAAATAAAGATTCCACAAGGCATGTCAGGGAATAAGAAACACTAGTCAATATTTTTATGATTCTGTGAAAAAGACGCTGACAGGTTCTCTGATGACTATAGATCTTTATATATATATATATATATATATATATATATATATATATATATATATATATATATATATATATATATATATATATATATATATATATTTGACTTGAGCTGCGTGCAAGCAGTAGTATAAAAACTGGGATTTGCCGAAAGCTTCAGAAGGGACGGGAAAATGGCGAGCAGGAGCACACTCACACATACACAGGCACACACACACACACACACACACACACACACACACACACACACACACACACACACACACACACACACACACACACACACACACCAGTAAACAGTTGTCCTGGTATACCAAGGCTAAAGATAACTAAAACAACAGGTGCGGCTAGCTCAGAATATCTCAGTTAAGGTTAACAAAATCTATGAGGAGACGAAAAAGTTAAAATAAGAAACACTCATACAAAAAAAAGTTTGAAATAAATAAAGAAGATTGTAACCGGTTCTAAATTACCTATGGAGATTTTTTTTGACAGAGAAAACGTTTTTTGTTTTTGGCTGTGCACAAAAAAAACATCGAGAAAAGAATAAAAGAAAAGGAAGAAGAAGGAGGAGGAGAAGAAGAAGAAGAAGAAGAAGAAGAAGAAGAGGAAGAAGAAGAAGAAGAAGAAGAAGAAGAAGAGGAAGAAGAAGAAGAAGAAGAAGACATGAACATAGAAAATTCTTCTTGGAATTTAGCACTGAAGAGCTTATAGTGGAATATATGTAACCAAAAGCTATATCTGTACTCCAGGAGAAGTACAGATTCAAATTCCAATGTACAGGAGTACACTGGGATTGGTATCTGTAATTTGTCTTGTCTGTTGCGCATGTTCCTTGTTATGAGGCCACCTGATGGCTGCGTTCCGAGGCGAGCTGGGCGAAATGTGTGCCACCGTGGGCGATATGTTAGAACTTTCCGCTTTCTGTGCCACTTTTGTACCGCTGTCAGGGATACTTGTAAACACTGGCACCTCCTTAAAGCTGAGAGAAAGAGATTATTGGAGCGAAGGGAAGAGGGCTCGAAGGGAAGAGGATTTTGCGAGGAGGGGGAGGAGAGAGTTTTGATGGGGATGGGAGAAAATTTTGAAAGGGGTGGGAAGAGATTTTTGAAATGGAATTTGAAGGAGAAGGGAGAAGGTTTTGAAGGGGAGGGAAAGGAGTTTTGAAAGGGAGGGAATAAATAAGTTTATTTAGGCATAAGTACACACAAGTAGAGTATCATGTATAGTAGGATAACCCTAAAAAAAAAAAGGTCAGAGTGACTTATTTCCACTGGTGTCGTTGAAGAGGTGTTTGAGAGATCAGAGGAGGGTATCGTAAGAACACGAAAGTAAACACTAATCCCAGCTTTTCCCCTGAACATCCGTACGCAAAGTTTTCATCTCGGGAGTGGTCTTGGGAGAGGCTGACGAGGAGACATCAGCTGCTTCGATACACACAAACTCCAGTCACACTCCGTCCCTCCACCACTGTGTGCTGGGGAATCTTAACCTTGTGGGCGGGGGCGCTAAGAGTGGAAGTGGCATAGCTCGAGTGGGTTTAAATATGGCTACTGGGAGGCTAGGTGAGGATAGGTGGTCGGTCGCTCCAACGTAAACACAGCGATCAGTTGATATGACCCAAGGAATTTGCATGTTACGATAGTCTCTGGTCGAAATTTACATTCAAGTATATATTTTTTTCGAGAGAGTTTAAAGTCGCTTCTTTCATATAGCGTCTTGAGATGGTTTGATAACGCTTTAGTTATGTACTGCTATGGTCTTCTTAACGGTTACCCGTGGCCTGGTGACTAAAACTCTCGCTTCACTCGGCGACTGTCCGGGTTCGATTCCCACCGGGGGTAGAAACATTTGGAGTGTTTCTTTACACCGGTTGTCTATGTTCACCAGTCAGTATAAAATGGATACCTGGGTGTTAGTCGACTGGTGTGGGTCGTATCCTGGGACAAAACTGACCTAATTTGCGGCAAATGCTCTGCATAACAAGGGGCTTTCTATATAGTAGTATGTCATTGATGTCAGCTGTGGTCTGTATACCTTGTACATGTACTTGTAGATATAAAGATATTATTATTATTATTATTATTATTATTATTATTATTATTATTATTATTATTATTATTATTCATCTTATTATTATTATTCGCCTTCTACTTTTTCTTCTTCTTCTACTCTATTTCTCTTTCCTCCTCCTCCTCCTCTTCTTTTTCTTATTCTTTTTCTCGTCTTTTTTCTTATCATTATCCGCTTCCTTCAGTTCTTTTCCTTATTCTCCTCCTCCTCTTGCTCCCCATCCTCTTTTTTCTTATCCTCTTCTTTCTCACTTTTAACTTCTCCTTCTCCTTCTCCTCCTCTTGCCCCTCATCCTTCCAATTTGTCGTCAATACAGTTTAATTTCTCTACATCTTACTCGCTTATTTTATTACGCCTAATTATTTTTCTTCATCTCTAAGCATAAAATCATTCTTCCTTGTTTATGTCTCTACCTGGGTTTATGTTTCCCAGGGCAGAAAATAAAACTGATGAAGTGGCTTATATATGAGGACGCCAATGAAAGTAAGTCTGACTTTTTGGGGGGTTATCCTAGGCAATTTACACATATGTCACTATGTATGAAAATTTGTGTAACAGTGTTTATGTGTACCTGTAAGTGAATAAACTTACTAAGGACGTGCCTAGTATGGGCCACTAGGCTTGCAGCAGAGTTCCTCCTTATGTTTTCAACCCGTGTCGGTTGATTATCCCCCCCCCTCGCCCTGATGATTCCAGTAACAAGGAGAAGGCTCTTCAGTGATACACTGGCCTAGGGTAGGCGAGATGTAATTTATCTTCCCCCCAGTGTCACCCCTGGTGTTTATTCAACGCTTGTCAGTTCACCAGGCCTGATAATCCAGTCCTTTACATCCCTCTACAATCTCCCCTCCCTTTAATATCCTAGGATCCCTTATTCCTTATTCCCCGTCCCTCTCTCACCGAAGATCCATCACACCTTATCCACTTTTATCCAGGGTGGCTGATTTTGTCTACTCACTCAAGCCTTTTGGAACTTATCCTCTCTGCCAGATGCTGTCTTCTACAGTAGCTTTGGGTCACTCTGGAAGACTTTTTTGCCAAAAACCGTTTTAATTGTTACCACTATTACAAAAGTCAGTATTTCTTGATATTTCATACCCACTCTGAAGGAAGAGTGGAGATATGTTGCAGTCTTTTAACTGTAGTGTAGGCGTGTCATATCCCTGTTTCCCATAATATCCCATCACACAGGATGGATGGATAGAGGGATGTCAGTTGTGGACGGAGACAGGGGTGTACATTATCTTAGAATCCAAATTATCTAAACATCCAACTCTTCTAGGACACCTCCTTGCAAACTGTACGGGAAATGGCAGACCATATCTTAAGTCTGTATCAACATGAAGTATAAA
This sequence comes from Cherax quadricarinatus, assembly GCF_026875155.1. Taxonomy (NCBI): domain Eukaryota; kingdom Metazoa; phylum Arthropoda; class Malacostraca; order Decapoda; family Parastacidae; genus Cherax; species Cherax quadricarinatus. The sequence goes on from NC_069405.1 coordinate 29,113,379, forward strand.
AGGCACAATACCATGACTGGAACAATACACAAATAACCCGCACATAGGAGAGAGGAACTTATGAAGACGTTTCAGTCCGACTTTGACCATTTACAAATCACACTGTGTGAAGTGTAAATGTCCAAGTACGACCGAAACGTAGTCATATGCTTCTCTCTCCTATGTGCGGGATATTTGTGTTTCGTATCAATATTTTGCATTGGTTAGGTGAAAGAATTGATATGGCGAGATTCCAGCCCAATAATGACCAGTGTTTTCAAGTGATGATGCGATACTTAAAATTTCTTGAGACTGTATCGCCATATTGTATTGTGTAGATTAGCTATGTGAAGTAACTGTAATGTATGATATGACTGATATTTGTAAAGATGTAACCTTGCCTAGTGGGGGGTTGACAAAAAGCCATTGTAACCTCTGTTATCTTGTTTTTTTTTTGCGTTATCGGTAACAGCCTGGGTCACCAGGACTTGGTTCACCGCGAGGCCTGGTCATGCACTGGGTCGCGGGGGCATTGACCCCTGAAACACCCTCCAGGTATACTCCGGGTTGGTATAAACTATAAACTAGACACGAAGATGGCATAGTTAACTATTAGGAATGTTCGGAGAAGTGGGAGGCCTAAGGAGACTTGAGATGAGAGGAAGGGGATGTCGGGAGAGGGGAGGCTCTGAGGGGATGTTGAAAGGTGAGGGCAAAATGCTGCCTGGTGAGATAATGTCTGAGGGGATAATGCTATTGAAGGGTTGACGTCTAATAGGATCGAAGCTGAGGGGATCTGGGCAAGTTTACTCTTGGTTGGTGGTGGTAGTAATGGTGGAGGAATTGGTAGTGCTGGTGGTAGTGTTGGTGGTAGTGGTGGTGATGGTGTTAACGGTGGTAGAGGTATGGATGGACAGAACTGGAATTACGATAATGACGACAAATTTAATAATCTAGAGGGCGTCGAAGAACGAGAAAGGGTGACGAGGAATGGATAAAAGAAGTGAGAGAGGACGGGAGGAGGAGGGTTGAATTGAGAAAGGAATGGGAGGATAAGGAGGAGAGAGACAGAGGAGAGAGAGAGAGAGAGAGAGAGAGAGAGAGAGAGAGAGAGAGAGAGAGAGAGAGAGAGAGAGAGAGAGAGAGAGAGAGAGAGAGAGAAATAGAGAGAGAGAGAGAGAGAAAGAGAGAGATAGGGAGGGTGCAGAATTGACAATAAAATATCGGACTCTGGGCCTGCGCAGTCAAGAAGAATAACTACTACGCTCAACTCTGAGGCATTTTACGCTGACGACCTCGACATTAATTGTGAAATATTGACCTCAGTCAGGAGAGAGATGACCAGCGGAGCGAGAGAGAAGGGAAAGAAGGAGGTGCCCAGCTGGTGAGAAAAGGAGGGGGGAAGGGAGATGTGGAAATGACAAGAGGGATGAGGGACGGAGAGAGGGAGAGATGGAGATTAGTGAGTCGTGGTAGGATAAAGAAACGAATACGATCCTCTTTATTCGTAGGCTTCCTGTATACCTAGAGCTTAAATGCTTTCCACTTGGAGTAAATTAGCATCAGGAAGAGAACAGCATCATTAGGCTCTGTTACAGTAGCTAATAAAGCATTACTGAACCCTTGAGCGTAACAACACAGAAGTCGTCAACATGTTAAAGGCATGTTACAGTAAACGTGAATGCAACACCATCACTAAAATCCTCACGAAGTTAAAATATTCCAACCTACTTCATCTCCGACTGCAAACAAAAGGCAAAATACTTTATAAACAAACCCAAGAAGAAGACGGCAAAGGAATCACGAATAATGGTGCCCACCAGGAGCTTGCAGAGCAGACATAACCTGGGTCCTCGAACTGAACAACACCGAAATAACTGTAAACTAGTCGCAAACCATTGGTGAATTAACAAGACCGCAAGCTCCAATAAAGGAGGATGATAAGTCAAAATTTGGAGAATGAGACACTTGCGAAACACGTGGGAATCTTTATTGAGGAAACGTTTCGCCATCCAGTGGCTTCTTCAGTCCAATATAAAGAATTATAGACTGCAGAAGCCACTGGCTGAAGAAAAGTTTCGTCATTAAAGATTCCCAAATCTTGCACAAGTGTCTCATTCTTTAACTTGTCGGTTTTCAAAACCGTTGTCATAACACCAGCCACACGTTGCCACCCAGGTGAAACATCACTTAATCTACAGAGTCTATAAGCACATTTATGTACAACTTGAACAATGTGCGTGTTATACACAGAGAAGAACATTCACTTCTCGAGAATTAGATGAATAAAGATTTTCATTTTATTATACATCGGGTGTTTCCCAGTAAGGCAGGGTGACTCGAGAAAGAAGGAACACTTTCATCATCATTCACTCCATCACTGTCTTAACAGAGGCGCGTCTGCACCATAGCAGCCCTCCTTTAGAGTGCAGACACTGTACTACCCACCTCCAGGACTCAAGTCCGACCTACCGGTGTCCCTGACACCCTTCATAAATTTTACTTGAAGAACGTAACGTTAAAGAAGACAGCAGAGCAAGAAGACGTTTCTTGGAGGCCACAGTCATACACACTCAGTAATATACAATCAGTACATTCGTTACGTTGTACATGAATGATATGTAATACTGACAAGATTAACAAGTGGACATATGTAATATCTGGATATCTTTATTCGTCACTGAATGGCGAAACATCTACAAATAAAGATACCCAGAATTTACACATGTCTAATTTTTCAACCTGCTTGGTTAATATTGCAAGGTAAAGCACAACGGCAAGTGACGCCAGTGTTCATAATCACAGCAGCAAGTGACGCCAGTGTTCACAATCACAACAGCAAGTGACGCCAGTGTTCACAATCACAGCAGCAAGTGACGCCAGTGGTCACAATCACAGTGCTCACAATCACCTCCGGCTACATATTAACCTCTCCTCCAGTCAAATCACATATTTATGTCTATAATATTATTGTATATTAGTATAATATCATTTACTGACGTGACAGAGCCCTGTTTAGAGCGCAACTTTATCTTTAAATAAAGGTTTGGTCTGCACATAGTGTCTCTTTACCTTATTAGTAGTAAAGTCTAATCATCCAGCAATAATCTCTTAGCACTGGATCCCTCGCACAAGTGTTGTGTGGAAAAGTTTAACTGGTAAAACATTACATCTGGTATGTTTAATCAGTAGACAGGACAAGTGTTTCGTGCCAAAGCGTGTAGCAATGCTTATAAAAGCAAAAGGAAGTTATATCTCTTATTAAATCAATTATCTATTATAATATTAATTGGGAGATGTTAAGTGAATGTATAGGAGCCTTTGAACCAAGTGAGAGAGTAATTATGGTAGGGGACCTGAATGCTAAAGTAGGAGAAACTTTTAGAGAGGGTGTGGTAGATAAGTTTGGGGTGCCAGGTGTAAATGATAATGGGAGCCCTTTGATTGAACTTTGTATAGAAAGGGGTTTAGTTATAGGTAATACATATTTTAAGAAAAACAGGATAAATAAGTATACAAGATATGATGTAGGGCGAAATGACAGTAGTTTGTTGGATTATGTATTGGTAGATAAAAGACTGTTGAGTAGACTTCAGGATGTACATGTTTATAGAGGGGCCACAGATATATCAGATCACTTTCTAGTTGTAGCTACACTGAGAGTAAAAGGTAGATGAGATACAAGGAGAATAGAAGCATCAGGTAAGAGAGAGGTGAAGGTTTATAAACTAAAAGAGGAGGCAGTTAGGATAAGATATAAACAGCTATTGGAGGATAGATGGGCTAATGAGAGCATAGGCAATGGGGTCGAAGAGGTATGGGGTAGGTTTAAAAATGTAGTGTTAGAGTGCTCAGCAGAAGTTTGTGGTTACAGGAAAGTGGGTGCGGGAGGGAAGAGGAGCGATTGGTGGATTGATGATGTAAAGAGAGTAGTAAGGGAGAAAAAGTTAGCATATGAGAAGTTTTTACAAAGTAGAAGTGATGCAAGGAGGGAAGAGTATATGGAGAAAAAGAGAGAGGTTAAGAGAGTGGTGAAGCAATGTAAAAAGAGAGCAAATGAGAGAGTGGGTGAGATGTTATCAACAAATTTTGTTGAAAATAAGAAAAAGTTTTGGAGTGAGATTAACAAGTTAAGAAAGCCTAGAGAACAAATGGATTTGTCAGTTAAAAATAGGAGAGGAGAGTTATTAAATGGAGAGTTAGAGGTATTGGGAAGATGGAGGGAATATTTTGAGGAATTGTTAAATGTTGATGAAGATAGGGAAGCTGTGATTTCGTGTATAGGGCAAGGAGGAACAACATCTTGTAGGAGTGAGGAAGAGCCAGTTTTGAGTGCGGGGGAAGTTCGTGAGGCAGTCGGTAAAATGAAAGGGGGTAAGGCAGCCGGGATTGATGGGATAAAGATAGAAATGTTAAAAGCAGGTGGGGATATAGTTTTGGAGTGGTTGGTGCAATTATTTAATAAATGTATGGAAGAGGGTAAGGTACCTAGGGATTGGCAGAGAGCATGCATAGTTCCTTTGTATCAAGGCAAAGGGGATAAAAGAGAGTGCAAAAATTATAGGGGGATAAGTCTGTTGAGTATACCTGGTAAAGTGTATGGTAGAGTTATTATTGAAAGAATTAAGAGTAAGACGGAGAATAGGATAGCAGATGAACAAGGAGGCTTTAGGAAAGGTAGGGGTGTGTGGACCAGGTGTTAACAGTGAAACATATAAGTGAACAGTATTTAGATAAGGCTAAAGAGGTCTTTGTGGCATTTATGGATTTGGAAAAGGCGTATGACAGGGTGGATAGGGGGGCAATGTGGCAGATGTTGCAGGTGTATGGTGTAGGAGGTAGGTTACTGAAAGCAGTGAAGAGTTTTTACGAGGATAGTGAGGCTCAAGTTAGAGAATGTAGGAAAGAGGGAAATTATTTCCCAGTAAAAGTAGGCCTTAGACAAGGATGTGTGATGTCACCGTGGTTGTTTAATATATTTATAGATGGGGTTGTAAGAGAAGTAAATGCGAGGGTCTTGGCAAGAGGCGTGGAGTTAAAAGATAAAGAATCACACATAAAGTGGGAGTTGTCACAGTTGCTCTTTGCTGATGACACTGTGCTCTTGGGAGATTCTGAAGAGAAGTTGCAGAGATTGGTGGATGAATTTGGTAGGGTGTGCAAAAGAAGAAAATTGAAAGTGAATACAGGAAAGAGTAAGATTATGAGGATAACAAAAAGATTAGGTGATGAAAGATTGGATATCAGATTGGAGGGAGAGAGTATGGAGGAGGTGAATGTATTCAGATATTTGGGAGTGGACATGTTAGCGGATGGGTCTATGAAAGATGAGGTGAATCATAGAATTGATGAGGGGAAAAGGGTGAGTGATGCACTTAGGAGTCTGTGGAGACAAAGAACTTTGTCCTTGGAGGCAAAGAGGGGAATGTATAAGAGTATAGTTTTACCAACGCTCTTATATGGGTGTGAAGCATGGGTGATGAATGTTGCAGCGAGGAGAAGGCTGGAGGCAGTGGAGATGTCATGTCTGAGGGAAATGTGTGGTGTGAATATAATGCAGAGAATTCGTAGTTTGGAAGTTAGGAGGAGGTGCGGGATTACCCAAACTGTTGTCCAGAGGGCTGAGGAAGGGTTGTTGAGGTGGTTCGGACATGTGGAGAGAATGGAGCGAAACAGAATAACTTCAAGAGTGTATCAGTCTGTAGTGGAAGGAAGGCTGGGTAGGGGTCGGCCTAGGAAAGGTTGGAGGGAGGGGGTAAAGGAGGTTTTGTGTGCGAGGGGCTTGGACTTCCAGCAGGCATGCGTGAGATTGTTTGATAGGAGTGAATGGAGACAAATGGTTTTTAATACTTGACGTGCTGTTGGAGTGTGAGCAAAGTAACATTTATGAAGGGGTTCAGGGAAACCGGCAGGCCGGACTTGAGTCCTGGAGATGGGAAGTACAGTGCCTGCACTCTGAAGGAGGGGTGTTAATGTTGCAGTTTAAAAACTGTAGTGTAAAGCACCCTTCTGGCAAGACAGTGATGGAGTGAATGATGGTGAAAGTTTTTCTTTTTCGGGCCACCCTGCCTTGGTGGGAATCGGCCAGTGTGATAATAATAATAATATTAATTTTGAAAAAAATAAGTGACTTATTTCATCACTGTCCCAGTTAATATGCACACTACTGTATCCTCACAAGATGACCCGCCACTGGTGCTTTTGGTCATCTGACTGATGCCTTCCACTGGCTTACCCCTCCACCACTCTAAAAATTACATAACACCATTTGATGATTCCTGTATATATACTTTGTTAATTGGGAAAAGAATGCGATTTATTCTTTAAGATAAAAAATACTGATGAATTTATTAGCGATTTTAGTGACTTTGATTAAATGATCAGGATTTTAAAAACGAAGTTTAGTTGAAAAGATAAAACAATTTAATGTGGATTAAGAGCGAAGAAAGGGGAAACACTGAAACAGGCCTACGACCCTTATTTTGGAAAGTCCTTCTCAAAACCAAACAAAACAAAAATATTCACCCAACCCCACAATTTTTCCCAAAGAAAATAAGCTCTGAAAACCCTTTTAATTCAGTCCCAGGCCCCATAAATTTAAATGTACTTCTGAAAACCCCTTTTTGGGGGGCCCTTTTTCCCTAGTTTTTTTTTTTTTTTTTTTGTGTGTGTGTGTATCCATTTCCCGGGTTACGCAAACCGTTCAAAAAGATGGAAATGAGGCCACAAAACCAGCCGTACGGAAAACAATATCTAAAATATAAAACAGCACTTGGGAAAAGGGGCTATTATTTTTATTAAAATTAAAAACCCAAAGGGCGCCAAACCCACCGGGGGTCTTTACACCCGCTACAAAAACAGCAAGTAAAAAAAAAATGTATGAATTAAAAAGGGGACACAAAAAAAATTTTAAAAATTTTTTAATATGTTAAATATTTTTAGATTTAACTTAAAAACCCGAATTTTGGGGCCGAAGGAATTGGGAATTTTCAAATTTGGGGGCGATTGGGAAATAAGTTTTTACATTTTTGTCACTGTTTAATTAGCTTTTAAATAGGCACTTTGATGCTTTTTAAACCATTGCCTGTAGCTTTCCCATTAGTGCTGGATTTAAAATGAGAAAAGGCAAGATAACAGTAAAAAAGCCTGGGGACGATGATCTGTGAAGACGCTATTGGAAGCCCAAGACACACTCAAGAAGTTTTGGGAGGGAAGAAAGAAGGAGGGGGCAAGCTGCGGTTTTAAAAACTGGAACCCTAATAAAGGGAAAAGTAAATTGGATATGGGGTTTTTATGATTTTTTAGGGAAGCCATAGAGGAAGGGGGGGATAAATAGCACCGAAATGTTTAAAAAGATTAAAGTCAGGAGGACGGGAGATCGGAGAGGCCAAAAGGTTTTTTTGGGAAATTTTCTCTTGATGGGGCTCTCCTCGATTTTGTTCTCCTGATTTTGTTTCCTTTTGTTCCCCTTTTCGGTGTTATTTGTCCCTCATACCTTTTTCAGGGTTTTGGCCAAAAACCCATAAATCTTTATCCCTCTACACCTCTTCATATTTCTCCAGGGTTTTGCCTTTTTATTCTCAAACCCCGGGATGAACACAGGTGGGAGGCCAACGGTGTTTAAAAAATGGATATTTCCCGGGCCTTTACATATTTTTTCCCGTCCAACCCCCAGAATAGCCTTAGCAGGTTGGTAGGAAGGTTTGTCAGGAAACGGGGACAATGTTTCCCTAAGTCATTGATCCCCGCCCCACTAGAGTTTTTTAACACCCTCCCCAAGGCCTTTCCCCATTGGCTTTACAGACCCCCCTTCAAAAATTAGGGTTAAATTTAAGGGGTTAGTGGGGGGGATTTGTAAAAGGCCCGGGCCAAATATGGGCCAACTGCTTACGGGGAGTGTTCCCCCTTTTCCTATGCCCCCTTTAATTTAACCATTAGAAATTTTTCCATAACAAAAGAGCCCCTTTGTCAGAAGACACTGCATTTTTCCCTGACGAACAAAACACACTCTCTCTCCTAGCAACCGTGGGAGAATGAGGGTGAGTAAAAGAGTTTCAGAGTTTTTTTAACACAGATTTACTTTATCAGTGAACCCAAACCTGGGGAAAAAGCTAAGCAGACGAGAGGGGAGTTTAGACCCCAGGCGTGCATATGCAACATGAAAATTTGAAAATATGAAATTTTAAACACATTAGTAATTTAAAATCCATTTTTTTTTAGTTTCATTTGTTACCAGTGAATTTTTTACTAAAAAATTTAAACCATTTTTTTACACTCAAACTTTTTTTTTTTTTTTTAAACATAATATTCATAATTTTGAACTTTTTGTTTTAAAGTTTTAAAGACTAAATTTAATTTCAGTAGTGAACTTTTGAGTTGATTTGTTATTAATGTATCACGCCCAAAAAAAAACTTCACTAGGGGACCTTTATGTTTAACTTGTGCCCCGTACAGCTACACTTTTGGTTTGCCTTTTATTGTTTTAATTTTGACCCAGTACAGCTGCATTGTTTTTAAAACCTTTTTTTTAACCCGTGACAACCCGCACAGTGCCCCTGATGACTTTTTTGTTAAATTGTGACACAATAAAAGCGGGAATTGGGGACCTTTAAAGTTAACTTGTGAAAACAGTACAGCTGCAATGGTGACCTTTATTTAACTAGTGACAAAAGTACAGGGTGCACTGGGGGAACCCTTTTTTTAACTTGTGACACGTGGGAGCCCGCCCCTGGTGAAACCCTTTTTGGGTTTTTTTGTGACACGTACAAACCCCACTGGTTTTCCATTTTTAACAAAGTAAAAAACAGTCCCCCCCGCTTTCCCTGGGGCAAAACCCTTTTTGTTAAACTTGTGAAAAAAGTAACAGCTGCACTGGTTTTCCTTCTGTTAACTTGGGGACACAGTACGCTGCACTGGTGGGCCTTTTTTGTTTAAAATTTTTGACCAAATACTTTCTTTTCACTGGTTTACCTTTTTTTTTAACTTGTGACCAGTTCAATGCCTGACACCTTTTTGTTAACTTGGACCCGTCCGCTGCATGGGGGGGGGGGACCTTTTTGTTAAATTGGGACACAGTACAGCATGCACTGGTGACCTTTATGTTAGTTGTGACACAGTACAGCTGCACTGGTGACCTTTATGTTAACTTGTGCCACAGTACAGCTGCACTGGTGACCTTTATGTTAACTTTTGACACAGTACAGCTGCACTGGTGACCTTTATGTTAACTTGTGACACAGTACAGCTGCACTGGTTGACCTTTATGTTAACTTGTGACACAGTACAGCTGCACTGGTGACCTTTATGTTAACTTGTGACACAGTACAGCTGCACTGTGACCTTTATGTTAACTTGTGACACAGTACAGCTGCACTGGTGACCTTTAATGTTAACTTGTGACACAGTCAGACGCACTGGTGACCTTTATGTTAACTGTGACACAGTACAGCTGCACTGGTGACCTTTATGTTAACTTGTGACACAGTACAGCTGCACTGGTGACCTTTATGTTAACTTGTGACACAGTACAGCTGCACTGGTGACCTTTATGTTAACTTGTGACCACAGTACAGCTGCACTGGTGACCTTTATGTTAACTTGTGACACAGTACAGCTGCACTGGTGACCTTTATGTTAACTTGTGACACAGTACAGCTGCACTGGTGACCTTTATGTTAACTTGTGACACAGTACAGCTGCACTGGTGACCTTATGTTAACTTGTGACACAGTACAGCTGCACTGGTGACCTTTATGTTAACTTGTGACACAGTACAGCTGCACTGGTGACCTTTATGTTAACTTGTGACACAGTACAGCTGCACTGGTACCTTTATGTTAACTTGTGACACAGTACAGCTGCACTGGTGACCTTTATGTTAACTTGTGACACAGTACAGCTGCACTGGTGACCTTTATGTTAACTTGTGACACAGTACAGCTGCACTGGTGACCTTTATGTTAACTTGTGACACAGTACAGCTGCACTGGTGACCTTCATGTTAACTTGTGACACAGTACAGCTGCATTGGTGACCTTTATGTTAACTTGTGACACAGTACAGCTGCACTGGTGACCTTTATTCTTTAACTACGTGCGGTGATTAACTTGTGACACAGTACAGCTGCATGGTGACCTTTATGTTAACTTGTGACACAGTACCAGCTGCACTGGTGACCTTTATGTTAACTTGTGACACAGTACAGCTGCACTGGTGACCTTTATGTTAACTTGTGACACAGTACAGCTGCACTGGTGACCTTTATGTTAACACAGTACAGCTCCGCTAATGACCTTTATGTTAACTTGTGACACAGTACAGCTGCACTGGTGACCTTTATGTTAACTTGTGACACAGTACAGCTGCACTGGTGACCTTTATGTTAACTTGTGACACAGTACAGCTGCACTGGTGACCTTTATGTTAACTTTGACACAGTACACCACACTGCCACTGGTTGACCTTTATGTTAACTTGTGACACAGTACAGCTGCAAATGGGGACCTTTATGTTAACTTGTGACACAGTACAGCTGCACTGGTGACCTTTATGTTTAAATTGTGAACAGTACAGCTGCACTGGTGCCTTTTGTTAACATACAGCTCCGTAATGACTTTATTTAATCTGAACAGTACAGCTGCACTGGGGACCTTTATTTAAAAATTTTACACAGTAGCTGCACTGGTGACCTTTTTTTTAACTTTGACCAGAAGCTCCTGGGGTTTTTGACCGTTCCTGGGTTTTTTTAAATGTGACACGTAAGCTGCACTTGGGCCCTTTTTTTTTAACTTTTGAAAGTAAGTGCCTAGGCTTTTTTTAATTTCGTGACAAGAAAAGCTGGCTTGGGCTTTTTTAATGTGACAAGTAAAAAGCTTGGGTGGGGAACTTTTAAAATTTTTGACCATACAGCTCGCTAGGACTTTATGTTAATTTTGGGGCACAAACAGCTGCGCAGTGAACTTTATTTTAATTTTTTTACACATACCTGCCCTAGGAAAATTATTTAATTTGTGACACAGTACAGCTAGGGAGCTAATGGAATTTTTTATGAAAAAAAAATGATTTAAATTTACGAAAAGAATCAACGCCATTAAAATTAAATAAAAGATATACTTTAAGACACTTTAGGAAACCAATAAAAATGTGTAAGGAAATCAATTAGGAAAAGTAAAAAATTTTTAGGACATACACAAATTAAAAAATCTAGCCCCACCACACACACACACACACACACACACCACCCACAACAGTGCGGGAAGAGGCCCCCCTAGCGCCAGTAAAAGGAGGGGCCCGGAGCTAATTCGACCCTTTTAAACCACAACTAGGTAGTAAAACAGGTGAATACACACACAGAACACACCCACATACACACATACTCACCTGGTGCATAAACACAAGGGTGTGGGGTGGAGGATTTGAATCGACGTGACAAGTGAGATAGAGATTCGTATCCTCTCTCACCACCGTCCCTTCCAGAGCCTTTCCCATCCTCAGTTCCACCTCCGGGGGATCTGTAGACAAAGGCAGTATTGTATAACGTACATTGGAGAACATGGAAGTACATGACAGGATCCAAATGGACTCGGTATATACAGAACTCATAAGTAGGACATATATGCAATACTTAAACCCATATGCCGTCTTATCCACGGAGCTCATTTTTACTGTGTAGATCTTTCGCACTAGTGCGAAACGTCGTCTCTATACAAAATTATTCTGCCAGCAATGCACCCGTATAGTACCCACGGGAGTACACGAAAGTGCATGGAAATACACGATAAAATATACATGTATAAAACTATACATGATAGTAAGTGAAAGTACCTGATAATACACGGAATTTAATGTTAGAACAGGGAGTACATGGGAGCGCATGAGAGTATAAAGGAGTGCATGAGAGTTCACGAAAGTGTTCGGAAATAGTTAAGAGCACACGTGAGTATGTCTGAGAACCCTTGACCTCACAAGAGTACCTAAGAGTACATAGTACAAGGGAGTACACAGTAACGGCTTTCTACGTTATGTATATATGATAAGAAATTTTAACCTGTAAACTGACCTGCTGAGGATACTAGCTCATAGCCTGTAAACTGACCTGCTGAGGATACTAGCTTGTAGCCTGTAAACTGACCTGCTGAGGATACTAGCTCAAAGCCTGTAAACTGACCTACTAAGGTAGACCGAAAACTTTAGCTTGTAAACGGACCTACTGTAAACAGACCTATCGAAAATAACAGCCGCCGACCTGTAAACTGACCTGCCAAGGTAAAATAACCGCTCTGGGCTTGCAAATTAATGACAGCAATAATATACACAGTTTCGGTATTCACCTTACGAATATATTTCTGACTTCCAGTACACTGGTGTGAAGGTTCCATCATCCTTCCTTCCTTCCTTCCTTTCTTCCTTCCTCCCTTCTTTCCTTCATTCCTCCCTTCCTTCCTTCCTTCATTCCTTCTCTACTAGTGTGAGCCTTCGTTATCCTTCCATCCTTGCATCCTTTCTCACGCTACCTTTGTCTCTCTTCCTTCATCGTTAAATCCTCATTTTCTCCCCTTTTACTACGCCTTTTTTGTCCCCTTTCTCCGCAAACTATTTCGTTCCCCTCCTGCACACACCTATTGTTCATCGTCTTGTACTCCCCCTACATCTTCTTCTTCTTCTTCTTCTTTTTCTTCTTCTTCTTCTTCTTCTTCTTCTTCTTCTTCTTCTTCTTCTTCTTCTTCTTCTTCTTCTTTTATTATTATTATTATTATTATTATTATTATTATTATTATTATTATTATTTTATTATTATTATTATTATTATTTCTTCTTTGTCTTCTTCTTCGTTTTCTTATTTTCTTACAATTTTCTCTTCTTGATCATTCTTTATTTACTTTCTTTCTTATTTATTTATGCTATGCCCAAAAATCTCTTCCTTTTCTCTCTGGCTTCTCAAGTACTCTCTCTCTCTCTCTCTCTCTCTCTCTCTCTCTCTCTCTCTCTCTCTCTCTCTCTCTCTCTCTCTCTCTCTCTGTATTTTGCTTCTTTGCTCCGTCGGGTCTTTGCTAGGTATTACCTTCTCCATGTTTCCTCTCCTCTTCTTTATTTCCTCTTCCCCTTCTTCCTCCTCCTTCAAAACATTAGCCATCTTATTTCATCTCCTCTGCTTCCTCTTTTGTTTTCTCTTATTTCTAGCCTGATTTCACATAGAAAATTTTCTCTCATTTCTTCATTTCCTTATTCATTTCTTTTATCCTCTTATTCGTCGGTCTCTTTCTCCACCTCCTCGTGTCCATCTTTCTCTTCTTCCACTTCTTTGACTACCTTCCTGCAGTTCAAGCTCTTCCTTCGCTTTCTCCTCTCCTTCTCTGCCTTTTCCTTCCTTCTCTTCTTCCCTCTCTTCTTCTACCTCCTAGCAAGGTATTAGCCACCCTCTTCCGCCTCTTCCCCTTCTCTCTTTTGTCTTCTCCACTCTATTGTTCCTCCATTTTTCACTCTTTGTTTTGGTTCCCTTACGTTCCCCTGTTACTGGTAATGTCTCTTCCTCTTCCTACCATTCTTTTCTCTCTTCCTTTCCCACGTATGTTCGGTTAATTCCCTCCCTCCCTTCCCTCTGTTTCCTTCGTTGATTCGCTTTGTCTCCTCTGTTTCATTGGTAATTCATTATCTCCATTCTCTTATTATTCTAATTATTATCTTTACTTAGTGAATTTTTAAATATTTTCTGTCTATGTTGTTTCTTCTTATATCATGGTTACCTTTAATTTGTTCTTCTTTCGCGATCGTTTTCACTGTCATTATTTCTCTCTCTCTCTCTCTCTCTCTCTCTCTCTCTCTCTCTCTCTCTCTCTCTCTCTCTCTCTCTCTCTCTTCTCTCTCTCTCTCTCTCTCTCTCTTTCTCTCTGTTGCATGCTAAGAGTATGCTACATTTGATTCGGCGTATGTCACACACCCATGTAGACATGCCTCCCGACCTGTGAATCAGGTGAAAAGGTTCACCGAACAGGGGCACCGTCGTTATACCAGTACCTTGGTTCAACCAAGGGTACTCGTATAACGACGGTGAAGCGATGTGGTATACTCGTAAAACAGCTTTGGCAGATTTGCCTTCCTTGCTGCTCCCTCACGGTTCACCGTTTCTTGTGCTGGCATTTGCCTCATTGTACATAGCTGTAACTACTGTACATAGATGAAGGAAACATATTAACGTATTTTCTGCTGTCAGTTTGCTCGTTCCAAAAGTTATTGTAACGACACATATATACACCTGTGTACGTAATACTCTGTCTGTCTGTCTGTCTCTCTCTCTCTCTCTCTCTTTTTTTTTTTTTTTTTACACAGGGTTTGACAAGGTTAAGGATCCCTAGCTTTATTGA
>NC_069405.1:29132717-29145217 GCF_026875155.1 Cherax quadricarinatus
CAGCTTGGGGAAATAGATGGCAAGTAACATTGCACCTGAGAAACGCAAATGATGATCGTCTCTAGGCACCATGATGGTAATGCTGGTGCAGTAGTAAGGATGAATGGGAGGATGTTGGCACCTGGAGAAGAAGTTGACATCCTTGGGGTGAAATTTGACTCCAAACTAACCATGAAGAACCATGTTGTAAATCTTGCAAACAAGGCAGCCAGGAAGCTTACAGCACTTCGCCGTATCTTCCATCTGCTTGACAGTAGGGGTTGCAAGATCCTGTACGAGGCACAAGTACGCTCGCACCTTGAGTATGCTCCACTTTCTTGGTTTGCCTGCCCCCCCCTCTCATCTGCGACTGCTTGACAGAGTAGAGAACAGAGCAAGACGTCTCATCTCTCGCCTGGACCCATCCTGGATAGATCTGTCATTTCAGCAGAGCCTTCAACATAGGAGGGATGTGGGTGGCCTTATTGTTATGTACAAGGCCAATATTGTCAAAATACCACACTTGGATCCACTTCGAGGACAGCGTGAAACAAGCTTTTATGCCACAAGACGGGCTGTACCCTTCTCCAGAATATCACTCCATCTGAGATCATACATACCCAGGATGACTCGAGTATGGAACACATTCGTACAGGATAATGATGTCAACGAGATAAAGTCAGTTGATCAAATGAAAATGCTGGCCCATAGATGGCTCCAACTTCATCCTGTTTCCTACTTGTATGTCTCATAACAATAAAAATGCCTTCAAATGAGCTGATGTAGGTAACAGCTCTTAGCTTGCCAATAAAGTTAGGAATTCTTAACCTGTAAATAGCTTGTCAATAAAGCTAGGGATCCTTAACCTTGTCAAACCCTGTGTAAAAAAGAGAGAGAGAGAGAGAGAGAGAGATTGAGGAAAGAAAACAGAGAGGAAGGGAATAAGGCGGTGGAAAGAAAAAGCGGAGAGAGGAAGTAGGAAATGGGAGGGAAGGGAGAAAGGAAAACAAGGAGTGAAGGGGGATGGAGGAATATAGGGATGGAAGAATAGAGAGAAGGAGTATGTGATATCGGAAGCTAAAGAGAGATGGACAGAGGAATGAATGTTACAAAGAAGAGAGAGAAAATGAGAGAGAGAGAGAGAGAGAGAGAGGGTAAGGGAAAGAGAGTGAGTCAGATATATATATATATATATATATATATATATATATATATATATATATATATATATATATATATATATATATATATATATATATAAAGAGAGAGAGAGAGAGAGAAAGAAAGAAAGAGAATTTCGTCCTTGCAACATAAGGCACCACAACATAATGATCAAATGTTGCAAGTTAACAAAATCTGTCATTCTGGCTCCAACTGGCCAGACTGCAAAAATTATATTATTTTCAAGGTCTTAAACTTCAATAATAATAATAATAATAATAATATGATTATTATTTACATTATTATTATTATTTCTAAGTCAAAGACAATATCCGTATCAAAATCAGTGTCAATGTGAAACTTGTTGTCAAGAGTCTATGCAGTGTCAAAATCAGCAACAAAATCATGATAAATTAAGTGTAAACAAAGTCAAAGTTTGTGTTCCTTTGTCATTTAATATTATTTGTCAATATATATATATATATATATATATATATATATATATATATATAATATATATATATATATATATATATATAATATGTGTGTGTGTGTGGTGTTTATTCTTTGTCTAAAAAAACGAAACCAAATTTGTGTGAAAAAATAAAGAATTTTATATTTGTTATTTAATATTATTTAGATTTACTAACCCATTAAAGGTTATGTGGTGCTTGGAAAGTGAGAGGTAGTAATGTTTGATGCAAGGACGAGAAGAGTAGCTCCTCTTCCTTGAATCAGGAGCCCTTCAATAGCATCAATGTACCTTCCGAAGGGAAACTCACGCATAAAATAGAATGGAGAGCGTTAGAACTTGTGTGAGCACTTGTGTGAGCACTTGTGTGAGCACTTGTGTGAGCACTTGTGTGAGCACTTTGAAGATGTGAACTTGTTGTTGAACTGAGACAGCGAACTGATCATCTCAAACTCCTTATCTTCACCAGTTTTCTTTGTACAGGACTGATGGAGCTACTGTGTGGCGAAACGTTCCCTCAGTAAAGATTCCCAAGTATTGTTCATGTATCTAATTTATCAAAGTGAAGCATGTCTCGCTATGTGAAAGATCTCACAAACCATGACGTAGTCTCTCTGTTCTGATGTCAGACTTGTGCAATAACAGTGTATATACCCTGAAAGATATGTATCTCTCAGTATATATACACTGAGAGGTATGTACTTCCAGTGATTAACGTATACAAATTGAAGCTATATCCCTGGAAACTTTCTATTGCAATATTTTAATTTTTACGAATGTATAATTTCGAACTTGCTAAATAATGAAGTTTAATGTATTGTATAATCTACAGGGACTGTATATGTTGCTGGAGTTCATACAACAGTTTCGTCATTCGTTACAAATCTGAAGTCAATATTTACTTGACCAGATTCAAATTAACTTCATTTTTTTTCACGAGACTTAGAGCTAATAATAGTTTTAGAACACTTACTGATAAGGATTAAAATATATAGTATATTTTTCCTTTGTCTTGAAGTGTTTATTCCTTAGTACATAACGCCAATCCAAGTAAATAATTGTAGAGTGTACTGAAGATGATTCTGAATAAGAAACCTTCATATCATCCCCAATAATCCATATCGCCCCTTAGGATATGAAATACATTATAAACGTTTCTTGGGAAATGTTAATTTTTAATAGCCATTATGAAATAAGTAATTTTTTGAAGTGCAAGTTTCCGCAGATTATTTTCAGTTTGTGTGATCTAATCGATGCACCATTGGCGAATTTCTGAAGAGTGTGAGTCTTCTGCCTTGTGAGCTTAGGTCAGGTGTTGTTGATTTGTTTCTGTGTTAGAGCTGCGAGGCACGACAAGCTTCAGGCTTTAAACTCCAGATCTGTGAACACGAGTAAGTTTTTCTATAATGGTTCCCCCTCCTCCCTCTCCTTTCTCTCTCTCTCTCTCTCTCGCTTCTGTTAAACCACAACCACATATACAGTTGTTCCCACACACACACTATGCATAAAAGTGAGATTGATTTAAAGATTTGTTGGATTAGTAATTTTAATATTAGATTATATTAGACTTTTTAATTTAAATTATGACATTCGTTATTAGTAAACAGAAATAATGTTTGTATGTAAATCATCTAATCAGCTTGGTAGATTTATTAATTTTAGTGGGAAAATAAAGGAAAACGTTTCCTTTGACTTACGAATATATATATATATATATATATATATATATATATATATATATATATATATATATATATAATATATATATATATATATATATATAACATGTTCGTAAGCCGAAGGATACATTGTGTGTGTTTGTGTGTGTGTGTGTGTACTCACCTAATTGTGGTTGCAGGGGTCGAGACTCAGCTCCTGGCCCTGCCTCTTCACTGAGTGCTATTAGGTCCTCTCTCTCCTTGCTCCATGAGCTTTATCATACTTCATCTTAAAGCTATGTAAGATTCCTGCCTCCACTACCTCACTTGCTAGGCTATTCCACTTCCTGACTACTCTATGACTGAAGAAATACTTCCTAACATCCCTTTGACTCATCTGGGTCTTCAACTTCCAATTGTGTGTGTGTGTGTGTGTGTGTGTGTGTGTGTGTGTGTGTGTGTGTGTGTGTGTGTGTGTGTGTGTAATTTTGAAATTATATCGAATGTGACAAGCCAGTAGAATCCCAAAACTCTATACTTTGGTCTATCGAACTTCAGATCACCAGCCCAGTACTCTGCCAGTGTACTACAGAGGAGGATAAATAGTACTCCAACCAGGAAAACTTTTTCTCTGGAGAGGTTAGTGACAGTCACTGCTGCTACTCTAGCTACACGTTTTGAAGAAGTACTGCCCCACTCCCACCAGTAGCTTAAAGTACATCTATACTTTGGTCATTCTAAGGTATTTGTCATTAACCCAAAAATTCGCAATAAAAGGATGTAACATTTCGTTGAAATGTCTCGACATTTCATTTAAAAGGAGGAGGAGGAAGAGGAGGAGGTGGAGAAGGAAGAGATAGGCAGAGCCAACAGGACCACACTGGCATCGTCAACAACATCCACAGAAACCATCATAACACAGCCTCTCCAGAAGATCCCCATCCCAGCTGTAGCAGCAGCATCAATACAAACACTGCAATCTCCGTACGAGAGAGAGAGAGAGAGAGAGAGAGAGAGAGAGAGAGAGAGAGAGAGAGAGAGAGGGAGGGAGGGAGAGAGAGAGCGAGAGGCTAAGAACAAGTTCGCGTTTCTCAGGAGGACACCAGTTTTATTGCCCCACAAGGGGATATTGTCTGCTCCTTAACATCCTATTGAATTTGGAAAAGACACAAGATTTTTGGCAATAGGAACCACCAGCCTCGATGCCTACCCCTCCTCGAGGTCCTACTCCTCCACCTCTCTCGAGGTCCTACTACCCAAGCCTCCCGAGGTTCCATTCCTTCAGCTCCAAGAGCTGGCAGGAGAGTCATGTATATTTCAGGATAAACATTGCCACTCTCGAGGCACGTGAGCTGAAGAGTGCACGACTCTTTTACAATTGCACGACTCGTTTACAAATTCATGACCTCTTTTACAAATGCACGACTTCTTTTACACTTGTACGGCCTTTTTTACAATTGCTCTACCTGGGATTCACTACAGTTACGCTCTTTGACCATCGTAATTATGTTGTTAATCCTAGTTGCGTTGATGGGTACCGTATTTATGCTGCTTGACAATCATATTTACGTGTTAGGGCGTATAAGTTATCTTCTTTTACCGTTATGGATTCGTTATACAGACGTAGTTACGTATCAGACCATCATCGTTACCTGAAGACCGGTAGCTATAAGGAAGTTAGTAATAGTACTAGTGCGGAAATGGGTGTTACTGTGGAAAGGGGGTCGTAATGGGGGCTACCTCCCCCCTCACCTCCACATTTTCCCTACCCACCCGGGATATATGCCAGGCACCACAAAATTCCCCGCCACTTTCTTGCCCTTACAACTTCCTGGTATAGTTTGTTGCCGGAGATGGAAGATTTTCCCTCTCACGGAAATTTTCCCTAGACGCCTCCCTAATCTTACCCTAAGGACTTGGGAAAGGACGAGAGGAAGGAAGACTGAGGGGAGGGGGCGAAAGGGAGCAGGATTAATAATAATAATAATAATAATAATAATAATAATAATAATAATAATAATAATAATAATAATAATAATAATAATAAATAATAATAATAATAGAGGGAAAGGGAGGGGAGAGTGCTGTTGCAAAATTTATTATTAATGTTGTTGTTGATGTTTTACTTAAACCCCTTACTGTGAAACATTAAACACAAAGAGGGGTGGAGGCTCAATCCCCCGTGCAGTAAGACCAGAAACCCTGGGTAGGAAGAGACCAAACTGAGAGATGCAAATCAACACGGTACCGGTGGACGTAAACATATGTTTGCAACATCCAGTGCAAGCAACAAATCATTAAAAAAAACACCTTTAATACAACTAAAGCCACACGGATGAGGTGTTTGTAAGTTATAAACCAGAGCCTTGGAGGAAGAAAAAATAATTAAGGTACCTAGTATAAGGTAACCCTTTGGGAATGCTTAGTAATGTATTGTACAGTTTGTGTTCGTTGCCACAGACCGTTACGTCTGTGACATGTGGAGGAGGAGGAGGAGGAAGAACAGAAGGAGGAAGAGGAGGAAGAGGAGGAGAAGGGGGAGAAAGAGGAAGAGTACGAAGAATTGGTAGAAGTACTTACATGTGACGTTGATGACTATATGATCCTGCAGTGTGTGTAGTGGCAGTGATGGGTTGGTCACCCTGCAAGTGATCCTGGCACCGTTGTCTCGCCGCTGTACTGCCACTCTAACGTGCCCACCCCGCCCATACCTGTCACGTCCTTCTGAGGGAGAGAGTAGAGGAGGACGAGGACGAGGACGAGGACGAGGAGGAGGAGGAGGAGGAGGAGGAGGAGGAGGAGGAGGAGGAGGAGGAGGAGGAGGAGGAGGAGGCGGAGGTGGTAGTGGTGAGAAAGAAAGTGAATGGGTTAATTGGTCAGTTCAAAATTAATGACAGGACAAGGTAAATACATTGCAGATGTATTGTAATGTACACAATTAAGTCATTAAACAATGGTTCTAAATCTATACACTGAAATGACTCCTTACCAGAGCAATGGGACTAGGAGAAAGGGCAAGAAACGTCCCTAAAAGAAATGTTTCGGAACTGTAAGTATGAGAGAGAGAGAGAGAGAGAGAAGAGAGAGAGAGAGAGAGAGAGAGAGAGAGAGAGAGAGAGGGAGAGAGAGAAAGGTAGTTACATATCTCTGCTATACACTTGTCAAATATCATGAAAAGTACATCGCCTAACCTTCACCAGTCCTCCCTCCCCACCTTCCCACGTTACACGCAGCCTTTTAGATCCCTTGTGCAGCCGACAAGCTTTAAACTTAACAAACCAACCCAAATGACTGAAACAGTTTTCTTAGGATTTGTGAAGAACGACAAATGAGGAACTTACGTAACTACCTCGACCTTGTGAGGCAGATGATAAATGGTTCAGAGAACCAACAAGTTGATAAATTAGACACATGTGCAGCACTTGGGTATCTTTACTGTGGAAACGTTTCGTCACGCAGTGGCTTTATCAGTCCTATACAAAATAGAATGGCGAAGATCTGAGGGACTGATTACCTCACTCTCCTTCTCTTCTTCACTTTTTTTGTACTGGACTGATGAAGCGACTGCTTGGCGAAACGTTTCCACAGCAAAGATACCCAAGTGTTGCACAAGTGTCTAATTTAACACGTTCTAGATAACTGTAAATAACCCATATCCTCTGCATCTGTGCTCTTACCTACATGTTACAGGGGTCGATTTACTGCTCCTGGCCCCACCTCTTCACTGGGAGTTACTAGGAGTCTCTCCTCAGGGCTCCAAAAGCCTTATCGTACCTCTTCTTAAAGCTATATATGGAATCCCGTCACTTCTATTGTGTGTGTGGTGTGTGTGTGTGTGTGTGTGTGTGTGTGTGTGTGTGCCCACTGACCGGAAATACTGGTTTCTGTCCTCTTAGAGCCTTATCGTATCTACTGTGTATGGAGTTTGCCTCCACTTTCACATCTAATTAGTTTCACTTTCCTAAGAGTGAAAAAGTACTTCCTAATATCCCTAAACTCATCTACGTTCATAACCTCTGTCTTTGACCACCTTATACTTGGTCCTAATCAACGCTGGCAATTCCTTTGATTATTTTATTCCTCGTGATCCTATTCTTCCTTGCCCTCCTCTGTTCCACGGACGTCAGGTTCGATTCCTTTAGTCCTACTTTCTGATGTATCGTTCTGAGCTCAGAGACCAGCTTGATAGCAATCCTTTGCATTATATCAAGTGGTTTCTCTTTTACCTGATTGACAGACCACTCTCGATCTATTTCGCTATGCAGTGCCCCAAACATATTCTCTTGCTAACATTATCAAATTTACAATATATCATTTACCACGTAACAAATCTCATTCCTTTAAAGAATACTCAACATTTCGGTGTCACGTCCGTCTTTCGTTTACCATTTGATTTTAATTTGTCACTTTTCTGCTCTACCTCAAGTCCTCTCCATCCCAATTCTTACCATCCTTCTCCTGGACTAACTTAAAACAACACTGAAGGCCTAGAGCTATCATTCAACTCCCTCGGTGATTATATATATATATATATATATATATATATATATATATATATATATATATATATATATATATATATATATATATATATATATTTACAAACACGCTCTCTCTTTATCTCTCTCTCTCTCTCTTTCTTAGTTCCTCATAATTTTTAAAGCTAAATTTAGAGTGTCCTTCCGTTTCTTTCGAGGTCGAAGTTCACAGTGCACAGCTGACCTTTAAAAGCAGCCGTCAGTGCACCTGAATAAAAAGCGACACAATTAATGCTTCAATTTCCATTCCTGTCTCAGCGTTGATGGGGGAGGGGAAGCCAGGTGGGGGGAGGAGGAGGAGGGGGGTTAGAATGTTTGGGTGGTGAGGGGGAGGGGGGTTTAGCAAGGCTGTAATGGGGGTTTAGATATATTTTATTAAACCGAGAATGTTATTTTGTGTGTATCTGTGGGTACATGATTTGTATTCACGTTATCACTTGAAATGTGGAAATTTAGAGTGATGACCTGTTATCGGGTTATCTGCTTGGCTAGCGGGCGTCTCGCGAGGTCAGGTCATCAGCGGTTATCTTCATGACTCTTGAAGGACCAGTCAAAGGATAATCATTGAATGACGTCATCGGGCTAGGAGCAATCCGATTGGGTAATGATTGCTTTATAGGCCATGAAACTGACCTCTATTAGTGAAATAGAGGGGAGTTGAATGCTGCACTGGAGCGAAACTCGCACGCACACACACACACACACACACACACACACACACACACACACACACACACACACAAGCACATGCACACACGCACACACACACACACACACACACACACACACACACACACACACACACACACACACACACACACACAAGCACATGCACACACACACCACACACACACACACACACACACACACACACACACACACACACACACACACACACACACACACACGCACACACACACACATAGCCAGAAGTTCTGACTCGACCCATGAAACCAAAAACAGATGAGTACACACACACACACACACACACACACGCGCGCGCTCTTGAAGCAGGAAGAGAGTGGACCGAGCAGCGACATGCGAAAAGGCCGGGCCAGGAGCTGTGAATCGACTCCTGCAACTACATATAAATGAGTACAACAGATTAACCAGGAACAAGTGTTCCAGATTTAAGTAATAAGCAGATATAAAAAGTTTAGGAAGGGTTTGGGGGGAATAATTGAGATACTGAACTATCCAATATATTCCCCTTGAACCTTCAACCATTAAAAACGAAGTAAGATTGTTCAACCTCTCTCTCTCTCTCTCTCTCTCTCGCTACAAAAATATCGTAGTATGGACCAACGAGCAATAGAGTGAGGTTCATTGGTGTGATGGAACCATTTTGAGAGTGGAATGAGGTTCGTTTGACTGATAAAGCCATTATCCTAGTGGAGTGGGGTTCTCAGGTGCCATTTTCACAGTGACCTGGAGACATTTACTATCTGTTCTGAGTTTGTATGCTTTGAGGGATAATGAAAAAACGGGGCAAAAAACTGGATGGTCGGCAAAATGGATTAAGAAACAGTGAGACGAGAGTAAAGTAAACAAAGGTAATAAGGTTAATGAATGAATGAGAGACGTTTCAGAAGAAGGAGAAACATCACAGAGATGACACAAAAACCATAACAAATGCGATATTTCCGCCAAGGTACGTTGTAATGAGGAAGGAACGAGGACTCAGAAGTGGAGGAGTGGCACTGTTGGTCAAATGGAGGAGTGGCACTGTAGGTTAAGTGAAGAAGTGGCACTGTTGGTCAAGTGGAGGAGTGGCACTGTTTGTCAGGTGGAGGAGTGGCACTGTTGGTC
Organism: Cherax quadricarinatus; assembly: GCF_026875155.1. Taxonomy (NCBI): domain Eukaryota; kingdom Metazoa; phylum Arthropoda; class Malacostraca; order Decapoda; family Parastacidae; genus Cherax; species Cherax quadricarinatus. The sequence goes on from NC_069405.1 coordinate 29,142,335, forward strand.
ATGGGGATGAGTGGCACTGTTGGTCAAGTGGAGAAGTGGCACTGTTCGTCAAGTGGAGAAGTGGCACTGTTGGTCAAGTGGAGGGGTGGCACTGTTGGTCAAGTGGAGGAGTAGCACTGTTGGTCAAGTGGAGGAGTGGCACTGTTTGTCAGGTGGAGGAGTGGCACTGTTAGTCAGGTGGAGGAGTGGCACTGTTGGTCAAGTGGAGGAGTGGCACTGTTGGTCAAGTGGAGGAGGGGCACTGTTGGTCAAGTGGAGGAGTAGCACTCTTGGTCAAGTGGAGGAGTGGCACTGTTTATCAGGTGGAGGAGTGGCACTGTTGGTCAGGTGGAGGAGTGGCACTATTGGTCAAGTGGAGGAGTGGCACTGTTGGTCAAGTGGAGTAGTGGCACTGTTGTTCAAGTGGAGAAGTGGCACTGTTGGTCAAGTGGAGGAGTGGCACTGTTGGTCAAGTGGAAGAGTGGCACTGTTGGTCAAGTGGAGGAGTGGCACTGTTGGTCAAGTGGAGGAGCGGCACTGTTGGTCAGGTGGGGAGTGGCACTGTTGGTCAGGTGGAGTAGTGCCCTGTTGGTCAAGTGGAGAAGTGACACTTTTGGTCAGGTGGAGGAGTGGCAGTGTTGGTCATGTGGAGAAGTGGCACTGCTGGTCAAGTGGAGGAGTGGCACTGTTGGTTAAGTGGAGGAGTGGCACTGTTGGTCAAGTGGATGAGTGGCACTGTTGGTCAAGTGGAGGAGTGGCACTATTGGTCAAGTGGAGGACTGGCAGTGTTAGTCAAGTGGAGGACTGGCACTGTTGTTCAAGTGGAGTGGTGGCACGGTTGGTCAAGTGGAGGAGTGGCACTGTTAGTCATGTGGTGAGTGGCACTGTTGGTCAAGTGGAGGAGTGGCACTGTTGGTCAAGTGGAGGAGTGACACTGTTGGTCAAGTGGAGGAGTGGCACTGTTGGTCAGGTGGAGTATTGGCACTGTTGGTCAAGTGGAGAAGTGGCACTTTTGGTCAGGTGGAGGAGTGGCAGTGTTGGTTAAGTGGAGGAGTGGCACTGCTGGTCAAGTGGAGGAGTGGCACTGTTGGTCAAGTAGAGGAGTGGCATTGTTGGTCAAGTGGATGAGTGGCACTGTTGGTCAAACGGAGGAGTGGCACTGTTGGTCAAGTGGAGGAGTGGCACTGTTGGTCAAGTGGAGGAGTAGAACTGTTGGTCAAGTGAAGGAGTGCCACTGTTGGTCAAATGGAAGAGTGCCACTCTTGGTCAGATGGAGAAGTGCCACTGTTGGTCAAGTGGAGAAGTGCCACTGTTGGTCAAGCGGAGGAATGCCACTTATGGCCAAGTTGAGGAGTGCCACTGTTGGTCAGGTTCATGACAACAGAAATCCTAAAGTAGTAGTATGTACTCACCTAACTGTACTCACCTAATTGTGGTTGCAGGGGTCGAGACTTAGCTCCTGGCCCTGCCTCTTAACCGAGTGCTACTAGGTCCTCTCTCTCCCTGCTCCATGAGCTTCATCATACCTCATCTTAAAGCTATGTATGGTTCCTGCCTCCACTTGCTAGGTTATTCCACTTCCTGACCACTCTGTGACTGAAGAAATACTTCCTAACATCCCTTTGACTCATCTGGGTCTTCAACTTCCAATTGTGACCCATTGTTTCTGTGTCCCCTCTCTGGAACATCGTGTCTCTGTCCACCTTGTCTATTCCACGCAGTATTTTGTATGTCGTTATCATGTCTTCCCTAATCCTCCTCTTCTCCAGTGTCGTCAGGCCGATTTCTCTTAACCTTTCTTCATAGAACATTCCCTTGAGCTCTGGAACTAACTTTGTCGCAAACCTTGGCATTTTCTCTAATTTCTTGACGTGCTTGATCAAGTGTGGGTTCCAAACAGGTGCTGCAAGGTCAGATATGTGTGTGTGTGTGTGTGTGTGTGTGTGTGTGTGTGTGTGTGTGTGTGTGTGTGTGTGTGTGTGTGTGTGCGTGCGTGGGTGTGTGTATGTGTGTGTGTATGTGTATGTATATATGTATGCATGTGTGTGTGTTGTATGCGGAGGATTATTGGGTTGGGAGACGTAGATAGTAGGGTGTATGACTGGATAAGGTGTGTCAGTGGAGAGTGGGGAGAGTGTATGTGGGGAGAATCTTTAAGTGAGGAGAGTTTTTAAGTAGGGAGAGTTTGTGGGTGGCGAGTGTGTGTGTGTCGGGAGAGCGTGTGTGGATGGGAAGAGTTTTTAAGTAGGGAGAGTTTGTGGGTGGCGAGTGTGTGTGTGTCGGGAGAGCGTGTGTGGATGGGAAGAGTTTGTGGGTGGTGAGTGTGGATGGGGAGAACGAGGACGAGGAGAGTGTGTGGGTGGTGAGTGTGGATGGGGAGAATGTGGATAGGGAGAGTGTGTAGGTGGAGAGAGTAAGCTTCCTTGGTGAGACTAGAGAGAAGAGTGGAAAAGACAGGAAAATTGGGGTGAGAGGTTTAGGGTGGTGGGGTGGGTGTGAGGGATGGGAAGACCCATTAGCAGGGTGAGCAGGAGGGGAGGAAGCAATAATGAATAGGCTGTAGCCGACAGCGGCTGCCGCCCACACTGATACCACTCACGCCCATCAACCCCACTCCGTGACAAGTGAGAAAGAGAGAGAGAGAGAGAGAAGTACAGAGGGAAGTGAAATTACAAAAGGCTTTGCGGCCCACACTGCGTCTATTTGCATAAAGAAAAACCTCATACGGTTTTCTAAAAATCGAGATACATATTTATATAAAAAGGTACAAGCGGATGGAAATCATGGACTGGAATCAATTCTACTTCAACTCCTGAAACTACTCATCTACCTCCACTATTAACCACGGCGATGTGAATATCACCTGTATTTTGACACATTCACTGGGTGGACCAGTGCCAAAGA
>NC_069405.1:29147717-29195866 GCF_026875155.1 Cherax quadricarinatus
AGCTACAAGTTTTTTCTTTTCCATCTTCGGGTCACCCTGCCTCGGTGGGAGACGGCCGGTGTGCATAGAAAAATGTTAGATTTAAGTTAAGAGCGGATAGAAATCAGCATTGTGATTCCAAGCACTGAGATCTTCACGCCCGCTGCTTGTGTTATAGGACGGGCTACACAACTAATAATAATAATAATAATAATAATATTTGTTTAAATTCGTTCTGCGAAGTCCTGTGGCTCGGGTGATAACACATTCAGCTCACATACGAAAGGTCCGTGGTTCGTTCACCGGCATGGGTAGAAGCGTTGAGCATGTTCCATTACAACTGTTGCCTCTGTTCAACCAGGAGTAAGACGGCCCCTGTGTATTAGTCGACTGTTACGGGTGGCATCCTGAGGGGAGGAGATTAAAGAACCTCACTGGAAATTAGACAGGCAGTCCTCGATGATGCACTGGCTTCCATGGGTTATCCTGGGTAGCTAACCCTCCCCCGGGTTAAAAATCCAAACAAATCTCATCTCAACAAAAGTTCAATAAATCAAAAGTCCATGGAATGCACGTAATATTAGATTTACATCCAAGACAAGCTGTCAAGTGAGCTAGATATGATAGGAGACAAGTGTACTGGCACCGAAGACAAGGCTTTGGAGATGCCGTGTTGTGTAACACACGAAAATGTCCAACAGAATAAAGATATTAGTAGACGAAGTGCCTCTCCAAGGCGAGGTATGAGTGCCCTTGTAGTTCCCAACTTTTATGCATTTGTTTCTCGTTCTATAGAGAGAAGGGGTAGAGAGAGAGGAGAGAGGAAGAGGGGAAGAGGGAGAGAGGAGGATATAAGGAACATTGGTAAATCCTGGAGAATTTTCGGATAATAAATTGGAGGTGAAGCTGTCATAAATCAGATGAAAGAATTAGTAATCTTGGCAAAATTATGATTTTAAAAGGAGAAGAATTGAGCATAAGAGAGAGAGAGAGAGAGAGAGAGAGATGGAAAGGGAGAGAGGGAGTAAGGGAAGAGGTAAACTGGGGGTGAGGAGAGAGGGATAGTGAGGAAGAAGGGCCAAGGGAAGCAGATGAGAGATGAAAGAGAGCGGGAAGGGACAAGGAGGGAGGGAGAGAGGGAGATTAGGAACAAGAGGGAAAGAAGAAAGGGGTAAAGGAAGATTAAGAGAGGGGAGACGGAAAGGAAGAGAGATGGGCACTGGGTTTACCTAGATGATTCCAAGCGGAACAGTGACGATTCATCTCTTTAAGAAATCATAAGAAACTCAGTGATAGGATTATGAGAAGAGGGTGAGAGGGGAAATTGAAGGTGATGAGGGGGGAAACTGAAGGTGTGAGAGAGGAAAGTGAAGGGGCCAGCGGACGGGAGAGAAATTGGAAACGTAGAGAAAAGGGAGGAATACGGTGGTGAAATAGTAGGACTGAAAAAGAATGTGAAGGCATAGAGGAAAAAGAGAAACAGGGACACACAAGACAAACACCCGAGGGGGACACACAAGAAAAACACCCGAGGGGGACACACAAGATAAACACCCGAAGGGGGACACACAAGAAAAACACCCGAGGGGGGACACACAAGATAAACACCCGAAGGGGGACACACAAGATAAACACCCGAGAGGGGGACAGACAAACACCCGAGGGGGGACACAGGTGGAAGGTGACTCCAAACATGTGTTCATATGTAAACAAAAGAGCCGATCAATTACTGTCTCTCTCTCACACACACACACTCACACACACATACACACACTCATACATACACACATACACACATACACACACACACACTCTCATACACACACACACATACACACACACATTCACACACACAAACACACACAAGCACACACACATACATACACACATACACAAACACACAAACACATACACACGCACACACACCACACACACACACACACACAACACACACACACACCACACACACACACACACACACACACACACACACACACACACAAACACACACACACACACACACACATACACACACAGCGACTAGTGAAGAGGCGGGGGCCAGGAGCTTGGACTCGACCCCTGCAACCTCAACTAGGTGAGTACTACTAGGTGAGTACACACACACACACACACACACACACACACACACACACACACACACACAATACTCGTCCACACTACAGTACAATCCGCGTATTGCCACTTAGAACCGACAAACCCAGTTAGCTGGCTTCCCCAAGCCAAAACAATAACCCAGGCATTGCTTGCTCCAAGCTATTACTTCCTCAAGCCCACAGGCCACTTAGAAAGAAAAGAACAAAAAAAAACAGGAAAATAATTCTTTCAGATTGTAAATGTTTTGGGAGAGGGGAAGAATTGTGAGGGTGGGAGAGGATTATAGAGGGATAGGGAAGAATAAAGTGGGATAGAGTGGATATAGGTAGTTGTGTACACAGGAAGGGGTGAAAGGGGTGAGGGTGTTTTTGGTCGTCAGGAGAAAATGGTCATTGATTCGCATCCTTGGATATAAATTTGATTGCTTCCCATCTCCATGACTCTGTATGACTCCTGTCTTCAGCGTTTCCCCATGAATAGTATACTACTACTACTACTACTACTTCTACTGTTATTACTACTGCTAGTAGCAATAATAATGCCGTTACTACAACTGCTACTACTACTGTTACTACAATATTACTATTACTATTACTACGTCTAGTTCAATAGTAGTAGTAGTAGTAGTAGTAGTAGTAATAATAATAATAATAATAATAATAATAATAATAATAATAATAATAATAATAATAGTAATAATAATAATAATAATAATGACCGACACTTACCCTTTGTGAGCTTTCTGTTGGAATGGGAGTTGCTCCCTTGTACCAGGAGATGATGGGTTGTGGTCGTGACCCGCGGGCAGTGCAAGTCAGGTCAAGCATGTCACCTGCTCTCACCGAGCCGCTGACGGCAGCTCCTGTGATCTCCACCGACAACGGTCGAACTGTAAACCCGAGAGAGAGAGAGAGAGAGAGAGAGAGAGAGAGAGAGAGAGAGAGAGAGAGAGAGAGAGAGAGAGAGAGAGAGAGAGAGAGAGAACATATTAGACATTCAGTACTGGCTCAAGTAGACCCCGCCCACCTGTAACGCCGTCTCCAACTACTACACCTCACCCGTTTTGTTTTGTTTTGTTTAGTTATTTGGAATACTGAAAGAGAAAAAACTATTAAGAAACACATTGAAGAGGAAAAATGATTGCATATTGAATTTAAGCAGAAGTTTGCGACTTGCCCGTCATCTTACGCTGTCGTTAATCAGAAAGTATAAGATTAACACCTTTGTCAGAGAAGAAAAATATTCAACAGATCTATTCCTCTCTCTTATGTACAACAGTTGTATTTTCCTAGCTGGTTCCTGGTTCCTAGCTGGTTCCTGTCTACTAGCCTGCTGACTGTCTGTTTCATTCTTATTCGTCAGGACGATGATATCTTGTCAGGTGGTTGCTGTCTACCAACCTACTAACTCTCTGTTGCACATTTGTATGTTAGGACAATAGTACCTGCATAGTTGGGTACTTTCTACCAATTCACCGTTCGTATCACGCTTGTATGTGAGGACGATAGTACATGGTGGAGGGGTTGTACATGGGGATACATGGGGAAGACAGCTAGCAGAGGACTTAGGAGTGCACACCTAGGCCAACTACTTGGGAGTGCACGTTGAGGCTATCTACTTGGGAGTGCACACCGAGCCTATCTACTTGGGAGTGCACACCGATCCTCTCTACTTGGAAGTGCACACCGAGCCTATCTACTTGGAAGTGCACACTGAGCCTATCTGCTTGGAAGTGCACACCGAGCCTATCTGCTTGGAAGTGCACACTGAGCCTATCTACTTGGAAGTGCACACCAAACCTATCTACTTGGAAGTGCACACCGAACCTATCAACTTGTGAATGCACACCGAGCCTATCTACTTGGAAGTGCACACCGAGCCTATCAACTTGTGAATGCACACCGAGCCTATCTACTTGGAAGTGCACACCGAGCCTATCAACTTGGGAATGCACACCGAGCCTATCTACTTGGAAGTGCACACCGAGCCTATCAACTTGGGAATGCACACCGAGCCTATCTACTGATGTATTGAGAGCTATATACTTCTACCAACCATGTAAGTAGTTTACAAAATCGACAAGTTGAAAACTGAGACACCTGGACAAAACAGAGTATAATGTGATCCTTTATTGACCACATTTCGCCCACACAGTGGGCTTTATTAAGTCTCACACAGCTCACTATGCGGGCAAAACGCAGTCAACAAAGTATCGCATTATACTCCATTTTGGGACACTTTATCAAGGAAATGTTTCGCCAGCCAGTGGCTTCTTCAAGACTGATGGACTAGACACATCGACTCCAGGTTGAGGGACTGATTACCTCAAACTCCCTAATGAAGATTCCCAAATGTTACATAAGTTTCTTAATTTTCTGCTTCTGTCTAGATAAATGACTCAGCGTGTATTATCTGGTGGTGAGTGTGGAAGTGGTAGTAGTGATGGGAGGAGGGGGGAGGAGAGGATGGTGGTAGTGGATGAGAGGATGGTGGTGGTAGTCGTGGTGGTGGTAGTAGTGATGGTGGTAGTGGATGAGAGGATAATGATGGTAGTCGTGGTGGTGGTAGTTGTGATGGTGGTAGTTGTAATGGTGGTAGGGGATGAGAGGATGGTGGTGGAGCTGGTGATGGTGACGCAGGTTAGTGACAAGGTATAGTTGTGGTAGTGATGGTGGAGGTGGTAATAGTGGTGATGAGGGGTAGCAAGGGGTAGCCAGGTTCTTGTCCCTCTGCAGTAGGTGCCGTGGCAGGTGGTACAGGTGGTGTCATCAGCCACCTGAGGCACACCATCTGCACCACAAATTTCCACAAAATTGTAGGTTCTTCACTTTTCCTGAATCGTTAACGAGCTGGCCAACTTTCTCACGGGAGGGAAGAAGGGAGGGGGAAGGGACGTGTGCCTTGAAGGAGGGAAAGGGAGGTGTGGCTGGAGGGAGAAGGAAGGGAGGTGTGACTGGAAGGAGAGAAAAGGGAGGTGTGGCTAGAGGGAAGCGGAGGGAAGTGAGGCTGGAGGAAGAGGGAAGGGATATGTGGCTAGTTGGAGGGGGAGGGAGGTGTGGCTGGTGGGAGGGGGAGGGTGGTGTGGCTGGTGGGAGGGGGAGAAGGAGGCTTGCATGATGGGAGAGAGAGTTAAGGTTCGTTGAAGGAGAAAGGTCCATGAAGGACCCTGATTAGTAGGTACTGGGTGGAGGGACGTCATTGAAGGTTCCTGGGATTCCCAAAAAATCTTTGGGAACCCTTGAAGTGGACCCTTAGGGTCCCTGGTAAATATTGGCATTATATTGTAAATTGTGTACAGTACCGACAAGCTGCAAGGTAACACACTCGTGCAACACAAGAAATCTTAATTAACGAAACGTTTCGCCTGAGAGTACAGAGATGTATCACACTTCTGGAGAAACATCTTTGGTGGAAGGCAAAGTAGACGATGTAGAAGAAAAGAGAGAACAAATGATGGAATATAAAAATAAAGCGAACACCAGAGAACCGCACGACCTTAGTATAGGAGACAAAAGATACCAAAATATGAAGAAGACAATGGACTTACTAATTGAAGTGATAGTAAAGAGAGTGTTAAGAGAGTAGGAGGACCTTCTTGAAAGACACCAGAAGATGACTGAGTGAGGAGAAAAGATATGACTGGAAAAAATCTAAAGGAGCTCTTCCGAGGCTCTTGAGAGGGTGGAGTAGCTGGTAACGGCATTACAGTCAAGAAAAGGACGTGATTAAGCAAGTGGAGGAGGTAGTGATTCTAGGAAGATGAGGAGAGAGAGGCAAGAATGCGTCAAGAAGGGCAGGGGGATGAAGGACGGGGGAAAATAATTTGAGAATATACTGAAAACTAAACAGAAGCAAAAATAATTAGCAAAAAAATATGAAGAAGGAAAATGGCACGTCTGAGGAAAGATAACGAAGATGTTTGTTTTGGAGACAGAAGTATAAGAAAAGCGCTAAAAGAAAGGGATAAGTTAGGCAGAAAACTGAGATTTCTAACAGAAGCGGGAGGTGAAGTTAAGGTTTTTATGAAGGTGGGAGATTCTCATGTAGCCAATATTTGTCTCCTAAAATTAATATATTCTGCCAGAGTGATGAGAGAGAGAGAGGATGCTGAGAAGGAAAATCACTTTGATGAAGTAACTCAGACATATTTATATTTACTTTCCCAAGGATCACACAATGCATCAGACAAAGACAGACAAACACAGCAGGGATTAGAGACAGCACTGGCTGGAGAGGGATGAGCCAGAGAGGGAGAGAGAGAGAGAAATAGATAGATAGATAGGTATACGATAGATAGATATATAGATAGATAGAGACAGATATATATATATATATATATATATATATATATATATATATATATATATATATATATATATATATATATATATATATATAGAGAGAGAGAGAGAGAGAGAGAGAGAGAGAAAGAAAGTCAGATGACCAAATGAAATCGCTAGTCCACTAATGGCTCCAGCTTTATCTTGTCCCCTACTTGTACATTTCTTAACAATGAAATGCTTTCAAATGAGCTGATGTAGGTAACAGCTTTTAGCTTGTAAAGAAATTTAGGAACCTTAACCAAGCCTTATAAAATCCTGTGTAGAGAGAGAGAGAGAGAGGAGAGAGAGAGAGAGAGAGAGAGAGACAGACAGACAGACAGACAGACAGAGACAGAGAGACTACTTCCTATTTATTTCCAATCATCTCCATTCCCATTTTTCACACCCTTCTTCCCCGCGCATCTCTCACACTTCTCACCGTTCCATCACACCATCCCATTTCCCACCTCATCCTCTTGATTACCTTTGTCCCACTTTGCAACACTCATGACATAGTCTTAGCATGTCAGGATTGCCAACAAGTATAGTGACAGCAGACAAATCCTTTATTTTAAAGGCAACTTGTCGCCTGCACAGGGGGATTTAACAAGTCAATACATGGCACACGCGATATAGCAATATATATACAAACAAGGTGAGATGAAGGTACGTGTTGCCAGGCCATGGGTGAAGGATTGGTAAAATTTTCGGGTTGTTGGTTCACCTGCTCATGCTTTGAAGAATTTTTTTTTTTCAAAATAAGAAGAAGAAAAACTTTATAAAACTGGGATGCTTGAATGTGCGTGGATGTAGTGCGGATGACAAGAAACAGATGATTGCTGATGTTATGAATGAAAAGAAGTTGGATGTCCTGTTCCTAAGCGAAACAAAGCTGAAGGGGGTAGGAGAGTTTCAGTGGGGGGAAATAAATGGGATTAAATCTGGAGTTTTTGAGAGAGTTAGAGCAAAGGAAGGGGTAGCAGTAATATTGAAGGATCAGTTATGAAAGGAGAAAAGAGAATATGAATGTGTAAATTCAAGAATTATGTGGATTAAAGTAAAGGTTGGATGCGAAAAGTGGGTCATGATAAGCGTGTATGCACATGGAGAAGAGAGGAATGCAGAGGAGAGAGAGAGATTTTGGGAGATGTTAAGTGAATGTATAGAAGCCTTTGAACCAAGTGAGAGAGTAATTGTGGTAGGGGACCTGAATGCTAAAGTAGGAGAAACTTTTAGAGAGGGTGTGGTAGGTAAGTTTGGGGTGCCAGGTGAAAATGATAATGGGAGCCCTTTGATTGAACTTTGTATAGAAAGGGGTTTAGTTATAGTAATACATATTTTAAGAAAAAGAGGATAAATAAGTATACAAGACATGATGTAGGGCAAAATGACAGTAGTTTGTTGGATTATGTATTTGTAGATAAAAGACTGTTGAGTAGACTTCAGGATGTACATGTTTATAGAGGGGCCACAGATATATCAGATCACTTTCTAGTTGTAGCTACACTGAGAGTAAAAGGTAGATGGGATACAGGGAGAATAGAAGCATCAGGGAAGAGAGAGGTGAAGGTTTATAAACTAAAAGAGGAGGCAGTTAGGGTAAGTATATAAACAGCTATTGGAGGATAGATGGGGTAATGAGAGCATAGGCAATGGGGTCGAAGAGGTATGGGGTAGGTTTAAAAATGTAGTGTTAGAGTGTTCAGCAGAAGTTTGTGGTTACAGGAAAGTGGGTGCGGTAGGGAAGAGGAGCGATAAGTGGAATGATGATGTAAAGAGAGTAGTAAGGGAGAAAAAGTTAGCATATGAGAAGTTTTTACAAAGTAGAAGTGATGCAAGGAGGGAAGAGTATATGGAGAAAAAGAGAGAGGTTAAGAGAATGGTGAAGCAATGTAAAAAGAGAGCAAATGAGAGAGTGGGTGAGATGTTATCAAAAATTTTGTTGAAAATAAGAAAAAGTTTTGGAGTGAGATTAACAAGTTAAGGAAGCCTAGAGAACAAATGGATTTGTCAGTTAAAAATAGGAGAGGAGAGTTATTAAATGGAGAGTTAGAGGTATTGGGAAGATGGAGGGAATATTTTGAGGAATTGTTAAATGTTGATGAAGATAGGGAAGCTGTGATTTCGTGTATAGGGCAAGGAGGAATAACATCTTGTAGGAGTGAGGAAGAGCCAGTTGTGAGTGTGCAGGAAGTTTGTGAGGCAGTAGGTAAAATGAAAGGGGGTAAGGCAGCCGGGATTGATGGGATAAAGACAGAAATGCTAAAAGCAGGTGGGGATATAGTTTTGGAGTGGTTGGTGCAATTATTTAATAAATGTATGGCAGAGAGCATGCATAGTTCCTTTGTATAAAGGCAAAGGGGACAAAAGAGAGTGCAAGAATTATAGGGGGATAAGTCTGTTGAGTATACCTGGTAAAGTGTATGGTAGAGTTATTATTGAAAGAATTAAGAGTAAGACGGAGAATAGGATAGCAGATGAACAAGGAGGCTTTAGAAAATGTAGGGGGTGTGTGGACCAGGTCTTTATAGTGAAACATGTAAGTGAACAGTATTTAGATAAGACTAAAGAGGTCTTTGTGGCATTTATGGATTTGGAAAAGGCGTATGAGAGGGTGGATAGGGAGGCAATGTGGCAGATGTTGCAGGTGTATGGTGTAGGAGGTAGGTTACTGAAAGCAGTAAAGAGTTTTTACGAGGATAGTGAGGCTCAAGATAGAGTATGTAGGAAAGAGGGAAATTATTTCCCAGTAAAAGTAGGTCTTAGACAAGGATGTGTGATGTCACCGTGGTTGTTAAATATATTTATAGATGGGGTTGTAAGAGAAGTAAATGCGAGGGTCTTGACAAGAGGCGTGGAGTTAAAAGATAAAGAATCACACATAAAGTGGGAGTTGTCACAGTTGCTCTTTGCTGATGACACTGTGCTCTTGGGGGATTCTGAAGAGAAGTTGCAGAGATTGGTGGATGAATTTGGTAGGGTGTGCAAAAGAAGAAAATTAAAAGTGAATACAGGAAAGAGAAAGGTTATGAGGATAACAAAAAAATTAGGTGATGAAAGATTGGATATCAGATTGGAGGGAGAGAGTATGGAGGAGGTGAATGTATTCAGATATTTGGGATTGGACGTGTCAGCGGATGGGTCTATGAAAGATGAGGTGAATCATAGAATTGATGAGGGGAAATGGGTGAGTGGTGCACTTAGGAGTCTGTGGAGACAAAGAACTTTGTCCTTGGAGGCAAAGAGGGGAATGTATGAGAGTATAGTTTTACCAACGCTCTTATATGGGTGTGAAGCATGGGTGATGAATGTTGCAGCGAGGAGAAGGCTGGAGGCAGTGGAGATGTCATGTCTGAGGGCAATGTGTGGTGTGAATATAATGCAGAGAATTCGTAATTTGGAAGTTAGGAGGAGGTGCGGGATTACCAAAACTGTTGTCCAGTGGGCTGAGGAAGGGTTGTTGAGGTGGTTCGGACATGTAGAGAGAATGGAGCGAAACAGAGTGACTTCAAGAGTGTATCAGTCTGTAGTGGAAGGAAGGCGGGGTAGGGGTCGGCCTAGGATAGGTTGGAGGGAGGGGGTAAAGGAGGTTTTGTGTGCGAGGGGCTTGGACTTCCAGCAGGCATGCGTGAGCGTGTTTGATAGGAGTGAATGGAGACAAAAGGTTTTTAATACTTGACGTGCTGTTGGAGTGTGAGCAAAGTAATATTTATGAAGGGATTCAGGGAAACCGGCAGGCCGGACTTGAGTCCTGGAGATGGGAAGTACAGTGCCTGCACTCTGAAGGAGGGGTGTTAATGTTGCAGTTTAAAAACTGTAGTGTAAAGCACCCTTCTGGCAAGACAGTGATGGAGTGAATGATGGTGAAAGTTTTTCTTTTTCGGGCCACCCTGCCTTGGTGGGAATCGGCCAGTGTGATAATAATAATAATAAAAAAAAAGTTTACCATGAGGTTCTGTTCAATAGTTTCGGAATTGATATGAAACTTCCCAAAACTCAGCTAATTTTTGTATAATACTCAGTCAAGTTCACTTTGGAGAATAAATAAGGCGACCCTCTACCATTCTTCGAGTTTACAATCCTTAAACTCAACCACAACCCTAAAGTTTTAAATCTGCAGGAAATCTACGAATACGGAAAACCTGATGATTTTTTTCTCCCACCATAACAAATCTACTGAGTGTGCAGTTATCATTACAGTCTCCCTGCGTGCCTATAAAATTTGCAGTCCTAAATTTTTCAATTTTGAAATGTAATACCAATATTACCCTCATGGAACTAAAATTCATCACTCATAACTTCGATTGTCAACACATGGTGCAGAATATTCTCCAAAACCCCAAAACTGACAACACAAATCATGGAACGGGTGGAGTTCGAACCCATGGCGAGTGAGTCGTAAAACTCCAGGTCTCCACGCCATGGGTTCAAAACCCAACCCGTTTCGTGGTTTGTTTTCAATGTGTTATCATGATTTCGTGAGTCCTGACAACACAACAAACAATCAGAAACTAATACTTCCAACTGGCGATGTAGCCAACTAAATTTCCAATGCTCTTCACCAGAGTGCCAGCAGCATTGCAGTGTTGTTGCCTCTGCAACCTTTGGAATGTGACCAGACCCACGACTCGCAGCCATGCCATCTAGGCATCTTTATTGTAGACATTTCGCCAAACAGTGGGTTTACCAATATAAATTCAAGTACAAAGTGGAATGAGAGTAGAAATATTTACAAAAGACAAGATAATCAATCCCTCAGCACCTTAATTTTGAAGAATTTGTGTGGGTCATTTGTGTACTCTGCAATTTTGATAAGAAATACACATGCGCAACAGTGAGTTATCTTTATTCCGAAACGTTACGCCTACACAGTAGGCTTCTTCATTCGAATACAGAGTAATTACATCGTCTGCACATCACTACTGCTTCTCCTAACTCTTCTGTACTCGACTGAAGAAGCCTACTGTGTAGGCGAAATGTTTCGTTATAAAGATCAACCTGTCGATAATGTATACAATTTTCATATTCACTCTGCTACGTATTTTCCATTTAATCTCATGAGAATATAAGAAATGAGGAACACTGCAGCAGGCCAGTAGGCCTTCTGCAGTGTTCCCAAACACACTCACAAAAATATTTGCCAACCCCATTTTCATGCATTCCCACGTACTCCCATGTATACCTACGGTGCATATCAATGGTAACGGTGGTAGTGGTGACCGCCACTGGGGCGGTGGCAGCCTTGCAGGTGAGGACGGAGTGGGCGTGGGCGCGGGTGAGGGGACTCAACACCAGGGTGTTGGACACCACGCCCGCGGTCACCGGCGCCCACGAATCGTCGATCACCGCCTCTCCGAACCACCACGACACCTTGGGCTGTGGGCGACCTGGGAGAGAGATGGTGATTGTAGTGACGTTCTTAGAGCATAACAATAGATATAGTCTGCCTAGTAGGGTTATTGAAGCTAAAACCTTAAGAAGTTTCAAATTTAGGTTGGATAAATACATGAGTGAGAGGGTTTGGATTTGAGTGGGACTTGTACATGAGTAAATAGCATTGAATACTGGGTTTGGCAAATATCCTATTAGTGGGATGGATTGTGAAGTACCTGCCTAGTATGGGCCAACAGGCCTGTTGCAGTGTTTCTACTTTCTTATGTTCTTATGCTTAATTAAACACATGTGTTTAATTAAACACATGGATATCTTTATTTGTAGACGTTTCGCCAACAAGTGGCTTTATCAATACATGGACAGAACGTGAAGAATTACATACAAAAAGAACACTGCAGCAGGCCTATTGGCCCATTCAAGGTAAATCCTTCTCAAAACCAACCATTCTCACGCACGTATTTGTCCAGCCTTTTCCCAAAATTACCCAAGAATTTGCCTCAGTACCTCAGGTACTAACGATAAGTTAAGACATTTGTGCAACTTGTTCAGAGGTGATGGACTGATTACATTGTCTTCATCATCTTCTGCTTCTGCTCACTCTTCTGTACTTGACTGAAGAAGCCTACTGTGTAGTCGAAACGTTTTGAAATAAAGATGCTTAACTGTTGCACAGGTGTCTTACCTATCAACCTGTCGGTAATGTATACCATTTTCATGCTCACTTGGGTATCAATATTGTAGGGCATTTATAACAAACATGACCTTAAGATTATCCAGAAAAATATAGTATCTTATCTAGAATAAGGGGAGACATGATCGAAGTGTATAAGTGGAAGATGGGTATTAACAAAGGGGAAATAAATAACGTTTTGAGGATATCCCTCCAAGAGAGAACCCGTAATAATGGATTCAAATTTCAGTGTTTCTCCTCTCTTATGTTCATAGGTCTGACAAGACCCTCATAGACGATGAAGTAGGCTAAATTCATCAGCCTACGAGCCACACTTAAGAAAAATTCTGACAAGCTGGTACCATTAATTCAGTTGTTCTCATAACTGGCACATCTAACATGCAGGAAACGATAACACAATCGTCCGTCCTTTCTCCCTATAATTAACATGTAAACTTCGCATGATAGAAAGGAATTAGCTTAACAAAAACTACAAGGTATGATAAAACCACTTAAAAATTAATACTAAACTGACACTAATGATACTGTCACTCTCTGCAATCTTTCTGAAATGTACAAGGTGAGAGTAAATAATATACTGTAAATCAGCTTGCAAAAGTAAACGATTGCATGCAAAATTTATGAGTGCATCAATTACTGCTCATTTTTGCATAAATTCAATTCCTTACAAACATTATCTTTCAGTCCACAGTAGGATTTGAACATGCACACTCTACGTCAAAGTACGCAGTAGTTTAGCCACACATCACTGCGTACTTGGAAGCAAAGTGTGGACTGAGAGACAATACCAGTTTTACCTATTCGACACGATATATATATATATATATATATATATATATATATATATATATATATATATATATATATATATATATATATATATATATAATGTCGTGCCGAATAGGCAGAACTTGCGATATTGGCTTAAATAGCAACGCTCATCTTGCCATATAGGACAAGTGAAAATTTGTGTATGCAATAATTTCGCCAAAATCATTCTGAACCTAACGAAAGAAATATATTTCAATGTGCTTGTTTTGTATTAAATTATTATATAAAATATATTTAGTTGGGTTAGGCTAAAATAAATTATTCTTGTTATAATAAGGTTAGGTAAGTTTTGTAAGTTCCTTTTGGTGCAAAATTAAATTTTTTTACATTAACATTAATGAAAAATATATATCTTTATACGAATAAAAGAAAATTTCAGAAAGGACTTAATTTTAAATGAGTTCTTGCTAATTGACCAGTTTTACATATTCGGCACGACATATATATATATATATATATATATATATATATATATATATATATATATATATATATATATATATATATATATATATATATATATATATATATGTATGTAGTGCCGAATATGTAAAACTGGTCAATTAGCAAGAACTCATTTAAAATTAAGTCCTTTCTAAAATTTTCTCTTATACGTTTAAAGATTTATTTTTTTCATTAATGTTGTTGTAAAAATTTATATTTTTGCACCAAAAGGAACTTAAAAAACTTACCTAACCTTATTATAACAAGAGCAATTTATTTTAGCCTAACCCAACTAAATGTATTTTAGATTTGTTTACAATAATTTAATACTAAACAAACACAGTGAAATATATTTTTTTCGTTAGGTTCAGAATGATTTTGGCGAAATTATTGCATACACAAATTTTCACTTGTCCTATATGGCAAGATGAGCGTTGCTATTTAAGCCAAGATCGCAAGTTATGCCTATTCGGCACGACATATATATATATATATATATATATATATATATATATATATATTATATATATATATATATATATATATATATATATATATTACATACCTAACCTTATTATAACAAGAGCAATTTATTTTAGCCTAACCCAACTAAATGTATTTTAGATTTGTTTACAATAATTTAATACTAAACAAACACAGTGAAATATATTTTTTTCGTTAGGTTCAGAATGATTTTGGCGAACTAGTTTTTACAAACCCTTATTTAAATAAAAACAAAACAACGGGTTATTAATAAAAAAAAAAAGTGGCTCTGGTGGCCTGGTGGTTAACGCTCTCGCTTCACACGGTGAGGGCTGGGTTCGATTCCCAGCCAGTGTAGAAACATTGGACGTGTTTCTTTCCACCTGTTGTCTATGTTCCCCATCAGTAAAATGGGTACCTGTGTGTTAGTCGACTGGTGTGGGTCGCATCCTGGGACACTGACCTAAGGAGGCCTGGTCACAGACCGGGCCGCGGGGGCGTTGACCCCCGGAACTCTCTCCAGATAAACTCTCCAGAAACTGAAAAAGTTCAGTTCGGTAGGATAAATTTGCCAAATTTAGCTAGAAATGCTGCTTGAAATTTTTAAGAACCATCTGCTAGGTGTCTATATTGTCTAAATAAGTGAGACATTGAGAAACATTTATTAGTGTAAATGGCCTCAAACTGCAGTTTTGGCTTCATCTGCCTGAACCGTGTCGATGCATATTGATATTTAATTGAATGTCATTGAATTCATGCAAATTAATAGCAATATATATATATATATATATATATATATATATATATATATATATATATATATATATATATATATATATATATATATATATAAAATTGTACTCCCGAAACGAGTGGTAGTGACCAATAACAACACTGCACTAGCCAAGGAGTCGAACCCATGCTGCTTTGGCCCGCCTCATGGTGAGCGAAAACGCATGACACTTTAGACCACTAGGCCACACAATCCTTAACAATGGCGCATCCAGCCAAGCTAGATGTTGTATCCCCCATCGAAGGACATACGGTGGTGTGGACGCCTCTGAGCTAATTTCATTCTACTCCCTGTTTGTGTACTAGTTCAACAAGCAGTATGTTATATTATTGTACCCACGAAATGAGTGGTATTGATCAATAACAACACTGCACTAGCCAAGGAGTCGAACCCATGCTGTTTTGGCCCGCCTCATGGTGGCACGCAAAGAGTACGTTACATTTATTCGGCGTATGTACACACGCCTATATAGACTGCCTCCCAACCAACAAACCGGGTGCTAGGGGTTTAATGATTAAGGGTGCCCCATCATTAAATCAGTACCTTGGTTCAATCTAAACGTGGGTCGGACAGTTGCTAAGGTGATGTGGTAGCACTCACCGTTAGCTCTTGCCAGATTCATACAGCTGCTGGCTGCCTTCGGTTGTCTCTCTCTCTTTGGCTGTTGTTTGCCTTTTGGCTTCCGTGATACACTTATTTTCCAAGCTCTTTTACATGGTGAACATACGTGTAAATACCTATAATCATACTTGATGAAGAGAAATACAATTTTAAAAACTACTGCTGTGTTTATTTCGCTCCAAGTCTAATTACGACTCAGGTTAACAGGCCTTTCTCACCTGGGTGCGTAATAGTGGGCAATTATACTACAACACAATATCAGTGGCTGTTGTGGGCGTGTATGAGTAATTATACTACCACACGATACTGGTTGGTGTTGTGAGTGACTATGGGATATTAAACAACAATGCGACCGAGCCATTAAGTTGTGGATATGAATAGCATCAGTGTTTAGACAACCTATCGTTATCATTGCTTCTTTGCGGTGGGAATGAGGAGAGATATGTTCAGTATATTGAGTTTACTGGGACGTGGTGTTAATCTGTTTTGAGAGTCAGATCCCAAATATCATTTGTTTACACGCCAATTTAAGAAGCTCGTACGCGTATGCTGGATGCTACATCTCCCTACCTCTGGAAATCTCCATCACAACCTCCTTCCAACCCTTCCTGGGACTTCTCCCTACACCTTTCATCACACCCTTTTACCACCTTTCCGAGTGTCTCCTGTACTAACTTCCACCACACTTTTCTACCAGATCTTCCTGGGACGCCTTCTACTTCCTTCACACCCTCCTACCATCCTTTCCTGGGACGTTCTCTACACCTCCAACCCTTACTGGGACGTCCTCTACACATCCAACCCTTACTGGGACATCCTCCTCACCTCCAACCTTTACAAGGGCGTCCTCTTCACCTCCAACCCTTCATGGGCCGTCTGCTACATCTTCTATTACACCCTCACAACTCCTTCCATCACACTCTCCAAAAGATCTTGAACGTTACACCCTTTTAGGATGGAATGCCCAATACTCTCTTGATAAAACATACTCTCTTGATAAAACATACTCTCTTGATAAAACATACTCTCTTGATAAACCATGCTCTCGTGAAAAACCATACTCTCTTGATAAACCATACTCTCTTGATAAACCATACTCTCTTGATAAACCATACTCTCTTAATAAACCATACTCTCTTGATAAACCATGCTCTCATGATAAACCATACTCTCTTGATAAACCATGCTCTCGTGATAAACCATACTCTCTTGATAAATCATACTCTCTTGATAAACCATACTCTCTTGATAAACCATACTCTCATGATAAACCATACTTCTTGATAAACCATACTCTCTGATAAACATACTCTCTTGAAAACCATACTCTCTTGATAAACATACTCTCTTGATAAACCATACTCTCTTGATAAACCATGCTCTCGTGATAAACCATACTCTCTTGATAAACCATACTCTCTTGATAAAACATACTCTCTTGATAAACCATGCTCTCGTGATAAGCCATACTTTCTTGATAAATCATACTCTCTTGATAAACCATACTCTCTTGATAAACCATACTCTCGTGATAAACCATACTCTCGTGATAAACCATACTCTCTTGATAAACCATACTCTCCTGATGAGCATACTCTCTTGATAAACCATACTCTTTTGATAAACAATACTCTCTTGATAAACCATACTCTCTTGATAAACCATACTCTCTTAATATACCAAATTTTCTTGATAAACCATACTCTCGTGATAAACCATACTCTCTTGATAAACCATACTCTCGTGATAAACCATATTCTCTTGATAAACCATATTCTCTTGATAAACCATACTCTCTTGATAAACCATACTCTATTGATAAACCTTACTCTTTTGATAAACCATACTCTCTTGATAAACCATACTCTCTTGATAAACCATACTCTCTTAATAAACCATACTCTCTTGATAAACCATGCTCTCTTGATAAACCATACTCTCTTGATAAACCATGCTCTCGTGATAAACCATACTCTCGTGATAAACCATACTTTCTTGATAAACCATATTCTCTTGATAAACCATATTCTCTTGATAAACCATACTCTCTTGATAAACCATACTCTCTTGATAAACCATGCTCTCGTGATAAACCATACTTTCTTGATAAACCATACTCTCTTGATAAATCATACTCTCTTGATAAGCCATACTCTCTTGATAAACCATACTTTCTTGATAAACCATACTCTCTTGATAAACCATACTCTCTTGATAAACCATGCTCTCGTGATAAACCATACTCTCTTGATAAACCATACTCTCTTGATAAAACATACTATCTTGATAAACCATGCTCTCGTGATAAGCCATACTCTCGTGATAAGCCATACTTTCTTGATAAACCATACCCTCTTGATAAACCATACTCTCTTGATAAACCATACTCTCTTGATAAACCATACTCTCTTGATAAACCATACTCTCTTGATAAACCATACTCTCTTGATAAACCATACTATCTTGATAAACCATACTCTCTTGATAAACCATACTCTCGTGATAAACCATACTCTCGTGATAAACCATACTCTCTTGATAAACCATACTCTCCTGATAAACCATACTCTCTTGATAAACCACACTCTTTTGATAAACCATACTCTCTTGATAAACCATACTCTCTTGATAAACCATACTCTCTTAATATACCAAATTTTCTTGATAAACCATACTCTCGTGATAAACCATACTCTCTTGATAAACCATGCTCTCGTGATAAACCATACTCTCTTGATAAACCATACTCTCGTGATAAACCATACTCTCCTGGAAACCATATTCTCCTGATAAACCATACTCTCTTGATAAACCATACTCTCTTGATAAACCATGCTCTCGTGATAAACCATACTCTCGTGATAAACCATACTCTCTTGATAAACCATATTCTCTTGATAAACCATATTCTCTTGATAAACCATACTCTCTTGATAAACCATACTCTATTGATAAACCTTACTCTTTTGATAAACCATACTCTCTTGATAAACCATACCCTCGTGATAAACCATACTCTTTTGATAAACCATACTATCTTGATAAACCATACCCTCGTGATAAACCATACTCTCGTGATAAACCATACTCTCTTGATAAACCATACTCTCTTGATAAACCATAATCTCTTAATATACCAAATTTTCTTGATAAACCATGCTCTCATGATAAACCATACTCTCTTGATAAACCATACTCTCTTGATAAACCATACTCTCTTGATAAACCATGCTCTCGTGATAAACCATACTCTCGTGATAAACCATACTCTCTTGATAAACCATATTCTCTTGATAAACCATATTCTCTTGATAAACCGTACTCGCTTGATAAACCATACTCTATTGATAAACCTTACTCTTTTGATAAACCATACTCTCTTGATAAACCATACCCTCGTGATAAACCATACTCTTTTGATAAACCATACTCTCTTGATAAACCATACCCTCGTGATAAACCATTCTCTCGTGATAAACCATACTCTCTTGATAAACCATACTCTCTTAATATACCAAATTTTCTTGATGAACCATACTCTCTTGATAAACCATGCTCTCGTGAAAACCATACTCTCTTAATATACCAAATTTTCTTGATAAACCATGCTCTCGTGATAAACCATACTCTCGTGATAAACCATACTATCTTGATAAACCATACTCTCTTAATATACCAAATTTTCTTGATAAACCATACCCTCGTGATAAACCATACTCTCGGGATAAACCATACTCTCTTGATAAACCATACTCTCTTAATATGCCAAATTTTCTTGGTAAACCATGCTCTCGTGATAAACCATACTCTCTTGATAAACCATACTCTCTTGATAAACCATAATCTCTTAATATACCAAATTTTCTTGATAAACCATGCTCTCATGATAAACCATACTCTCGTGATAAACCATGCTCTCGTGACAAACCATACTCTCGTGATAAACCATGCTCTCGTGATAAACCATACTCTCGTGATAAACAATGCTCTCGTGATAAACCATGCTCTCTTGATAAACCATGCTCTCTTGATAAACCATGCTCTCGTGATAAACCATAGTATTTACATAATTTCTACGTAGCAAAATTATTTCCACAACCTTCCATAAAATTATATCTTTTGATACATGATTTTGTCTATTTTTTTCTCCATTAGGATAAATAAACAATAAATCATTTATCTGACAAGCTGTTTTATCTGTCTTTAACCTCGCCTTGGTGTCAAGGAATAAAACAAGGCTGAAACTATGCCATTATTTTCACAAACGGAACTGTGAACTGATGGTGTGTGATCCAGGTAGTGACAGAAACTAAGATTACTGAAAAGTACTTAAAATGATAATAAACTGAACATTTTTTGATCTCTCTCTCTCTCTCTCTCTCTCTCTCTCTCTCTCTCTCTCTCTCTCCTCTCTCTCTCTCTCTCTCTCTCTCTCTCTCTTTCTCTTCTTCTCTCTTCTCTCTCTCTTCCTCTCTCCCTCTCTCTCTCTCTCTCTCCCAGCTATTTATTTAATTATAATAATATCTCTGTCGTACACACACACACACACACACACACACACACACACACACACACACACACACACACACACACACACACATACAACACACACACACACACACACACACACACACACACACACACAGGAGCTCGGACTCGACCCCCGCAACCTCAACTAGGTGAGTACACACATACACACACACACACACACACACACACGCACACACACACACACAACACACACACACACACACACACACTCACACACACACACACACACACACACACATGTCATGACGGAAGGAATAGACTCCGAAATGTCGCTGTTAGCAGATAATGGGAAGTTGATGAGAAGAATTTAATTGGACGGTGGCAAGGCAGAACTGCAAAGGGATCTGGACAGGCTGCAGGCCTGATCCAGTAACTGGCTCCTGGAGTTCAACCTCACCAAGTGCAAAGTCATGAGATTGGGGAAGGACAAAGTAGACCTCAGACGGAGTACAGTCTAGGGGGCCAGAGACTACACGCCTCACTCAAGGAAAAGGACCTTAGGGTTAGTATAACACCAGACACATCTAAGGCGCACGTCAACCAAATAATTGCAGCAGCTTACTGGGGCCTAGCAAACATAAGAACAGCCTTCCGACATCTTAATAAGGAATCGTTCAGGAACCTGTACACTGTGTACGTTTTCCAATATTAGAATATGTAGCACTAGTTTGGAACCGAGACCTTGCCAAGCACGTAAGGAAACTAGAGAAAGTGTAAAGGTTTGCAACTAGACTGGTTCCGGAGCTAGGAGAGGTTATGAGAAATCGACATGACGACACTGCATGACAGGGATGATATGATAACGACATACAAAATACTGAGAGGAATCAACAAGGTGGACAGAAACAGCATGTTCCAAAGAAGGGACACAGCAACAAGGGGTCACAGTTGGAAGTTGAAGACTCAGATGAATCACTGGGATGTTAGGAAGAATTTCTTCAGGCACAGAATTGTCGGGAAGTGGAATAGTCTGGGAAGTGATGTAGTGGAGGCAGGATCCATACATAGCATTAAGAAGAGGTATGATAAAGCTCATGGAGCGGGAAGAGTGACCTAGTAGCGGCCAGCGATGAAGCGGAGCCAGGAGCTGTGAATCGGCCCCTGCAATCATAACTAGGAGAGTTCAAATAGGCGAGTACACACACACACACACACACACACACACACAACACACACACACACACTACACATGAAGACAACACCACAAAGCGAAACAATTTTTTTACTATCAGCATGAATACAAACCCCTGTTTCAACGGAAACTATTTTAAAAAAAGCTTGCCCTGTACTTACGAAGCATTTATTTCCTGTATTTCCCTGAAGCGCTAAACCCATTTGGGTAATTTAGTGCGTATAAAGTGGTAAAGGCTCGATTCTCCGTTCCCTATTCGAACGAGAGACACCTAGTGGAAATTACAACTAATAATAATAATATAATCATAAAAATATAATATCATTTGAAATCATGAAGAGAATTATAATGTAAACTTTAAAATTAATAATAATAATAATAATAATAATAATAATAATAATAATAATAATAATAATAATAATAATAATAATAATAATAATAATATACACAAAAAACTACAAAATTAATATTAAAAGTATTTAAAATATTATTATAACTATAAATTAATATTATTATAAAACAAAAATTAATAAGTCAGTAAGGAAAAAAATATTTTTATAAAAAGCACTCTACGGGGAACGCTACCCACTTTTCACTTACTATTTCTAGTGAATTTTGAACAACGAAGCATTTCTTATTTTCTAAATTTGGATTATTTAGCGTAAAAATGGTAAGGGCTCGATTCTCCGTTTCCTGATCAAACGACAGATACCTAGAGATATTACATAATTATAATCTAATAAGTAATTATAATCCTAATGTAAACTGTAAAATTGCTAATACATACTATTAATAATACAAATACACAAATAACTGTTAAATTATTAAAAAAAAATAAATATAACTAGAATTAATAATAATAATAATGATGATGATGAATAATAATAATAATAATAATAATAATAATAATAATAATAATAATAATAATAATAATAAAACAGTGCTCCAACAGAGAGTTCTGGCACCAAGTGTTGTATTTATATCATTAAATCCAGAGACACATTACCTCTGTAATCGCTATTAATCCCCGTTAATGTGTTAATCCCGTCGGGGTTACACCTGATGCAACGTTTCATCCAGTGAGTGAATAGTTGTGAAGCAGGACACATAACAGACGTTGACGGTGAAGCCGGACACAAGAACGAGGAGTGAAACCTGGCGTATTATTGAACCGTGAGGCCGGATACAGGGCCAGTGAAGCCAAATGCGCGACAGATGAAGCTGGAGGCACGACCAGTGAAGCCGGATGTGTAACTACATGAGCTATTCTTTAGGTCTCCCTAATTATAGGTCCAAAGTCAGAAACGGCAAGAATGTGATATAAACGTAGTTATATAGAGAGTGAAAAGGGCGAAACGTCTGAGAAAAATGAATACTGAACGAATCATAGTGAAAACTGATACACAGCGAAAGAAAGTCAAATTAGGTGAAACAAATTCACACGAGGCTAAACAATATGAAACGTTAAACTGAAATGAAACAGGGGCGTAATAAAAAGAAAAAATGAATTATTTTAAAACCAGATAGAGCAGAGAAAGGGAAAAGGAAACAGAGAAATTTAAATATTATTAAACAAAATATAGCATAGTGAAATATAATGAAACTACTGAAAAAAATGAAATAAAGTGGAACATTAACTGTGAATAAAATGAAGATTGAAACTAAGTGAAACACATAACACAGTGAAATTAACGAAAATGAGAGAGGAAATGGAGTGAAACGAAGTGAAACTTTCATAAACTGTATGAACAAATTGAGACAACAAAAGAGAGTCAAACGATATGAAACTGTGAAAGCGAACTGTACGAGTGAAAAAAAAAATTGACACACACTACACACACACACACACACACACACACACACACACACACACACACACACACACACACCACACACTACACACACACACACACACACACACACACACACACTACATACACACACACACACAAAACACACACACCACACACACACATACACACACACAACACACACACACACACACCCCTACACACACAACACACACTCACACCTCACTACACACCCACACACATAACACACACACACACACACTCACTCACACACTCACACAACACACACACACACATACACACAAACACACACACACACACACATACACACACACATACAGGGGGAGGAGGAGTTGCACTGCTCATTAAAAACCAGTGGGGTTTTGAGAAAATGGAAGGAATGGATGGCACGGCGAAAGGGACTACTTAGTAGGAACAATCCTGTCTGAGGGACATAAGGTGATAATTGCAGTAATGTACAACCCACCACAGAACTGAGGCCAAGAGAAGAATACGATGAGAGCAACAGAGCAATGATCGACACACTAGCCGAGGTGGCCAGGAGAGCACACATGGGGGGAGCAAAGTTACTAGTTATGGGTGATTTCAATCACAAGGAGATTGACTGGGAAAACCTGGAGCCCCATGGGGGTCCCGAAATATGGAGAGCCAAGATGATGCATGTGGTACTGGAAAACCTCATGCATCAACATGTTAGAGACACTACGAGAGAGAGAGGAGAGGATGAACCAGAAAGGGCTGGACCTTGTATTCACCATGAGTAGTTCGGACATCGAGGGTATCATGTATGAAAGGCCCCTGGGAGCTAGTGATCATGTGGTTCTGTGCTTCGACTACATAGTTGAGCTCCAAGTGGAGAGAGTAGCAGGAATAGGCTGGGAAAAACCAAACTACAAAGGGGAACTACTCAGTCATGAGGAACTTCCTTCAAGACATTCAGTGGGAGAGGGGAACTGACAGGAAAACCAGTACAAGAAATGATGACTATGTAGCAACAAAATGAAAGGAGGCAGAGGAGAGGTTTTTTTCCCAAAGGAAACAGAAATAAGGGGAAGAACAAAAACGAGTCCTTGGTTCACCCAAAGGTGTAGGGAGGCAAAAACTAGGTGTACTAGAGAATGGAAAAGGTACAGAAGACAGAGAACTCAGGAAAATAAAGAAATCAGCCGAAGAGCCAGAAACGAATATGCACAGATAAGAAGGGAGGCTAAGAGACAATATGAAAATGACATAGCATCAAAAGTAAAGACTGACCCGAAGCTGTTGTACACCACATCAGGAGGAAAACAACAGTCAAGGACCAGGTAATCAGACTGAGGAAGGGTGATGGGGGAATTCACAAGAAACGACCGAGAGGTTTGTCAGGAGCTCAACACAAGATTTAAAGAGGTATTTACAGTGGAAACCAGTAGGACTCCAAGAAATCAGAACTGGGGGGCACAGCAGCAAGTGCTGGATGAGGTACATATAACCAAGGAGGAGGTGAAGAAGCTGCTATGCGAACTTGACACCTCAAAGGCGGTGGGACAAGACAACATCTCTCCATGGGTCCTTAAAGAGGGAGCAGAGATATTGTGTGAGCCATTAACAAAGATCTTCAACACATCATTTGAAACTGGGCAACTCCCTGAGGTATGGAAAATGGCAAAATGTAGTCCCAATTTTTAAAAAGGGAGACAGACATGAGGCACTAAACTACAGACCTGTATCACTAACGTGTATAGTATGCAAGGTCATGGAGAAGATCATCAGGAGGAGAGTGGTGGGGCACCTGGAAAGAAACAAGTGTATAATTGAAACCAGCACGGTTTCAGGGAAGGAAAATCCTGTCACAAACCTACTAGAGTTTTATGACAAGGTGACAGAAGTAAGACAAGAGAGAGAGGGAGTGGATCGACTGCATATTTTGGACTTTCAAGAAGGCCTTCGACACAGTTCCTCACAAGAGTTGCTGCAAAAGCTAGAGGATCAGGCACACATAACAGGAAAGGCACTGCAATGGATCAGAGAAAATCTGACAGGGAGGCAACAACGAGTCATGGTACGCGACGAGGTGTCAGAGTGGGCGCCTGTGACAAGGCAGGGTTCCACAGGGGTCAGTCCTAGGACCTGTTCTGTTCTTGGTATATGTGAACGACATAACGGAAGGGATAGACTCAGAAGTGTCCTTGTTTGCAGATGATGCGAAGTTAATGAGAAGAATCAAATCGGACGAGGATCAGGCAGGACTACAAAGAGACCTGGACAGGCTACAAGCCTGGTCAAGCAACTGGCTCCTTGATTTAACCCTGCCAAATGCAAAGTCATGAGATTGGGGAAGGGCAAAGAAGACCGCAGACACAAAATAGTTTAGATGGCCAAAGACTGCAGACCTCACTCAAGAAAAAGATCTGGGGTGAGTATAACACCGAACATATCTCCTGAGGCACACATCAATCAGATAACTGCTGCAGCATACGGGCGCCTGGCAAACCTACGGATAGCGTTCCGATACCTCAGTAAGGATTCGTTTAAGACTCTGTATACCATCTACGTACAGGCCCATACTGGAGTATGCAGGCACCATTTGGAATCCACACCTAGACAAGCACGTCAAGAAATTAGAGAAAGTGCAAAGGTTTGCAACAAGACTAGTCCCAGAGCTACGGGGATTGTCCTACGAAGAAAGGTTGAGGAAATCGGCCTGAACGACACTGGAGGACAGGAGGGTCAGGGGAGACATGATAACGACATATAAAATACTGCGCGGAATAGACAAGGTGGACAAAGACGGGATGTTCCAGAGACGGACACAGACACAAGAGGTCACAATTGGAAGTTTGAAGACTCAGATGAATCAAAGGGATGTTAGGAAGTATTTCTTCAGTCATAGAGTAGTCAGGCTATGGAATAGCCTAGAAAGGGATGTAGTGGAGGCAGGAACCATACATAGTTTTAAGGCGAGGTATGATAGAGCTCATGGGCAGGGAGAGAGAGGACTAGTAGCAATCAGCGAAGAGGCGGGGCCAGGAGCTGTGACTCGACCCCTGCAACCACAAATAGGTGAGTAATACACACTCACTCACACACACATCACACACACACACACACACACACACACACACACACACACACACACACACACACACACACACACACTTACACACACACATACACACATAAACACACACACACACACACACACACACACTCATACACACACACACACACAAACGCACACACACACACACACACACACACACACACACACCACACACATACACACACACACACACACACAACACACACACACATACACACACACATACCCACATACACACACATACCCACAAACACACTCACCACACACACACACACACACACATAATATATATATATATATATAATATATATATATATATATATATATATATGTATATTGTGTGTTGGTGTGTGAGGTTGTGGTGCGTGTGTGTGTGTGTGTGTGTGACAGTAAGGAGTAATCTATATGAAGCAGTAGGAAAATGTAGCAAATATTTTCGGTTTACTAACATGTTTTTAATTATAATAATAATAAAAGTCAGATATATAATTAAATATAAAAGCTATTGCAAGTATAGGAACGTACGAGAAATATAAAATACCCAAGAATACCTTCCCAGGGAAGAGCAGCGTCCAGCATCCCTCTCCTCTCTCCCTCTCTCTCTCTCTCTCCTCCATCTCCACCTCTTTCTCCTTCCTACTCTGTCCTTATCCCTATCCTCCCACTCCCCCAACACCCCATCCCCACTACCTCCCCACCCACCCTCTCAAAGGGTACATTTACCCTTCAACTGGACCTCTTAAGTTCTCGTCATTAAGCCATTCTGGGCAATCCAGGGAACAGCCAAGAGGCACGTGCCTCTATCACACTACAATCCAATGGTTCCGTGGAGCCCAGAAAAAGGTTGGTGGCACTGGCACTGATGGGATGAGATGCCACGGGATGGGGAAGGGGGAGATAGAGGTGAATTGAAAGGAGAGAGAGAGAGAGAGAGAGAGAGAGAGAGATAGAGAAGGGAAGGGGGACAATAATGGTATACCCCTTTCCTGAGTTGTTTCGTTCAGGGAAGAAATAGAACTACGGGAGAGGGAGGAGTGTGGATTACGGTTGTATTGGTGGAATTGTGGGTTTATGGAGAAGTGGGTTGGTGGAATTGTGGATTTGTGGAGAGGTGGGTTTGTGAAGAGGTGAGCTGGTGGAATTGTGAGTTTGTTGAGAGGAGGGTTGGTGGAGAGGTGAAGGAAATGTATACATTCTATGCCTGAATGTGTTTTCCAATTTTATTAAACAGAAAGATCAAAAGAAGGAGTATTCAAGACCACAAACTTGATGGAAACTCATGTAAACTCCAGGAAATACTTCCTGGGAGTTTACAATACTTCCTGAGCTTACAGTCTTATTATACCTTCTGCAATAATTTTAAAATACTCTCTCTCTCTCTCTCTCCTTCTCTCTCCCTATTTCTCTCTCTCTCTCTCTTCTTCTCTCATCTCTCTCTCTCCTCTCTCTCTCTCTCTCTCTCTCACACTTTCTCTTGCTTGAATCTCACAGTATTTTCGTCCTGTTGCAATTTGTACAATAATCTGTCAAAATCCTATAATACCTATTAATGTTCTCCATACACTGTACGATTCTTCTCCTTAATGCTCGCCTA
The DNA here is from genome assembly GCF_026875155.1 of Cherax quadricarinatus. Taxonomy (NCBI): domain Eukaryota; kingdom Metazoa; phylum Arthropoda; class Malacostraca; order Decapoda; family Parastacidae; genus Cherax; species Cherax quadricarinatus. The sequence continues at coordinate 29,175,582 of NC_069405.1, forward strand.
CAGTACTCCTCTGCAGTACAATACTACAAAACTCTGTGATTGCACTACTACAATGCTGCTCTTTGGAACAATACTACAATGTAAATATAATTGCAAGTTATTAGTTTTGTCAGAAATATAATTTAAAAAACTCGAATATAAATCATAATAAAGTAAGAAATATAATAATAATAATAATAATAATATAATTAATAATTTATATTAAAAATAAAATAAAATAATAATTAATAAAAATAATAATAATAATCAATAATAAAATAATAATAATATAATAATTTAATATTATTCTATTAATTATTATTATTATTATTTTATTATTATTTATTTATTTTGTAAATAATTCTCAACAACAGATCTTAGTAATTATAGAACTTCCATAACAGTTTCATGACAGATACAATTCAGAGAAGTTTATAGACACGTGTGAAGCACCTGGCTATTTTTACTGGAGAGACGGTTCGCCTTCGTAGCAGGCTCTCAGTCTAATACCGAGGCACGAGAATGGGGACTTACGTACTGAAGCCCCAGGAGAGGTGCAACAGCTGAAGACATCGTCACAGGTAGCTGGGACCCACTCGCCCAAGCAGGTGAGTCCACTAAGGTAGACCAGAGGTTAGCAATTGAATTGTACATTCAGAGTAACAAAGAAGTTGAAGACCTGGGACTACATCATTAATTTCTGAGTCTCCTTGACCTGCTTTCCACTAGAGGACCCCTGCCCACATGTGTTAATATTCTCAACTGCTGTGTCTCTTCTCGGGCTCCAGAATACAAGTCTCCATCATAGTGCCTCTGCATTAGACTGAAGAAGACTGCTGCGCAGGCGAGAAATCTCACTAATAATGCTACCAAGGTTTTGTCTTATTCATCGTCCTGTCGAAATAAGATTAGGGTAATCTAACCGAGCATAAACTAGAAAAATATACATAAAATTTTGATGTCATTTTCCAGCTGGCAGAAATCAGAGAGAGAGAGAGAGAGAGAGAGAGAGAGAGAGAGAGGTAAGTTATACAGGTGCGTCGTGAACTTGGCCACACATCTACAAAACACGATCGACTGAGAGCGTTAATGGCTGCGCCCGAATTTCACATGCCATCGCCGCTGGGGTACCTGCGCCAGGTGGTATTTCCGGGTTTTATAACCGGGTCGTACTTACGATTCTAGACCAGCCACTCGTGCGAGAGTCCCTCCCCAGGTTGTACTTCCAGGTTTACCTTCCGCTTCTAGGGCGTACTGCCTTGTCCCACTTCTGCTTCTATTTCAGACATTCGTATGAGATCCCCTCCCAAAGTCATACTTCCGAGTCGTACTTCCAAATTGTACTTCCAAAGTGTGCTTCCAGGTCATACATCCGGGTCGTGCTTGCGAGATGTACTTCACGGTCGTACTTTCGAGCCGTACTTTCGGGTCGTACTTCCAAGTCGTACTTCCGGATCGTACTTCTGGGTCGTACAACAGCGTATGGTGGCAAAGCAACTCATCTTTAATGGTTCCATTGCTCTTCCACCCAGCACAACGCAACCCTCCAATTTATCCTTGAATTAAACGATGAACCAGCAGACAAACAAGCGAGTAAATGAGTGAACGAGCAGGTCGATAAGAGAGAGTAAACGAGTGAACGAGCAGGCAGATAAGAGCGGCTAAACGACTAAGCAAACAGGCAATAAAGTAAACGAGTGAACAAGTAAACAAGAGAGACATCAAGTGGTCTAGTAAATGATAGATTAAACGTGTAAAACAGAAAGAAACGAGACAAACGAGTGAAGTAGCAAATAAACGAGAAAGTAAACGAGTGAAGTAGCAAATAAACGAGAAAGTAAACGAGTGAAGTAGCAAATAAACGAGAAAGTCAACGAGTGAAGTAAAAAATAAACAAGAGATTAAGCGAGTGAATCAGCAAACGAGCGAGAGACTAAACGAGTGAAACGAGGAAACACGCAAGATTAAACGAGCAAAACGAATCAACAGACTAGCCAGCGAGGGCTGCTGCTGCAGCAGCCATTAACAAAATACGGAACACGAGGCGAAATTAACATTAACGTGACCTCAGTATAACAAGTCATTAGCGTCGGGGGGCGTGGTTAACAAGGCTGTAAATTAACATAACAAGCTGGCATGCCTGGGGAAAGAGAGAGGGGGGTCGAGGCCACTGACACTCTAGCGATGTTGCATTCCCCCTTGAGGCGATCTGTGTCGGGATGTGTGTGTGTGTGTGTGTGTGTGTGTGTGTGTGTGTGTGTGTGTGTGTGTGTGTGTGTGTGTGTGTGTGTGTGTGTGTGTGTGTGTGTGTGTGTGCATGTGAGCAAACTGTTTATCATCCATTGAATCTGTGTGTGTGTGTGTGTGTGTGTGTGTGTGTGTGTGTGTGTGTGTGTGTGTGTGTGTGTGTGTCTCTCTCTCTTTTCCTGTCACTAAATGTCAATATGAAACTTCGTGGCAAGAGGTACAATACAAGTAAATATACAATATCATCATCTACAGTTTTGTAATAATAATAATAATAATAATAATAATTATTATTATTATTATTATTATTATTATTATTATTATTATTATTATTATTATTATTATTATTATATTATTATTGTTATTATTATTATTAATACTAAATATTATTATAAATAAAAATATTAATATTAATAATAATGGTGTTACCATTAATAAAAGATAATTACAGAGGCACTGGGAAAGAGTTTCTCTGGAAAGGTGCCGTCGTTACAGCCGCTAACAGCCATACAGACCTGTCATTAGTGGCACCCAAAATTTCCAGTGACCTCCTGCATGCAAGGAGCCATTTGTATATAATTCCATGATGTCACGAGTGTTGTTGAGCCTTTCCTGGTATTGTGTAAATTCTGCTATTTCCTATATCTTCTTGTTTTTGTTGTAGTTGTTGCTTGTATTCGTTATTACTGTTATTGATTTATTTTCACTACAGGTTGCTTGCTACGAAAAGTCCCCAATATTTTGAGATATAGAGATCTTGTCTCATCTCGTTTGTAAGAGAAGGGTCGCATCCTGGGGGAAGGAGCAGTATATCTTAGATAGAGCTGGGCCTTGAAATGACTGAGGAAGGATAACACAGCTCTTGGCCTATAAAATTGATCTGTATGTAATAAAAAAAAAGTGTTCAGAACAGGTAACCCCCCCAGCTTCCCTGGTATGGCACGGCACTCTCACCCTTATAGTACCTATGTGGCTAGTAATCTCAAATTTTTTGAAGAATTGTTCGATGGGGGTTAGTTACATTTTATGCCAATGGGACGGAAGTTCATTTTTGTTAAAGACTCCTAATTTACGCAACCTAACCTCGATTAGAACTTTATTTCTAATAAGGTTTGATTACTTTTTTTTTGTGATTCTCCCCCCCTAAAAAATGGGTTCATAATTTATGTATGTTCCTTGCACAATTTAGTATTAAGGAATTTACATAAAAACCTTTCTCTGAGCTCCAAAAGCCAACGGTAAATATTTGTATTATTTATTGGTATTTATTATTATTATTATTATTATTATTATTATTATTATTATTATTATTATTATTATTATTGTTATTATTATTTTATTATTATTATTGTTGTTGTTGTTATTTTATTATTATTATTATTATTATTATTTTTTTTATTATTATTATTATTATTTAGTGAAGACGAGTAACTTTTAAGTTGGTGTATAGTAAAAAAAAGCCCATCCCGTTTTCTAGGTTATGACCAACAACACAACACGTCCTCACTGGCGTATAATCACGCTCCAGATAATCCAAAAATTGTTGTTCACGCCTTAAAAGTTGTGAAATTTAGAGAATATTTTTCCCCATGCCGAAATACAAGCTATCTTCCACATGAAAAGTATAATGTATAGCCCAGTTTCATACAACGATACCTGTAAAATGTATCATTACACTTCGTTTGATGAATAATTACGAGAGGAAGTGAATAATTAGTGACGGAATCTTTAATTTAAAGTTAAAGGGTTAAGTATCTTTATTGTTTTTTATTTGCATTTAAACGGTAAAATGATTTAGGAGAAGTAAATAAATGAAGGTTTGTGATTTATTGTGATCATCAATTGTTCTCAGACCAAGGGTGAAGAACGTGCTGATTCAGACGCTTTCCGGGATCAATCAAACAGTGCTGCCAGACGTACCCACTATTATTATTTTACTTATGGCTCAATATATGTTTTCAGGGGATTATGCAACCTAAGTGAAACCTTAAGGGAAAAGATCTGTATTCGTTAAACGTTTAGAAATCAACGCTGATTAACGAGTTGCAAACTGATATCGAATTCGGTAAAATGAATGTTTTTAATGGACGTTAGTAGTAAATTTTCATATTTGTTCTCCTCGTTGAAATATTGGTCAATGTTATTATAAACAATGCTCGAATCTGCAACTTTTTTTCGGTATCTGAAACCATTTTAAATTCTTCACAAAAAATGGCATCTACCAACATCTATGCCATACATATGTTCAGCTAAATTATAAACGCTTTTATGTTAATTAGTTAGAGTAAAATTGAATATCTTACGTTTGTAAACTTTTCTTATGTATGTTTCCCTTATTTTAACTATCACATCACAGAGGGTTGCCCATAGCAATACCAAACATATAAGAAAATTATCATTATAAGTGAATGGTGAACTGTCATAACTAAATATAATACAGTTTTACATCATTTTGATATACTACACACACACACACACACACACACACACACACACACACACACACACACACACAACACCCACACACACACAACACACACACACACACCACACACCACACACACCACACACACCACACACCACACACACACGCACACACGCACACACACACACACACACCACAACACACAACACACACACACACACACACACACACACACACACACACAAACAGATAACCTTCCACGAACCATAAACACCACAATTCCAACCGCTCACCTTGTTCATTGTAGGTGAGGCACAACAAGTGGCATTAAGTAGCACTACATCTGTAAGTAGCTCCTTTGGTGCACTGAGTAGAATGGCACCAACCCACCATTAACCCCCTCTCCCTACCCATCAACCCTTTAGTACAAAGTTCAACATAAATTTCGCCTGACACTCGCCAATTAAATATTGACACCTGTGTGCCCACCAAGGAAGTTTTCCTGGATAATGTATCCCATTCAGTCCTATTTTACAGAAGAGGATTGCAAGCTATGCTAGTATCAAAGTATTAATAGTGTACGATACCAACCAGGCGAAGAATAAGACACGTGTGTCTTATTCATCAGACTATGCTAGACTATATATTGGTATATAACTGATTGATGGGTAGACTCATGGTTGAGAATATTTTCAGAGGGGCACCTGATATATTAGATCATTGTTTATTTGTAGCTACAGTGAGAGTAAGAGGTAGATGGAGAATGGGTGAGAGGGAACTGAAAGTGAATGAACTGGTGGAGGCAATTAGTGGAAGTAAGCAACTACTTGAACAAAAGGTGGACTCGAAAGTACAGGTAATGGGAAGGAGGTCAGAAAGTATGGCCAGAGTTTGTAGGTGCGAGAGGGAAGAGGAATGAATTGTGACATTGTGGAGAGGGGTAGTAAGGAAGAAAAACTTAGCAAAAAACTTTTTAGTGCAAGAAACTTCTTTACGGAAGGAGAGTAGATGAAGGGAGAAGGGAATAAGAGAACCAACAAAAAGGGCTGTGTTACTATCAGCCATTTTTTTCTGAGAATAACAAACAGTTTTGAAGGGAGTTTAATAAGCAGAGAAAGCCTCGAGAACAAATGGACATAGCAATTTAAAGCGAAGGAGGAGAGATGACAGATGAGAAGAAAGAGGCACTGAAAAAATGGGGAGAATATTTTATGAGCGTGTTAAATGTTGATGACAAAAGGCAGCCGGTATTGTTTCACGTATGTAGAATATTGTATGTTATGAGACTATTTAATGTCGTAAGAATTAAGGAAGAGCTAGAAGTAAATGTGGGGCATAGTGCGAGAAGCACTGGGTAGGAAAATGCAAGCGGATAAAGCAGTTAGAACGAAATGAATTAAGACTGAGATGTTATAAGCAGATGGGGATAAACTCTTGGAGTAGAACAGATTGAATGTTAAGAGATGTTAAAAGCAGATGGGGAATAAACTCTTGGAGTGGAACAGATTGAATGATAAGAGATGTTAAAAGCAGATGATGAGGGAGGTAAACTTTTTGAGTGGTTAGTGTATTTGTTCAGTATATACAAGAAAGTATTAGTACGTAGTTCCTTTGTGGAAGGAACTTGAGCACAAGAAACAACGTAAAAATTATAGAGAAAATTGCCTTTCGTATTCAGAAAAGGTATAAGAAAGAGTGAACAGAGGAGCACTGTGGCAGATTTTGCAAATGTAAGGAATAGGTGGAAGGTTACTGGAAGCAGTAAAGAGATCTAATATAGAGAGCAAGGCTCAGGTTAGGGTATGTAGGAGAGATGGGAAATATTTCCCAGTAAAAGTAGATCTTGGACGGGGATTCGTGATGTCAGCATGGTTGTTTAACATATGTATGGATGAAGCTGTAAAATGCAAGTCTTAGAAATAGATCCTGGCTTAAAAGATAATGAATCTAATACAAAGTGGGAGTTGTCACAGTTGCTCTTTGCCGATGACTCAGTTTACCAGAGAAGTTGTAAAGGCTGCTAGTGAAATTCTGGAGGCATGTAAAAAAAATCAAATTAAAAGTGAACATAAAACAGAGCAACGTGATGAAAGCACCAAGAAGTATAGGCAAAGAAAGATTGGATATAAAATTAGAGTTGGAAAATATTGTGGAAATGAATGTACGTAGATATTTAGGAAGAGACATAACGACAAATGAATGTTCGAAAGATGAGTGAAGTGATAAGACGTCTGTGGAAAGAAAATGTATATCTTTGGAGGTAAACAAGATAAATGTACCAGAGTAAAGTAGTCTCAATATTTTTATATGGACGTTAGAGGTTGGAGGCGATAGAGATGTCATGTTTTAAGTCAATCCGTGGTGTGAATATTATGCAGAGAATACGCAGAGTACAAATTAGATGGTGAAGAGTTACCAAAGGTACAATTTGGAGGTATGAGAGTAGCTATTTAGGTGGTTTGAACATTTAAAGATGGAGCAGGATAGGGCGTATAAATCTGGGATGGAAGGAAGGGATCGTGGGGTAAGGGGTCATCCCAGAAAAGATTGAAGAAGGGAGCAAAGGAGGTTTTCGAGTGCTAGAGGCTCAGATATTTTGGTTCTATTAAATTTTTAATTGTGGTAGTTTTTTATGATAGTAACATTATGAGAACAAAAGTTAATTTAGCTATATTTCAGCAGCAAAAGGTCACATACATGCAACATAAAAACACCGAAAGAGAAGTTAATTCCAAACCTTTTATTTGTCAGTTAATCACATTCATCCGGAACACAGTGAAGTATAATAAACAAGGTATAATGACCTTTAAGGGTGAATATATTAATGCTGGTGACGTAAATGTTCATGGACAACTGAGTTCAGAAAAAAGAAAGTCACTGTACTTTGGCTGGAACAATTCCCAATGAACGCAAAATTTGGAGAGAATTAGCAGTAGACGATTTTTCGGTCCGTCTTAAACTGTTATTAAATCACAAAATTCTCTCGTTAGAAGCTAGATAATAACCCTTGGCGAACAGAAAAAAAAGTCGTCTAAAGTTTCTCACCAAATTGTGGGTTAGCTCTGCACTGAGATTTGTTAACGATCCTCAATCAATCGATCAACTAGAAAGGTACGCCCTTTTCCGAGGGAGAAGAGACGTGAAGGAAGCGTCCCTGACGCGGCTGTGATCGACATTCGACACGAAGGCCAAAATTGCTGGAAGCAGAAACGCTCTCGTTATCGAAAGTTACAAAGACTAGTTGAAGCAGCGATGGATGTGGCTAACATCAAAGACTGAGTTAGTGGACAGGACTGGCAGTAGCGGTCTGAAGAAGGGATGGCGCCTTGGGATAGTATGGATGGGAAAGAGGGGGAGAATGGGAGTAAGGGATGGAGAGAAATGAAAGGTGAGGAAAAGGCACAAGTATGACATTTATATATATATATATATATATATATATATATATATATATATATATATATATATATATATATATATATATAATATATATATATATATATATATATTACTGAAACATTCCGCCTGTGCAGCTGGCTTCTTCAGTCGAATTCAAAGTCGATATTTTAAATAGAGACAGTGGAAGAAGTGGAGAAGTAAGTTTAAGGTGTACAGTCCCTCAGCCTCGTGTGACTGAAAACACATACGCACACACACACACCACACACACACACACACACACACACACACACACGCACACCCGCACACGCACACGCACACATACGCACACACATGCACACACATCCCTTGCAAACTAAAAATAAATGATGAAAAGACATTAATTTTTTTAAACAACTTCGTAGAACAAGAAAATGGGATATGACAGGTAATACGCACAAGAACCACTTAACATTTTGCATTACCAGAATGAAGAAACACTGAATACAGGAGACCATGAGAATCTCACTGCTCTTGTAACTAAACACAGTAACTCAAAAAGTTACTCACATATATTATCATGGTGCTCACACATGAAACATGTAATATAGGGTTACCCATTGCCATACCAAACTTTTAGGAAAAGTAATTATCATTAAAAGGAAGCGGTAACTGTCATTACAATCATGGAGACCCATATATGATAAAACACGTCCAAAAGATACATAAAATCCAGAGGTTTTAAACTGAAAGAAATCACAGTCGAGAAACATGACTACGAAGTGCAAAATACTTAAAGGTAATGATTCGCTATTGTTGAATGTCTTTATCACTGGCTATTTTTAAAGGTCAGTTTATTTTTTGGCTATTATGTCCAAAGAAATTCTTAAATAGCAGGTCATTGCAGCAGGTCACTTTAGCAGGTCATTTTAGGTCACTCGATAGGGTCACTGTAGCACGTTACTGTAACGAATCACTGTAGCAGGTCACCTAGCAGGTCACTCTCGCAGGTCACTACCACAGAGTTAATTCGTGCATAAAAAAAACAAGAAAGCGTCTTCAGTCCGGACGACATAAAACTCGCTTATCCAATAACGACATTGGTCGTCCCGTGAACGACCTCGTTTAAGTTATTATCCGACGGTTCCCGCTCGATAGACTTCATTTTTTTCGGCTCGCGACGACAATATATTGTCGCTCCTGCCAGAATTATGAGATGAAGTGGAGGTCGTTCAAACAACGGTTCGTGGCCAAACTAACCACGACAGTACCTTGGTAAAGAAAAACAACAAGAACAGAAATGGCTGAAGGAAATTATCGCAAGAACAACAACAAAGACAATGACTGAAAGGAATGATCGCAACAGCAACAGCAATGGCTGACATGAATTATCCAAGAACAATACCAACAACAGCAATGACTGACATGAATTATCTCAAAAACAACAACAACAACAGAAATGACTGACATAAATTATAGCAAGAAAAACAACAATAGCAATGACTGACATGAATTATCGGGAGAACAACAGCAATATCAGTGGCTTACATGAATTATCTCAGGAACAACAATAAAAACAGAAATGACTGACACGAATTATCGCGAGAACAGCAACAACAACAATAGCAATGACTGACAGGAATTATCATAACAACAACAACAACAATGGCAATGACCGACAGAAAATATAGCATGAACAACAACAATAATAGCAATGATTATCAGGAATTATCGCAGCAACAACAACAATAGCAATGATTGTCAGGAATTACCGTAAAAAGAACAAGAGCAACAACAACAATAGCTATGGTTAACAGAAAATATCGCAAAAATAATAACAACAACAACAACAGTAATAGCTGGCAACAACGACAACACTGCTCTGTTAGCGGGGAAGCGCTTAATGCGTTAGGGCTAATATAGCGCTAGGGGAATGGTAGGTAGTCAGGGTTAATTCCACATACGAGGGTAGCTCCAATTCCTTTGATCAAGAAGGGAAAATATACGAAGGTTTTTCTCCCCTCTTACAGCACATGTTCTCGGGTAGAGAGAGAGGAAAAAAATTCTCGACCTCTGGACGAGTAAACAAGTACAGTCACAAAAACACAGACAGGTAAATAAAAGGTAAAAAAGTACCAAAATTTAAACCACCAGCCTTTTTAAATGGCCATCTTAATACATTTATGAGAAATGGTCTCATCTCTCTCTCTCTCTCTATCTCTCTCTCTCTCTCTCTCTCTCTCTCTCTCTCTCTCTCTCTCTCTCTCTCTCTCTCTCTCTCTCTCTCTCTCTCTCTCTCTCTCTCTCTCTCTCTCTCTCTCTCTCTCTCTCTCTCTCTCATCACTCTGATAAACCAGACATAAGACAGTTATTGACGATATTTTCAGTGCTACTGTTAGGTCATTACTGTGTTATACCGCTTGCAAGGCTGGTTTACTGATGTTGTTTCTTGACCGCGTTGACAAGTAGCGAAGATGAGAATAAACCATTTAAGGATGAATCAGAAAAACCCAAAGAAATGAAGAACACTCAAAATCAAGAAGAGCTCAAAGATGAAGAAAAAAGATCAAATTAAACTAGAAAAGCTCAAAGTTAAGAAGAAAATGCTCAAAGAGAAGAAATTTTTCAAATAAGAAAATAAACTTTTCAAAGAAAATAAACTTTACAAAAACAAAAACTTCAGGGAAAATAAACTTAAAAAAAAAAAAAAACTTTTCAAAGAAGAAAAAAACTTTTCAAAGAGGGTAACAATTTCCTAGAAAGACACATATAAATATATTAAGGATAATTAAGCTACTAGTTATATTTGTTTTCTACTCTTATTTCTAAGTATTTATTGTCATTTATAATAATAATAATAATAATAATAATAATAATTATAATAATAATAATAATAATAATAATAAAGAAGAAGAAGAAGAAGAAGAAAGAATAACAATAATAATAGTAATTAATAATAAAAATAATAATAATAATAAATAATAAAAATAATAATCACTACTTCTACTGCTCTGCTATTATTACTGCTACTACCACTACTACTACTACTACCTCTGCTACTACTACTACCTCTGCTACTACTGCTACTATCTCTGCTACTACTACTACCTCTGCTACTACTGCTACTACCTCTGCTACTACTACTACCTCTGCTACTACTGCTACTACCTCTGCTACTACTACTACTACCTCTGCTACTACTGCTACTACCTCTACTAACACTACTACCTCTGCTACTACTGCTACTACCTCTGCTACTACTACTACCTCTGCTACTACTACCTCTGCTACTACTACTACCTCTGCTACTACTGCTACTACTACCTCTGCTACTACTACTACTACCTCTGCTACTACTACTACCTCTGCTACTATTACTACTACCTCTGCTACTACTGCTACTACTACCTCTGCTACTACTACTACTACCTCTGCTACTACTACTACCTCTGCTACTACTTCTACTACTACCTCTGCTACTACTACTACTACCTCTGCTACTACTGCTACTACCTCTGCTACTACTACTACCTCTGCTACTACTGCTACTACCTCTGCTTCTACTACTACCTCTGATACTACTACTACTACCTCTGCTACTACCTCTGCTACTACTACTACCTCTGCTACTACTGCTACTACCTCTGCTACTACTACTACTACCTCTGCTACTTCTGCCACTACCTCTGCTACTACTACTACCTCTGCTACTACTGCTACTACCTCTGCTACTACTACTACCTCTGCTACTACTGGTACTACCTCTGCTACTACTACTACCTCTGCTACTACTGCCACTACCTCTGCTACTACTACTACCTCAGCTACTACTGCTACTACCTCTCCTACTACTACTACCTCTGCTGCTACTGCTACTACCTCTGCTACTACTACTACTACCTCTGCTACTACTACTACTACTACCTCTGCTACTACTACTACTACTACCTCTGCTACTACTACTACTACTACCTCTCCTACTACTACTACCTCTGCTACTACTACTACTACCTCTCCTACTACTACTACTACCTGTGCTACAACTACCACTACTTGTGCTACTACTAATACTACTACTACCTCTGCTACTACTACTTCCTCTGCTACTACTGCTACAACCTCTCCTACTACTACTACTACTACCTCTGCTACTACTACTACTACTACTACATTTGCTACTACTACTATTACCTCTGCTACTACTACCACTACCTCTGCTACTACTACCACTACCTCTGCTACTACTACTACTACTACTACCTCTGCTACTACTACCACTACCTCTGCTACTACTGCTGCTACATCTGCTACTACTGCTACTACCTCTGCTACTACTACTACTACTACCTCTGCTACTTCTGCTACTACCTCTGCTACTACTACTACCTCTGCTACTACTACTACTACCACCTCTGCTACTACTACTACCTCTGCTACTACTACCACTACCTCTGCTGCTACTACTACTACTACCGCTGCTACTACTACTACTACCTCTGCTACTACTGCTACTACCTCTGCTACTACCTCTGCTACTACTACTGCTACTACTACCTCTGCTACTACTGCTACTACCTCTGCTACTACTACTACTACTACCTCTGCTACTACTGCTACTACCTCTGCTACTACTACTACTACTACATCTGCTACTACTGCTACTACCTCTGCTACTACTACTACCTCTGCTACTACTACTTCTACTACCTCTGCTACTACTACTACTACCTCTGCTACTACTACCACTCCCTCTGCTACTAATAATACTGCTACCTCTGCTACTACAACTACTACTACCTCTGCTACTACTGCTATTACCTCTGCTACTACCTCTGCTACTACCTCTGCTACTACTACTACTACCTCTGCTACTACTGCTACTACCTCTGCTACTATTACTACTACCACTACATCTGCTACTACTACTACTACTACTACCTCTGCTACTGCAACTACCTCTGCTGCTACTACCACTACCTATGCTACAACTACTACTACTACTACCTCTGCTACTACTACTACTACTACCTCTGCTACTACTGCTACTACCTCTGCTACTACTGCTACTACCTCTGCTACTACTACTAATACCTCTTCTACTACTGCTACTACTACTACTACTACTGCCTCTGCTACTACTACTACTACTGCTACCTCTGCTACTACTACTACCTCTGCTACTACTACTACTACTGCTACCTCTGCTACTACTACTACTACTACCTCTGCTACTAGTACCACTACCTCTGCTACTACTACTACTATTACCTCTGCTACTACTGCTACTGCCTCTGCTACTACTACTACTACCTCTGCTACTACTACTACTTCTGCTACTATTACCTCTGCTACTACTACCACTACCTCTGCTACTACTAATACTACTACTTCTGCTACTACTACTACTACCTCTGCTACTACTACGACTACCTCTGCTACTACTACTACAGCTACCTCTGCTAATACCACTACTACCTCTGCTACTACTACCACTACCTCTGCTACTACTACTGCTACTACTACCTCTGCTACTACTACTACTACCTCTGCTACTACCACCAATACCTCTGCTACTACTACTTCTACTACATCTGCTACTACTACTACTACCTCTGCTACTACTACTACTACTACTACTACTACTACCACCTCTGCTACTTCTACCACTACCTCTCCTACTACTACTACTACTACTACTACTACTACTACCTCTGCTACTACTACTACTACCTCTGCTACTACTACCACTACCTCTGCTATACACTACTATTAACAGACTACCTCTGCTAATACCACTACTACCTCTGCATTTCTACTTACCACCTACCTCTGCTACTACTACTGCTTACCTACTACTCTGCTACTACTACTACTACTACTCATCTTGCTACTACACACCTCTCCCACTACTACTACTTACTACTACATCTGCTACTACTACTACTACCTCTGCTAATTACTACTAAACTACTACCCACTACTACATACCACCTCTGCTTACTACTACCACTACCTCTCCTACTACTAACTACTACTCGTACCACTACTACCCCTGCTACTAAATACACTACCTCTGCCTATAACTACACATACTCTACCACTGCTACCACTACTTTTACGACTACTTTACTACTGACTACTACTACACCTCTGCTACTACTACCACTACCTCTGCTAACTAACTACTGTACTACACTACCTCTACCACTACTACCTCTGCTACTAATACTACTTAACTCTGCCCACTACACTACCTCTGTCTAACTACTACTACTACCTCTGCTACTACACACCTACCTCTGCTACTACTATAACCCGCTACTACTACACTTTCCTCTGTACTACTAACTACTACTCCTCTGCTACTACTACTACTACCTCTGCTACTACTACTACTACCTCTGCTACTACTACCTTCTACATACCCCTCCTCTATCTACTACTCATACCCACTGCTACTACTACTCTACTACCTCTGCTAAATACTACCTGCTACCTCTGCTACTACTACTTCTACTTACTACTACCTCTGAAACTACTTACTACTACCTCTGCTACTACTATTTCTACCTGCTGCTACTACTACCACTACCTCTGCTACTCTACTACTACCCACTTTACTAAACCTCTGCTACTACTACAACTACCTCTGCTACTACTACTACCACCTCTGCTACTACTACTACTCCTCTGCTAACTACTACTCATACCTCTGCTACAACTAACACCTCTGTACTATACTACTACCTCTGCTTACTACCCCTGCTACTACTACACTACCTCTCTACTACTCCTACTACCTACTTCTGCTACTACCACTACTCTGCTACTACTACTCACTACCTCTGCTACTACTACTACTTTGCTACTACTCACTACCTCTGTTATACTACTACTACTACTCATGCTACTACTACTACTACCTGTGCTACTACTTACTACTACCTCTGCTACTACACCACTAACCTCTGCTACTACTACTACTACTACCTCTGCTACTACTACCACACCTCTGCTATACTACTACTACCTCTGCTACACTAACTACTACCTCTGCTACTACGTCTACTACCTCTGCTACTACTACTACTACCCCTGATAACTACTACCACTACCTCTGCTACTACTGCATACCTCTGCTACTAACAATACTACCTCTGCTATACTACTACACTACCTCTACTACTACTACTCCTCTGCTACTAACCACTACCTCTGCTACTACTACTAACCTACCACTTCTGCTATACTACTGAACTATACCTTCTGCTACTACTATACCTACACCTCTGCTATACTACATACTACTACCTCTGTACTACTAACTGTTACTACTTTCCCCTGCTACTACTACCACTACCTCTGCTACTACTACTTACCCACTAACCTCTGCTTTCTACTACACTACCTCTTCCTACTCTATACTACCTCTGCTACTACTACTACCCGCTACTACTACCTCTGCTACTACTTGCTACTACCTCTGCTACTACTACTACTACCTCTGCTACTACTGCTACTACCTCTTTCTAACTACTACTACTACCTCTGTACTACTGCTACTACCTCTGCTACTACTACACTACCTCTGCTACTACTAAATCCTACACTACACTCTGCTGTACTACTACTACTACTTACTACTACTTACCTCTGCTACTACTACTGCTACCTCTGCTACTACTACACTACCTCTGCTATTTCTACTACTACTACCTCTGCTACTACTATCTCTGCATAATCATACCTCTGCTACTATGCTACTACCTCTGCTACTACTACTACTAGACTACTACTGCTACTACTCTGCTACTACTAACTACTACCTCTGCTACTAATACTACTACCTACTCTGCTACTACTACTACTTTTCCTCTGCTACTACTACCACTACCTCTGCTACTACTCTACTTACACCTCTGCTACTACTGCTACTACCTCTGCTACTACTATACTACACCTCTCTTCTACTAACCTGCTACATACCTTGCTACTACTAACACTACCACTGTACTACTACTACTACCTCTGCATTACTACTGCTACCTCTTGACTACTACACTACCTCTGCTACTACTACTACTACTACCTCTGCTATTACTACTACTACCTCTGCTACTACTACCACTACTTACTACTTTTCTACTACTACTACTACCTCTGCTACTACTACCACTACCTCTGCTACTACTACTACTACTACCTCTGCTACTACTACATACCTCTGCTAACTACCTACTACCTCTGCTACATACTGCTACTTACCTCTGCTATACTACTACACTCAGCTTTCTACTACTACTACTACCTCTGCTACTACTACCACTACCTCTGCTACTATTACTACTCTCTGTCTACTACTACTACTTACCTCTGCTACTACTACACTACCTCTGCTACTACTACTACTACTACATACCTACCTCTGCTACTACTACTACTACCTCTGCTACTACTACACTACCTCTGGTGCTACTACTGTTTCTTACTAACCGCTAATAATACTAATAATAATACTATCTTCAATGCTACTAAAATTTACTATTAAATACTAACCCTCCTATATTATCCTCTGGCTAAATATAAACCTATTGAAATAAAACACATCTTTACTCTGGCTAAAAATTGCAATACAAATTTGGTACAATTAGACTTACTTTCTGTCCTATCTTTACTACTATTGATTTGTAGACTACCGACTTATTCTCTACTACTTTGGGTTCGATGGAATTCTGTCTACTACCTCTGCTATACTACAGTATCAATCCTCTGCTACTAATACATTGTAGTGCTACAAGAGGAGGAAGATATGAACGACGAGATAAACCTCTGAAAACAGAATAGGACAGAGTAAAAGGATACTAGACTACAGATACAACTTTGAACTAAATAAAGACTGCACACAATACAACCATAAAAAGGGCTTAGAGGACTAGAGAGATGAGAAGTAAAAAGATAGAAGAGATCAGAGTAACCAATTTCTTACTTGTAAATAAACTTATAAATTCTATAACCTAACCTTGTAAACCCCTTGAAGAAGAGAAGAGGCGATACCATTTCTTGCTTGTAAATAAAAGTTAAAATTTAACTAACCTTGTAAACCCTGTGCATAAGAGATTGAGTAGGAAGGACGAAAGATGATGAGACCCAAGTAGATGTAATCCAGTATCTTAGTTGTAAATAAAGTTAAATCTAACCTACCTTGTAACCTGCAGAGGAGAGTAGCAGAGAGGGAGAGAGAGGAGGAAGAGAGATGAAAGTAGGAAGAGAGATGAGGAGGCAGAGACGAGAAGACAGAGACAGAGACAGAGAGGGAGGGAGGGATGGAGGGAGGCTATTACACCAGCACAACCTACCATTAATATCGACTATCGCGCACCACATCGATAATATTCTGATACTGAATGTTTGTGGGGAATACACGTGTGGGAATATTTGGATTATGCTAAGTAAGGTCATAAGAAGGGAGGAAAAGGCAGAGGAGTGGAGGAGAAAGGGAGAAGAGGAGGAAGAAGAGGGGAGCGGGGGAAGAGGAGGGAAGGTAGAGATGACAAAAGTTAGTATAGTGGAGGGAGAAGAGATGAGGAAGTATTAGAGAGGGGAGTAGAAGAGAAGGTGAATGCCTTGGAAAGAGAGGTCTAGGAGGAGATATGATTACGACATAGTAAATAAAAAATGAGTAAAAGTGGCAATTACCACAGACTATCATTATTATTATTATTATTATTATTATTATTATTATTATTATTATTATTATTATTATTGTTGTTGTTGTGTTGTGATGAATGGTATGAAAAACCGACAAGTTGAAGATTGAGACACTTATTCAGCATATGGGAATCTTTATTCAGGAAACGTTTCGCCACACAGTGGCTTCATCAGTCAATACAAAGAGGAAGGCGTAAGGAGAGGAGGAGTTTGAGGTATCAGTCCCTCAGCCTGGAGTCGATGTGTTCAGTCCATCAATTCTTGTAAAATGTACAGCATAGGGCCGTAGACGTGGCTTATATACTGTAGTGAGGTGGGGTGAAGCAGGCGGAGGCGGGTCATAGTGGTACCATCCACTAGTCGAAGTAGGTCTTCGTCCAAAGGTTGAACAAGTGTTGAAGAATCCTTTGTAACAAGATCCCATGATGCTGCATGCTGACAGTTGTGATGTATTGGACTGATGAAGCCACTGTTTGGCGAAACGTTTCCTGAATAAAGATTCCCATATGCTGCATAAGTGTCTCAATCTTCAACTTGTCGGTTTTTCAAACCATTCATCACAACTGTCAGACACTGCAGCATCATGGGATCTTGTTACAAAGAATTCTTCAACACTTGTTCAATCTTAGGACGAAGACCTACTTCGACTAGTGGATGGTAAACCCCCATGACCCCGCCTCCGCCGCTTCACCTCACCTCACTACAGTATATAAGCCACGTCTACGCCCTATGCTGTACATTCTACAAGATTGATGGACTGAACACATCGACTCCAGGCTGAGGGACTGATTACCTCAAACTCCTCCTCTTCTTACGCCTTCCTCTTTGTATTGGACTGATGAAGCCACTGTGTGGCGAAACGTTTCCTGAATAAAGATTCCCATATGCTGCATAAGTGTCTCAATCTTCTTATGTTATGTTAATTAATGATCTGAAGAGCTCTTTTCTTGCAATCTTTGATGAGAATGGAAGGAAAATGTAAATCAATGAAGGTTTGGTGAATGTATGTACATTCCTCGTCAAGAACTCAGAACTACAAATTCGGAAACCTACAAATAAAAAATATCTCACACACTTCTATTCCAGTCGAGATACTAGGACCAAAACAGGCATCACCATCGGATTTTTCCTGAGAGCATAATACCGAATTTGTAGTCCTGAGTTTCTTGACGAGGAATGTACATACGTTCACCAAACCTTCACTGATTTACATTTTCCTTCCTTTTTCATCAAAGATTGCAAGAAAAGAGCTCGTCAGATTATTAATTCTCCACCCACCAACACCACTCCCAACAAAGTTATAATTCTTCCCAACAGCCAGGTTGCACTGTTTCTAAAGTACTTTCACAAGCTAACATCAGAGTCGCCATCGCTTCCAGCATTTCAATAAAGGATCTAACCAGAACAAAATCCAAGCACCACGAACCAGTCAACGCAGGGGTTTACACTATACCCTGTGAAGGCTGCGACAAGATTTATGTAGGTGAAACAGCAAGAAACCTCGACACCCGCCTCAATGAACACATTTACGCATGAACATCAAAATGGTATACAATACCGACAGGTTGGTAGGTAAGACATATAGGCAACAGTTAGGCAACTTTATTCCGAAACGTTTCGCCTACACAGTAGGCTTCTTCAGTCGAATACAGAAAGTAGGTAGGAACAGTAGAGATGTGAAGACGATGTAATCAGCCCATCACCTTGAAGTCGTAGAATTTGAGGTTGTCAGTCCCTCAGCCTGGAGAAGTTCAGTTCCATAGTTCCTGACTGTGGAACTGAATTACGGTGTTGTACGCAGGCATTCCTTGTGTCGTCAGACCTGCTTGCGTATTGGTGTTCTGAAATACGTGTTTGGAGGTCCCTTGATGTTTCGCCCACGTATAACTTGTTGCAGTCATTACAAGGGATTATGTATACCCCTGCAGAGGGTGGAAGCTTGACCTGTCTATCACTGGTAATGTCCTTGATGGTCGTGGTTGTGGAGGTAGATACTAGAAATGAGGTATTGGAAAAGATGTTGGAAACGTGTTTGGCAATGGAGTTGGTGGGGAGGACTATGTATTTCTTCTCGGCAGTGTTTTCTCTGGGTGTATTGAAGATGTTTAATGCTCATCGTCTGCAGTCTCTGATGAAGTGACAAGGATAGTGGAGTTTAGAAAATACTTGGCTTCTATAACATAGCTGAACCACTTGCCAAGTAACTTCTTCATCGCTATCCCACATAAGAACACTGTAGAAGGTCTGCTCACAAACTTATCCAATCTCCTTTCCAAGCAACCCAAGATTTTAGACTCTATAACCCCACTCGGTACGTCATCAGATGCAGCATTCTCCACCTGACCTCAGCATTCTGAACCTGACTATAAATACTCGCGTTCCTTCCACACACTCAGTTCACGGAGTTCACTACCTTATCACAAGATAAGCGCATGGCTTCTGCCGAAAAGAAGAGGCCACGATGCTCCATGAACACGACGGAGGACTCGGATTTGGAAATGCGGGGCGCAGTTCTAGCGAAGAAGTTTGCGAGAGGGAAAGGAAGATC